>CM060602.1:25607117-26207117 GCA_030578255.1 Tiaroga cobitis | reverse complement strand
AAATTATTTTTAAAGTATAATTGTGTTCTATATTATCTGCAAAAAAAAAAAAAAAAAAAAAAAAAAAAAAAAACAGGCAAATGCATCAAGACTGACCAAAAAGTTCTCAAAGTACTCATGACTCACTCTGAGAAGACATGTGAGTCACAAGTAGCCATTACAAACAACTCTCAGGGGTCATCCAAGTGGGAATAAATAAATCTGATCATACACGCTGCCCACAGACAGAACACGCTGTTACAGACTAAAGCTCTAGATCTTAAACAAAGAGTGAGAGAGAGGGGGCAACCTGCCGACTTCACACAACACAATACACACACTTGTTCACAGCACACTGGGTTAAACTTTACTGTAGGACAGCACTTGATCTTCACATACTTTTAATGAGGGGGAGAAAAAATTAGATGCAGATGAAAAAAGGACAGTACAAATAACTGCATCAGTGGGCTGTCTAGACGACCGGAGGAAGCGTCTAGTTAAGGATGAAAAGAAACCGGCATGCCATGAACGACTCTGGAAATGCGAACTCGCTGCAACAGATGTGGACATCAGCGACGAATGGCGCCAGCCTCATGCACGCTCACAAAAGCACTGCAACTTTTCGTTCTTTTCCCGTAACTCCCTCACTGCTGCCCCAATTCTCTTTTCTCTCTGCCTCTCTTTCTCTCTCTCTCTCTCTCACTCGCTCTACGTGCAGAGCGCTGCAGACAAATGGTGCATGCCTCTTTCACTGCATGGATATGAAAACATCAAAGACTCTGCATGCGATGATGGCTGGATGGAGAAGGACCGTGAGAAAGAGAGACTACCTGGGATGAGGAACAATGCCACCTCGCATCCATGATGGCAGCCTGGCTACACTGTCTGCTTCCTCTATACAGCTTTGCTTTTCTGTTTAGGTGAGAGTTTGTCCTCTCCCCCTCTCTGATCTCCCAGTCCCTGCTCCTAGAGCAATAAAAAAGCCCCACACCAGTAAAATAAAGTCCGCTCTGTCAGATCAAAAGTGATGACTGGAGAAGTCCTACTTTGGTAAGCAGATAGGGATGATAAATTGTCTGTGCATCAGGAGAGACTATGAGTGCCTTCTACAGACTAGAAGAGAGAGAGAGAGAGAGAGAGAGAGAGAGAGAGAGAGAGAGAGAGAGAGAGAGAGGGAGGGAAGGCATAAGCAAGGGAGAAGAGAAAACGAGAAAGATACACACGGATAGAGGCGGGAGGGAGAGAGGGAAAATACGGTACGACTGCAAGCCGATCACCTGACTCGTTTCAGCCAATCGCCATCGCTGCTCAGCTTGAGGTTGCTAAGGGTTTGCTCAGTTGGAGATATTTTATTATAGCATGTTTTAGAAAGAGATTGATGTGTGTATGTGGAGAAGAGGGGGGTTGCACACCTTCAGCCCTGCCATGAAACTCCACTGAGACACAACCCACAATCTAACATCAAACACACATGCACACACTCAAAATACATCTCTCCACAGCGAGAGAGCGAATGTTACACAACGGATGGCAAAAGCTCCACGTTTTCATCTCCACTGGCCCTCCTGCTCCTATGGGACCTCAGGTTATTCGACTCCATCTAAATCCCTCCGCCAGCTAAACTAACCAGCATGAACACTCATTTCAATAGCATTCAAATGCGTGTTTTGAGCACGTAGACGCCTGCTCAGAAAGGAGGGGTGGAACAGATAAAGAGAGATACGAGGTAGGCGTCTTTTTTTCGCACCGTGGTCAGTCTCAGAGGACTCTATTTGTCCCCTGCGTCTGCAGAATCGGCACACGGCCACCAAACGCAGCTATACATTATGAATGTGACAGAATATGAATGTGACAGAATATAAAAAAGGAACCTAACTGAGCCAAGGTCTTGACGGCAACATGATAGGTAGGAACACAAATGTCTGGTTTGTGGTTTATCATGAAGACTATCCAAGCAACATGAAAAACCCTTTGTGAATTAACAGGGTCATCAATACCCAAAAGCACACAAATTAACAAACGTTTGCAATATCAAACATCTCCAAAGAGAGAGAGGGAGAGACAGAGAATAAAAAGAAACCCGGGAAAGGTAGCAGCAGCAGCAGTCCATTTTATTACTCGCTTTGTGCCAGCTCAAACAATCGTATTGATTGACTGATTTAAGCGGTCAGTGTAAATGAGCATTGGGACAACAGTGCATGCAGAGCAAGTCACAGGATCCATTAATTGGACAGAAATGGGGGGAGAAAAAGCACAGGAATCTGGACCAGTTTAAATCCATCCGTGCTCAACATTGTCCTGCCCTCATGATGCAACAGAATGAAACGAGTTGGTACCTCATTATAGAGTACATGTGAATATTGATGCTGGACTGTTGTATTTTGGGAATTGTGACAGACATAATCACAAATATATGCTCATTTAAATAATAAAGCTAATTATAATTACTACTAGCGCTGGGTGATTCAGATATTCTGGCAATATGGTGATATAAAAATAAGCAACATTATGCTATTTTATTTGACTATTTTGCGACTGACCCTTTTCAAATTTCCGGGTTTCTCTGAAGCGGAAGTCGTCATAGTTGGGTAATCTTCTATAGCGGTGAATGAGAGAAAACATTAAATACATTATTTGTGTTCCCATTTGCTCAATTAGCAAAAGAAAACTCCACAACAGTGTTTTCACAACTTTAACCGGCAGTCAGAAGAGAGAAATATGTAAATTTTACCATCACTCCCATGGCCGCTGTATTAGAAACCTTGCAGCAGGGTAAATTTTTTTGTAATTTGATGCAAAGGTAATATGATACTAAGTATAGTGTAATAAATGTACAATACATTAAACAATTATATATATATACACACACTCACCTAAAGGATTAGTTTGGAGTTCAGGAGATTGTCTTGACCAGGACCACACCCCTAAATGCATTGAAGCAACTGTGATGTGATTGGTTGATTAGATAATTGCATTAATGTGAAATTGAACAGGTGTTCCTAGTAATCCTTTAGGTGAGTGAATATATATATATATATATATATATATATATATATATATATATATATATATATATATTAGGGCTGTCAGTTAAACGCGTTATTAACGGCGTTAACGCAAACCCATTTCAACGGCGTAATTTTTTTTTATCGCGCGATTAACTGGCCTTTTGGCCTAGCAAACTTTGTAGTTCCCTTTCGTTGTCACTCCGAGTTCCGTCAGAGGACGACGAATGGGGTTTTCACATAGAAAGCCTATCAACTTCGACTATTACAAAACGAGCCAATGGCAAAGAAATGCCATGGGTCTGCGGAATTTGCATAGCGTATCTCCGCTCCACCTCGTGGGTATAAAAGCGGAAGACGCCGCAACATGCAGATATGTTTTCGCTTCGGAGCCAAGGCTATCCCTTCGCTCCACAAGCCATCTCTGAACTGTCAGCTGTTACAAGACGAGATTCTCCGGTGTTGGTGTGATGGCGATCTCCCAGCGAGTGCACACTTCCTGCTTATCTGTGCAGTGGTTTGCCAGTCAGTGTGTTTCTCCCTGGGCGCTTCAATACCGAGGTTTCCTCTCTGAAAGAGCTTGCACGCGGCACGTCTTTTTAAAGATGCCTCGCCCGTGCACTTCTGGTTGCGGAGGTTTCGTGTCTGACTCTGATGGGCACGAGCGCCGTCTAGCGTGTTTGGGCATTGATCACGCTAGATTGGCGCTCGTGGATGACTCATGTTCTCTCTGTGGGAACATGACCATCGCGTCATTGGGGTCGAGACTCAGTGATCTCGTAAGAGTGAGAGTCCCCTCATCCACACCCCGATCTACTGACTCTAGAAATAGAGCTAGTACTTCGGCTGGTGGCCAGGCGGACCTGAGGGTGACGGTGTGGAACAAAGCGCCGACTATCAGTCCGTGCTCTGCACCTACCCCTCTCGTGACGGTGCCCGTTAGTGTCCAGGGGATTCCCGCGGGTCCATCTTCAGATGCCTCGCGTGTTTCCTTTGGCGCTACAGAGGAGGATGCGATGTCCATCGCAGCATCACAAGGTGGGCAGGATTCATCGGATGATGACTCGACGGCGCTGCCTCCTTCGGGTGTGCAGTCGTTTGTCGAGTCGGACCCCGAGATGACTGCCATGCTTACCCGGGCGGCCGCGAGCATCGGGTTGGAGTGGACTCCTCCGCCCCGTCCCGAGCGCTCGCGGCTGGATGATTGGTTTTTGGGTGCGGCTGCGGATTCACGTACGCAGCCAACCCCAATTCCTTTCTTCCCGGACGTTCCTGATGATATCTCGAAGTCCTGGAAGTCTCCCATGTCTTCCCGTAACCGCTCGTTGATTTCATCAGCCTTTCCTCCCCTCGATGGAGCAGCTGCCCGTGTGTACACTGGGCTCCCCCCGGTTGAACGCTCTGTTGCGATGCAACTGTGTCCTCAGAGTGCTTCTTCTCGTGGCGAGCCTAAGCACCCATCCAAAGCCTGTAGGTATTCGTCTACGTTAGTGGCAAAGTCCTACAGAGCGGCGGGACAGGCGGCTGCTTCGCTGCATGCTATGGCCACTCTGCAGGTCTACCAGGCCCAGATGCTCAGAGACATGCACGAGGGTAGGACAGACCCAGGGCTCTTTGATGAGCTGCGCGCCGCCACCGACCTCGCTCTCCGGGCGACAAAGGTGACCGCACGCTCCCTGGGTTTGATGATGTCCACAGCCGTGGTCCAGGAGAGACACCTGTGGCTGAACCTGGCTGACATGAAGGATGCCGAGCGGTCCCGGCTGCTCGATACCCCCATGTCCCAGGCCGGCCTCTTCGGCGGTGCAGTTGAGGACTTTGCCCAACTGTCAGAAACAGACTGAGGCTATCAAGCACATCCTGCCCCGCCGACCCGCTGCTGCCTCCACCCAGTCGGCCGGGCAGGTCACTCAGTCTGTTCGCCGCCGTGGAACGTTCGTCCTTCCCTGGTCTGCTCTGTCAGGGCGCGGTCAATGACTGTGCCCCCACATCGGGCCGTTATGCCGTCCACGTCTGGGCCAGTCATTCCGCCTCGCTGCACCACCGGTGGGAAGTCTGTGGTTCGAATGACCCCGCTGGTACAGTCGTTGGGAGCTTGGCAAGAGCTTCCCAACCTGTCCCGCTGGGTCGCTCGGACGATCAGGCTCGGCTACGCGATTCAGTTCGCGCTGTCTCCTCCCCGCTTCAGGGGTGTCCGCTCCACTATGGTCCGTGGCAATGCCCCTGTCATGAGAGCGGAGATTGCTACCCTGCTGGTGAAGGGTGCGATCGAGACTGCCCCTCCAGCCGAAATGAGGTCCGGCTTCTACAGCCCGTACTTCATTGTCCCCAAGAAAACCGGTGGGTTACGGCCAATCCCGGATCTGCGCGTTCTGAACCGCTCCCTTCACAGGCTGCCGTTCAAGATGCTCACCGCCAAACGCGTTTTCGAATGTGTGCGGCACCAGGATTGGTTTGCAGCGATCGACTCGGTCGCCATGTCCGCGCAGCTTACGAGCGAGCGCGCGCAGTCACTGCTGACTTGCCTGAGAGAGTTCGAGGGCAAGAGTGCGGTTCAAATGAAACTTTTTCAGAGGCTCCTAGGGCATATGGCATCTGCAGCCGCGGGAACGCCGCTTGGATTGCTTCATATGAGACCGCTTCAGCTTTGGCTTCGCGACCGAGTCCCGAGGTGGGCATGGCAACACGGCACTCTCCGAGTACCAGTTACTCCGACTTGCCGTCAAACCTTCACCCCGTGGTCGAACCTCAGTTTTCTACGGGCCGGAGTGCCTCTGTAACGAGCTTCGCGGCATGTTGTTGTAACGACAGATGCCTCCAACACGGGCTGGGGAGCCATGTGCAATGGACGTGCTGCCGCGGGCTCCTGGATAGGACCCCAGCGCCTATGGCAGGTCAATTGCCTCGAGTTGCTGGCTGTACAGCTCGCCCTGCGCCGTTTCCGAGCTGTGCTCAGGGGCCAGCATGTACTAGTCCGATCAGACAATACCGCGACTGTAGCGTACATCAACCGTCAAGGTGGTCTGCGCTCCCGCCGTATGTCGCAACTCGCCCGCCACCTCCTCTTATGGAGTCAGAAGCATCTGAGGTCGCTTCATGCCATTTATATTCCTCGAGTCCTGAACTGTGCAGACGAGCTCGACCGAGGGCACGCTCGGCACGGATGCACTGGCGCCCAGCTGGCCGCGGGGGCGCAAAGTTCCCCCCAGTGAGCCTTCTTGCGCAGACCCTGCGCAAGGTCAGGGAGGACGAGGAGCAGGTTTTGCTGGTCGCGCCGTATTGGCCCACCCGAACCTGGTTCTCCGAACTCATTCTCCTCATGACAGCACCTCCCTGGCCCATACCTCTGAGGAAGGACCTACTTTCTCAGGGACGGGGCACCCTGTAGCACCCTCGTCCCGATCTCTGGAGCCTCCACGTGTGGCTCCTGGATGGGACGAGGCAGGTTTGAGTACCCTACCACCAGCGGTGGTGGCTACCATCACTTCCGCTAGAGCGTCGTCCACGAGACACGTCTACGCGTTGAAGTGGAACCTCTTCATCAACTGGTGCTCTTCTCACCGAGTTGACCCCCGGAGATGTTCGATCAGCATCGTGCTTTCCTTCCTGAAGCACGGAAGCACGACCTGGTCGTCAGGTTCCTGAGAGGAGCGAGGAGACTGAATCCTCCTCGCCCTCCTCTCGTGCCCTCTTGGGACCTCGCAGTGGTTCTATCTGCCCTGCGGTGTGCTCCCTTTCAGCCCTTGCAGTCAGTCGAGCTTAACTTCCTGTCCATGAAGACAGCGCTTCTGACTGCATTGGCCTCCATCCAGAGGGTAGAGGACCTGCACGCATTCTCCGTTGACGAAGCGTGCCTGGAATTCGGGCCGGCTTACTCTCACGTGATCCTGAGACCCCGGCCTGGATATGTGCCCAAGGTTCCTACCACTCCCTTCCGGGACCAGGTGGTGAACCTGCAAGCGCTGCCCCCGGAGGAGGCAGACCCAGCCTTGGCACTGCTCTGTCCAGTACGTGCTCTCCGCATCTATGTAGACAGAACGCAGTGTTTCAGGACCTCAGACCAGCTCTTTGTCTGTTATGGTGGGAAGCTGAAGGGAAAGGCTCTCTCCAAGCAAAGGTTGTCTCACTGGATAGTGGACGCCATTGCTTTGGCTTACCAGCAGCAAGGTCGACCGTGCCCCCTTGGTATGATTGCCCACTCCACCCGGAGTGTGGCGTCCTCTTGGGATTTAGCGCATGGCGCCTCGCTAACAGACATCTGCAGAGCTGCACGCTGGACGACACCCAACACATTCGTCAGATCTATAATCTCCGAGTGGAGCCAGTGTCCTCTCATGTACTCGCTTCAACCAGCTAGTACTGGACCCGCTCAGGTGTCTTCGCTTGCTCGCCATTCCACTCCACGGACTGGATACGTGCGATATTCCTCAGGTGAGCTTCCCGAAAGCCCTGAGTTCCTCCAGCACTCCTGACGCTGGCGCCAGTGTCTTTTTCCTGCGCGTCGGCTAGGTGCCTCCCGTGTGCATGGTCCCTCCTCTGAGCGACCCCCACATGTGTATTTCCACTGTAAGCCTCTCTGAGCATGTGTCTTTTCCTTGGCAAGCCTCCTTGCCACCCCTGGGGTTGAAATATTCCACCTGCGGCTGGACACCCCAGTGATTCCCCATATGCATCCCTCGGGTCATTTGTGTATTCTCTAAGTCCCCCCCTCTGGGTTGGCAGTAATTGCATATTCCCCTAAAACCTTGGGATATGCTCCCCAGTGTACCTTGGTATTCCTGTGCTAAATTGGAGTCCTTCGTCCGTGCCAGCTCTCGACAGGGATCTCAGATTTACGCAGGGCACTGGAAGACAGCTGAGAAGGTGGCGTGATTAGACTGGTATCCCCATTCGTCGTCCTCCGACGGAACTCGGAGTGACAACGAAAGGGAGCGTCTCGGTTACGGATGTAACCCTCGTTCCCTGAGTAGGTTCCGTCTTCTTGCCACTTTCCGCTGTACCGCGGGGATCGCCTGAGCTCAGTCTTGGCTCCTCAGCGATTAAACATATCTGCATGTTGCGGGGTCTTCCACTTTTATACCCACGAGGTGGGGCGGAGATACACTATGCAAATTCCGCAGACCCATGGCATTTCTTTGCCATTGGCTCGTTTTGTAATAGTCGAAGTTGATAGGCTTTCTATGCGAAAACCCCATTCGTCGTCCTCCGACGGAACGTCTCCGTTCCCTACTCAGGGAACGAGGGTTACATCCGTAACCGAGACTTTTTTTCACATGCTGTTACAACAGGACGCGGCATGCGCGGCGCTGCGCTATGAAACCCATTCATTTCAATGGCTTGCACCACGCAAGGATGTTCTGTTGCTTCGTCGAACAAAAAAAACAAGCGGATCTAGCTAGAGGCGCGACGCACACACTTGTTTGGGCTTGCGAGCCGGCCAAATAGTTGGTTAACGGATATAGTGGATGGCGAGCGCGAGACGCCGAAATGGATGCCAATAAGATTCTGAATGGAAAGTTTACTTTTGAAAAGTTGCCAAATGTTTCCATTGACAAGACCAAAGTGATCTGTGTGTTTTGTCGTTGTGAACTGAGCTATCATCATCGCAGTCCAGTCTGAAATACCACTTGATGGCCAAGCACACACACACACACACACACACACACACAGCTGATGCGAATTCTCCGCCCCCTCGTCAATATCAGGGCCTCGTCAGTATTTCTTTCACCCTTTTATTAATGGACAGTGTTACATTGAGAGATTATTTGCTCCAAGTGAGAATGTTAGTGTGAAATTGAACACAGTATATGTCAATGTTGTTTACAATAAATAACATTTGCACAAAGCAAGCCGATCCACTTTTCCGTGTTGATAAGAGCATTAAAATGAGAAAAAATAATGGGACAAAGAAAATCAAGAGACATTTATAATAGATAAAAATAATTGCGATTAATCGCGAGTTAACTATGACATTTAATGCATATAAAACCTTTCTGGGTTTACTATGCTGATTAAATGTGTTAAAAAGCGTCTGTGAAAAGGGTCCATTGATTTGAATCATTTTCTTGAATCAGTTCAAAATACCAGTTTCAATTAATTAACTAAAAACTGTAAATTTACCTGCGGGTGTCACTATAAAAACGGATGACTTTTACACTTTTTAATGTCACATTTTGTAATATTTGAATTGTTTTATTTAATATCGATTATTTTCTCATCCAGTTTTTTAGTTGAGTGCATCATTTCAAATCATAAAGGTAAAATAAAACAAATGTAAACAATTTTCAAATGCAATTTCAATATATATTACCACTATGCAAGAACTGATTTATTATGACACCAGGACATACTGTAAACATTACAGTAATTCTGAATATTTTCACCAAGAGAGAAAAAAAAACCCTATTTTACATCTGATGGATTCAAATCCACTCAGCACCAGTACAGGGCATCTATAAACGCACGACTCTCACGTGGCACACGCCCACGCTGCCATTTTCTATGCAGAGAAGTGGCGCTTCACTGCCCTCTGCCCATCTCTAGATCTAAAAGATACCCCAGGGTGTTTAATGACATGCACAGCTCACATAGGAAATGCTAATTTATTATTTAAAGCCCAGCATATAGGTGGCCCGCCACAGCAAGATGTCCCTGTAGATCAGAATAAACACAGATTCCTGGCATGTCAAACCCCATCGAGCCAAACACCACGGCCACAGATGTGAAGGGATATCAAAAACACAGCATCAAAAACAAGACAGAACAGCCACATTTCCACATATAAACATGGTGATGTTACAGGTAAAATGCAGAGAAAGTATACTTTAGAGAAGAAAAAACAGAGGAAGAATGGGACACAGGATAAAGAAGATAATAAAAAAGCTGTCACTTCTGAACATCAGTCGTGAGGGTGGTAGTCACAAAGGAAATCAACTTCTGATAGAAATATTAAACATCTCATCTGTCAGTCACAAGCAGACGGTGCATGCATGTGTTTTTCTAAGCATGTTGGGCTCCTTTGAGACGAACTCAGTTGTTTGTTTGTTGCGGCTGCTGTTTGAACAGAAACGAGTAAAACACGATGCTTGGCTTTCTATCATTAAGACTTCTTTAAAAAGCTTATGCTGTGAGCCAGTGTCAGACAATAGCAAAACCAGTTTATCTGACGATAATCCAAACTCCATACGTCATTTAAAGATTAAGCATGCTCACAGAGCAGATCTGAAGCCATTAAATGAAAAAAAAACTGGTCATGCAAAGTATGCAAAATTATTCTAAAGACTACAGAACTCATTTACACTACACACAAATTTGCTGTACCACAAGCAAATCAATTGGTCTGCATGAAATATTATTTCCTTCTGAGCCATTCATTTGTAAACCATTTGTACAATAAAAATCATCTCTATTATCTACAACGCCTTTATCTTCAAAGGCGACGCTGACAATCTGGGACACAAAATCTCATTCAAAGCTGGGAATGAAATGAAAGTTTTATGATTTAGAAATTTTAAACAAAGCAATAATATGAAACGAAACCGAACATTTAAGATTCATCACTACAGCTCACTACTCAAATAATAATTACACGGGTCAATTATTGACATTCTTTTTTTGTCTTATCTCTTCGCTTATCCAAAAACATATTAAAAATGCAATTCATACTTAAAAAAAATAAACATAAAATTTAGTTCAGATTGTAAAATGTATGAAATAGTTAATCTGAAAAATGATGTATTTGCGTTTTTGCCTGTAGTGTCTCGTCTTAATGATATTTGGGGGAAAAAATAACCTGAAAATATATTTTAAAAAGTTTGGAAATAATAATGTAAAAAAATAATAAGTTGCATTACAATTTTATTAAATCATTAGGAGATTAAATTGAATATTTTCTTCAAAATCTTTGAAAACCATTTAAAAACCAACATAATTACCAAAAATACATTTTGTACAACTTGCTTTTCCCCTTCCTTTTAAAAGATTTTCCTTTTCTTTATTGTGAACAATCGTATGTCACTCACCCATATTATATTATATAATCAACTAATAATTCATGTACATTTTTCAGCTAGTTTAATTCACAAACTTTTCATACAGATTGAACAATTAAGTATTTATGCAGCTAACTATTCCTTCGTGCAGCCATTTCCACGCTCGCCTTTAGCCCTTCTTCCAGATCTCGGCTAATTCGAGGATGTATAAGGGGGAGACCTCGGCGGACACTCTGGAAAAGTGTTAAGAAGATGGAGAGCCCAAGAAGTTCCATTAGCTCTTATTACAGAGAGCTCTCTGGTCTAATGGCCGGTCCCATCTAATGGGGATCACAAAGGCCTGTAATCAAAGAACCACAAACTCCTCTTTGATTTCATATCCCTCTCAATCCAGCTTTTATCATTAATTAGATATTAAAAAACCATCTTAAAAAAATGAAGCAGTTGATTTGGACAGCGTAGCTGTGCAGAGAAAGAGAGAAAGAGGTTGTAATGGATGATAATGGAGCGCAGATGGCGCAAACTTAGAGAGTGGCGTAGACACCGCTGTGCCGAGAAGAGAGGAGTCTCATATTTCCATGGCAACATTTACCATCATTGTCGGTGTGCGGAGGGCGGCAAGCCCACCATTTTGTAATGCAATCCACAGACGAGGCCATGATAAGCCAACCTCACAATCGGGCGCTAATAGATCGAACTATCTTTTATTGCACAACTATCACTTTCACACAACGTGCCTGGAGTGCCCTTGAGCAGGGAGGTAATTTAATATGCAGTGCCAGAATCAGTTTTGACCATATCAAATTACGATTTTATTGTTGTGGAGGCTAAATCACAGTGTGTAAAGTCACGCACGAGGAGACGAGACTGAACTGGCCTTGGCAAGCCTGTCAATCACGCGGCTCAGCCTCCTGCTCTGACATGTAATTACAGTGCCACCGTAATTAGAGCTCACTGTCAGAGCCCTGAATGATGAGAGAACCAGACTGACCGGAGAGAAGTAGTAAAGGAGAAAAGCATGTCCACCTACACGGCGCTCATCTCCCCTACTGATTTCTCCCCTCTATGGCCCCCGTTCCATTTGCCTGTGGGTTCTTCTTTCTGTTCACACAGGCTTATTGACTGACTCTAGTCTCCTAGCATCCCCCGGCACTCTCTCTCATCCTGAGCCACAGCCATCCACAAAAGAAACGGGCCAATCACTTTATGTCTGAAAGCAATTGAACTGTGCCGGGCCGAAACCCTTTGTCGGTTCGATAATGTGCGATTCAGCCGCGGGCACGTCTTTAAGTGCCCTGGTCTTAGACTCGAGGCCTCTTTTGCTTGAGAGAGCATGGAGTTCAGTTTAAACCGGCCTCGTTGCTGTCTGGGTCACTTATTGAAATGCCACTTATAATTTCTTGGATGGTAAAAGAGAAACTGAGCAAGTGTATGTGAGAGGAATAGAGAGAATAGCTGAGAGTAATGATGTAGACAGCCAATAACAGCACAGAGCTAAAACACAAAACACTGACCCAGACAACACACAGCCTGTCTGCTTCAATCTGATCGCACCAATCAGTTCCTACACTTTGAGCCAATGAATCTTCATGACTTCTTCCATCTTCCATGGCCTTTCCAGTTGTTTATGGTTACTGGATAAATCATTCAAAGCCAGAGCTATTCGATAATAAATCATTTAGACCAATTTATGAAGTGAAGAAGCATTTGCTTAAAGATCGCACGGCATAACATGTTTCATTTCATTAGAAATTCCCAAGCCTGGAAAACACGATTTTGAAGGTGTATTCAGCATAATGTTTTCCTCATTCAAAACATTTTATACACAAATAACAAACTAATATTACTTTGTCCCAGCCCAATACTCACACTTGCGGTCTTGTATGCGACAGGATGTAATTGCACAAGACTGTCCCAAGTCAGAAAAACACCCTTAACGTACACTAAATCCGCGTTGGAGCCGTATTTGAGGCAAAGCATATTCCATCATTCATTAAGTTCAGGTACTCACATGTGCCGAAATCATTAGAAACTTTACATTTAAATTAATTAGATAAATGAATTGCAATTTGGTAGTCAATTTTAGTATTGGCACAGAGATGAGTATGTGTGTTTTGTAAAATATTTTTACAATGGCAACTGCTTTTTATCATTTAATTAGAAGCACCACAATTCAATTGTGCCATCTGTTAAATAGGGACTACTGAATAGACATTTAGAAGTGCCAAGTAATGAAATTAAAAATGTGTAAACAACAACAACAACAAAAAAACTATGTTCTAGGTGTGTAATCAAAAGTTCTACGCACACTTATGGTCTTCACACCCACTGAACACTTTGGCTACATACTCAGTAACCCACCTGTTCTTAGACAATTTTACTTGTGGAATCATGTCTGAATGTTAACAGTGCATTTTTACTAGGGCTGGAACGATGCGTCCACGTGACTGATTACATCAATTACGCACAGTTTTTGTTGAGCCCTAATCCCCTATCATGTTTCACACAAAACAAAACTCTAGAGCAGATGCTAATGGCTATTATGGAAGGGCCGCTTAAATGGTTAGTTCACCCAAAAATGAAAAGTCTGTCATTAATTCCTCAACCTCATGTCGTTCCAAACCCGTAAGACTTTCATTCATCTTCGGAACACAAATGAAGATATTTTTGATGAAATCTGAGAGTTTTCTGTCCCTCCATTGACAGATATGCAATTACTATTCTGATACTTAAAAAAGTTCATAAAGAGATTGTAAAACTAATCCATATGAATTGAGCAGTTTAGTCCAAATTTTCTAAAGAGACATGATCACTTTATATGATGTTGACAGATTTAATTTAGGCTTTTATTCACACATAAACATTGATCATCTCACACAACAGTTGTTCTAAACAGAAGCTCAAACATGTTTGTTTGACGTGAGAACCAATGAGGTTCATTCTCGTGTTACGGAACACTTCTGCTATAACCAATGAGGTTTGTTCTCGCGTGCCAAGTAGGTTGGGCTGATCAATGTTTTTATCAATGTTTAGCTGTCTATAGAGGGAAAGAAAACACTCAGATTTAATCAAAAATATCTTCATTTGTGTTTCGAAAATGAACGAAAGTCTTACGGGTTTGGAACGACATGAGGGTGAGTAATTAATGAAAGAATTTTTGGGTGAACTATCCCTTTAAAACGAGCCTGCACACTTTCAGGACTCACATTCAGCGACAGTATAAAAAAAAAGTTTTGTCACAATTGACAGCGTGTTATTAAATAAGTCCAATCGAGGCATGAATTCATCCATCAGACATTTTAAGGACATTAAGTGCTTAGTAACAGAGTGCAGAGAGTAGGTTTGAGCCGTGCGCCTCACAGTGCGCACTCACTGCGGATGAACACAAATCATTTCTCCATCTCCACGAGTAAACTAAACTCATAATGCTTATACAGTTCACTGTGGCTCTCACATTATATGAAGTAGCAGACAACTAGTTGTCCACGGTTCCGTTCATTCAGTGCAGGTTTGTCGAGAATGCGGTTGTGAATCCTGAAAATGTGTCAGTTCAGACGCTACCATAATAACCATTAGCATCTTATCTAGAGTTTTGTTTTGTGTAAAACATGACGAGATTAGGGATGAACATAAACAGTGCGTAATCCACGTAATCAATTACGTCGACCCGTCATTCCAGCCCTAATTTTCACAATGGCAACATTAACTGAAAACTTTTGCTGTACCATGATAAGTCCAATGCGACTGCCATAAACATAATCGTAGAGTGCATCTGTCAAATTCCCAGTTGATTCCAAGTTTGTCATGAACAAAATAACCCTAGTGTTTTCCAATCCATGTCACATTCTGACAAGGAAGAAAATAATACATCAAACAGCATCAGCTTTCACAGGATCTTGAACTAGAATAAAGTGGCCGCTGACCTGTGGAGTTGTCGTCTGCTTGCCCTGGCGGTTGGATGCGGTTGTAGTGGTGATGTCAGTGATGGAGGGCGACGTTTCTGAGCGGTTGCCCGTTGCGGAGGCGCTGGACTGGGGCGTAATAGAAGAGGAGGGCATATCTCCCACCAGCCGGGCGCTACCCTCCACACGCACGTTGGGGTCGCCCTCGGCAGCCATGTTAAGCACTTTTAAGCCATTGTAGTAAAGCCCTGAGAGCTGGCCCTGGAAGGGCCGACTGCCCTTCTCCCAGCCTCCAATCTTTATGGTGGTCTGACTGTTGAAGATGGTGAGCTGCCGACCTGCCGGAGAAGAACGTTACAGAAAATACAAGAGTGTTCAACGTCCCGCTCCCCCACGCCGTAGAGACGCACACATACACATGCACACGCTACAAACATAGACGCGCACACACACACACACACACACGCACGCACACGTGAAAACAGAACTGATGGAAGTCCTGATGGTAAAACACACAACAACCGTAACCTTATTTTCCCTGGGGATTATGAAGCAATAAATTACACTAATGCTAACAGCAACACTGGTAATTTATCGACTGTAATTTAATGGCTGCTGTTGGCACAAAGTAAATAAATGAACGGGATGAGAAAGCTGGGTCCCAAAAAAAATCAATGGGACTTTGCTAAAAGGACAATCAAATACATACTAAGATGAGAGAAACAATATTATGTATCTGTAAAAACAAATTTCCCCTTTTACGTGAGAAAATTACTTTTATTCTTTTAATAATACAGTCGTTTATTGCAAATTACAAAGCCTGTATGCACAGGTCTAGTAAAATTGATTGAGATTGCCTTTCAGCAAGGGCAATGGCAATTAAAATTAATTAGACTGAAATAAGGTTCATGTGAGAATGGCTTTACAGCTACATGACACATTACAAATGATTCATCATGGTTATAATTCCATTGAAAAGGGAAAGCAAGAAAACAAGCATACTTGAAAACAAATCACTTTGAACGATTCAATTTGTTACATACATTGCAGCATGCATTCAAGTCTTTTCCCTTCTTGTGTGTTTAACTTGCTTGTTAAAGGGACTTCATATCTGATGCCAATAATCATTGAAGCTATTTAAGAGACATTTGCTTTGGGTTTTTAACTGTCCACTTTAGCAGTTTCCAAAAGAAATATGTTTAGCATGACAAGATATATATATATATAAATTAAAAAGTGTGTACATCACTATGAATTCAAATGGACACATACTTTAATTAGTCATTTAGATTATTACAGCTGGAAAATAACATTATTTAAATAAGTATTTTAATGATGTAAACATATTTTGTTAATGATTGAACTAACTTCAGTTATCAGTATATTACCAGTCCCTTTAACCTCTGACAGGTTTACAAGTACAGTATAACAACACATTATTGAACTGTACAGTGCAAATATTACAAACTACATTTGTTTAATTTTAAACTTGGTTATACAGGGGATTTATGTTTTAGATGGTTTATTTGCTGTGCAAAATATCACTTGCTTATGATCAAATTATCTTTTATTTAAAGTTTTAATCAGTGTTTTTACCTTTGTCGAGTAGCCATTCGTCAACTACTCGACCAAGCCGATATGGGATTCGCTGTCTAGCAATCGCCAGGCGTTCGTTATCAATGTTGCCTTTAAAGTTTAAAGAGACATTTCATTGTTAAAAATCTGAAAGGTCAAAGATTAAAACCTACAGTGAAACATATGCCCTAACTGTCTGTTTTTTTTCTTTTTCCTCTTCTTTACTTTTTTCATTTTTTTTATTTGGAACACCAAGGTTGCATACATAAGAATGATGAAGCTTTACAGTCAATTAACTCGTAAAATTTAAGCAAACAAATTAAGCCTATTTTAAGCTATGTTAAATATGCACCTACTCTTCTTGTGTTAAGAGAAACCAACCAAACTCAATCACGTTTATACAACATATCACTCCTTTACATAATACATTTACAAAATAGTAATCCTTTTAAATCTTTTTAGCAGATTTTTCATCTAGTTATACATGAAAACTAGCTCATTTTAATCTAAATATTGTCATTACAGTACATTCCAGCGTTTTGCAACCAATTTGATTTTAGCTTCACATTTGCTATCTAATCTAAGGTATTTTCAGTCATTTTTAATATGATAAATTTCACATTATCAGATCACAATACATTTAAAAACATCAAAGTAGCAGAAAAAACACTCAAAGGATTAAAGCAACAGGAAGATTATCAGTTCATCAGTAATGCATGTAAAATCAGCCACTATTCATGTTCATGCTCCCCATGTGAATTTGAAATTGCTCTGACAAAAGCTTTGACCTCAGAGATGCCATATGCGCACATTTAGGAACTAGTTCCCTGCGGGGTGCGCCACGTGACCTTGAGCGGAAGCTGTGCTTAAATGTAGATATTTATGCAACATGTCCAGGTTGAGCCAACTACAGTAGCTCTATTGAATTGAGATTATTTGAAAACATTTACTCCTCTCCCATTACGGCCCACACATAATTACCACTCCTGACTTCACAGGGAAATGCAACACGAGCCTGACTTGCTCAGATTTCCAAAGAGTATAATTACGCCTCACATTTTTTACCCTATGAGCCATTAACTTGTTATTTGTCAATCAAAAACGAGTCTCGCTCTCTCTATATGCGATTAAAGAACGATTAATATATGAACGGTATGAAAATGTTGCCTCAATGAGACGTAACAAGAGTAGAGCAGCAAGTCAGCCTGAAGGCTATGATGTGAGAAATTCAGCGAGAGAATTACTTGCAAATTTCCATTCTAATGTGTCCTCATTTCCCATATACACGTGCACAAATACTGTACACTAACTTTAAACTGACAGAACTTAAAATTCAGTCTTCCACAAACCTGTATGACACTCCTCCTATAATGAAAAAAAAAAACCTCCACTGTCTCTTTTTCATGTAATAAAAGTGAATATGAAAAATATTTGGTGCTTGTTTGTCATCTGAGCTTGATCTGGATCTCTTTACTTGAATTATATGGAAAACAGTGGCAAAGACATTATTCAAACTTTCTCCTTTTGTGTTCTACTGAAGGAATAATGTTATACTGGTTTGTAACGACAAAGGTGATGCCTAAAATACCTTTTAGGCACCAAAGTTGAAGCTTATATCACCTCACGCGAGTATGACTTCTCCATTCTACTGCACTTTTGAGGTAAAGCTCTTTATTCTGACACTGAAATGGCATGACTAAATTGCTTCTCAAACACAGTACAATACTGGATTTGATAGGTAATTGCAGAAGGAGAACACCCGCGGACAGGGAAATAAGGCTTCCTCAGGGCTGCACATAAGGACAGTTGGAGTGTTTGATTCTGGACTTGAGACTGAGAGTGCGGATATTCTGCTGTGAGAGCAGAAAGAAGGCCGAAACTCTGTCCATTATGATTCCCTCTTTCTTTTCACTTTCATTCATTTGTATTTCCCCCCTTCTTTAATTCTTTCGTTTTCTGTCCCCTACCATGTGCAGTCAGGTTTAACTGTGATTTATGTCCACTTGTGCACTTTACCTATAGTAATCAAAAGTGAAAGGAGTAATTTGTCTCAAATCACAGCTTAAAAGAAACAAGACAATAAAGGGTAAAAAAACATAAAAAAAAAAACAATAGGAGTTCTTGAAGCGGGATGGACTGGATGACTAAGGGCAAGTTATGTGCATGATTGCTTGAATGCACATAAACACGCACGCACGCCCACCCACTCATACACATACACACGCAGTGGTCATGTTCTGTTTAAATGAGGGGGCAGTTGCCTGAGGGCCTCTCTGTAAAGTGAAAATGACTGCCTAGTTAGCTTAGCATGCTAACAGTCTGAAAACTCTGCCTTTATAAGGCTAAGACACTTTCCTGCTTCAGCAAAGGCAGTAAAATATTTTTTTTTTGTGCTCTTATATATGTTCTACATCCATTTGTAATGTTAGGAAATACACAGTAATATTCAAAGACAGCATCAACACCTCAATTGTTGGGAACAATTATTTGCCCCCTTTTATTAAATACTTTTTGCAAACCTCCTTTTTCCAAGATAACAGCTCTGAGTCTTCTCCTATAATGCCTGATGAGTTTGGAGAACACCTGACAAGAGATCAGAGACCATTCCTCCATACAGAATCTCTCCAGATCCTTCAGATTCCCAGATCCATGTTGGCGCTCCAAACAGATCCAAGATCCAAACATGGCCCATTATAAGATTTCTAGCACAGGCTGCCAGGTTTTGATTTTTTATCTTTTGGTATTTGATCGAATCCATGCCATGTATCTGAACTTCAAACGGGACGGGTTCTATGGTCAGATGAAATAAAGAAATTCACTTTTTTGGCAGCAAACTCTTAATATGAGTTTGGTTCATACAGGGATAAAAAAGTATCCCATGTGTAAAATGAACTACTCTGCTACTGTATCTTTAACCCTCTGGGGACCAAAGGTTTTTTGGGGCCCTTGGGATGTTTTGACATGCACTGACATGTGTGCTTTTTTCAGTTATTTATAAACATGTTAATGGTAAAGGTGTAAATTCACTCTATATAGCACACACGGGGCTACCATAATATGTTAGCAACATGCATGTATATGTTTGTATTTTTGAGAGAATATTATTTATGCGTGGTTATTGAAAAAACTAAAAATAAAAGTTTCTGAAATAAGGCCACAAAACACATATTGATTATTTCTTCACAAGACTTTTGAAAATTGTATCACATAGTCTAGAATATTTGCTCCAAAACTATGTGAGAATCATCCTGACTACTCATTCAGATAAGTCAATAAAGTCTTTTAGAATGTGTATGACATGTTTTGTTTGAGAAAGCTTTATGCGAGGAGGCTTGATCTCTCATTAGTATGTATCCATTTCACACCTGAGAAAGACAAAGACCCTCCCATAATGGCCCTATTAGGTGCTATCAGGCCATATCATTATGAAGAGCCTTGCAGAAAGAATGAGGAGATTTAAAAAAGAATGGCTTTTAGATTTTTTGGATTTATTTACAACACACACACACACACTGCTTAGAATAAGTGAACACACCCATGCTAAAGTTGACTAAAAAGAGGAATAAAAAATCGTAATGCCTTAATTAAAAAAATGAGGAAAACTCCAACCTTTAGGGACATGAATAATGTCCTTGAATTCTTTGTGAATGAAAAATGTATCACAAATAATTAAATGTTCTTCTTTAAAATACAGGGTGCATACGTCTGGACACATCTATCACACACCCTTCACCATATAGACAAGGTTTTATTTCAGTTCAAAGTTAGAGTTGGAAAAATCTTGAAAAGAAAATTGTCTTTTCCATAAATGTTTGATCATACATATTTCAAAGTTGAGGATTCATTATTTTGATTTAGCTTGGATTGGAACAAACACTAGACTATAACATCTTAGTTGATTAGTTTGACAAAACATATTATATATTTAACATATGAGCAGAAACTCCTAACAAAAGCTTATTTGATGTCTATTTTAGAGTAAAAACTTTATACTCTATCCAAAACTAGTCAACAAAATGTCTTTTATTTTGTCTATAACAGTGCGTATCTGTGCGTTCATTCATTCATTCATTCATTCACACACACACACACACACAGAGAGAAACATGATTCACATTTAAACAGTATGCTATTTTTCCGTTTACAGACACTAACGTTATTCTATATCGCGATTAGAACAAAGCACAAGCATAAAACACTTACACACTTCTCAGCTGAATCTGTTGCTCCTCCTCGTGGTGAAAATAAACCAGCACTTGTTCTGAGGTAGGTAAATGTCCCAGGATTGTTCCTCATAGCCGCTCAAGATGACAGTAGATTAATCTGACTAAAAAATATAGTGTGTTTTCAGAGTTTATGGGCGTTAACGCGTCTCAATGTGGTGCTTCAAGTATTTGCGTTTGAATAGCGCGTGCTCTCCGTGGGCGTGTCACATTCCCGGAGATAATGAGCTGAGAGAAAGATAATTAGAATGGGTGACACGTCTCTCTTTTTATATAGATTACACAAACGGAGAATATTTATTATAGTTTTGAATCGGATCATTTAAAAGTACAAACTCAAATGATTTAAAAGATATATTGCTTATGGCTGGGTGAATAGTATTTGCTGAGTTTTGTTGAAGATTAGAGACGTGCTCCAGGAAAAAAGTTCACGGTGACTGAGAGGCAGAACGCACACCCTGTTTATATTCTTTATTTTACAAAAGCACAATATTTTATTTCGATTGTATGTGGGCACATAAAAAAGTAGACATTTAACAGATTATTTTCTCATATTTCTTAACTCTATATGAACAGAAATGATGGTAGTACTTTAAGTCTATTTTTCTGCTATGTGAAAAAAACGAGCAAAACGCGCCGGCGCGTTACTGGTCCCCAGAGGGTTAATGCTGTGGGCCTCATTTTCTGCTGGAGGTCCTGGACATTTTGTTCAGATACATGGCATCATGGATTCGATCAAATGCCAACAGATAAAAAATCAAAACCTGACAGCCTATGCTAGAAATCTTATAATGGCCCATGTTTGGATCTTCCAACAGGACAGTGATCCAAAAACAAACATCAAAATCAAAACAAAAATGGGTCACTGAGCACAAAACCAAGCATCTGCAATGGCCATCCCAGTCCCCAGACCTGAACCCTATAGAAAATGAGTGGGCTGAACTGAAGAGAAGAAGCGCCAACATGGATCTGGGAATCTGAAGGATCTGGAGAGATTCTGTATGGAGGAATGGTCTCTGATCTCTTGTCAGGTGTTCTCCAAACTCATCAGGCATTATAGGAGAAGACTCAGAGCTGTTATCTTGGAAAAAGGAGGTTGCCAAAAGTACTTAATAAAAGGGGGCAAATAATTGTTCCCAACGTGTTTTGGAGAAAAACATTTATTTCATAATGTGATTTCCCCCACTTTCAATAATTTTACTTCAATGAAAGGTTAGATTTTTGCTCTTTTTTAAAAATAAAATATCAAAAGAGTTAACAGTGCAGATTTACTTTTTACAGCCATCTTTGATCATATTTACCAAGGGGGGAAATAATTCTGACCAGCACTGTACATATATTATTTATAAAAATCAAGATTACAAGTTATTTTGTACGCTACAGCTATGTTAGTTACAGAACTAATTGTTCAAGATAAACAAGCTGCTCTTTTTGTTCTCCCTCGAACTGGTTGTCAATTTAAATTCTATGCATTTATTATCTCGTCTAATGTGGAGCTGAGTCAATCAAGCGCTGATTAAAATGAAGCGGTCTTGACTAATTTTCTTTTTTAAATATTTCAGTGGAAAAGTTTCTTCCACTCTGCCACGGACATAAGATGCATTAGTATTCAGGCAATCACATGCGCACTTCTCACTAAATCCACCAACACAATGGAAACAGAAAGCCGAGAGAAAATGGCACATTACAATGGCTCCATTTTAACAAGCAATTGTCTTCCACTCTAAATGAAATACACTGCTGGTATTTGGGTAGTTTGTTTACACTAAAACAATGAGAGGGTCTCGACTAAGGTAAAACAGTTCCTGTCTTTGTCTCGGTTTCTATTTCTATACGTCTGCATTCTTTATAGTCATGTTTCCAAGAACTATGTTTATTTTTTCTACTATATTTTGTTTCATCATATGTCCTAGTTTGATTAAGCTGTTGTAAATACAAAATGTCAACTCTTGGATTTGGATAATCCTGTTAAGATTTGTATTGTTCTCCAAATTAAATAATGCAAAATGCAATTCAATGCAACCCATGTATCTACAGCTGAACCTAGTGTGTCTCACGAGTATGCATTTGCATTTTCCCTGCACATTTAGAATTTAATGACGAGCCGCATTGAACGCAATGATGAGCAACGGACGACAACGTAGCACTTATGGGAAGCACAAGATTTTCCGAGCTTCATTACCACTTCAGTCGTCGAACACTCAACATTTACCATCAACCATCATCTCTCACGTCTGCTCTCAAGAAGAAAAGAAGTTTGCGAGAGCAAATAATCTCTGTGATGGAAGAGATGGTTTATGAAGAGCTTGAAGTAAAATACAAATTAAAAGACTAATACAGCCGCCTCCTTTTCATCATGATTGACAAACGAGAGCAATGGGATTATTTCTCATCTCTGATCTCTTGTCAAGCTTTTGTCAGGGCTTTTCAGGCGACTGAGAGGCTGGTGAATTTGATAACCCTGGCTCTGACATTTTCAGCCTTCTAAAGCCCCAAGAGCAATCATCTCTGCTGACATTTGGAAAGGATACCAGGGTTACCTTTTTTTAACTGTGAGAAACCACAATCACAGACAAAGGAATTTTGTCCTTAACCCTGTGATTCAGACTCTTTTACCCAAGCCCTGCCAGCCTTTTACTGTTCCCATTGTTTATAGCTGCATGGCTTAGATTGTGTGTGAATGTGTGTGTCTTTGTGAGAACAAGCGTATAAAGGCTTAGAGCTCTTACCTGTTGGGTAGCGCTCAATGACTGGCAGATCATCCACCTGCAAGGTGGCGTTACCACCACTTCTCGTAAAGCGAACTATGTGGTACTTTCCATCATTTACAAACTTTGAGGTTTCTTCAATGTTTATGTCATCGGTGCCCACATTGAACACCACTCTGATATTGCCTTTTTCCTGTAAAGAGAGAGAGAGAGAGAGAGAGAGAGAGAGAGAGAGAGAGAGAGAGAGAGAGAGAGAAAGGAAAAGAGAAAGAAAGAGGGAGATAAAAAAAGAGGAATTTAAGATTCTATCACAGTCATTCTGTTCTGATTCGCTACGCCAAAATAAAGCGGTTGAGCTCTATTCTATGCCTTATTTTAGCACATGAAGATCACACTTAATGAACATCATTCTGTGTTTGCAACCTTTCGGAAAACAATTTTTGATTATTGATAAAGGCCCTCATATAAAGAGGCAGCTATACTCTATCTTAACTGGCAGAATAACAGATGTCCCAAATTTATTGAGGACCAAACAAGGTGATAGTTTATCAGACTGTGCACAATCTCTCCTGACAGCACAATGCATCAGAAAGATTTACCACCACTTTAATTCGCCAGCAAAAGGCGGTATTCATATTTAATAGCAAAAATATCTATTGTTTATGTTTTATTGAGGTTAGTACATGAAGGAAATGAATAGTAACAAAGAAACTGATAATAATTAGTGAGGATATATTTGTTATGTCTGTGTACAGTACATTAAGAGAATGCTATGGTTTTGGTTCATACATTTGGTGAATATTATATTAAATCCAATTTAGTATGTTTTATTGCATCAGCAATGTGATATGGAAGTGATAATGTACAGTCAGCGACTCATTATGACAAAATAAATCCTGACAGTTTGATTAGGACACCATTGCACAGAGGGAGGGTATTGTATCATCCTGAAGTAGTTTATTTCATATTAACGACTGGCTGACTGTACACTATCCTGCTCATTACATGATTACTTACCAATTTAAGAAATAAATGGACATCAAATATTGATTTTAGAAATTATTTAATCATATGAGAAGAAAGGAAACACTGATTGATATGAAAGACAGACTGTAGCTGATGCCCGGTACAATGTACTGATTATACAAAATCATTATATGGATTTTTTTTTTGTAGAATATTGAGGTCAAAAATGTTTAATAAATAACCGCTAAACTGTATAACTGCCTGTTGCCGAAGGCACTTGATATCCTGCAAAGCTATCCAAGTTTCATGTCTCTCGTAACACACACGTGACCTATTTCTTTTCACATAGTAAAATAATTTAAACTCAATCTCTTTTGAATCAGTCCTTTGGTGTGATACAAAACTCCTCAGCTTTCTGTGGGGTTCTGATTTCTAATATATATATATATATATATATATATATATATATATATATATATATATATATATATATATATATATATATATATATATGTATATATATATATATATATAAAACATTGCACATGGAAAGACTCACATGCTACATTTAGAGGAAAAGAATATTACCAGCAGCAATCTGTTATTTCAAGGGGCTGGCACGAGCTGCTGCAGATGTCAAAATAAAATTTACTGTGTCACACATTAAGCCTTGTAAACTAAATAATACTACTTTTTCATTCCTGTTCATGTTCAAAAGTTTCGCAACAAGCCTGCAGGCAGATAACATAATCGAATCATAGGAAATCACAGGGGAAAAAATAACCTTATAAGATTTTTTCCCCCTTGAAATCAGCGCCTCAAGGCAATATGCTGGTCATACAGAATAATGTGTGACAGTCTCAGTGAAACGGAATCTAATCTGTATTCTGATGCAGCGCTTGTCATTTTCTGTGTAAATTCTCATCAATGCATGTTGCTGTCTTATTAATGCGAGCAGTGAGAGTGAAATCACTCTGTGTGCTTCACATTCACACCACTAGATGGCCTCAATCCTTAATGGTTTCCTATTTGATGCAGCTCATTGGGTGGGATTCACTTTTGCTAATTACAATAAAATGTATTCATGTGCAAACAATCTCTTCTCATGAAAGCAATTGCTTATAATAATAACTCGATCAACAGTGCTCGTCTTATATAAAACAGTAACTATGCCCACTCTGTGCTCTGCTTGATGACCTACGTGCCTACATGCACTACTTAGTTAACAACACACTTGTTGCAAACTTGTTATGAAAGCTATTACAAGCCTTGACATGAGCGCAGACAATTGTGAAAATGATTGTTCGACAAATTTACGACAGATGGAGGCCATTAGCTTAAAAACACTGAAATACTCTACTGTGGGAACATGTGGTCCTTCCGATTGATTGGTTGCAGATTGCAAAAGCTACATGTGGCATTTGAAAATAATGAAATGAGGTGTGTGTGAGAAGATTCCTCTGTGAATTTCCCTAATTCACACCTATCTGCAGGAAGAGAGCTAGCAGAGGACAAATCGCAACACCAGACTTCATTATACCCTCCCAGGAGATGTGTGTTTTTGTCTGGATACTCTCAAGCTTTCTTTTTCTGTCACACACACACACAGACACACACACAGACACACACACAGACACACACACAGACACACACAGACACACACACAAACACAGACACACACACACACACACACACACACACACACACCACATGTTATCATCTCCAGCTGGGCCGAAGCTGGATGTTTCTTCCGCCTCTCACACCCCATAATGAAGACAGACTGCCCGTTAGCCCTATCCTCTTCCCATCACCGGGAACAATGGGGCAGCGTCTCCTTCACCCTCCTCTGTGCTCTCTAACAGTGTTTCTCCAGGGCCAATCTCTCCCTCCCTGCCCATCTTTTCACTCTCCCTCCCTGCCCATATTTTCAGCTTTGTGGTGATGAAGTGATGTGAGAGCTTGGCCTGCACTCCAACGGGCTGTGACACTCCACGCCCCATTCTAATTGGAGAATGACCTCTCTTTCACCCTTCCGGTAGCTGACCTCGTCCTTCACTCAGGGTTCGGTGGCTGGGCAACACCAAGGGTGCCAAGCCTTTTGTAAACTCGTAAATGACAGAGTTGAATCATCGGGGGAAAATATACATTATAATCTAGTCCGTAAGCAGGGCCCAAAATTAACACACGCCAAGCCCCAAATGCTGGTAAAAATCGGCATTGGTGAGTTAAATGATGTCAATCGTCAGTTGGTAACATTTTTATTAATCCTAACAATAATGCTACATCGTCACGAATGTTTGAGCCTTGCCAATTTAAATATTAGAGCACTGTGCAAGAAGATGCGAAAAGGAACTCAATTTTTGCGAATTGAGCTCTCTTTCACGTCTTCTTGCACTTGCACAAAATTATGTAAAAAAAAAAAAAAAAAAGAAGCCTGTCTCGGCGCGTATCCTAGTGAACACTGTCGGTTATGTCTTAAGTGAATGTAAACAGCCAAGAAAGACAACACGTGTACAGTATCAGTATATTGGATCCATGCATGATGTCTTAAAGTGACAGCAGCCTAATTTTCCTAATGCTGTCTGAGTTTTTAATGTTAATCAAACAACAAAAGACAAAGGAAAACATCTCTCACTACTCTTGACTGAATAACTTTTGTAACTTTATTAAGGATTAATCTTATATAATTTATACAGTGAAGACTATGCAGTGTTATTGTACATTTGATTACTTTATTAAATTTCTATACCTGAAAACTACTGTAAGGCCTACCTGTTCATTTTATTCGTATATTTGTTCTACTGTATTTATTTGTGCTATTGCTTGTAATTTGATTATTTGTTCTTTTACTGACTGTTTACTTTAATGTTTTCAATATATTAGTTAGGAAAGTAGTTTTAGCTGTGGTACTGAAATTGAAATAGAGAATTGTGAATTTTCACTGGTATCAAAGATTTTGGCCAGTAAAAAATATTTATGGTTGGTAAATTTTCTGAAGTCACCAGTCATTAGCAGGTATGGCAAAAAGTTAGGCCCTGTCCGTAAGCATTCTTTAAGTTAGTTCTGACTTGGACAAAGGGGCTCAGACCGTTGCAGAGGGCTTCTTCCTGCAATCTTAAAGTGGGCATGGTTTAAAAGAGACACCCTACGTCCTACATTCAGTCTCGGGTGTAATAATGTCCCAGTTTCGCAGAATTTTCTGTTTAAAAAAAAAAAAAGGGAAGGCGGCTCTATTATGAATGCCTCAGGGGCTAAACATACGGGAGGGGAAAGCAAAATTGAGCCGTGACACCAAATCCCAGATTACCACAGAATAACAAATGTTTTGGGTGATGTGCTCAGGATTCTGTGTTCACTAAATGATCCCTAAAGCGAGCGAAGGATAGGGTGTCATTTAAAAGGAGGGCCCAGTTCCACACCACTGCATCTCAGCTGTCCCTGTCCGTCTCCAGCTTTGTGTCACCTCTCTACTGAGGCCTGCAGTTCTGCTCTAAATATAAAGAACTAATACAACTGGATTCTCATTAGACTCAATGGGGGTTGTTATAGCAACACAGTTCTCTAGAGTTCTCTCATTTCTTGTAGGCAATTAGGTGACAACCACGGAGCCATCCTGATTGACAGAGTATTTCATCTACACTGGAACTGTGACGATCTCCCCTCGCCAGACACAAAATAATCTAGTTGTTCTGAACTTGAGAATATGGATGTAAAAAATAAATTAGAAATAGTTTATAGGAGTAAGTTTCTCGCTCTGCTAAATATTCTTTATATATATTTAAATATTTATACTTACCAAACATTTATATAGCTTCATTACTTAAGGCAGGACATTACTTACATTACATTGTTTCATTACTTAAGGCAGAGGTGAATAGGGTAAAATAAATCAATTATAAGTAGTTTAGGGGAGAGTAGGTTTATGCTAAATATACTTTAGATATACGGTACTCCCCAGATATTTATTTCATTACTTAAAGGCACAATATGTAGGTTTTTTTCGCCACAAGAGGGCGCAGTTTCCAACAATAACAAAGGCGTAGGTTTATGACGCAGTGATGAGCTGAATGATGGGACTTCCTGTCAAGATCTACTTGCTGGACTTGCTGATGGATCTAATAATTATGGATAAGTGCAAACATTCATGTTTTTTAACATTACAGTGGTATAAAGCAGGTCGCGATTGCTAAAGAGACAGATATCACACGCGAGTCCCGCGGATATAAAGGAATAAGGACATTTAATTGGACCGAACTACCCGCAAGTGCTGGATTACTCACACAGGTCAGTTTATTACACAAATTAAACTTGTGAGGTAACGCAGCGCTTCTAACATTACACTATCACACTAAACGGCATTTAAATGTGCGTTGAAAGTTATAATGTTATACTACGTGTTAGTTTGTTTGCTACGAAACTAGCAGTAAGCTAGATCAACATTAGAATAACATACTGACCATATTCTAACATTTCATCATGTTGAGCTAACGTTATATAACATTGATTTGTTTTATGTACATTTGCTCACCTGTCTAATAAAGCTGTTAAAGGGTTAGTTCACCCAAAAATGAAAATTAAGTCATTAATTACTCACCCCCATGCTGTACCAACCCCGTAAGGCCTTCGTTCGTCTTCGGAACACAAATGAAGATATTTATTATTAAATCTGAGAGGTTCATGACTGCTACATAGGCTCCCTAAGGGAATGAATCCTGATGGCCCAGAGAGTCATTAAAGAAAATGTTTAAATATTCCATGTCGCAACAGTGGCTCAACTATAAGTTTATCAAGCGACGAGAATACTTTTTGTGCGAAAAAACAAACAAAAATAACGACTTTATTCGACTATTCCTTATCTTCCATGTAGGCCTGAAACGAGACTTCGAGAGATTTCCACGACGCATGCGCGAGAATTGCGATCTCCTTCTACTTCAGTTAAGTTCTCACGCGTACGCGTCGTGGAAATCTCTTGAAGTCTCGTTTCAGGCCTACAAGGAAGAAAAGGAATAGTCGAATAAAGTCGTTATTTTTGTTTGTTTTT
This sequence comes from Tiaroga cobitis, assembly GCA_030578255.1. Lineage (NCBI taxonomy): Eukaryota > Metazoa > Chordata > Actinopteri > Cypriniformes > Leuciscidae > Tiaroga > Tiaroga cobitis. Next base: position 26,177,727 of record CM060602.1, on the reverse strand, counting down.
TCGCACAAAAAGTATTCTCGTCGCTTGATAAACTTATAGTTGAGCCACTGTTGCGACATGGAATATTTAAACATTTTCTTTAATGACTCTCTGGGCCGTCAGGATTCATTCCCTTAGGGAGCCTATGTAGCAGTCATGAACCTCTCAGATTTAATCATAAATATCTTCATTTGTGTTCCGAAGACGAACGAAGGCCTTACAGGGTTGGTACAGCATGGGGGTGAGTAATTAATGACTTAATTTTCATTTTTGGGTGAACTAACCCTTTAAGTCGTGACTCGTGAAGCTCTGTCAAGTCCAAGTTAGTCGCGGACGTGGAGCTCTCGGCATCTCAAAAACGCCACGCTGATATTGATCCTCATTTTAGTTCTCCTTGTTTGTCCCAAAGTCTGCTTGCCATGGTCTATGTTTGAAAGAAACAAGAACTGCGTGCCGCTAAACGTTTCACACTACGCAGTGGTCCACGTCTGTCGCCATGGTTACGTCATGGCTATGGCAGTATGAACGGAAACCGAGGATAGCGTGGATATTGCGTCATTGACAGGCGACATTTTTTTCCAGGACGGCCACTTAATTAGAATTGGAATTTCTCTGAAATAAAAAAATCTTTGGAGACTTTTGGGATATTGTAAGTACACAACTGCAGGAAATATATCACACTGTGCAAGTGATTTTTGGATATTTTATTACAAAATTCTTACATATTGTACCTTTAAGACAAGACAATGTAGGTGAATAAGGTAAAAATTAGGGGTGGTTAATCTGTCTGATTTCCCGATTCGATTCGATTACGATTATTGAAGTCCCGATTCGATTACAGTCGATTTTCGATTATTAACGATTCTCGATTAGCGATTATTGATTTTCCATTTCACAGCGGTAAACGAAAATACACTACAAAGTGATTGCAGTATTAAAAAAAGTCAGCTGCTGAATTACTTAACTCTTTTATTGAGTAACAACAACTCAAAGCACTTTCTGTGTCGTGTAGTTATAACTTCAGAATTATTTGTATGTAGCTTTATGTTCTGTAGAACACAGAAATTAATACATCACATTGTGTTGTGACTCATCAAGTTGAACTAAAGAATAACAAATAAATGAAAGGTTTATTTCCTTTAGGAAGTAGATCAGAACCAACATACTGTAGAAATTGGACAATTTTCTTCTAGAAAGACAAGGTGTTGTTCAGGTGGAGGAAGACTGCAGGTTGCAGTCGAAACATGTTAAGGTATAGAAAAAGTTTATAATGCAAAAAATTGTTTGCATTATATGCAGTTAGAACAGCTGTCAGCAGCGCGTCCTCATCCATATCAATCGCCTCGTCCTCTGAGGCGGCGGCAGCGCGGGCGGGAGAGGGGGCGGAGAAGGAGAGATAGACACTCGAGGGAGTTATTCCGGCGAGCATTTCCATCAGAAAACGACGGCAGTGCGGCCCGCAGGGTCGTCATCGGAAGTGCGTCGCTGAGCTCACAAATCCCCTGAGGGCAAGAGCTGCGTGTTCCTGGCCCAGGCAGAGAGCGCAGATCACATGTCGGTCTCCGTTGCTGAGCGGGGCTCTGCACGCGCCGCAGGAAGTGCAAGGCATCTTGAAAAAGACGCTCGCTGCTCTTTTAGACAGTAAGTTTTGCAAGAAAGGATCCGTCGCCGGATAGCGTAGCTCGCACGGATGGTTGAAGGTGGCGAAGACGGCCGGCTTCTTCAGGCGCTGTCCTAAGCTGGCTTGTCGCTTCCTCGACGGCGGCGGCGGCTTCTCTCTAGATCCAGCGATGTGGCAATAATAATAATGCAAATTGTTTTTTTTTAAATAATAAAAAATCGATTTTTGAAAATTTAATAATCGATTCATACTCGTCCATAACATAATCGCGATTAATCAATAATCGATTTTTTCACCACCCCTAGTAAAAATGTAATACTTTTTTTCCCCCCAGTTGCTTAATCACGGTGCATTAAGACAATGTATTTTGTATTAAAGGTTTTCTGAAATATTTTGTTTAAATATGCAAAGGATGTATTATCTAATTAAAAATGCACTAATATGCATACATTTCCAGAATAGAAATACAATAATAAACATTTGATAAAGCTAGGTTCAAAATTCTTGTTTTATTTTGTTGACATATTAACGGTTTTTTTTTTTTTTGGGGGGATATCTGGATATTTTGGATATCTATTTTCATTCACTCCATAAATCAGAAAACACTGTCTAAAGCCAGGGGGAAAAAAAAGTTTTCACCATGTTTTTAGGAATAAAATGTTATATAAATCAGCCAAAGGATATTTGAACAAAACATTCGGAGATAGGACTAAAACTGGAAAATTTGGTGTAAGTGCTACTGAAGTGGAGATTTCTGGCTCAGTGCACAAGAAAAAAAAATATTTTAAGAAAACGATGTATAGGATATGTATAGCAATTGAAATCTACAGATGCAAATAAAGTGTAATAAAATAAACATTTAATGTGTATAGTACGTTGGATGTTTTCTTTCCACAAGTCTGAAAGAAGACAAGTTATGGAAGCGAAATAGCCCAAAATCTCAAAAACAATGGTTTTGCCTGTAGTGTCTTGCCTTAAAGCGACGGTTCACCCCAAAATGAAAATTCATCATCATTTCATTCATCATTTACTCACCCTCATGCCATTCCAAAGCTACTTGAAGAAAGTCAACCTTTCAAATCGACCCCATTTACTTCAAAATACCTTCTTTTGTGTCCCACAAAGAAAGTGCAGGTGCAGGTTTGGAACGACATCAGGGTTAATAATGACAGAAATTTAATTTGTGGGTGAACTATCCCTTTAAGCTCTAAATAAATCAATGAAATAATTGTGATAAAGGCAAAATGTTCCATCAAGAGGAGCCAAATACACACACAAAGGGTCGAGGCGGTTGCTCCGGAAACCTGGAGGACAGAAGAGCCACTAATGATGTGTCTTATTTAGGAAAAGGTGCAGGCAGAAGCTTATGGAGTATGACGGAGTGTGTGTGCCACAGCGGGGATGCTGATCTGCCATGGCATTCAGCTTAAATGAGCTGGTGCATCCAGGAAACCTCAGCCACTTTACATAAAGAGCCTCTCGGTAATGCTCAAGCTAATACCAAGGGAATGCGCTTAATTGGATAGAACACCCAGACATGCAATATACGCTCTCATAAATAACTTGTGTTTAATATTAGATCAAAATATCACACCGTGTGTGACACGCTTCGGAGTGCATGTGCCCTTCTGTTTGAGTACTGCAGGTTTGGTGAAACAGATAAATTTGTTGTGTCCGCAGAATAATTCCACTTTGGCAAGCAGTTCTTGTTGTTTCACCCCCTCCTCCTCCTCTCTTTCTTTGTGTCTCTCTCTCTCTCACTGTAGCGTTCGTTCGCTCGCTCTCACAATCTCTCTTTATCTTCTGGTAAGGGCTGGATCTGGTGAGATCATGAATCTTTTTGGCAGCAGAGAATTCTTTTCCAAGTTAAAAACTGAAAATAGCACTCTGTCCTAGTTCCTCTCGAACCTGAAAACCACATGCAGTCTATGGGCGTTGTCTACACAAGCCATCCAAGAAGTCACGCATATTGTCTCCCTACTGCAGTGCCGAGTTACGAGTCCCCCCGAAAAAAAAAAAAAAAAAAAAAACGAATACAAACGGCGGCCTGAATGCAATATCTCTCGCAGACAATATCATTTCATATTACAATCGACAAATCCAAGGCGTACTGAAGTGCTGCTATTTTTGTAGTGATTCTGTTCAACCCGTCACTGGTCTTCAATAGTAACACGTTCTTTCATGCATTGACTCTAATCTGAAGATAAAAGCGTGGTAAACATTTTTTTTTTAAATGCAAAATGAACGAGTGGGTTGAGTTTGTCACAAAGAGAGCGTTTAATAGAACACCTGTCTTTTTTATTTTGATGAATAAATTTAAATATTCCGCTTTTACTTTTGCTGCCATCTGTCTGCTTATCCTTTCAGATACTAAAGATAGCCAAGTCACAGTTAGCCATATGGCGCACTTATTCAAGAAAAAATGGCTGACGAAGACCAAATATTAAATCGTCTGTGGCCAGTCAAACTGTTCTCCACGCCACTCGTTAATTGCATAATGACCTGGCATATAGTTTGACGGTATGTAAAAATGACAACGTGCATGAATGACTTGTACTCAAATTATACGGGTAAGTGGATGGAGGAAATAAGTGTCGTTGGGTTTCGACGGCGAAGCAAAATGGCATTTTTCCATTTTTCCAGCACTGGCTGTTTCCATCTGAGCTGCTGGGTGGAGACAGGCTTAGTCTGCACTGACGGTATGAGGTCAACAGACACTTTGCTGTCACTCAGAGCCATGTCACACGTCACTCATGTCTGACCAGGTATGTCTTGCCCACTCAGACACAATTGAAGCAGAAAATCAGCATCTGTCACTCTCTTTCACTTTCACCTTCATCCAAATGCGAGTGTGTGTGCGTGCATGTGTGTAAGCATGAGTCTCTTTGGCTGCCCGGAGTCATTTTGACTGGAGACATCTAATATATATATACATCTTATATATACATCTCTCTCTCTCTCTCTCTCTCTCTCTCTCTATACATATATTTATGATTCATTTACATATTATTTTTCAATGACCTAATTTTGAAGGTACAATTCGCCCAAAAATGAAAATTATTTTTCCTTCAGTGGAACACAAAAGTGTGTGTTTTTTTTTAAAAATATCCTGGCTGTTCTTTTCACAAATTAAAATGAATGGGGACTAGGTCTGTAAAGCAGCAAAAGCAGTAAAACAACAAAAAACACCATAACCCTATCATGAACCCGCTATATTCCAAGTCTTCTCATGCCAAACTTTAGATTTGTCTGATGATTAGACTGAAATTTAAGTTGTAATACACTGATCTTCTCTTCTTCTGAAGCATTAAAGTGCCCTACATAAACTTACGCTTCAGCTTTGCTATCACAGGAATACATTTCATTTTAAAATATATTAAAATACGCTTGATGATAAATTGTAATAATATTTCATAATTATGAATGCAGCCTTGGTGAGCATAAGATACTTCTTTCAAAAACATTTAAAAAATGATACCAACCTCAAACTTTTGAATGTTAGTTTCATTCGAACAATTCGAATGAACTATAAAAACGGCACATTGATGCTATAGCTTTATTAGTTCTCTCATCTCTCATCAAATGTCTATGGAAGCAATGATGCCACTGATGGTGATATTATATGGCTCCAAAATACTAGGAATATAGCGCACAAGTCACATGGACCACTTTCGTGATCCTTTTGTGGTGATATCTTGTTATTTAAATGCCCAAAAATCCACGCTTTGTGCATCAGCAAGAAAGTCTCAAAACAGAGAGAGTAAAATGACAATATTCAATTTTGGGTGAATTATCCCTTTCACATGGCCTGTTATCGCTGACATCTCAGCACAGGTGCGCTCTGAAAGCTGTTTATATTCACCTCCTTTCTCTCCTTCCCTCACACACATTCTCTATCCCCTTGTCAGTACTACCGTTCACACCTCTGTACCTCTCACTGCTGAGTTAGCTGTGATTGTCACCATTCTTCAATTGGACTGATGTGCTCATTAGACTGCCCACACGCTCACACACTCTTTTGGCATGGAGACTGTGAGAGGTCAGAAAGTGCTAATGATTTGGTCAAACCCCAGGGGTATAATCACTTGGCTTTGACTCGTTTACAGTCATCATCCATTTCTCCTTCACTCCTGTCCTGCTTGGCGGCTTGCATGGCTGCCACAAATGGCCGGGCCGTCCGCAGGGCATTTGGCCATGGGTTCGAGTAGCTGGCAAGCTCGTCTTGAGCAGAAGAAATGTATTTAATAGGCCATTACCCCTTAAAATGCAACCTTATGGTGAGTGAAATAATGCACACGAATGTTTTATTTTTCTGTACAGTGCCTGTCTCACCATTCCTTACAGTTCTCGCTCTCCGTCTTGTTATTTCTCTCTCTCTCTGCATGAGCAAGTGGCTCAATGATTTGGGGTGAACGATGACTAATGATAATCCCCAGTGATGGTGATATGATGAGATTTAAATGAACTCTGTCACAAGTGTTTAGGGTCATAAGCAGAAACGGGGCTTTGGGGGGGGGCTGGTAAAGGACGCCACTGTCTGTTTGAAAAATCAGGACATCAAGGGCCGCTCGTTAACATGGTCAATGATCCTAAGTTAATTCACTTTCAGAAAGGCTCTGGATAATGATATCCTTCCCAGTCAACAGACAGGTTTATCAAAACATTCCGTTACATCACCGACCAGTCTCGCCATTAATGTCAATACTAACATGCTTAATCTAGTCAGTGCCTAAATATATGCTTAATCTAGTCAGTGCCCCCCCCCCCCCCCCCCCCCCCCCTGCTTTATAGATGGTTAGCGATGTAGGTACAGCTAATTTACCCTCCTACACAACGCTGATTCATTTAGTAAATACCTTTTATGCTGGCTTAGCAGTCATCAGTCCAACAAGCATCAAAAATGGCAGACGTAGCACTGCAGGGACTCCACCAGTCACACATTAGAATTAGCCTAGATATCCACCGCTAATCGCATCAAGACATTAAGGGGCCTTTAATTTGCTCATAAACATTCCCTGCCATCTCTATGCCAAAAAGCCATATATCAGTCATGGATGCCTGATTAATTGTCATGCCAATATATGGAAATATATAATCTGTGATAATCTTAATTAAAGACATTATGTAAAGTGTTACATATCTTGGTCTTACGCAACTCCGGCAAGCTCATTTTAAGACACATTTTCCGAAGACATCATTACTACCTACCACCTTTAATTCCCAAGCTAATATCTGAGCTGAAATGCGAGGAACATGATGTTCCAAGTACATGAGAAGGTAAATCATAACCACAGTCTACAGGACATCTGATATCATGCTTGTGCTCGGAGCTTCTTTAACGTCTGCTGATCGATAACACAAAATTAATACAAATATCCGAGCTGGATATTTATGTACGTAGGGCACAGGGTTCGCACAAGCATGCAAACTAAACTTACTGTTAATACTTCAGATTTGGTGTATTAAAGAAATATTTAATAGTACCAGGAATTTAAATAAAAAAATCCTTCCAAACCTGATTTTCTTTCTTCAGCGAAACAAAACAAAAGCAGAACTTTTTTCAAATGTGCTGGACGCACAATGCAATTAAAAGATGATGAGGATTGGAGCTTTTCAGCTCCACAAAAACATCATAAAAGTAACATATTTTTGTGACAAACATGGTATTTTTGTTAATTTGTGTGTTCATTTTGGAGCTTGTCAGCACTAGCCATTCATTTACTTTCATTCATTTTATCGAATATATCAGCCAGGATTTGCTTGAAAAAATGATCTCTTGCATTTTATGAAAACAATTTAAATCATACCAATTTGGAAAGACATGAGGAGAGTAAATAACAACAGAGTTTTCATTTTCAGCCGAACTATTCCTTTAAAGGAAAGTGTGAAGAACGTCAGGGCATTGCAGCACTGTAGCTGAAGTCTTATATAGACAGCAGCATCGTAAACTCCAGGGCTCAGCTGGAGAAATCATTACCTCACCTCGATCGCAACGCATTTGCTGAGGCAGTCGTGCAACAGTCACGCCATGATGCCACCCCTGAGAGAGAGAGAGCTGATTCTTCTGGGAATCAAGTTTGTGATTACAGCAGGAGTGGGCGTAAAAAAATAAAATAGAACGAAAGAAAAATAAAAAAATAAAAAAAAACATACATAACTCTTCGAAGCTCAGTGCCAAACACTTTCCTGTCCCCCTTGCCTCCACCTCCTCCACCTCCCACTCCTCCAGCACAGCATGTCATAGGAAATGCGGGTTCTATCAAATAGCATCCTTTGAGCAAGCGTTGGTAGAGCCTTCTATTCTGAACATTATACAGATTTTATTCATGAGGGCGGTCTGAGGCGCTGGAACTTTCTAAAACAGACCAGCACTTTGAGTGTCGGAGGAGGCGTAGAACACTATGATTACCCTAATGATCATTTACAGGGTTCTTCGGGAGCACGGTGCTTGGAGAATTTCTACTCTGGGGTTTGTGTGAGAATGAATGAACACCAGGCATTCTCAGGAGAGTCTGTGTTGGTTTAAGCAAGTTCACACAGTGGGGACTAAAGTCTGAGATCGTATTGAAAATCTGTGATTTTTTTCATTTAACTCTTTACCCGCCATTGACGAGTTATCTCGTCTTTTATGAGAAAAAGCCTCCCTGTCATTGACGAGTTTTCATGGGTTTCCGTTTTATCACTGTTATACGGTAGGGGACGCTATTACGGCTCTCCTGAATGAGTACAGTATCTCCAGATCAAAACACAGGCAAAGAAGAAGCAGAAACGAGTGATCTCACATGTAAGCACGCATATGAAAAATAATGCGATCATCAACAAAAAACAAACCATAAAAATAAAAAAAACGTCGTCAAATGTCGACCCAGGAAGTGGTTAGGACTGTGCAAGCTTTGGGGGTGTTGGTGGACTCAATCTACTCCATCTATGTTTTGCTCATTGTACATTGTATCTGATCCAGACGTAGTCTTTGACAAAAATGTGATTTTCTCAGCTTTTTGCTCAAAATGTTGCTTTTTTTATGAAACTTACCCACATTCAAGTGTTTATAAAAATAAATAATGCATGAAGCTAGAATAAAACGGATTCTCTGTTCTTTCTTTTGGTATATTGCCTGTTCAGATATTCATACAACCAAATATGGATATTTTTCTGTGAAAATTACCAAAAACACTGGCGGTGGCTGGCAACTTAAAAAAAAAAATGCTGGCGGGGAAAGAATTAAACCTGGAAATAAAGTTTAAACGTTTGATTTTTTTTAAAGCAAAACATTATGACTCAAGATTCTGCAATATTTCTTGGTCTAAACGGGTACATTTGTGGCATTGATCGTGCGATCTTGTACAAATCTTGTACAAAAGACTCTTTGTACAAATGATCAGATGTTCTTTCAGCTACCTGGATAATTCTCCAATCATGCTGGATAACAAGATCATCAGGTTTGACACATGCAGCTCATTACTGTTGTGTTAAAGTGAAAGGAGTTTGTACTTAATACTAAGAACATCTGGAATCTATTCAATTCAAATTTCACTTAAATTGCTATGCGTATAATATATTTTATAATGAAAAAACTGTATTCAATTAGTAAAACAGATGCATTTTCACTTGTGTTCTCAGACTTTGTGACCCAACTAGAAGTGTTTGTTTGTGTTCAGACTCACAATCTGAAGCTGCAGGTAGTCTCCCAGGCCAGAAGAGCTGTCCACCCTAACCAGGACTGCATCCTTCTGCTGAGTGCTAAACCCGACAGCCAGTCGGTCAGCTCGTGTGCTCGGTCTGTCGTTGGGCGGCCATGTGTACACAATGAGCCCTCCATCACGTCCGAATATGTATGTGGTTCCCGCTGCAGAATGAGAAAAAGAGAGGAACAGAATATTAAGTGTAAGAACATCAAAATAAGTGAGAAAACTATTTCCATTTCACATGTGTGTGCGTGCGTATGCGCGGCTCTGCTCCATTACACAAAGCGCGGGAGTATCTTGATGAACCCATCAGTTTGCTAGACAGCCCCTGCTGGTCCCTGATTGGCTAAATTATAGCCCTTAGGTGACCCTCGGTACGCTGATGTCACCAGGAGCACCTGTGTCTGCTGAAGCATGAGCTTAACAGAGTCGCTCTTGCTACAACCACTCAACACCCCATCCGAGCCCTGTGCTGATTGAGCTGATTACACCCGCCAACACACCGGACAATCAATCCAGCCTCACGGCCCCCAGCCCAGTGCCTACTTCTGCATGCATTTATTCTGCCGAAGGTGGGCAAACACGGCATGGACTAGACAGCTATTCCTGCTCAGCGAGACGCATGCTAATGCCTGATGGAGCTAATTACAGTGTCAGAAGCAGGTAGCTTACTGTGAGCGGGGTCACTGTGATTCAACGCCTGCAGGAAGGTTTCTCGGATAAATCGGCGTCGCTTTTTTGCAGGGAGAGATAGAGAGAAATTGTTCTAATGGAGTTGATCTCATTAACTGGTGGACTGTGCCAGCTCTTTTGATCAGGCGTGACTTCAATAGCAAAACGGGCGAAAGCGCTTCTACTGTGGCAGGTGCAGTTGGGGTAATGTTCGCAGAGCAAAGAGCTCATCAACCTCAAGATAACAGCCTCGGGAGATGCGAGACGCACTTCAACACTCACTCTCCGAGGAGTGTGACTGCTGCGCTTCTGAGCTCCAGATGCAGATAAGACGGGCGGCGAAGCAGCACGGGGGAAAAAACCCAGAGGAGGCCAGAGCTCTCAGAAGAGCGAGACGCCCCGAGTTAAAGTGCTGAGAGCGGTTTCAGAAGGGCTGGGTTATTTCCTGGAACATTTCTCTATTTGCAGAGCCTTGCTCATTAGCTCCGCTCTCCGTGATTTTTACCAGCGGGCTCTCGTCAGCCCCCTTGACTGCATCTCAATGAGACTGTTTCACACCGTGTCAGCGATCGGCCTGACCCCCTCCAAAAACAACACCCTAGGGGCAGGCACATTCGCTGACACGGGTACACAAATGTTCACAAGCGCGCACAGATTCACGCGCAAACTAACGCCCGGTTAGTGACGACTCCCTTGACGGGCTTGTTCGAAACGCAGGGAAATGAGCTCTGCTCATTAGCGGGGCTCAGATGGTTGAACTTCACACACACATATGCGCACAGGCCATCATAGATGTGAAGCGGATAGGGAGAGCGAATAGATGAGATTTAGGCTCTGTTGAAATCTGTTTCGTGCAAACCGCTACGGCTGCCTGCCTCATATCTGTCGCTCAGTATGGCGGTAATTCGCAGCTGTGGGTGAGTGAATGGATTTGCCGAGAAGGGAAGCGTAAAGCTGTGCAGAGATTTACGGGCACAAATGGGCAATGCACGGTGCACTGAAAGTTAAAATCAGTGCAATCAACTTTTAAAAATACAAGCTGACATCCAACTCATAAATGTATTTAAAGGGACAGTTCACCCTTAAAAATGGTCATCATTTACTCCAAACTTAAGACTTTTTTCTACTGTGAAACACAAAAGATATTTTGAAGAATGTTTCACCTTATTTTGTATATATAATGGAAGTCAATGGGGCCTAAAACAACCTCATAGACTTTCATTGTATAGATAAATAAACAAAGACGTAATTCAAAATTCCTTTGGTTACACCTGATTTAGGGTGTCCTTGTTACAGAGTAATTACACAAGTAAATGCTCATTAATATTATTAACAAAATGTACGTACTAAAGGCCAATAGTTGGGGTTTTGTTGCTGGCAATGTTTACAGTTGCATGATTGCATAAATTACTGTTATTACTATAGTATAAAAAGTACACTGTAAAGTATTGCCATATCTTTTGTGTTTCACACAATAAAGGAAGTCTTACAGGTTTGGAACAACATGAGAGTGAGTAAATAATGACTTTTTTTGGGGATAAAGAAACTCTAGACAGGGTGATCAGGACTTCATCCAAAGGAGAGTTTATTATGTAATATTGATATGGTTAACTGAACATTGACTTCTTTTTTTATGCAGCTACTAAGTAAATAAAGTGAAAATTATTTATTGATTTGAGCTGAAAAGTTTTTATTTTATTATAAGAAAGCGACTCCACAATGCTCAGAGTATTGCAGAGAACTGTGAAACAATTCTGTTTAAATACCCGCTGGATTTTTGGAGACGCGGCATAGCGACATAGACTTGGACATCAGACACAAGATATGGTGTACACGTGGGAAATATGGGTTTGAATCTGGCCTGCGTCAAGCCTTGATTCTGTTCTCTCCTTTTCTCTTGATAATTTTCTGTCATCTCTCCTCATTCTGCTGGATTCTGTGTTCGTGCAGTCGGCTCTTATCCCAACTACTTGGGCGCTTCTCCAAGACACCCCCTTTTCTTTCTTTCTTTTCTTATCTCCCTCAGCCTGACTTTTCACTCCCATCCCTGATGTGGTTAAGGAGCTTGCTGCCCTCCCTCTAACGGGGTTAAACCTCTTCTCTGAAGTCTATTTTCTGATGCTGTTAAATGAGGCAGACTCTTTGTGCAAGCCAGACCATTAGCCTCTTAAATATGTTCCATCATCTCGGCTGGGTGGGCAGCTGGGTCTGGGTTTTAAAGAAGACCCTCGCTACCTAACAACCGTGCGGGTCTTTCCACTCCACCGCCCTTCTAAGGTCAATCAGCAGGAACAAGCAAAGGAGAGAGGGCAGACTGCCGTCCCATAGAAGAGCTGTGTGTGAATGCTTAGGATAGCTGTTCTAATGAGATAGATATTACCTGGCCCTCTGGAATCACATCATAGCCGTAATCTCCTTTATGTGCTGGAGAAATTAAATTACGCACCAGCTTCTTCTTCTGCCAGGGTCTCGGAGTCTCAGTACGGATCCCTCTCTACTCTACACAAGCTAAAATACAATTTTTGCTTAAAGGGATGGTTCAGCCAAAAATTCTGCCATTGTTTATTAGCCCTCATGCTGTTAGCATACAGCTCTGGAAAAACACGAGGGTGATAAAATAATGGCAGAAGTTTAATTTTTCTGTGAATTATCCCTTAAAGTCTTTTTATTTGCACAAGGCTGCAGAAGTTCCCATGAATGTTTTATCATTTATTAACCCTTATGTTGCTAGCATCCAGATTTGGAACAACATGAGGGTGATTACATTTCAGAATTAAAATTTTTGAAAGAACTATGCCTTTAAGACTCTCTATTTATTTGCATAAGACAGCAAACGTTGCTGTTAATGATTAACATATGTGCTCTGACACATTGAGACATAATGAGTTGGAATCAGCATTGTTTAATTTCCCAATCCCCTCGTCCCTTCTTCAAACAATAATTTCATGTGTAAAAAAAAGTTATGAGGATGGAACAATTCATACTTCATCATCTGATTTCTCGGATCCATGTTTAAATGTAAAATCAATGACACCCAATACCGTCATTGTCTTGGGGGCTTATAAGCAGCAAATCATACTGCGGAAAACACAATATTTATAAGCTGCACTGAGCTGACTTTCCATCAATACACGTTTCAGAAACACAAAACATTGTGCTCGTGTCTCGGAATTGGGAATGAATTGAGCTCCCACTCTATTCTGCTTCATGTCCCTGGATGCCTCTTTCCTGAGAACAGACATATTGTGAGGACCCTGGCAGTTTGGTCTAAAATTACGGTGCATTGTGTTGGGTTGCCCACCTCCTACTTGCATGCTAGAATAAGGAACATCAGTCAAACTCTGCAGGGTTGTAGCCATTCACCCGGTGGGCAAACACGCGGCGCGCTCACACACTCACACACACACACACACACACACACACACACACAGTTCTGCACATCTAGTGTGTACACACAAATACACATGCACCCCACTGGTATGAAAATACTGTCAAAATAAACAGAAGGCAAAGTGAAGACCCCACATAGAGAAGTATACAAAAATCTAAAAGTAACACTTCAAACGACTAAAAATGAAATGACATGCTGTACTATAACCTTCATGAGTTTCAAGAGCATTGCAAGTGACTTATTCATGAGGTTATTCAAATCTATAATCATCTGGTAAAAGGTTTACAGTGGGGGTGTCTACTACTCCATATAACATTTTCCTAATAAAAACCCTGCTAAATATGTGTACGTGTGTGTGTGTGTGTGTGTGTGTGTGTGTATATATATATATATATATATATATGTACACATACACACACACACACACACACATACATACATACATATATATATATATATATATATATATATATATATATATATATATATATATATATATATATATGTTCACCATAACAATTTGAATAAGCTAAATTGAACAATTAACATACATTTCAAAATGTCTTAATATACGCTTTGTCCCCTAGGCAAGCGTATATATAAGCGCAAAAGGGAAATAAGACAAAACTTTGATTAATATTTCTTATTTTGTTCTATTTTTTATTTTAAAAGAAAGCAATCCTAGATATTCAATGTGGTCTCAGATATTTAGACGCCACTGTGTTTTTTGTTTTTTTTTACAGGTATGTGGCGTATTGTTTTGTGTGTGTTTTGTTAGCTCATCCACCTGGCAAGTTATGGACAGGATTTATTTATTTTTGTTCCATTATGCTGAAAAGAATAAGTGTGTGGGGGAGAGTGAGTGTGTTGATGGTTTTTTATGTGAAGCAATTATAATGTTTACGTGAAATATGAGTCTGTGACATTGTATTTGTTTATTAAACATTCAGTGTGAGCAGTGCTGCAACTACAAAACCGAGGCTTCTGCAATAATAAACAGGCAATTAAAAAGTGAATTACTGCAGCTCCAATTACCAGACTGACACCACAGAGCTCCACACCAACTGGGTAATTACAGGCAACAGCTCGAGCGGAACACTGGCCAACCTAAGAGCGTACGGATGTGTAGACGAATGTGTGTATCTTTGCATATGTGTGTTTGATGCGGTTAAACTGGCCGTTATCATCAGCAGAAACAGCAAGAAAGAAACATTCATAAATCTGACTGCGGTTTCTCCCTCCCTCACCAGTAATCAACTTAAGACGCAGGTTTTAAGACGAGACGTCATGTTTATGACGGGTCTAGCGCAGCGCATGGTTTTATTGTCTGTCTGTAAAGGAATCCTCTGGGTGACTGACAGAGACAGAGTCTCTGGTTGCGAGAGTTTAGGCTCTATGGTGGGTGGGTGGCTGCCTCGGGACGCTGTCGAGAATCTACACGGACAGTTCTAATACTGTTCAGTTCCTGCACGCCTCATGGGTTTGATTTTTACATGCATCATTGGCACTGTCAAAACATTTTCCTTTCCTTTCTTTAATACTCTCTTCAGTTTTTATTGTCAGACCTGAGGGGGCTGAATGAATCAGATCTAATAAAACAATAAGACCCATTGTGAAATGTAAAGTCTGCTGAATTATTTCATGTTTAGTGCAATGCAATTCAAGGACAATAGCCTGGCACAAACTGAATTTTCTACAAATCTGGAGAACAGCGCATCATACAGCACATTATGACAATACAATTTACCTTTGAGGATATTTGCCGCAGCTGACTCTATGCTGCTTCGCAGAATTATTCAACACAATGAGGCCTGGCTGGAGAAAAACCAGCAGTTCACACGTGAAAAGAGACCACTAAGACGCTGAAAGACGCAGGGAGCACTGGGGTTTGTGGTCGTGGTAGAGCTCTGGTATTTCTCCTGCTGACCTTTCCAGGGCCAATTAGAACAGAGCTGAGAAAGAGCGGTCAGTGCTGTGCTGGCTGAAAGCCTGTCTGCTGTGGCACTTTAGTGGATGTTGTTTTGATTTGCTTTGTGTTTTATAACGAGCTTTCGGCTCCTGTGCACCTCCAGGGGGTTTAGGAGACGATGAGGCTTAAGCTGAGGGTGTGTGAGCGTGTCCATTCTCCTGTGAGTGTATACAGATGTGGTGATCTGTGTGTATGATTTGCATTTTACATTTGCAATAAGAAAAGCAGAGAAAAAAAATTAAGCTGGCATGACAAAAAAGGGAGAAACAGTAAGTAAAAGGTTTAGGAATGAGAAAGTGCAGAAGGAAGGAAAAACAGGTAAAAAGTTAGGAAGGAAAGAAGGAAGGAAGGAATGGACAAATTAACAGAAGAAATGTAAGCAGAGGAATTGGAGAAAGAAAGAAAGAAAGAAAGAAAGAAAGAAAGAAAGAAAGAAAGAAAGAAAGAAAGAAAGAAAGAAAGAAAGAAAGAAAGAAAGAAAGAAAGAAAGAAAGAAAGAAAGAAAGAAAGAAAGAAAGAAAGGGGAACAGAGAGGTAAAGAAATGAAATAATGGGAATAGAGGAGGAGAAGAGAAAAAGGAATGAATGGAGGAAAAGGGGGAGGTAAGGAAAGGAATCAAGGAGGGAAGGAGGAAGAAGAAGAGAAATGGAAGGAAGAAAGGAAGAGATGGACAAATGAAATGAATGAATGTAAGCAGAGAAGGAATTGGGGAAAGAAAGAAAGAAAGAAAGAAAGAAAGAAAGAAAGAAAGAAAGAAAGAAAGAAAGAAAGAAAGAAAGAAAGAAAGAAAGAAAGAAAGAAAGAAAGAAAGAAAGGGAAGACATTAAGGATGAGATGAGTAAAAGAGAAGGAAGGAAGGAAGGAAGGAAGGAAGGAAGGAAGGAAGGAAGGAAGGAAGGAAGGAAGGAAGGAAGGAAGGAAGGAAGGAAAACTGAAGAGGAAAGGAATGAAGTAGGGAAGGAAAAGGAAAGAAGCAAGGAAGGAAGATAAACAGGAGAAATGCAAGGAGGCAAAACAGGAAGAGGAAAGAAGGGGAGGATGGAAGAAAGGAATGAAGGGAGGAAAAAGTGGAGGGAAGGAAAGACGAAAAAGTGAAGAGAAAAGGAATGAAGTAGGGAAGGAAAAGGAAAGAAGCAAGGAAGGAAGAAAAACAGGAGAAACGGAAGGAGGCACAATAGAAAGAGGGAAGACAGGAAGGAACGATGGAAGGAAGGAAGAGGGAAAGAAGGAAGGACAGAGGGAAGGGAATTAAAGAAAGGAAGAAAAAAAATGAAGAAAGAAAGTGCTGTGTCGACATTGAGGGATGAATTCACAAATAACTCTTTTATTAGACGGAAGCATGTGTAATAATCTTTGCAGGTGTATGCGTGTGTGCGTGTGTGTGTGTCCGTGTGTGCGTGTGAATGTGTGTGTGTGTGTGTGTGTGTGTGTGTGTGTGTGCCAGTACGTCCAGTCTAAGCCTCCCTGAGCCCCATGTGTGAGCTACAGTGACATAATGAGAAATCTCTCTGGAGGTTTGGCTTGACTGGGTTTAGATTACACACCCCAGCTATTGTTCCTTCTATCTCTCCCTCTCTTTCTCCAGATTCTCCTAGGAGAGAGTATAGCATTTAAAGAATCAATCACCTCCATACTATCAAGGGGATG
This sequence comes from Tiaroga cobitis, assembly GCA_030578255.1. Lineage (NCBI taxonomy): Eukaryota > Metazoa > Chordata > Actinopteri > Cypriniformes > Leuciscidae > Tiaroga > Tiaroga cobitis. Next base: position 26,160,762 of record CM060602.1, on the reverse strand, counting down.
ATATGTCTTTCTCATATAAACTCGCTCACACACACACACACACACATACAGCACCCACTATAGAGTGCAGCTTGCAGCCCTGTGCAGTCACTCACTGTCTCACTGTGTTTGGAGATGCTCTATTGTTCCCGCTGGAATATCACTGTCAAGTGCATGTAGTCTTTGACCACTCTGCTCATCCCTTTGCCTCTTTTAATTCCCTCTATCTTCCTCTTAGTCAGGACATCCTACGCTTTGATTTCTCAGCCTCTCAGAGTATCATATTTAACCAAGCACATCACCATTCACCAGCAAATCCACATCATCCTTTCATTACAGCAATTCGGGCGTCTCAAACTAAAGCACTGACATAAAAGAGTGCAAAAAAGACGAGAGCGAAAGATCGAGGGAGATTACTCAGCCTCATCAGCTCGCTTACTCCAACCCTACTCGGATTTGCAGTGATGGAGAAGAGAGAGGCAGCATACTAACTCATTAATAAACATATGCAGGCACACAAACTTGTTTTTTAAAGAATGAGGGGGAGTGATGTTTAACCTACACTGTTCGATTTTTACACTGCAAGTTACATAGGATGAATTTTTTCTGTAGGTGTGAGAGAACGCAGCATTCTTCTACTGTATAACTTCATCTAAATGTAGCTTGCGTTATATCTGTCAGTATAAGTGTGGAGGAAAGGGGAGATAAAAGTGCAAGACTGCAGCAAAATGAAAAAAAAGGGATGGGTTTGACTTTAAAAACACTGTGCTGGAGCCCAGGGTAACTTCTGATTATTTGCCTCGCTTCCTGATTTCATTTTCAGCTCCCGTCCAATCATTTCGGTGGGAGAGAGGGCACATTTACTGGTGCACACAGACAAGGGCGAACGCACACACTTTCCTGCACTCCACATAACCTACTGTTAATGGTTTTTAAATGGTAATTTTGCTGCAACAACAGAACTCGTGCTGTTCTCAAAATCCTTGACGCGGCATACTAAAACAGGGCTGGAAGCAGGTAGGGCTGAAAAGATTTGCAGTTCGGCTGAGGAGGTGTTCGCTGGTGCTGTAAATAGCGTAGCAGACACATAGCTGGAAGCGGCTTCGGTTTCAGTTTATTATTATCAGAGCTCGTGAATTATGCTCAGTTGTGAACAATGTCGCCGAATATTCCCGGGCAAAAGGAGTCCGGAGGTTTGAGAGGTTTAGATTAGCTCGGCCGGGAGGGGGGCGGACGCAGAAGCAATGGACCCTGATGCGCTGCCTCGCTGCCTGGGGGGACGCATACGAGCAGCGGGGCTCTGTGATCTCAGCACACCCTGCCATTAGAGATGCCAGCTGTGTCACACACACACACACACACACACACAGAAAAGAAGAATATGACAAAGACAGAAGGAAAGAGTGATAGGGAGAGAGGCAAGGAGGTAAAGAAAAACTAAGAGCCTTTCAGAAAGGATGATAAATGACTCGTCTCACTTCACAAGCTTCCGCTCACTTCCTCTTGCCTCTATTCAATAGTGTTTTTTTTTATCACAGCATAATCTGTGAGGATAATGCTGAGAGGCAGCCAGGTCTCGTTATATAAGTGCAGTGGATCACACACTGACAGCTCAAGCCCCTCTGCACACACAGCGTGGAAATCGCCCTGATAGTTTTAAACAGCCAGCCGCAACGAGACATTACAACACAAACTGAGAGGAAAAAAAATCTGGTGCAATAAAGCAGAAGGTGTTCAATTTATACAGTATACCGGTCTCAGGAGAAGTGGCCAGTGGGATTTAACAGCAATGTAGAAGTAATAGATTTTCAAAGGAAGTGTGGGGGATGCACCAGTGTAGAAATGGCTGGATGGCCTTGGGGTCTAGTATTCGCATAAAAGCCTGTCCACTGTCCCTTCTAGACCTAATACATTCAATTTGGCTGGTTCGCTGAATTAAATCCACACACAAACACACACTGTACAGTGACCACAATGTAATTTGAATATAATTTCATCACGTCAAAGGTCAGCTTAAGTCATTTGGAAGAGGCCTTTCAAACAGGAGAGGTTAAGGATGTGGCCCCGGTGTTTATATAAACTCAGCCCCCTTGATGGCCCCTAGAAACACATGTATTCGAGCATTGTCAGCGTAACGGGAGGCTGAATCGCTGGTCGCTAAGTGATTGTGGTGCAGCCAGCATTATGCTCTCAACATTTGTACTCTGCATAATGCATCTGCATAATGTTCACAAACACCTCTTAAAGATCGCATTTGCATCCTGACCACATAATTGCACAAGCACACTCATAGACCTCCAGCTATTACCATGAGATTACATGGGCATGATACTGCTTCTTATGCAGGAATCTCGACAGACAGAAAGCAGAAGGTCTAGGAATGAAAGGTTACCGAATGGCACAGCAGTGAGGGTGAATGTGGCAGTCGAATAAGCTACGCACCATGTCCTGCCCGCAGGGGGGCGTGGGATCTGGCGGCAGGCAGGAGGTGATGAGGCATATGTTGAGGGACGTAGAGCTCCCCAGGCCCCTCTGCCAGAGCCAGGGCTGACCCCAAAGTCAGCGGTGGCAGCCAGAGAGCCAGGCGTAGGTTGATGCGGAGCAGAATGGAAGCAAGACCAGCAGGAGCCCCGCCGGGCCACAGACGCAGCATGCTACCGGAGTGCAAGGACTTTAAAGAGGGGCGTCCTCAAACCACCTGGCAACCCATGTCCTGCTCAAGCCTCGGATCCTGACCATGCAACAGCCCAATCACTGATGGAGAGGGATGGGAATGCTGGATCCACATGGAGAGGGCACTTCCACAGAGTTCTCCGAGGGATTCAAAAAAAGAGCATCACAGAAGAGGTAAACTTCAGATAATGATCCTGGATTAAATTCCTCTCTTCATGGTATTCAAAAACACAAAATCCTTCGGGAGAAAAAGAAAAGAAACCACGAATCCGATCCAGTACTCCAGTAAGGTAGGCGTAATATGGTGTATTGGAGAAGAGGGAGAAAAGAGCGAGCAGCCTTTGCTACAGAGCTCCCAGCAGTCCTGGACTTTTCCAGTGCACTCTATCGCCTGAATCCCAGCTGTATCCCATGAAGACAAGGCTGCATCACACGTTATCCTCGTGGAGAGTATAGGAGAGGAGCAGGGAGACTACCAGAAGCGATGGCACACACAAGACGAGATCGCCGCTGCAGCATTTAACTCAATACAGAGTGCCTCTCCCCCTCCCCAAACGACAAACACACTCTCTCACACACACCACACAAGAGCTGCTGCTGCTGCTGGCTGCCTGGCTCAGTCCGCACTGCCTCAGAGGAAACATTAGCAGACACACCAAAGGAGAACAGAAAGAGAGAACCAAGAAAGGGCAAGAGTAGTCAAGTGGTCCTCATGTGAAAAGGATGGTCGGAGTTTCTGAAAATGTCAGCAAGAAGAAAGTCCTTCCTCTTCTCTTACTTCTCACAGCGCCTCGGTAGCGGAAGCGTTCCTAAGCAGCATGCTTAGAGGAAAAGACCCTCTGAATGTAGAGAAGGGGAAACAGAGAACGGTGAGGCTCTGCTGAGTTTTCCTCCCCCTCTTTTTCTCTCTCCCTCCCCCTCGATCATCAGGGAGGCGCGTGCAGCTGTGGAAGGGGGGGTCTCGTGTCTCGTCCTCCTAATCGTTGTTTCTCTCTTCCTGTCTTCGTTTCTCCTTGACAGAGGGGTGGCTCGAAGAGAGTCCAGCTAGAATTCAGGGAGTGTGGGCTCCCTCTTCCTTCACAAACTAGTCAAACCTTGATATACGCCTCCCTCTTCGGCCATTGTGTAGCTGAATGAGTTCTCTTACTGGAAGGACAGTCATTGGGTGCATTTCAGCACCACGGACAGCGCCTGGCTTGATTCAATAACAGTCTTTCCTTACTTGCAAGATGCAACAATGGCTTCCAGGCTTTAAGCAAGGCTTAAGATGTAATTGTATTTTTTTTTAATCTAAATCTAAGTGTTTTATAGTTTGACATTTTGTTTTCAATTAAACTAGCACAATGGTTCTCAACTGATTTTGCTTCATAAGCTTAATTTGGTGGTGAAATTGATTAATTTTTACAGTTTTTGAAAACGAGGGCAAGTCAGGCAACCTGATCATGTTGCCATATGCCTAATTTGTCTAGTTGGTACCAAGTGGCATGTATGAGAAGTCAAAATACTGCTTAGATGGATCCCCAGACTTTGACGTCAACAACAAAAAGACGCAGGCACATTTTCTTAAAGGTACGGTTAACACAAACATATATAAATTCTGTCATAATTTATTAACCCTCACATAATTCCAAACCATAGTCCTAATTAATTATGACTATTTCTTCTGTGGAACAGAAAAGATGATATTTAAACTGTTTTTGTCAATACAATTAAAGTCAAGGGAGTACAAAACAATGCTGAATCCCACTGCCTTTCATCGAAAGGACCATTTTTAAAAACATTCTTCATGTTCCACAGAAGAAAGAAAATCACACAGGTTTCGAACGACCTTAATCAACTTTGCACAATCATATGGTTAGCATTTAGCATTGTTTGTTTTTTTTAACCATGCTGTGCATGACCGGTCACAATCCACTAGTTGAGAACCACTGGTCTATTTGAAGACCCAATCTAGTCTAGCCTATCAGTCAAAACCCCTAAATCTGTTTTGTTAGAGTTTTTCACTAACAAATGAAACAAAAGAAAAGAACATTCTTAACTAACATCTATGGTGAATGTGTCAGGTTCACCCTTTTCCCTAATGTGCACCCCATGTTGTGCGTGTGTGGGTTATAGGAGGAAGTCTGCAGGTGTGCTTCTCCATAGAGACTCCAGCTGGAGTGTGAAGAAAGACGCTATAAAAGTGACACGGTGTCATCTCCTCTCGCACAAGGAGATCATTGCTTCTCCCTCCTCTCAGCTTTGAGCATTGTTAGCACTGTATAATTAAAGTTGACAAAGCAGGGTGATCAGAGCCGCCTCGCCAGGGGCTCAAAGACAGACTCCAGCAGGAGCCCAAACTGCTCTATTTGGAAGATAATTTTATCACTGCGACTTTAGCAATACCCAGTGTTGTACATAATGAAACATCACATCACAGCTCCAGAGGTTTACCAAACAATTTGGAAACCAGTCTGCCGCATTCATAGTGAGCTAATTGTTCTCAGCAATATTAAAAGAATATGCGAACCCCGCCTGCAAAATGAGCATGTGTTTCATTTTCTGTTTACAAGGCTGCCACCTAATGGTGAAGGCTGGGTGTTGCTTTCAGCAGAGGACCCTTGCCGTTCTCCGGCAGTCACATGTTTGAGCCAATCCATTTCTTTTTTCAGCTGACCTCAAAAGCAGATTCAAAGGAAGTAGAGCATGTTTTAATACTGGTGCTTCTATTCTGTGGAGGAAAAAAGGTTTCAAGTATTTTAAACAGTAGGGGAGAAATAAGTGGATAGGTCCGTTTTCTCTCGTTTCACCTCAGCTTTTGTGTTGAATTTTATTATTTTCTGTTGTTCTGCGCTGCTTTCTTTTTATAACGAAAGGAGGAATGATTCACAATGCGAAAAGAGAACAAATAAATAATAAACCCCATAATCATATTGCCACCACCACCCATGATGCTTCAGTAACCGATTGGATGATGTTTATTAAGAAACAAGATCTCTGATAAGCAAAAAGCTAATTAAAAATGAAACACGTCTTTTAAACACATATTGTTCGGTTAGAGAACCGACGAGTGCATTGCCGTCATAAATAGCGCGATTCATCAGATTTAATATCACATTTCTCACGTGAGAATCGTGTTATCTCTTCACATTTTTCTCTATAGCTGTGGTCATTTTTTAATCACGTAATTCCTCCGCCTATTATCTGCGTTCTGCGTCATTAATTGTATTTACACGGAGAAAATCAGTTTTGCTTTCAGTGAAGACCCTGCCATTTCTCCTTGCTAGTTACTGTTCTCTGAAATGCTCTTTGACAACCAGCTCACACCAAACTGCTCATGTCAATAGTAGACAAACAACTCTGAAATGTGTCCACGCTTGATGAGACTAATGGACAAATGCTCTAATCCAACATTCAAATATAACTTTTGCCATAAATGCCAGTGACGAACAAAATTTTCATTTAAACAAACAAAACAAAAATAATAAACAGAGCAATTCCAAGAGGGTCCTCACACCATCGGTGCTCGGGCCCTAACAAGAATATTAATGATTAAACATTCCTACATTTATGATTATGAAAATTAGATACTTAGTATTTTTTTCTTGCATAAAAGTAGAAACAGACAATTTACCTGCCTTATATTCTTAAAGGCTATGAAACCATATTATCTGCATTTTTATAAAAAATATGAGTATGAATAATTAATTTATCATTATCTTTATCACATAATTTTTTGTTATGAAAATTTGGATTAGCTGTTTTTTCCTTGCATAAATATAGAAATTAAGACTTACCAGCCTAAATATTTCTTATGAAATTATAAAAGTACAATGATATGAAATTATATAATTATAATTAAGATATTACATTTTGCATTATTTCTAATAAAATATTTGTAGTAATGAATGTAAATGAATGAATGAAAATATTTAATTAATGTTATTAATCAAAAATTATTAATAATAGGGAAACCAAACAAAAATATCATCATAAGAAGATCATAGTCATGGGAAGATCATAATTTAGTTAATATTTGTATTTTGGGTGGATAATGCAAAGACTTTTTTTTCATATGTTCTTGCGAAAATATTTTATCAAACCATGTATTATATTTTATTTATATATAAAAAGTCACTGGTGAGCAACTCTAAATTTTCACTCACGCATGACAAGTGCTAATTCTGGAACCTGCACCCTCCGCTGCAGGGACTTGATCAGTGTGCATGTGTGTGAGAGAGGTAGAGCTTACATTAGAGATGGGTCTGTAATATGTGCAGTGCAGGTCTTAAGGTGGAATGTTTTGTTCAAACCCAGGCTTTACTGTCTGCCACTATGCTTTCTCTTTGCACTGCCTTCACGGCCTGATGATCACTAGGCTTGCACATCTAAATTAGCCTGTGTGTTTGTGTGCGCATGGGCATATGACCGTGCAGGAACATTAATATTGTGTGCACTGTGCACATATGCTGTAATAATAGCACACTCTGCACAGTAAAAGATTCAGTCTGTAATCATTAACCCATGGGCTTACATACAATAACAAATGTGAGCGTGAAAATCCACCAATTTACTCCATTTATCGATCTGAATATCACTGTATATATATGGGGGGGGGGGGGGGGGGGGGGGTTCTTTATAATTCTAATTAGGTAGCAAAAGCGATCCTATCTTCTTCTCCCGTTCTCTTCTAAAAACACACACTGAATAGTTTCCAGCGAGGTGTAGGGATGCGGATGATGTAATGCAAGCTGTCTATGTGGTTTCTTCCTCCTGAACAAAGGCGAGCTCTTATCAGTTTGGCAAACCCGCAGAATGGATTAGCTGTGCATGGCTTGAGCCTGTAATAGATCTTCTCCGTAAACCATCTCAAGGACTTTCACTCTGCTTCAGATTCCTGGCACTCAGCACTTTCACAGGCAACAAGCACTGGGGCTTTTCACACCAAATTCAGTCAATGCTCTTCTTCCGATACAGCTCAATCTAACAAACCCATTCATAAATGCCCACACATACAAATCCAAGAACACTTGTTTCCTCTAGATGTAATTTATATCTATGAAAACAGTGTATTAAGTCAATTTTTTGTCGTAGTTTATTGTGATATACAACTTGGTACAGATCCCAGCTATGCACTGTCCACTAACCCCCTCTAGTGGTGTAGCAGAAGACTACAATATTTTGGCAGTATGCATGCAGTAAGCACAATATGACTATGTTCAGAAAGGAATACTAACTTATTTACTGAATACTACACAGTATACAGGTGAAACATTCGAAAAATTTAATGAAAACGTTTTCACAATATTCTAATTTTGAATTTGGGGGTTTCATAAGCCATAATCATCAAAATTATAACAAATAAAGGCTTGAAATATCTCACTTTGCATGTAACGTCTATATTAGTTTCACCTTTTAAGTTGAATTACTGAAATAAATGTTGCACGATATTCAAATTTCACCTGTACACTTTGCCTTTAAAAATAGTAAATGAAACAATAGTCTTTAGTACCAACATTGTCACATAATCTCATCCATGTTGCATCTTAAATAAGTTATCTTGAAATAAAAAAAAGATTTTACCTTTTTAATTCAGTAATGTTTAAAAATGTCTTTTTTCATTGAGGGACAGTTTCCTGTGCAGTATGATCACTACATATATATGATTATTATGGTAGACATACATTTTCCTGTATGCATTAAACAGGATGGTCTTTTATATTTGCTAATGCGTATATTGGCTGCAAATATTTCAAATAAATATAAACACATACACTGTAGTTAATATCAGCCATGATTTTATCTTAAAAGCAAAAAAATAAATACATGTATAAACATTGTTATGCAACACAGGTTTTTTACAAATGCAAAGTTACCGTTTTTTTAACTTTGAGATGATAACTGGACTTGCTGTGACAATGTAGCTAATCATTTTTTTTTTTTAATCTGAAATTTTATTGTTCAAAATGCATACACACACTAATTGCACAGTATTGTACTGGGAGCATGTGGTGTATTCTGTATAGTATGCAGTACACAGTATGCTAGTATTCACTTTCTAAGGGCCACTGAGATTCCATCTTAATTCAATGTGACATGTCACATCTGATGCATCAGTGGAATCTCATATCTTTTGATCTCAATCTTTGTATTAAGTATAGTGCATGAGGTTTGAATATAAATTGGTCTGTGTTTATTTTTCGCCGTTTACATAATCAATACCATTTTCCAAAAATATGGTAGCCATCAAACTGGCTGATGTTTTAAGAATGCCATAAATAATAGCAGCACAAGTGCTCTCATCCACTGACAAACTAATTTGGGTGATTGTGGATCAGTGCATTGTGTTTTTCTACAGTAGTTGAAAAGCAGGAGAGGTGAAAGACTCACGGTCATTGCAGAGCGGTCCTCCAAATGATGTCATGCTGCAGTCGCAACTGAAGCCCTCCCACTGCTGCAGACACACACCCTGATTGGAGCAGGAATCCTCTTGACAGGTAGTGCTGGGGCCTAAAGACACCGATGACAGAGTAGAGAGAGAGAGAGAAACAAACAGACAGAAAAAAAGAGTAGAGTATATAAATTAACAGCCCCCTTACAACATAAATCCAGACTAGAGAAAGGCTTTTATTGCAGCAAAAACAGCCACACAGAACCGTCCCATCTGCTCACTCTCCATAGATGGAAAAACAAAATCTTCTGTTTTAACACTCTTTAGGGATCTGAATTAGGCGAAGAAAATACAATATACATGTATTCAAAACATGTGTAACATTCAAAGATTACTTCTGTAAAAGAAAAACATATAAATCTTTTCCATTTCAATGTGATTACATATAGCATAATAATGAGTGTGCTTATTTTAGCTTACTTTATGCCATTATCTTAGATTTATGAACCATGGTGATACCCAAATTAATTCCTGTACAAAAACAGGGCTTATACTCAGTCATTTTTTTTTTATTTTGTTTATGTTGCACTGGATAATAAGACCCAGAACTTACTTCATGACCGTTAAAAAGTACATTTTAAAATGATGCATATGTTTGGTATTAATACACTCTGGACACACTTGGAGTATGTTGACAATGACACATGATGTTAGCTGTGACTCTGTGACTTCCGTGTTAGACTTATACTGACACCTAGTGGTTTAGATGTGCACTACCATTTAAAATTTTGGGGGCGGGTAAATTTCTTTTTTAAAGGGGTGGTTGATTATGATTTCACTTTTCTAACTTTAGTTAGTGTGTAATGTTGCTGTTTGAGCATGAACAACATCTGCAAAGTTACAACGCTCAAAGTTCAAAGCAAATGGAGATATTTGCTTTTACAGAAATTGCTTTTTAAGGACTACAACAAACGGCTGGTAGGGACTATAACGACATTCCTACCAGGTTAGTGACATCACTAAACCTAAAATTTACATAAACCCTGCCCCTGGAAACACGATTTATAGATTATCAAGACAGAAGATAACTACATATAAGCTACATAAATTCATCAACTAACCGTTCAGAAATGTCCTGTTGCTTCTACAAGTTGTCACTTCTTATTGAGTCTCTGCATCATTGTCTGACTCCGGTTTGAACATAAAAAACTAAAAGTTTTTGAAATTTTCAGTGCATGTGTTGTGAGGTAAAAGGACACAAGCTGTTGTAGCTCCACCCTCAGTGCGGAGCAGGAGCTCATTTGCATTTAAAGGAACAGACACAAAAACGGTGTGTTTTTGCTCACCCTCAAAAAGTGACAATTTTAACATGCTATGTACAAATATCTGTGGGGTATTTTGCTAAAACTTCGCATACACACTCTGTGGACATCAGAGACTTATTTTACATCTTGTGAAAAGGGCATTTTACCACACCTTTAATGTTTTGGAAATAAGTTTCTTATGTTCACCAAGGCTGCATTTATTTAATAAAAACTGTAAAAAAAAATATATATATATATATTTTTTTTAAAAAACTTAAATATTACAATTTAAAATGTAATAAATTAAAAACCTAATTGTTTTATGTTTTAATATATTTCAAAAGGGAATTTAGTCCAGTGATGGCAAAGCTCAATTTTTAGCCATTAAAGTCTTTAGTGTCACATGATCCTTTAGAAATCACTCTAATATGCTGATTTTGTGCCCAAGAAATATTTAATATTGCTATCATTTTTATCAACACTGAAAACAGTTGTGCTGCTTAAAATTTTGGTGTAAGCTGTAATTTTTTTCAGGATTTATTTGAAATAGAAATCTTTTGTAACACTATAAACATCTTTACTCTCACTTTTGATCAATTTAATCTATCCTAGCTGAATTTTAATATTAAATTCTTTTAAAAAAGTATTGTTTTGTTACTGTATTATGTTACTCCCTAAAAAAGTAACTAATCACATTACTTTTTACGTAACTTTTTATGGAAAGTAATGCATTAGGTTACTTTTTCTCACCTAGGCTTGCTGGCTTGTTTTTTAACAACATAAAAAAATAAAGTTCTATTCTAAAGGCATTTTGACACCAAAAGTGAAATGAATAATTCTCAGACTGAAGGAAATGCAAATTTACACCTGTACAGTAGATGTCAATAAATTAGAAAAAGTAACATTCGTTACTTATTTGAAAAATTAACTTCAAATAAGATATTTTGTAGTAAATTTAAAAGTAATGCGTTACTTTACTCGTTACTTTAAAAAAAGTAATCTGATTACGTAATTACTTGTAATGAGTTACCCCCAACCCTGGTCATGATTAACTTATTCCACAAGTAAAAGTATATAATAATAAGGAGGTTACCAAGATAAATGGATCTCAACACGTCTTTAAAAAAAGTATTATCCATTTCTTTAAGTGTACATTTTTTTTAACAAGGTTAAAAAGAAAAAAAAAAATCACTGAGTGCACCTTTAATCGGTCTCATTACTCAAGAAGACATTACATGTGGACAGGAGACTTGATTTTAAAGTGCAATCCAAGCACTGCACCAGAGCCTGTGACAGAGTAGCATTGCCGGTAATGCGCAGTGTATTGGTTGCAGTAATAATACAGGCCCCTGTGTGATAATAACATCTGCTCCTAGTATTGCTGAGGTGAGTTTAAAGCAGCAGCACTCCCTGGGGACTAGGGGCTGTAAGATAAATGGGGGCCGTCTGGAACAGCTCATTTTGTGTTCGGTCTACAGAAGCGAAGCGACGGGGCGACGGGCCAGGCATATTACAGCCTGCGGAAACACTTCTGTTCTCATTTCTCTCATTACTTCAGCCGGCATGTAAAACAGGCCCCTGGCCCTCAAACGCTCCCTCCTCTCCATCACTCAGCCATTTGGCCAATCAGTCGCACATTTGCGGCTTGGCCACTTGACTCGGAAGTGAAGCGAATCTGGCAGGGAGGAGGAGAAAGAGAAGCGCTATACGACAGCCGCCGGTGCGATTCAGATGAGAGCCGCTCCTCCTGTCTCACCTGATCTGTCTGAACGAAACTCATTTAAAGTCTCGGGCAGAGAAACAGAGGGTTGGCTCATTCCCCCGACGAGATTCTCTCAAACCAAGTGTTATGTACCTGAGCGGAGTAATGTGGCTTCGAACTCACGGGAGAGATTCCCTAACCGCTTGGGAAATTCCATCTAGTTTTAAGACCTTTATCGGGGGTAAAGGCTACAGACTATTTCCGTCGCATTTTTATGTGTGGAAGGAGACTGCATGCAGTGGGGGGCAGTGTCGAACAGGGAAGGGGGGACGCATGCCTCCAGTAAACCACAGAACAGATGTACGCTCCAATGAAAAGAGAAGTGAAGGGTAAGTGAGGGAAAACTATGACACAGGACACCCTGAGACATTTTAAGAGCGGGGGCTGTAAATACAAGGTGCGCGGACTGTGCTTGTATTTACGGTGATGGAGTAACTAGACCGGCTGCTGGTTATCTAAAGGTTATCTACGACATCAGACGGTCACACTGGAGGAGGGGAGGAGGGGGCATCGGTTGAGACACACATATGGCTATCTACCTTGCAAGTCAGCTTTCAGCAATGCAACTTTTGTCAGCCAAACGAAAAAGAAAAAAACAAAACAAAATATATAAGATGTTAGTAGAGGCACTAGAATGTCTGTGATTATAACAAATTAAGTTGTTAAAATGTAAGGGAACAGAGAGAGGAAATAAGGAAAGTAGATGAAAGTAGACAGAGACCCTGGGAAGAAGAGAGGTGGAATTAGAGACGACAAAAAAAAAATTTAGGAACAGACATGATAAAAGCCAGTAAGCGTAGGTTTGGTTTGAACAGAAGGACATTTTTCAGCCATGACCATTCCCCTAAATGTTTCTTTTAGTAGTAGGGTTACAGTTAGACTGTAGTTAAGATTTATTTAAAACATTTATTTACAAATAATAGCAGTCAATGGAAAGCTAAAGCTACTGCTTTTGTTTTGATGCATTCTTTTAATTAACGTTTTGAAAAAAAAAAAAAGTCTCTTACGCTGACCAAGGCTGCATTTATTTGATCAAAAATGCAGTAAAAAATGAAATATTGTGAAATATTATTACAATTTAAATGAGCCGTTTTCTTTTTGAATACGTTTTAAATTTAATTTTATTTCTGTGATGCAAAGCTGAATTTTCAGCAGCCATTACTCCAGTCTTCAGTGTCACATGATCCTTCAGAAATCATTCTAATATGCTGATTTGGTGCTCAAGAATAATTTCTTATTATTATCAATGTTGAAAACAGCTGTGCCTCTTAATATTTTTTTTAGGGCTGAAACAACTAATCGATTTAATCGATTAAAATCGATTATTAAAATAGTTGTCAACGAATGTCATTATCGATTAGTTGGTCTGCTTACTAGTTGGGAAGCGTTTACGGGTGATTGGTTGAAACGGGCCAATCATGATGCTCTCTTGTCTTACATGCGCTGCGCTTCATGAGACACGCAAGGTCTCTCTCCCTTCGCCGATCTGCCGTGCGCGCAGAGACCGAGATCTTTTTTACAGTCTATGTTTGGAGCACAGTCTCTTCTGTCTCGCATGCGCGCTCTTCCTCGCGCGCTCTAGATTCCGGGAGTTTGAACTAATTTGCTGGCATCAGGGAGCCGCTATCAATATGCGGGAGACTCCCGGATCTTCCGCGAGACTTGGGATGTCTGTATTTTGTCTCGAGCATCAGGTTGCGCAATCAGTTCGCTCGCAACATAAGTGATGGATTAAAATAGCGCTACCGCAGAAATAGGTTAAATTAAAACGGTGTTTACAAAGTGAAGCACTAAATATAAAGGCAGTTAATAACAGCAGCAGTAAAAGATTGTTTTTAGTCACTGTACTCAGTGGTTTTCAGTGAATGCTTGTGCACTAATGCATAATTTTTCCTGTCCTTTTAATCAACCCTGTTAGCTTGCTGCGTACCTCCATCCCGTTCTTTTTATAGCATTTGTCTAATATTAAGTTTTAATTGTTTTTCAAACGCGATCTACCGCGGCTCTATGTTCACACGCTTGTTTTCAGTCTTTCTATATTTATTTTATCTATTATCCTTATAATTCCATTAATTTAAAATAAAAATTAAATGAATTATATATTTGAGATGTTTTTAGTTTATATCTTCACATCTGAACAACATGTCTGTGTAAATTTGTTTTAACAAAAATTGCTAAAACATATGTTGGATATAATTTTTTATTAATTTTACATTAATCATGGTTGTCAACTTGCCATTAGCAATTATCATTAAAAACAAAGCAAATATTGATATTAGTAAAACTCAATGTGTGGCTTTTGCACTTTTTAAAGGTGAACTAAGTAACTTTTTTACCTTAACCGAACAGCTTTGGAGTCATTGTAATGTTTATATTACTGATTTCGTGTTGAATGGTGGTCGTCTCGCACCCCCCTTGGTGCCTGTGAGCCGCAAAACCACCCTTGCAACTTTGTACCGGTGTACAGGGGGAGGGGATCCGGCCGTGAGTGCGAGCCATCTCTGCGTGAGTGCTATTCACGACAGTACAAGTACTCCACAGCGACTCTAGGGGTCGCTGTTTGACAAAAACGGAATTCCTACTTAGTGCTGCTTTAAAGTACACTTTTACACATAAATACCCTTGTTGCGAGCAGGACGAGGCCGAGGGACGTGAGAGGCCGGTGGCGTGAGTGATAATGAACGACACCTGTGAGACGCACCGGTCTCGCATCTCTCACGTCCCTCGGCCTCGTCCTGCTCACCACAACCCTGATTTAGGGTTTTATTTAGTTATAATAAACAAAAAATCAAATTGGAAATTTTATCCGATTAATCGATTAATCGAAAAAATAATCGTCTGATTAATCGATTATCAAAATAATCGTTAGTTGCAGCCCTAATTTTTTTGGAAACCCTTAATTTTTTTTTTCAAGATTGTTTGATCAATTGAGCCAGAAATCAATTAAAAATGTCACTTTCAATAAGCGCAATATCTCTATTAGTATTACTGTAGAGATGATTATTCTTGTATTCCCATTTTAAACAGTTTTTCCTTTTAATAATGAATAAACTGCATTAAATTGGACTTCAATTCATCTTTTAAGGTAAGAAAACAAAATAGGCTATTTTTGCTAGCCTTTGGCATCAGTCAAGATTCTTGTTACCTTTGGTAGCCCTAATTAATATGCTACTAACAAACTGGCAATAACCAGTCTCTTTACTCTCATATATTCAGCTTCATCACAGTTAGAGCTTGGGGAAAACACAAGGTCTCTTGACATTGCTAGGGACATGTCCGTATCGTTCACCCCTAATCTACACCCGTTTCCAACAGAGGAAAAGAACACAGAAGCCTGAAGCCTGTTAAAACTGGCCCAGCATGAAGAAAACACAAAACAGAGAGCATGAACAGGAGTGCATGAGATGAGACAAGGATTGGAGATTGCAGTCATCTAGCGAAGGACCGCACTAAAGCCGGCTTTGTGTCTGTGCCATTCATACCGTTTTCCTCACCTTCGCATCCTCTCTCCACCTGGCCGGCGTTGGACAGTGCGTCTGACAGCAGGTCTGGCAAACGGCCGTTCAGGTCCACAGATGCCAAGCAGCCCTGGAAGCCCTCTTTCGAATGCACCAGCTTTGGCAAGTCCTTATACATCTCTTTGGCCACACCTCCCACATACAAATCACCTGTAGAGACAGGAAATATTATGCTCTGACTGACAATGTCTTCCCATTTCAACTATCAGGGGAGCATGTTTTGGAAATATCCATAGAAAAGGTACACCACTTCCCCCTGCTGGTCCTTTTGTTTATTGCAGTACACAACATGTGAATACAACTTGGCACTAAGGTAAATAACACATATACACTACCGTTCAAAGGTTTGGGGTCAGCAAGTTTTTCTTTTTCTTCCATACTTTCATTCAGCAAGGATGCATTAAATTGATCAAACGTAACAGTAAAGACATTTATAATCTTACAAATTATATATTTTTGTTCAAATGCTGTTCTTTCAAACTTTATATTAATCAAATAATCCTGAAAAAATCTAACCAAATCAGCATATTAGAATGATGTCTGAAAGATCATATGACACTGAAGCTTGGACTAATGGCTGCTGAAGCCTTGGTGAGCATAGGAGACTTCTTGAAAAAACATCTTATCTTACAGATACCAAACTTTTGAATGGTAGTCTACACCCAATATAATATAATAGTATAATATATTATAATTCTTGTATCTAGTTCAGCTTAAATGATCAGTTGAAATCAAAGAGAATATCAAAAGTACCTTTCAGATCCAGGTTCTTGGCTCCCATGGTAGTCTGTGTGGTGATTTTGGTGTCTATTTTAACAGTGTGAAGGTTGTTTGTGTCTCTTGAGATCATCACATTGTGCCAGTGATTGTCATTCAGAGGTGTGTTGGAATTTCCCTTGATGAGATGAGCTCCATTTCCCAGGTCTGACACATAATGGAGATATCTGCATGCAAAGAGTCATGAAAACATTCAGTGAAGGACTTATCACGTTCTTAATGTATCAAATGTGGCGCATTAAAAATGAATTGAGCTTACCCTTTTACCAGCTCTACAACTATAAAGTCATTGCCATCTCCTCGGTTGTACAGGACGAGCCCATCTGGTGAAGTGGTCTTAAACTGGAAAAACAAGTGCATGGAGTAATAGGCCTGCAGAGTGGGCAAGGTCACATAGCTAGAACGAGACTTGAAGGTAACGGGATCTGCCACGATGCTCCTGTAGCCGATCATGGCGTTCAATTCGCAGTAGTCAATGTCGCCGTTCTTGCACAGGTCAATGTAGGACATGCCATTGAAGGACAGACCCTGCAGGTGTCCAATGAAGTTGGAGGGCACGGCGGGCATGTACCGCTTCTCTGTAACGATGCCCGTCTCCACATTGTGGAACTCCAGCTGCGTGTGGTCCCCCGTGATTTGACCTTACCAAGGCGAATAATCGAAAACAGATTTAATACAGGAATGGGTAGGGTGTCAAAACACAGGCCCTGTCCCAACTACCGCCCAAAGAGTGACGTAATGCTGAATACAGTATATATTATACAGTCATGAAGTGGACAAATGGGACGTGATACGGACACGTACAAACCATGGCAAGACCACATGCACATATAAAGTGCGCAATTCAGGACAGGGCCGCAGTGTTGTCAAAGTGGGTCATCTCAAATCTACTGCAGCAAATTGAAATGTGTAACAAACATCAGACTTGAAAACACGAATGCATAAAGAGTTGTAAGAATGTCAGAAGTATTTTAGGGAATTTGAAGGAAAAAAAATGTGAACTTCATATTTCAGCAAACCAGTGGGAGAGAAAGAGGCCTTTAAATATTTTAAAAACCTCTTTTAAAGCTTCCCAAGAGAAAGCTCTTTGACTCTAAAATCAGGAAGGTTATGCGAGTATAATGTATTCCCTCAGTGGTTTGGCCTCCGAAACCATCAGCATTAAAGAAAAACCAAGTATATTTCAAAGTGTCGACTACACACTAGTAAGTTCAGCGAGAAACTAAAGATGATTGTACGGCACTATGGGAAAGCAATACCTTTTTCATATGACGTTCATTTACTGGGCAAATTGCAAAAGGTGTTTTTGCCCTTTGAGGAGCACTGAAGGCTATTGGAAAGACAGCCACTCAATCCCTTCATGAATGGCTCTTTCATAAGACTCTCTTACACCCAGTAACTTTATCAACAAAGAAATTATTTATTATTTTATATAAATCAATTTATATACGTATTAAATACCTGTGGTTTCATATTTTGAAATCACAGGTGAAGATTTGTTTTTATCTTAAATACACCTAAGGACTATATCAACAAGGAAAGCATTACATATTTTATATAATTTATTTTTATAAAATTACACTACTGTTCAAAATAAATACTTGTATTCATCAAGAATGCATTACATTTATCAAAAGTGACAGTAAAGACTGTGCATTAATACTGAAGACTGGAGTAATGGCTGCTGAAAATTCAGCTTTGGTGGCACATGAATAAATTACATTTTAAAATATATTTTAAAAAATGTGTCCATCAAATAAATCTTAGCGACCTTAAACTTTTGAAATGGTAGTGTATATAATTTTTATACATACAGCACGAAATATTTACATATTTTCATAGTCCAAGTAAAAACATTTTTTTATCAGAGACGCAAAGAGGTCATATTTAAATTTTTTTGGTTCTTTTTTTTTTTGCCACAGCAATCTTGAATTTTGTTATGTTAATGTAAGTTAACGTTTTAATCCAAAACAAAGTATTGGTGACGTATATGTTCGTATAGGGTCAGAGTCAGACAATAACGCTCTGCACACTTTTAACTATCCACTTCAAGTGCTCACATAGGATGCCCACTATCAAACTCAAATAATACTTGAGAATATGATGTACCTTCAGATGGCTGCAGGTCATCCACCATTAGCTTCAGACTTTTGCCTCTTCTGACGACACGAACTGTGTGCCATTCGTTGTCATTCAAGTTCTGGCCCGCAAATATGGTCTCTGGACCTTTACCTATAACATGTCCCACACAGCGGTTAACAGAAGGTAGAAAGACAGAGAGTGATAGAGAGACAGAGGAAGCAAGGGGTTGTGAAACGGGATAAACTAAAAAAAGGGGGTGTAGAGAGGTGACTGATATCCATGTAGAGAAAAAGAAAAGAGGGTTCATAGATAAACACCAGAGGAAATGATTCTGTCACACATCACATTCACACATTTAGATCTATCTACTGAATGTCCTGTGGTCTTGTGGCCAGCCCTGTAATGAATTCGGTCCCCCCTTTAAAAAAAACAACAACAAAAAAACGATTTGTTAGCATACAATACATGAAGTGAACTCAACTGTATTATCCCACTTCTGCCACCAGATGGAGCCATTCAACTGTTTTTATGACGGCCCTCCTTGAGGAAACCGACCTGTGTCTGTTATTTCAGTCGAGTGATGTTCGGCTGCATATGCTTCTCACGTCCTTACAATTCCTGAGCGGTTTAGGAAGCACATCCAAGAAACCCATAGACTGTAAACTCTATTCGAGAAAGCAATTTCTCGGCTGTAGAGCCTCTCCTTTATCCCATGAACACGTGTGTCGTGCGGCGAGTTCGACGGGGCCCCCGGACCTGCGGGCTCCAATCGAGCTTCCACTAGATGATCAGAGCGTGCGAAGAGGAGCCTGCAGGCTTTGTGATTTCAGCCGCTCTGGCTCTCTTTGACACGTCGTTGTCTCTCCTCATCAGTCAGACTGCCGCTAAGAGGGCAGCGTGTCATTGTCAGGGGCCCCTGCAGCCCATCTCACTTGATAACAGGTAAAAAGAGTTGCCATTAAAGAACTGCCAGGCTCCCAATCGATTTTCTATCCCTCCCTGCTCTCAATTACAATGAATCCAGATCAGCCAGCTTTGAGGGAAAGAAAAGCAGCAGCATGTAAAGTTTCAGACTGCGCAACAATGCCACCTAAAGGAATCTCTGCAGATCTAAGAAAAAGAAAAAGAAAAAGCCACCACTGAGAGGAAACACTAAGGGGCAGCACTATTAAGCCTCCGGCAATATACAAGGCATGACATGTGCTTTTTTTAGGCCTCTGACCATCGCTGCACAAAGGATATTTGTGAAAAGGTGACAGGGTGTGATTGGACAGCTGGAGAGACAGCTAAAGGTCCACGGCTGCTATGCCTTTATTAGGAAGTAGTGTTCAGATAAACTCGCAAGCAGCAAAGACAAAAAGCCTCTCCCTCTGTCTGGGAGGGCAGCTTGTTGCCATGGAACTGGGGCAGATGGTTGCGTGTGTCCGGTCACTTTGATTCTCATCTCCCAGGGTGGAGAGAGAGGGCAGAGTTAAATAAGACAGAGGCGGGCAGAGGCTGGCTAGAGAGCTCTGACAGGACAGGGCTAGCAGGAGAACACAGACTAGATGCGCGCGCGCACACACACACACACACACACACTCGTCTAGGCTAGGAGAGATGAGATGCATTGATATCTAGCTCATCCAGCTGAGAACGATACCCATGTGAAACAAGCGCAGGCAGCCATTTTGAGACAGGACGATCTTCATATTGAGGACACAGTAATTCAGCTCAACTGGGACTGACTAATCAGTAATGCTAAAGTCATTTTACAAACTCTTTGATCGTCCAACAAATTAAAAATATGGATGTGTTACAGCTAAATCTTTCTATTTTTCACAATGAATCAGCCAGGGTCAGAAATTAACCAGGGCAAAAATGCTATCAAATGTGACAGAAATGCTGAAGATGTTTTAAATGCGAGGATAAAAAATAGGAGGAGAAAGAAAGTGAGGATATAATCTATAATTAATACAATATAATATAATATGCTGTCGAAAGTGACAAAAATGCCATAGACATTTAAAAATAGTAATATATAAGATAGAGTACTTATATTTTTAATAAATATATTATGTACACATACATACAAATCTTTTTTTATAGGTAATTACTCTTTACCTTACATTTTTATATATTTATATCATTTTATTCTTTATATTTATTATAAATTGGTATAAGTATGCCATCTTACTCTTTACCTTACATTTTTATATATTTATATCATTTTATTCTTTATATTTATTATAAATTGGTGGCATATCAAGATGGCATACTGTGTGTTAAAAAATATGTATGGTAGGTAAACATTTTGTAAAAGTACAAAACAAAGGTAAAAAATATTGACCCTTCCCTTTATAATAAAATTAAATTCTGACACTGATACTGACTGTGTCCTCCGCACCTGTCCGCGCCCACCCATGTGTGTGAGGGGTTCAATTTATTATGGCTACTGATAAAAGGAAATGTTCTGCTAAATCATAATTCAAACAGGAGGAAACTGTCTTTTTTGTTGTTCATGGTGCAGAGCAGGTTAAAACATTAACTTTCAAATCACAGCATGATAAATAACCACAACATAAAACTACAACCTTAAACCTCACATTTCATTCTGTCGTATGAAGCAGTTTTTTTAGAAAATAATTTAAAGGTCATCAAAATCCGAACAGCCGAACCATTTCGATGGTGCAACTATAAATGTCAGAGACCCAAGGTGGAAATATGGATCCCTGAAGTGCAAACCTCTAACTAGCCAAAATGTTGCTCTCAACCTATAGCTTGATTTAGCCAAGAGCGTATAGTGACCCCACTGGTTTCTAAATATACATCTTTCATCCTGCTGACACTCAGACCATATTAACAACCCATGAGCTGATGTGACAGCACTCTCTTGGTTGAACACACTGTCACCCTGGGGGAGGCAGAGTCCCTAATTGGCAACGGCTTGTTCTTCGTGTCAGAAGAAGAACAACGCTTATAAACACATAAGCACGCACGCGCACGCGGGCACACACACACACACACATACACACACGACAGGAGTATGGCTGGCACAGATAATTAATGAGGATACAAAAAACAGAGAGATGAGGCTGCACAATAGCAGGCTGTTCAAACATGAAAAGCCCCTGCTTCTGTTTCTCCACGGGAGCTTAAATAATACATCTCCCTTTGCTCAGAATGCCTGATTCTGTCTTTTTGACATAGATACAGACAATAAGAAGCCGTGTCCTTGAGCACAGAAAAAGATGCAACAAAACAGATATCACCATATATTTTGAGGGTTGAATTGACTTAAAAATCTCTGAACGCCTACATGTGCTTGAAAAAACAAAATGGCCACCATCCATGGCCTGTTTCTTAAATTTACCAAAAAGGGAAAGGTTTTCTTTTTTTTTTTTTTTTTTTTGCTAGGAAAAAAGAAAACGGCTGCCATCAATGCCCTGTTTTTAATGCTTAATGCATTTTATGCTCTCCAAGACTGCATTCATTTGATCAATAATACTGTAAAAGTGTAATATTGTGAATTATTTTATTATTAGAGTTTAAAAGAACCGTTTGTCTATTTTAATACATTTAAAAATAAAATGTATTTCTGTGATGCAATGCTGAGTTTTCGGCATCATTACTCCAGTCTTCAGTGTCACGTGATCCTTCAGAAATCAGTCTAATATGATAATCTGGAGCTCAATAAAAGTTTCTTATATTCTCAGTTGAAAACAGTTGTGCTGCTTAATATTTTTTGTGGAAACCATTATATTTGTTTTTTGTAGAATCTTTGATGAATAGAAAGTTCAAAAGAAAAGTGTTTATTTGAAATATAATCTTTTGTAACATTATAAATGTCATTGCTGTCACTTTTGATAATTTTAATGCATCCTTGCTGAATAAAAGTATTGATGTCTTTAAAGAAATTCAGGCCCGGTTTCAAAGACAGAATTAGGCCTTAGTTTAATTAGGACATTTAAGTAGCTTTTATAAACGTGCCTTAGGAAAAAAAACATTACTGTTGTGCATTTTGAGACAAAACAATGGTACTGACATATTTTAAGATATGTTAGTACAAGTTGCTTTCAGTTAAAACAGTTCAGTAATGCATTTTTGTCTGGGACTTTAGGCTTAAGCCTTGTCTTTGAAACTGGGGGATAGATAGGCTATATAAAAAAATCGTACTGACACCAAACCTGTGATGGCTACATTTATCAAACTGATACTGTTTCCCTTTCATTTCCTCGTTGGGGAAAAAATGCAATAAACTCAACAAAATGAATGACACTGTTGATAAACGTTGTGGAAAAAAATCTTACTGAATGTGCTTCCTGAGTGACTTGTAAATTGAAATAACAGAATGTAAACAAGCAGCACACAGCAGAGTCAGACTTTTCTTCTGTGTGTTGTGTTAAAAGGTAAACTCTCTGCAGGGGACTACCGTGCGAATCGTTTCCATTTCTGATTTGTTTACGAGACCTCTTACCCAACTGTATCGACGGGTGACAAACCACTCGTCAGAAATATCCAGGCATCCTTCTTCACTATCGAAGTGGAATTGGTTCCTGTGGCTTTCATGGGACCATTCACACCTTTTCCAGCTTCCTCTCTGTTCATATGTAGTTGTGTATAATTATTTCCCAAGGCTCCTTACTGTGTGGGTAGATGCCCAACTGTGAGGGAGATGTGGAGGATCCTGACAGCTCTAGGCATCTTTGTGTTTCGCACATCGTCAAGCGAGAGCTGTTTTGCTTCTTTAATGCCGAAACACCCAGTCCAATCAGCAGCAAGACACTGTGCTTCGTGAAGGTGAGTGCTTGATGCCTTGGGCCCATTTCAACAGTTCTCCCCGCAACCGTTTCCCTCCAAGGAATAGATTCAGGTGAGGATGTTCTGGTAACTTTATTTAACGTCACCAGGATGCAGTCCCATTGGGGTAAAAAGCACATACATTTGGTACACAAATGAGTTGTTGAGAGGACAGAGTATCCACTCGAACCCCTGGGACTCCTGATGGCTGGCTTTCGGAGACAAAATTGGGCCTTCATCAGGAAGCAACAAATAATTTAAAGAGCCAATCATGTGGGATAAAAGGCTTTGGGTCCGATGCCCAGTGGTTCAAACAAAGTCATCCGTCCTGCCCAGATCTGAACATCACTGCGGCAAATACCGAGGGCTGTGATGGAATGGGGGGCATCATGATGTGACCATCTGCTCTATCACTCAGAAATTAGGCCAGGTTAGGGCTGAGATTATGGGACCTTAAATAAAATGACCTTTTAATACTATTCTCATAGGACTCACAATGTGAGACTTATACAGTCAGCCACACCATGTAAAGATCAGTAAATACTGACAAACAAACACAGTGAGATCAGGCTCGGAGGGCTAGCATTGCTATTCACCCTGTCCGCCGTTCTATCTGCATCACAAATGAAACAGGAGCATCGCCACTGCATATTTATGAACACTACCGCTTCAGTAAATGGCAACGCTACTGCATATTTATGGAGGGGGCCGTTTCAGAGAAATGAGGTCCTTTTGAATTCACATGAATCTCTTGATTCTAGTAAAGGATGCTCTGAATGCATCGAAATGTCGTCCCCTTGTCGTCGGTAAATGTGCTTCTGCACAAGGTGTTATTAAATAATCAGGCTGGAGTTTGTTCATGAGATCTTCTGCTAGGGGACATGCAAGGATTTGTTGACACAGGATGTGTTCTTGCATTTCACCTGTGCTATTTTTTAAACATATAGTTCAACTTTTGATATGCTGCATGTCAGATCAATGTCCATTTTTAAAAATATGGACTGGATCAGATAATTCTGGGGATGACATAAGCATCTCAAATGTATACAGTCCATCTGGTGCATGGAAGTTAATGCACCTATTAACATATTCTGTTCCATTCCGCTGTGGTCTGTCTAGCCATTTTTAATCAAGAATCCATCCTTTGTGAATCTCTCCTATGTGCAGCCCATCTCTCTGAGCATTTACATTGACAGTTATAATTGAGCTACAGCAGGTTATTGCGTAGTCGAGCTAGAGTCTTCATCTGTCTAAGTATACATGACACAATGTGTAATCAAATATTTGAAGGAATAAATACACACTGTGAGTCACCTCTGTCTTTCAGAACAAGAGCAAAATGCTGAGGACAATTGAAGTCCGTTTTATGTGAATACACTTTTCAAAAGTTCGGGGTCGGTAAATTTAAATAAAATAAAATAAATGACCACTTTTATTCAGCAAGGATGCATTGCAAAAGACATTTATAATGTTACAAAATAAGTATTTTTTTATACACATACATTTCTATTCATCGAAGAATCCTGAAAAAAATTAACAGAGTTTGCACAAAAATATAAAGCTGCACAACTGTTTTTAACTTAAGAAATGTTTCTTGAGAAGCAAATCAGCATTTTACTGCTGATTTCTGAAGGATCATGTGATACTAAAGACTGGAGTAATGATGCTGACAATTCAGCTTTGCCCTCACAGGAATAAATTACATTTGACAATATATTAAAATAGAAAACAGTTGTTTTAAATTGTCATAATATTTCAGAATATTCCTGTTTTGACTATTTTTTAATCAAATGTTTAAAAACATTAAAAAAAAGTTAGTCTAAAGCGTTAACATGACATTAAAAAAGAATGTCAAAAGAATTATTGATTTGGTCAAACTTATTTTTTTTCAAGTGCATGGAAATGCTTTGTAGCTACGAATCAGCTTGTCATATCGCATGATATGAGCCAAGTGAGAAAAGCCAAGACAGACTGTAAGACATCAACAGATTTTACGATATGCATCATTGACTGGGTAGTCTGCGTCCGGTCTGACATCCTTATTTGAGGACAGGCATGTCACACTAAGAGATTCAAGACTGCTGAATTTGCCCAACGACAAAAGAACAAGAAAATAACTATTTCACAATCCCTGGTCTCAAACAGCAGAATCTTGGCAAAAAAATCGAACAACGTGCACCCTAATTTGTCACTGGCCTGTTTACAAGACTATCGTGTCTGGGAGTGTGTTGTGCTACCATTATGCAGAGGGAGTAGACGAAAGGATGTGGCAAAGCCCCCCGAGGACGCTCAGGTGCTTTGTTATCTTGGGCATTCAGGTTAACACAGAAAACTGCCTCATTGTCAAATGAGCCAATATACTGAGATCAGGGTTGCAATGAAATAACAAAACAATAATACGCTCACAAAAGCCTGTCAAGACGCACAAACAAAATACACTCGGAGTCGGTAAGACCAAGAAATAAAACACTTTATCAGATGGTAAAATCCTTGAAATCTCTGGATGCCTTTGATTGGACGAGAAACTCTGTGAATTAACAAATAAGCTGTTGTTACTATGCAACAGCACGAAGCAAATATTTCTGAAGGCCAAATTTGGATGCAGAGCCGTATTAGTTTGATGATGAGGGAACTGATCATAATGTTCATTCTTTGAATATGAATGAGCAATGGCAGTTTGGGGACATAAGACTCAATGATGAGTCACTTTAAAAGATTTGTACCGGAAACAAGCAAACACAAAACAAACAAAGACTCCTTTGAAAGAGACTTTAGAAAGTGCTATTAATTACCATGAGGCTTTGGGAGAATCAATGCCAGGGTATGCTGGAGTTCTCAAAAAAAAAAATGTAAAAAATTAAAATTAAAAAGAGAGATGAAAAAATAGATTGGCAAAGCCTGCAGAGATGGAGAACACCCATCTTTCTCCTCACATCACTTTTTTTTCTTCCACTACCTTCCTAACACAAAACGTCTGTTTCCTGTTAAAGGAATATTTTAAGCAAACAGTAGAAATCTGTGTTATTTATTTATTTTTTGGCCACCTATTTTAGTGATAGTTCATGGTGACTATGTTAGAATGGACTAACAGCCAGGTGTGTATTTGTACACAAATAGGTTGCTTATAAAGGTTATAGGGGTTAATTCGTATTTTGTCCCAGTCAATTCCCAATTATCCTGAATTCACCCCTGCCATAAATAATTTAATATAGCATAAATAATTAACACAATAAATAATTTGTTTTGTGACAGATCACACCTATTAAGCTCCTATTAAAA
The DNA here is from genome assembly GCA_030578255.1 of Tiaroga cobitis. Lineage (NCBI taxonomy): Eukaryota > Metazoa > Chordata > Actinopteri > Cypriniformes > Leuciscidae > Tiaroga > Tiaroga cobitis. The sequence continues at coordinate 26,134,239 of CM060602.1, read as the reverse complement.
AAAAAAGAATAACTGTGACTATCATTGAATCAGTAAGCTAAACATAAAACCAAATCAGTGCACAATTGGCTCTTTTAAATGGGCTTCTTTAAACCGGCTGATGTGGTTCACTAATCAGACTGATTTGTTCATGAATCACGGTTGATTCAATGATCTGGTCACAGCAGTTCTCCATTTAACAGCTGACTGGAGAGGAAGACGGTCAGCAAATCATTTAATTTAAACATACTGTAATATTGTATGACTTCAGAAGAACTGAAATATAGCGTACGCCATATGAACTACTGATATTATAACTATTCCTTTTTTTATTTGAGTGTTACAGCTGTGCTCTATATATGTTGCTGTACGGAAAAGACCTGATGAAGATTCTAATATCTAATCTTTTTTCTCCTAGAAAGAAATTTAAATTCATATGAGCATGGAACAAGAACAACACAAGGTAAGTAGTAAATACTCAATGTGCACAATAATCACAAAACTTAAAAATAGCCACATTTTTCTCTTCCCAACACTTCCTGATGGGCTCTCCTTCTGCAGTGACCAGGAAGCAACATAAAGACGAGGGAAGGAAAACAAGATGCAGTCATTGGCTGTTAAGCTCGGGGCTGAGGAGGGATTTGAGGAGAGGCTCTCTGAGGAAATGATCTTTGCGAGGGTTATTGGAAACTGCGTGAGCTGGAGTGTGATCTGTGAGTGAGAAACTTAATCGCCTCTCCTCTCATTCCAGTCAGCTCCATTTCTCACATTCCTAGAAAATGGCTGCCAGGGAGCCTTCAGGCTCCTGCAGCCCACAGGCAAAAACTATCCGTACCTGACAGCTCGCTCGCACTTTGGAAACACCACTCAAAGCCCTGCTGGCCGCAACACAGAGGCTTCATAACCGCAATGTTTTACACTTCTGAAACCATACACACACACACACGCACATACATACAAATGAAGAGTACACATACAGAGGGCGCTTTGGTTCAGTATCATAGAGGCAGAGAGAAGAGGAAGAGAGGGGAAGAGTCACTTACTGGTAGTACAGTTTATCCTGATACAGTCTAGATGGGGGAGAACAGACAAGATGTAAATTCAGCCTTCAAGGTTATGACTGCAGACATCCATTACAACACATCGCCAACAAACTGGGGACGGACACGCAAACCAAGTGGAGCGGAGAGGCGCTGTTTCGCTGACCAGATACGCACTCTTTCTTTTCTACCTCCTGCGTGCCGATAATGAACCCCAGGTGGAGTGGATACAGACTCGCTGCCTGCGCTAATGAATATTCATGCCTTCACTGTGCCATAATATATTTAGAATTAGGGAAATTTGGCATGTATTGAAATGTGATTATACCCAGTTCCATATGAGTCTCGGGACTACTGAATATTCAGAGGTAATTGATTAATTTGCTCTCTGGGTTAGCTCAGAAAGCGGCACAGGAAGAGGAAAAGAGAGATAATCTTGCCAGAGAAACAGCCTGTCCTCGCCAATGGTGCTGCTGATGCTCTCATATGCACATTTTTAAAAACACTTCTCTTTAATGAGTAAAATCAGACAAATTAAAGAACGGCTCATATTTGACGAATTTGGAAATAGGAAAAGAGCCGCAAGATAAGAGGGAGAGGAAAAACGTGTGTTTATGTCGCAGCAGAGCACCAGAGCCTGTCCACGGTAAGCCTTAGCCTCCTGGGAGAAGAGCTGAATTCAGAATGCTCCTGTAGATAAAAACACTCCGAAAAACCACACAGCCCTTGACGTGAGGTTCACTTTTCCTGCTTGCATGTGAGAAGAACTGTAGGAATTACACGTTGTATGGGGGGTTCTCACAGGGAAGCTGGAAGGAAATCCAGTATGGGTGAGGTTTGAGTTTGTGCATGAAAATAAAGAACACACCTCTCTGTAATTTCCCTACAGGCAAGATCCTGACAGGATCATTATTAATGCTACTAATACTGCTTTTAAATCAATTATATTCAGGTCTCAACAACAAGTCTGTTTTTCTGCTGTATTTTTTATTGGTCCCTCCAAAATAATAATATGAATATGAATATATGAATATATATATATATATATATATATATATATATATATATATATATATATATATATATATATATATATAGTAACTCATCTATTTATTTAGAAATTATAAAGCTATAATAAAACTAATTTATAAACCTTTACATTAACCTTAACATTTTGCAAAACTGTCAACTGGCACAAAACTCTCACACTTAAAGTCCTTATTGTTGAGCCCTGATATCACTTATTAGCATTCAGGATGTTCAGCCTACAGCTTCTTTTCCAAACCCCATGTTCCCAAGTGAATCTGGCTTAACACAAAAACCTAAATCTTAGGTTTAAAAAAAAAAGGTGAGCGGTCTTTAAACGCTAAAAAGTACAGTACCGCTGAGACTCCTTACTGAACAGCACAACACAACAGATTTTGTTCTGGTTGGTACTGTATAATATAAACCCTTGCTTGAATCCTGTGAGGAGGACCCCTTTCCCATTACTGACTTTTGCAAAGTGTACTTCTGGAATGGAGAATCAATATTTCTCGTGCTCAGTGTCCTGTCCATGCTTCAGTGTGTGCTATGATGGAGTGGAGGGCCGAGAGGAATTCAGAACATTACACAAATCCAGCTCTATCTTTTTCCCATGAGGCTGCAGCCCGTCGCGTGTCGTCAACCACAGTGAAAATCGTGGCCGCTAACAGCCAGAGAGCAACGTGTGTCCACCCTAACAGCGAGTGCAGTACCCTCCGGGCCAGAAGAAATGATTGGTGTTTGTGTGGGTGCATGTCTGTTTGTGTATGCGGAGGTGTGCAAGTTTAAGCCTGCTGGGACAACTGGGAGGTTTTAGACATGCTATATGTAAGCGGACGTGTTAAATGGCACAGTGTATGTCACACTGCCAGATGGGAATGGATGGCATTCATTTTAGTGAGAGTTCTGCACATTTCAGCAGAGGAACTTTTTAGCTTTAAACGACCAATGTTCAAATTTACTTACTGTGAACTAGCTTGAACTTGCGAACAGCAGAGGTGGTGCTTTACTAGTGGAGCAAGACTGTATAATATTAAGCTGTGCAACCGAGGGAGGAAAGTGTAGTGGCTTCTGGGGAAATGTAAATGAAACGTACTGGGCGGAACAATGGCTTGTCAGTACTCCTGACATGTGTAACGCTCTAGTGGGGAGTCTAAAGTATGCAGATGAAGGACTATTGAGTATCAGTACTGTGGCAGGGACTGTGCACTCTCTGGTAGGGAAAGTCTACAGCGTGCTCATCTGGGAGTGAGCGCTTGGCCGCAGACTCTGGTCGTTGAAGGTTCTACATCCTTCTCTTCAACACAAAGATTTTAAAGTGTTTAATGTCTGTAGAAAGTGTGTCTACTGTATATACTTATCTATACTCTGAGAACAAAAATATAATATAATATAATGTAATATAATATAATATAATATAATATAATATAATATAATATAATATAATATAATATAATATAATATAATATAATATAATATAATATAATATAATTAGTGCTGGGCAACGATTAAAGGCGATTAATCGCAACCAAATTAAAAGTTTGTGTTTACATAATATATGCGTGTGTACTATGTATAATTATTTGGTATATATAAATACACACACATGCATGTACAAATGTAAGACATATTTGCATGTATATAAGGTATATATTTATCCATAATTCATATTATATATACATATATACATATTGTATATATAAATAACACATTTTTCTTAAATACACTCACCTAAAGGATTATTAGGAACACCTGTTCAATTTCTCATTAATGCAATTATCTAATCAACCAATCACATGGCAGTTGCTTCAATGCATTTAGGGCTGAGGTCCTGGTCAAGACAATCTCCTGAACTCCAAACTGAATGTCAGAATGGGAAAGAAAGGTGATTTAAACAATTTTGAGCGTGACATGGTTGTTGGTGCCAGACGGGCCGGTCTGAGTATTTCACAATCTGCTCAGTTACTGGGATTTTCACGCACAACCATTTCTAGGGTTTACAAAGAATGGTGTGAAAAGGGAAAAACATCCAGCATGCGGCAGTCCTGTGGGCGAAAATGCCTTGTTGATGCTAGAGGTCAGAGGAGAATGGGCCGACGGATTCAAGCTGATATTTCAGCAAGCTGAAATAACCAGTCGTTACAACCGAGGTATGCAGCAAAGCATTAGTGAAGCCACAACACGCACAACCTTGAGGTGGATGGGCTACAACAGCAGAAGACCCCACCGGGTACCACTCATCTCCACTACAAATAGGAAAAAGAGGCTACAATTTGCAAGAGCTCACCAAAATTGGACAGTTGAAGACTGGATAAATGTTGCCTGGTCTGATGAGTCTCGATTTCTGTTGAGACATTCAGATGGTAGAGTCAGAATTAGGCATAAACAGAATGAGAATATGGATCCATCATGCCTTGTTACCACTGTGCAGGCTGGTGGTGGTGGTGTAATGGTGTGGGGGATGTTTTCTTGGCACTTTAGGCCCCTTAGTGCCAATTGGGCATCGTTTAAATACCACGCCCTACCTGAGCATTGTTTCTGACCATGTCCATCCCTTTATGGCCACCATGTACCCATCCTCTGATGGCTACTTCCAGCAGGATAATGCACCATGACACAAAGCTTGAATCATTTCAAATTGGTTTCTTGAACATGACAATGAGTTCACTGTACTAAAATGGCCCTCACAGTCACCAGATCTCAACCCAATAGAGCATCTTTGGGATGTGGTGGAACGGGAGCTTCGTGCCCTGGATGTGCATCCCACAAATCTCCATAAACTGCAAGATGCTATCCTATCAATATGGGCCAACATTTCTAAAGAATGCTTTCAGCACCTTGTTGAATCAATGCCACGTAGATTTAAGGCAGTTCTGAAGGCGAAAGGGGGTCAAACACAGTATAAGTATGGTGTTCCTAATAATCCTTTAGGTGAGTGTATATACATGCATATGTGTGTATTTATATATACAAAATAATTATACACAGTACACACACATATATTATGTAAACACAAACTTTTATTTTGGATGTGATTAATCGCAATTAATCGTTGCCCAGCACTAAATATAATATAACATAACATAATATAATGTGTCTATAGTGTGCATATAATTAGAAGTAAATGATAAGTCCCCATAGCCAAGTTATTGTGTGGGTGTTACCTGAATATTAAAAGAGAAATACTGGCAAAAATGAATCTGAATAGTAAAACTCAAACTCATTAACATAGACAATAGATAGATCAACGACAAATTGGAAACAATTGAAAACAAATTATCCCATGCTATGTTGTGTATGTGTGTAGTTAGCCATTAAGGTGAGCACTCCGATTGGCTGATGTACCTAGATTGACAGTGAGTCGGACACGTCCTCCGTCCAGCTCCAGCCTCAGAGTGTCAGCTGAGTTTCGGGAGGTGGTTGCCATGAGAACACCATAGGCACGCTGGGAACGGAAGCGCAGCGACACGTCTTCTGCCTCTGTGTGCATCACTACTGGCAACTGGATCTTCATGAACTTACTGCCATCATAACTGAGGATGGTGGCATCTGAGAGAGAGAAGAGAAAAGAGAATTTAGGAAACACTAAAAAAAGGAGGGTGCTGGGCAGTGACAGCAGCTCGTGGCTGATCATAAACCCCAGTGTTGATGGCGACAGATGAATGACTGCTTACTAAAATGTTTTACAGCCAGACACTGAAATTCTCTACAGCATTTCACAACAGTAGCCCACAACTGTTCAGTCAAACCAGAAGATAAATGCCATAAAAAAGACTCATTATTACCACATTTTATTTCTTTGTTATATTGCAAGGCAGTGTTTATGAAGACACCACATAATGTATTCCTTCTGAGGGGCTTTTGAAGCGCAGTTTACCGCCGTCAATTGCTTTAATCTGTTTATACGTATCTCAATTATTTTCATAGAGCAATTAAATTTAGTGAGCCGAATCTCAAGACAACTAATTTTACAATGGGAGATAGTCGAGGTCTCAGAGTGTCTCAGAGCATAATCTCTCCAGCTGCTCAATCAGAGATATACAGTCCAGAAAGAGAAGAGGACACACACATGCCAACCGAAAGAGATCTGCAACCACACCGCACGTTTCCTGCATAAAACCTGGTTCTGGACTGGTATCAATTGGAAACAAAAATAGATTCACAAAACTCCTCGCATTCACCCCCATTATTTTGTTTTTGTTTGTTTGTTTAGCCATGTCAGCTTAAATGTTCATGTTAAAAAAAAACAGGAAAAAATACATTAAAAGGTACAAAAATAAAAACCATAATAATATAAGACCATCACTTTTCCCACAACCAAGATTTTACCACTTTGATAAAATATCTCAAACTAAATGTGGTCTGACTGTGTTAAAATCCTTTTCAAAAGTTTCAGCTGAATAATAATAAAAAAAAAAATCCTCAAGGAGTTAAGACATGACAGTCCAATAAAATGTTTAATAAACAGTCCCATTATAATCAACTAAAATACAAATGACAATTGTGAGCATTTTATAATGTACATCACATTACACAGTTGCTCCTGATATTTACAAATATAATACATGTGAATTGATTGCTATAAATTTTGTTTGATAAATAATATCTCGTGCTTGCATTAGAATCAGCTTGTGATGACATACAGACACTGAAATGGATTTGGAACTTATAATATAAATTACATTACATTATATTATATTATAGTTTGGGGTTTGAAATATTTTTCTGTAAGAAGTCTCTTATGCTCACCAAGGCCTTATGTATTTGATCACAAATACAGTAAACAGCAATATTGTGAAATATTGTTACAATTTAAAATAAGTGTTTTCTATTTATTTATTTATTTATTTTTTACTCACCTTCAAGTTGTTCCAAACCTGTATTAATTTTTTTCTTTTGCTAAACACAGAAGATGGTATTTTTAAAAATGTGGGTAACCAAGGGTGAGTAACTGATGACAGAATTTTAATTTCTGGGTGAACAATCCCTTTAATATATTAAAATGTAATTAATTCCTGTGATGGCAAAGCTGAATTTTCAGCAGTCATTATTCCAGTCTTCAGTGTCACAAGATCCTTTCAGAAATCATTCTAATATGCTGATTTGATTCAAAGAAACATTTCTATTTATTATTAATGTTAAAATCTGTTGTGGTTGTTGTGGTGCTTAATATTTTTTCCCCCAAAAGACATGCTTTTATTTGGAAAATAAATATTTTGTAACATTATAAATGTCTAAAATGATAGGTTATTATTTTTAAAAAAAATTGTCAACTGGTAATTGTTAAGTATTGTGTAAAAAAAAAAACGCAGTAACTTAGTCTTTGTGAAGTAACTTCGAGAAGTTTTCAGAACACTAGCCTCAATTTCAGTGAAAATGGGTACAGGACACTTAAAACCACAGAAGTGCTGAGTATGAGAGTTTTCCTTGAAAAATAGGGAGAAAGTTAAAAAAATAAAATAAAAGCCAAAATAGGTCTGATGAGGAAAGCAGTAGTGTATGTGCCTAGATAATTTAGCACGATAATGGAGGCCGGACACATCTGCCTCTGTGCAAAGACCGGCCTCTCAGCCAGAGGACAACATCTGGCATGGAACCAGTACAGAGACATCACTCGCTTGTGAGGGAGCTCTGGAGATGATGAGGCTGCAGGCTATCACCAATTAGGCTGCCCTCTTCCTCACACACCCACAGACACACACTCTTCCAGCAATTTTGATGCCTGTCTTGTCTCAGCATCCTGTTTCTGTTACACCATTGCCGAGCCCGAGAGCACAACAGAGAGAGCGAGCTAGCGGAAAACAAGACGAAGACAGGAACACAAGTACGGCAGCATGCATACTAATCAGCACAGTGATGTGATGTACATTCAACCCCCAAGGAAAAGAGAGCGCGTGAGAATGTAGCCATTTAAAAAAGGTACCGTAGTCATGTTGCATGAGTATTATGTCTCAACTCTTGCAAAACATTGATTTACCTAACAAGCCCCAGCATACAACAGCTTGTCATTGTAACTAAACTCAATTTATGAGGCCTGTAGGAATGTGTAATGCTATCTTTTAGTGCCACAGCAGAGATCAATAGATTATGAAGCTCAGTAATGGTGCATGTGAGCATATACAGTATCTATTCAATGCAGTACTGGTCAAATGTTCAGGGTCAATTTGAACAGGATTGTCCTCCAAACAATGTACAAACTGCGATGTGACAACAAATATTGTAAATATATCTATGATATAGATTATGTGCAAAAGAATTACAGTATAACAGCAGTTTTAAGGCAGAAAAAACAATTAAATCACTTTATTAAAAATGATAATAGAAACCGTTTTAACTGTTAGGAAGTCAAATGTACAGTGAGAACATACAAATTCTCTTCTTTGATCATAGTAACGCAGTGGTTCCCAAACTGGGGTACGTTAGGTGACAGAGGGGGTACGTGAACAAAATGCTGATTTTTGCCGTTCATTTCATTCTACCCCATCTTAAAATAACATTAAAATCGAGCATGTATTTCTAACAGGCAAAATGCCGTCTTTAGTTTAAAAACAGGAAAAAGGTAGTGCCGTAAATAGTCAAATAAATGACATCCAATCAAATTACCTCATCTTTTGTGGTCAAAACTGTTGTCTGCAGAATATGCTGTCTTAGCAAATCGTGCTACATTACTGTCGTGCAATGTACTTTTAAAAGTGAGGTTTAAGCACTTACTAGCATGAAGAACAAATACAGACACAGACTGTGCATTGAGATTGATTTAAGGCTCAAACTCTCTGTGATGCAGAAACATATCCTGTGTGAGTTCTTGTTTTTAATGTTGATAATATATTAAACGAGCAAGAATGCAATTTTTCTCGAATATCCACACGGTTGCAAAATGTGACATGGATTTTATATAACAGTTCAACAAACAAAAAGGTAATATTTAGTGACGTAGCTTACAGTTTAAACTAAGTATTGGCAACGATGTTTGCTCTATTTGCAACAAAATAACAGTTCCAACGAAAGCCACAGCAGAACTTTTGTGCGTAACCAAGTAACACACATCGGTCGAGCTGTAGCATTGGTATCCGTTGACACACAGAAGGTGACGCTGACCTGAACCTCCATGTTTCACAATCAAACTTCATTCAGCCTGGCTCCATTCAAGTATTTAACCTCAACTTTTCATTATCCAATCGGTTTCCAAAATTAAGTCCCAGCCTACATTACAGAATTTCAATCAATAAAAGAGAAGGGTTACAAATACAGTATCACGTAGACTTTAGCAACCACAAAGCAGGTGCCCACCTGCTCCGAGCAGGAGCTCCCACTGTAGCCTTTAACCCTAAACTCCAATCTTTAGCCCTCCCCACTGAGACCCGCTCCAGAGAGGAGGCAGCCTCAAAACAATGACAGCTTGACAAACGAGCCCCTGTCTCGTCTCCAGTGCAGTAGTCTCACGCCAGGGGAGAGGATAATGAAAAGAGAGGTATGGCCAGTGGTTCAGAAAGACCCTCATTGCCTCCTCAACCAGTCACACAGCGGGAGAGCGCAGCAGTATGGCATCCGTAGCGCTCGACAGCCCACACATCACATCCAATCTGGACAAGATGGAAGCGACGCTCTCTGTGCCTCGCAGAGGTCTGCAGAGGTTTCAAATGAAGAAACATGCTAGGAAAACAGCATGGAGATGGAACAGGAGGAGGACGGGAAATGACAGAATTGAAGGTGTGATCGACAGAGCTCAGCTGTCCACATATTTAGACACTGGAAAAGGGTGTTTCTTCAACTGTAGGCACTTTTGGACCCGGTTGGCTTAAAATAACTCTATTAAACACACTTTGACTAGTTTAATATATCTACTAACAATACCCAACAGTGTTAACTCATGCATGAAATGAAAAGTGTGCCATTTTCGGAAACATCATGAGTATTTCCATCATAATGGCACCTCCAACTTCCACCACATAAACAATTACATATTGTGTGTAATAGCATTCTGATGGAATGGAAATGATGGTCATGGATATGACATGTTTAACATTTTTGGAATAAAATGGAATAATTATTTGGAAAAAAATTTCCAAAAAGTTAATTTTACTCATAACATGTTATAAATCCTCAATAAACATAATTAATATATCAGCACAATAAAAACGTTCTCTCCACAATAGATATTTACCTTGATTGGTTTATGCGTCATATTTCATATCTGACATAATGGCCAATTTGATAACCAAGAACAAAAGTTCTGAGAAGAAAACGATATATATACGATATATAACGATATATATATGATATATATATATATATATATATATATATATATATATATATATATATATATATATAGAATGTCTGTCGCAACAGGACAGACACAATGAGTAAAACTGTTAATATAAATTTACACACAATAAACATTATAATTGTTAATTATTATTTCGCTCCTTGTTTAGATTATCATCGTTTTTCATATTTATGTTTGGAAGTCAATGTGAAATGACAAAATCTATACATAAGGCATTTGAAAAGTAGCAAAAAATAACTGATATTGTATAATACTGTATTATACTGCCCACAGCTTTAGACTGGCTTCGGTTTATCTTTTCAAATGACACAGATCTCTCAATTAAGGGCAATCGTGTCGCAACAAGCGTTGACCAGTCACGAAAGCTCCTCAAACTGCCGCTCTCCTGGTCTGTAATGAGAGAGACGGAACTGGAGGACCGCAGGTAGAAAGGAGTGTACATGGCTGGTCACTCTCTCCATCTGCCCCTCCATCTGTTGCTACTTTCATTTATTGCTCGGTGCTGTCCAACTCCTTTGATATGCAGGATCAGCCCAACACATGCAAATGGAGACACTGTTATGCAGGAATAAATACCTCACCCGTCTCTGTCTTTCCCGTTCCATCAGGCTACTACATAATCTCACATGAAGCACTTAGTCTCTGTCAGATAAAAATAAATAAATAAATAAATAAAAACAGGGCTGTCAATACATTAACAATTTAAATGAATAAATTACATGATGTGCCAATCAATTAATCGGCCTAATCATAATACATCACATACTACTAGTGTGTACTAGTGTTCAGCATCATTGATATACTAGTATAGTTTTTGTTAATATTTTAAATTAGATTTTATATGCATATTTACAGTTTTTTTTTATATTTGATTTTATTTCAGTTAATGTTTATTTATTTCAAGTAATGCACGTGTTCTGGTTACACTTTTTTTCCAATAGTCCACTTCAATCATTCTACTATGTAACTTTGCAACTATGTAAACTAACTACTAATAATCTAATGACTGGTAATTGATATGTAGTTGCAGCACAGAAAAAAAAAGATCTATAAGTTATAACAACATGCTGTTTTTTTATTGCTTTAACTCATTAAAATAAGTTATATAAGTTTTCTAAGTTATACAAGATTCACCTCATTTTTTTTAAAGTCAGTTTAATGCAATTTAAGTTGATTGTACTTAAAAATGTAACTTATTTGGTTAAGTGTTACCAATATTTTTATGGTTTTGGTAGTTTTAGTTAACAATAATTATTAATAACAATAAATATTACTGCGAACATTTTATTTTTAGAATAAAATGGTGACTTGCTAAGGCTATTTTAATTGGAGATGACATGCAATTTAGCATTTTTTCTTCCATTTGGAGCACGCTCTACAATAGTGTCAACTTACAGCCCTTTTTATAATACATTTTTGGCCTTTTTGCCATTTTATTCATAGTGATATCAGAAAAATAACTGGAAATGGTGCAGTCAGGGGAGAACAGGATTGGGAAATGACACAAGCCAGACTTAAACTTGCATCACCACCTGCATGAGTGCTTGACATGCCAAAGTGCATTTGATCATGCAGAAGACCTAATCTGCCTTAATCGGAATACACACTCCCTGAATTGAGCTGTTCTTTGTGTTTAGCTCGCTAGGTGACATCCGGAGAGTCAGTAATCACATGGTGCAGCCGCAGGCCCTCCCCGCCAGAATACTGCAGCGCACAGGAGCTATAGTTGCAACAGGGATTAGGGAAATGTATGTTCAACAATCATGATAAACAGGATGAGTTGGCTCAGAGGCATCATACATTATTCAGGTTTGCTCGTGGTGAGTTCCTGCATGCCGATGGAACCTTCACCGTAAATGCATGTTACAATTTTTCTGCACACAACACGACACCTCATGAAGTCTAAAAGCACGCAGCGGCCGGGGCAATGAAACAAATACCGACTTGGGAATCAACATGAGCGCCCTGCCAACCGTGCAATCAAGCAGGTGTGGCAGAGGGAAATAAAAGTGAAGTCTGTTAAGGCTCGGCTGTTTGATCCCGCTTGTAGCACATCCTATCGCCACTCTAAACAAAACGAGTGCTGTAGGGTAAAAACTCTGTTTGCGGAACTATCGGGTACTGAGGGATGAGCAGAGGTTGCGCGCTAAGTTTAGTCACTGTAAGTGTCCATTAGGACCCTTGGAGTGATAGAAAAGGAAATTAGGGCAGATGTTTTTCTGGGGCGTTTGTTTTTCTTTGATGCTTTGTTCAAGTAAGTCAAGCACTGAGAGCAGCTGGATGGTTATGGATTTATGCACTGAGTTTATTTCACCTCACACAGCTGGGCAGGGCCAACTGTGAACATAACCACACTCTACGGGAATTTTTTTTTTTTTTGCATAATTTTATTGTTGTTGCTCACCTTAACTCACCCTGTCTCCATCTGCCTTTTTGTCATTTCATATTCATTAATTTTGCCAGTTTTACTTTGACTGAACTAACCGAATTATAATATAATAATTTGAAATTAAATATAAGCATAATTGAACGGAGTTGCATGATGACATCACTGTTTTCTTCAGAGCAGCTTTACAGATCAGCTGAACTAATTTCACAATTGATGAACAGATATTGAACCGAAATGAATCAACACTGAACTGATTTCACCTGAATAACTTTAGTATTGTCTTTTTAGAGCTGCTTTACAACAGAATTGAATTCTGTTTGCAACATTGAATCATTATTGAATCATATCACTGTAAAGCTGCTTTGAAAAAAACCTGTATTGTATAAAGTACTATTTAAATAAAGGGGACTTGATATAAAAATCATTTTACAATTCATTTTAGTAGACTTCGTTTAAAATTTTTTTTTTTCAAATTCAAAAATTCATTTTCCCCCCATTTTACTCTGAAACATACAGTAAATAGTAGAATTATCATATAATAATTAAATTAAAATTACTTATCTAATAAAATAAAATGTAAAAATAACATTGATTCATTTTAGTAGACCAGGATAAAAGAAAATTCCTTTCAATTTAAATTTTTACTTTTATTCCTTTAATTATTCCATTTTACTCTGACTGAAATATATAGTATATAATATAATTATCTTAGAATAATTTGAAGTTAAATATAATTATATCAAATAAAAAATAAAATGTAATGAGTTTTAGCAGACCACACTAACACAATGTTGTACATTTTGAAAAAAGTATAAACATTTATCAAATCATATAAAACATAACCGAAAACTGAAAAAAAGCATTAGAATGAGTATTCTAGAGTATTATAAAGTATTAGCTACCTTTCAGAAGCTGAACAGTGAGCTCTTCATGCTTTAGAGACATGCTTAAGTCCTTTTCCACATTTTAGAAATTGTTCAGGATATTGCTTTAGCGTAGCATGTTGTTATGGCAAATACGAGTAACACATTCAGACCAGCACTGAAGATCATCTGCATTCGCTTCACTACCTGTGCAGTTGTTATAGTATCTTGTGTATATATACTGGGCATATTTTTACACCAGTGTTCAGCTCTTTCAGTTGAAGCAGATCAATCCCAACATGCTGTAATTAGATAATTTCAATCATTTCTTTCTGCATTGATTTTCTTCTAAAACCATTTTAGTTTATTAGGTTATCTTTGCCTCATCATATTTTAAGCACATTTAGATTAAAATAGCTTAATTATTGTCATTAAGCATCTTTGTCATTTCCATTATAAATTTTGCTGACAAGATTAATACTGTCGCCTGTCCTTCTCTCTCTCTCTCTCTCTCTCTCTCTCTCTCTCTCTCTCTCTCTCTCTCTCTCATCTTTCCTCCATTTTAGCATTGCACAAAAAGCTGTTTTCTGTGACTGGAATCTTATAAATGTGCATCTGGAGGTAGCCGGCAACACCCTATAAAACTGCACCATTCTCTTTCTGACGGCTGTTTGTGGTGAAGTTTGCTTGGGTGATGACATAGCAACCCGTCTTTGATGGGTTAATTGACCGAATCACTTGCATAATTCCTGCGTAGAGCTTCAACAATGCGCATATAATTGATTGTTATTTTCCCACAGTAGCGGCTTTGCTGCAGAGTGATATCACCGTCCAGACAACAGCAACAAGCTTAAGAGAGATGCTCTTCCATTAAAGAATTAGCCACTATAGCTTAAAGCACTTCACGGAGGCCTGCCCGAATATAAGGAGGCATCTATGAGGGGTGGAAATGCATAACTGGATGTGGACTTAGAGCTCTTCCTGACTCCCTTTTTAACAGGCAGGGGGTGAACGCTGGTCGCTTTGTTCATCTGGAAAAACAACAGAATTAAAATTCTGCTAGGGATGGAGACAAAAGGCAAAAACATAATCCATGCTTGAGTGGCTTTCTCTGAAGATGACATGGACTGAAGAGAAACACAATTACCACGGTAACAGTAACGTCAGCTCAGCTGCACTGTCAAGGATGAGCTGACAAAGAGAGATCTTTTTTTATGCTAAGGCCGAGGCAACAAAGCGGTGAATGTCGCCCTCTCCTACGCAACATAATGGACAGAATATCTCTGAATGAGTGCCGCGTCTTTACACATCACGGGAGAAAGAATGAGTGTACAGATCTTTCATAGAAGCAGGGATGCTTCGTAACACCTTGTCCTATTCGGTCCTTGCTGAAAACGAAACAACGCACACAATCACAGCTAATGAGAACATATGTGATGTTTGTCCCCAAAAAGTGTTGTTATTTGGATATTTAAGCCACACTTCAAAATGTATGAATGTCTTGTATCACTCCAAATCAATCACAAATTAATCAGAAAAACTCTATCATTGATTTGATTTGACATAATACAATGAAATTCATACATTTTAAGTGTGGTTAAGGTGGCCAAATATGGTCAAATATTTTGGGGGGCCATAGAGTGGTGGAGGGATGACGTCGAACCCCGGAAGACTAATTCGCCACTGGTTCCCTGAAGATTTTGGTATGGGGTTTTATAATGGGGTTTAATAATGGAGTAAAATAAAGGCTGTGGTGAACATAACTTGATGATACTTTGATGTTTTGTTCTACAATGTAAAAACAAAACGTCAAAGTATAGTCAAGTTATGTTTACCACAGGCTTTCATGAATTTAAAAATCCCATTATTAAACCCCATAATCTCGTGGGAACTAGGGGTGAATTAGTCTTCCGGGTTTTGACTTCATACCTGCGCTACTCTATTATTATGTGAAGCTTGATTTTAGACCAATGAGATTTCACTGTGGACAGGACTACCCAGCACAATACAGCAAAAATAGAAACCAAACTTACATCAAAACTGTTGACAGTCATGGCTATCATGGAAAAGATTATCAAGTGACACAATGCAAGACCAAACTCTACACTCCACATGCAAAATACTGGTACTCACCTCTCTCACAGGAGCGACCTAGATAGCCCGTCCCTGAGCAGTCACACACATATCGGTTCCAGCCCTCTCTGCAGGTGCCGCTGTTAAGGCAGGGGTTGCTTAGACACTGTTTGGGTGGTTCCTTAGAGCAGGATGGCTTCACCCCGACTGCCCTCTGGGCCTCCGCTATCCGCCGGATGTCCTTGCTCTGGCCGTCCATGAACAGATCTCGCACGCAGCCCACATAGCCGTAGTTAAGGAGAGCGGTCCACACCTCCGTGGGGAAGATCAGACCGGCGCGGTCCTCTGGCAGGCCGCCCAGGTAGAGTATGTCATCCAAGTCCAGGATCTCACTCTCACCGGGAGCGTTGTAGGGAGTCCGGATCGAGTTGACGGAAATGGTGCCTGTCACAAAACCACAAGGAGCAAATTTAATTGCGTTAACTTGATGTTTAGATGCCATTTCAGCAACTTCTAAAAAGTTTGATTCAGTTTTAATGAGGAATTATATATGCAAATTATGGACTATGCAAATGAAACTCTTTAAGGCTATTGAAATTATCCTTCATTATTTCCTCTGTAAATAAACGCCCCTTTGCTTTCAGAGCACACAATGTGTAGACGAAAACTCTCGGTTTCAGTCTCCTCAAAGTAAATCTGAAATGATGTAGCTGCTGTATATTCATGCTTAAGCTTGAAAGTGTGAAGGATGATTCCAGAGCAACACTTTGTCACCATTTGTCAGAACAGCGCCTTTAGCATTGATTTGTCAGTTTTGCATTTGTAGGTATGTGTCGAGTATAAAATCGCTCTGCGGATGATCAAATCAGCTTGATGTAGATGTCAATAGCAAAAGTATGAGTTATGAACAATATTGGTGTGAAAAAAAGGAAGCCTGGGACAGAATGTGGGCCCTTGTCACAATGATAAGTCTTTTGCATAATTTCTTGTTAAGGTAGATGCACTTATTTCAGGTATTCAAGTTACTGGAATAGATAAGATAATTTACATAAAATTCTAAATAATTGTATATTACTCCCATTTGATGTATAATATAATATAATGATGTATAATATAATATAATATAATGATGTATAATATAATATAATATAATGATGTATAATATAATATAATATAATATAATATAATGATGTATAATATAATATAATATAATGATGTATAATATAATGATGTATAATATAATATAATATAATATAATATAATATAATATAATATAATATAATATAATATAATATAATATAATATAATATAGGGAATCGGTAAGTAATAAAGCTCTCTGAACAGTACTGAACTTTTACTGGACTGATGTATATAGTAATAATTTACATTTTACATACTGTTGGAAATTGGGATTAAATCCATATGTGCGGGTATGACATCACTTTGTAGGCTAAAACTCAGAAGCAAGTTAGCATTTTAGCACTTCCGGTTCCATCGTCCTAAAGTCAAGGGGTTTTTATTTTGGGGATTTTGGTTAAATGGCTGATATAAGGTCTGTGGTGAACACAAGCTCAAGACACTTTCATGTTTTATTCTATGACATAAAATACATCAGTATTATCCCACTCATGATTTTTTAAGCTGTTATGTGTCTTGAAAAAGGCAGTTGCTAACAAGTGGCTAAATGGGACTACAGAGCCAGTCGAGGTCATTAAACGTCATCAGCCGAACAGGTAAACTTGATAAAAATTCATAAAAATCTGTGAAATCTGTGAAAATGATCTTGATGGACAAAACGTGCAAGTATCATAAACTTTTGTTGATCACATAGATTTTTATTTTTTTTTATGATAATCCAAAAGCCTGTGGGAAAATCCTATTGGGTTTTTGTCGAGGGAACCAGTGTGATGCTTGCTGTCGGTTGGCCTATAAAGTGATGTCATACCTGCACCACTCTATTATCATCTGTTTTTGGGCTGTCTTGATATGACAGTGCAACCCCTTATACAAAGACAAATATTCAAAAAGCAGTCTCCATAGCAACAGAAGACAACATGCACCAGATTCACCGGATAGTCATCACTATCAAAAGGGCATATAACAGAATGAACGCTCAGCCCTATTCATATCTAATTGATTGGTTGTGACTGATTCAGTTCTAACAAATTATTTGTGAACCCTTTCAAAGCATGTTTCTGTCTGCCCTCCTGTTTTATGGTTTATGTCTAAACACCGCTTTTACAACAGTGGTTAATATAAAGAGCGAAAACACAGTGGTCTCGGGTGAGGCGAGCCTTTCATTCACTCTAATAATGTTAAAACACTTTCACGAGTTCTATAAATCACCCTCATTGTTTTCCAGGCGACTCCTACAAACAGGCATTTATACGCAGGCTGCAATTCAGAATTTTCCTTCTCATTTTCCACCACTGTGCACTGCTATTATTCACGCCTTGAAGGCAGTTACAAAAGAAAAAGCCATTACTGGCAAGATAGGAAAGAACAGGCAGGGATTAACGCAAAGCGCTGGCCACTGCTGAATCCTGTTTATTAGTGTCCAACACTAGTCCAAACTCAATAAAAGGCAGCTTAGAATTAAAGATGCCGCCCTTTCAGTGCCAAAACACTTCTTTCTTTAGAGACAAAAATGCAGCTTCTGTTATGAAGGCAAAATTTGTGTGACTATAATCGAGGGGTCAGCTCGAGGTGGTACTGTAGGCATACAACATGTTAAAGGGACATTTTACCCATCCATCCATCTTCTTCCACTTATCCAGGGCCGGGTCGCGGGGGCAGCAGTCTAAGCAGAGATGCCCAGACTTCCCTCTCCCTAGACACTTCCTCCAGCTCTTCCGGGGGGACACCGAGGCATTCCCAGGCCAGCCGGGAGACATAGTCTCTCCAGCGTGTCCTAGGTCTTCCCCGGGGTCTCCTCCCAGTGGGACGTGCCCAGAACACCTGCCCCGGAAGGCGTCCAGGAGGCATCCGGAACAGATGCCCGAGCCACCTCAGCTGACCCCTCTCGGTGTGGAGGAGCAGCGGCTCTACTCTGAGCTCCTCCCGAGTGACCGAGCTTCTCACCCTATCTCTAAGGGATCGCCCAGCCACCCTGCGGAGAAAGCTCATTTCGGCTGCCTGTATCCGGGATCTTGTCCTTTCGGTCATGACCCAAAGCTCATGACCATAGGTGAGAGTAGGAACGGAGATTGACCGGTAAATCGAGAGCTTTGCCTTACGGCTCAGCTCCTTCTTCACCACAACAGACCGGTACATCGACCGCATTACTGCAGAAAATGCACTGATCCGTCTGTCAATCTCCCGTTCCATCCTTCCC
This sequence comes from Tiaroga cobitis, assembly GCA_030578255.1. Lineage (NCBI taxonomy): Eukaryota > Metazoa > Chordata > Actinopteri > Cypriniformes > Leuciscidae > Tiaroga > Tiaroga cobitis. The sequence continues at coordinate 26,115,248 of CM060602.1, read as the reverse complement.
TCACTCGTGAACAAAACCCCAAGATACTTAAACTCATCCACTTGAGGAAGGATCTCTCCACCAACCTGAAGTGAGCAAGCCACCCTTTTCCGACTGAGGCCCATGGCCTTGGATTTGGAGGTGCTGATTTTCATCCCAGCCGCTTCACACTCGGCTGCAAATTGTCCCAGTGCATGCTGAAGGTCCTGGTGTGAAGGGGCCAACACGACAACATCATCCGCAAAAAGCAGAGACGAAATCGCGTGGTCCCCAAACCTGACACCCTCCGGCCCCTGGCTGCGCCTAGAAATTCTGTCCATAAAAACTATGAACAGAACCGGCGACAAAGGGCAGCCCTGCCGGAGTCCAACATGCACCGGGAAGAAGTCTGACTTACTACCGGCAATGCGAACCAACCTCCTGCTTCGGTCATACAGGGACCGGACAGCCCTTAGCAAAGGACCCCGGAACCCATACTCCCGGAGCACCCTTCCACAGGCCGCCGCGAGGGACACAGTCGAATGCCTTCTCCAAATCCACAAAGCACATGTGGACTGGTTGGGCAAACTCCCATGAACCCTCCAGCACCCTGTAGAGAGTATAGAGCTGGTCCAGTGTTCCACGGCCCGGACGAAAACCGCACTGTTCCTCCTGAATCCGAGGTTCCACTATCGGCCGTATTCTCCTCTCCAGTACCCTGGCATAGACTTTCCCAGGGAGGCTGAGAAGTGTGATCCCCTGTGGTTGGAACACACCCTCCGGTCCCCCTTCTTAAAAAGATAGACCACCACCCTGGTCTGCCATCCCAGAGGCACTGTCCCCGACCGCCACGCAATGCTGCAGAGGCGTGTCAGCCAAGACAGCCCCACAACATCCAGAGACTTGAGGTACTCAGGGCGGATCTCATCCTTGCCACCGAGGAGTTACTTGACTACCTCGGTGACCTCAGCTAGGGTGATGGACGAGTCCACCTCTGAGCCCTCAGCCTCTGCTTCCTTAATAGAAGACGTGACGGCGGGATTGAGGAGATCCTCAAAGTATTCCTTCCACCGTCCGACGACATCCCCAGTTGAGGTCAACAGCCGCCCACCTCCACTGTAAACAGCGTTGGTAGGGCATTGTTTCCCTCTCCTGAGGCGCCAGACAGTTTGGACATTTTACCCAAAAAAGAAAATTCTGTCATTAACTACTTATCCTCATGTCATCCCAAATATGTATTACTATGTAACACACACTCATGTTTTATGGGGAATTTCCATAGACATAATGATTTTTTTTTACTGTACAAAACTATACATTCTATCCCCTAACCCTAAACCTACCCATCACAGAAAGCTTTCTGCATTTTTACATTTTCAAAAAATCACTTAGTATGACTTGTAAGCTGTTTTAACGGCTCTACACGATCCCAGCCGAGGAATAAGGGGCTTATCTAGGTACGATTACGTAATGTGTAGCGCATCGCAGTGCTAGTGCAAGACGAGCATTTGTGGTTAAAAAGTTTATCAATGTTTATTTATTTCATGTAAATCATGTAAAGCCCTTTGAAGCTGCATTGAAACTGCAATTTGGACCTTCAAACCGTTGTACCTCATTGAAGTCCACTATATGGAGAAAAATCCAGGAATGTCTTCCTCAAAAAACTTTTTTTTTTCGACTGAAGAAAGACATGAACATCTTGGATGACGTGGGGGTGACTCAATTATCAGGAAATTTTTATTCTGAAGTGAACTTATCCTTTAAGTCAGTCTGCACATGCTAACTTGGACTTTAAATTCCTCAAGAAATCTAAACAAACATTGGCTGAAAATGTATGGATTTTCATTATAAATCATCTGTGAATAGATCACAGAAACAAAGCAGGAGCTTCAGTGAGAATGTGCCTATAAATGTGCACCAAGCTCCAATAAAGGATGTATTTGTTCTCAGATCTGTGATTTATTTTCGTCATTAATGGCTATTGTGGGAATTGAATGAATGGCTGCAGTAACGTTCTGCTATGCTTTCCAGTCTGTGATGTAGAGCTCTGGGCCTGAGCTTAGATTTGCGTCACATACCTCGAGAGGGAGAAAAATTCTCTTCGAGATTAAATGTGATTCCATAGACTGATTACGCCCTCTTGTATCTGACTCATTATTCACAGGCACACCCAAAGAAATGGGAGAAATATTAAACGGCTAGACATGGTGGCACAGTAAATTATAATTATGCTCCATGTAACTCATTCCCTGTCAAGTGTTTCAACGAATATGGAAAAATAGTGCTTTCTGTTCTATTCCGCTTGATACATTACTGCAGAGATGCCACTTGTAACATGCTAACAGTGTTGGTAAATAAGAATTTCATTTTCCTCTAAGCCTGTAATAAGTCTGTATGGATTTGATGAGGCATAGCGGCACTATTTCTCCTCCTCTCGCACTCACATCCCCCTCCCACACCCATGTGCGTGCACACACACACACACACACACACACACATTATCTTGTCCTGTGTTGCGCACTTGGCGAATGTACCCCTAAACAGCAGCCAAACATCTCCCCCGGGTCATCAGTAATGAGCATTCTCCATCATCTCGACTTCCATTCACTCTGCTCAGTGATTACATAGCACGGCCTAATGCTGGGCCCGGCATTACTTTTTGTACACACGCACAAATACACACACATTAGTGGAGTAGAGTAGATTTCTGAAAAGGGAAGCGAAGGCCCATTTGGTTTTTAAGTCCAATGTAAATTCATGTTCTAGTTTCATTTGATGTTTACATGGTTTTTGCTTGAAATGTTTATGGAATGGCATTTACCTTACATTACCAACCAACAATGCATTCTATAATTGTTTGTATGCATTATATTAGCATACTATTTATTAGTGACATGCTTGAAGTCAAATTCAGCAGTAAAAAAGGCACAAAAATAGCTTCAAAAATTAATAACGAATTCTACTGAAAAAAAAAAAAAAAAAAATATATATATATATATATATATATATACAGTATATACAATAATTTGTTATCGCAACAGATACAGAAAGAAATAATGTATTCAATCCACACCCGTACTATTTATTGACTTTTTTTTTTAAAAACCATCACATTACAATCTCATCAAGTTTATGATTTTTAACATTTTTATATAATTTCATGTTCTGTAGCTTGTTACTGGTAACTGACGTTTACTATTATTAAGCTATTATTACTAATAATCACCTTCTTTTTGGACCATTAGTCAACAAGTCCTCTGTTAACACTGCAGGTCTCATATCTGGGAAAGGCACGGACGTGCAGCTTTCATTTAACTGAGCTGAATGGTCACTAAAACCACACTCATAGATCATCACTTCCAGTTCATTTCAATTCAGAAGTGACCGAAAGTGGAGATGTCTGAGTGGGTGTGTTTCCTTTGTACTTAGCCTGTCCATTTCCACCATTTTGACCCATTCATTCAGGCCAATTTGTGGCCTGGCTGACTGCTGGACAGTGTCACTTTAGAAAAATAAGTGGTTTATCCACTATACTTGATATCATATTTCCGAATCTCTGTATTGTTGATTATTCTCTCATCCTACATTTTTTGTGGAGGCACAAAAACGGCTTTGACACATATACGTGTACATAGGTACATTCTCATTAATAGATGCATAAGCAAAGGCACAAATGTACATGTTTGCATACATGCACGCAAAAACACCAGCATGCCCACACACGCGCGCACCCTGAACCAGGACGGCTGCCCATATATGATCAAAAGGCTTGCGTAGGCAGCCAATTCACGCAGGCGGGAGAGTGACACAGCTTATTCTGCAGGCCTGAAATGCAAGGCCCCATCTGTCAATGGCGTTTCAGATTCCCATGAAATGCCACTAAGAGAAAAGGTTTATTCTCTCTTTTAAAATATGCCTGAACTCACAATGACGGCTAGTGGATTGTGTGACGATAAAGCCTGGAGAATAAGATCAAACCGAGCCCCGTGATTGCAAACGATGATTTGATGAAAAATACTATTTAAAACCGTGGAAAAAAAGACCAGCTCTCTTAACGAAACTGTATCTAATCCCAATTAAATACTGTATTGGCATGAAACAAAAATAACAATCTTGCTTTAGAAATGTGAATTCATAATTGCTTCAAAAGCTATTTAATTTTCTCCTTATAACTTTCACCATTTAATCTCACAGTTAGGCCTGTCGCGATAGTCAATAAATCAATTAATCGCACGATAAAAAAAAATGAGCTCGATAATTCCATTTGCATGCTAGTTTGTTTTCCTCGTCTCTCTCTCTCTCTCTCTCTCTCTCTCTCTCTCTCTCCACCTAAGAGACTGGATGACAACTCTCGGTTCCTTAGCGTGAACTAGAGCTTAGATTCTCAGCCCGAAATGGACCCGACCCGTCCCGCGGGCCGATATTTCCCGACACTATCCTCGGGCGGGCCCTTGTTCTAGAGACGTGCACTCGCAATAGAGTGCGGCGCGACACTAGACTTGATGGCCAAATGTGCGAGCGCCGGCGCGGGCGGTAATGCACTCACTCACTCTGTGTGTGCGAGTTGCGGGAGAATAAAACGATTTGCGGGACTCCCGCAAACTAGAAATATCTATGAATAAAACATATAAAAACTAATATATTTTTATTCATCTTTTGCACAAAAGCAACAAACAAAATAAAAATGATTTACACAGTTTCTATTTCTATTCACAACATGTTTGCAGCGTTGAGCGATGTAGCCAATCACAGACATGTGTTGATTTCTTGAACGCAATGGCCAATCACAAGCATTCAAGATAGACTCCCCTCACCGCTCAACAGACTTTTTGTTCAGTGCTGAATTCTGTATGCTGGCAAATCCTCTAATTATAACAAACAAAGTGTGGATATTATGAAAGATTCATTGTGCAGTCAGCTTCAATGTAATAACAGAGATGTGTGAGATCGCGATGAACTGTCAGGTTTTTAGAAATTATTAAGGGAGCGCATTTTGAGCGCATTCAGTCATGCCAAACCATGCACGCAGTAGCCTGCTTGCTTTTATGTTAAATTAACAGTGGTTTGTGTTAATGCTTTATTAACAAATAACTTATTATAGGGTAGGGTCGGGTCGGGTTTTGTTTTCATCCATTTTATTTATTGTTTTTGGTATTTATTCAAGTGCATTATTTGCTAACAGAGACTGAGAGTCCATTGATTTCTTTTATTTTTTTTGGTTGTTTTGTTCATTTATTGTGGATATTTTAAATGTTTTCCATTTTCAGTGTTAAATAGTCTATAGAAATAAAAGTTTATTGATCTTCGAAAAGATGTACCTGCATTATTATGCCATTATCATTATTTTAGATGTAAATGGTCTCGGAACGACAATATTATCGTTTATCGCAATAATTTCTTGGACAATTTATCGTCCATAAAAATGTGTTATCGTGACAGGCCTACTCACAGTATATGTTAGAACTAATGCAGGCTACTGGCATTTCTATATCCGGAAAGAGAAGATGAGAGATTCGCAATAACCACGGATCAATAGAGCCTTTTCTCACTTTTTCACAGAAATGAGAAAACGAACGAGTACCAAAGGCCGTTCTTTCGACTCCAGGCAAACAGCATTGACATGAGATAAAAAGGGGGATAGTGGGAGAGTTAGGGATGAATGTCTTTGCTTGGCAGAGCTTGCTCTCTCCTTTGGGAAACCAAATCTGGTTTCCATGGCAACTCCGGTAGAGAAGACGGAGCTCGAAAGGAGGAGGAAGACAGGAAAGACTGCGGGTCCTGTTCATATTCAAATGCCTGCCTGACAGTGTGCTCCGGAAGGCACGGTTACGGCTGTGTTAACGCGAGCGTGAGAGAACACTGCTGTCTCGCTTATGTCAATATTTTTGTAGGCCTTGAATACCAGCCAATATCTAACCATACAATGAATACATCAAAAATGCATCAGCAGAATGAAGGAACAGCTGTAAGATTAAGACACAGAGCCTGATCTACCTGATCTTCCGTCCCTCTGGAAGTCCACGTGGTACCATTCTCCGTCGTTGACTTTTTTGTTGACAGCACGGGTTTTGGTGGTGCCCGAGCCCATGTCGAGCAGAAGGTATAGGTGGCCGTCCAGCATCTCTATGGCGAAGAAATCCACCTTCAAGGTTTTGGGGCTCTTGGGGTCTTTCTGCTGCTGCGGTTTGGGTTTTCCGTGGCTGAAGAGGAGCAGGCCGTTGGGCTCAGTGGTGCGGAAGTCGAAGGAGATGGAACCGGCTTTTTTGGCAGTCCACTTGTCAAGGGTAATGAATGACTCTGGTGTCTCGAAGGTGACAGGATCTAGGGTAGCCACATTTTCACATTTGAAGGCCACCACACCGCTCACCTTCATTTTGGGGTCGCCTAACTTGGCCAGTCGAGATAGTTCGAGCCTTACATCATTGTTCTTGTACACAACCTTTATGTGAAGAGAAGAATACAGAATTCCAGTGAGAAAAAACTCAGACTTTATATCACATCACGTTACTGTGTATTACAACTAGAGCTGGGGGCAGAAATCAAGTTAATAGTCTTAAACTCTGTTCCACTATTAATAAAGTCCACAAGAAGCACAGAAACCCTAGCAATGTCTCTGATCGGAGCTGCCGCTGTTAGTATTATTTAAATGAATTATATTTACATGCAATATTTACATTTATAATAAAATAAAACAAAAAAAAAATCAATAAATCCTTCCTCCACTCGTTAATTGTTTAAACTCAATCAATATTTCAGCTAAATGTGAAACCTATCTTTCATTATCTTTCACCTGTTTCATTAACCACAAGCAGACTCAATGACATACTGAAGTAATACTAAAAGCTTGAAAGGATAATGGTTGGTTATTTATCTTTTTCAGGTGCATGTTTTGACAGAAACCAATAGCCATCAATCTCCTCTGGCATCGGTGCAGTGATTAAAACTAATGGCACAATACTGTAAGTAAAAATAAGACAAATATATTTTTTATAGATTTAAAGCAAATAAATGTCACTTCAAGATCTAATTTGGCAAACATTTGACAAAGAAACTTTGGCATTCACACTTTCAGTGTCTTGAAATTAAAAGTACATATCCTTTTACTATATTTCCCTCCTAATACAATGGGTATGTAATCACTCAAGCTTCCCGGTGTCATTTTACAACTCAATCTAAATAGCATCAAATCGCAGAGCATTTTCTGCCCTCTCAGAAAGTGGGGCACAACACTTTCTTCTCTATCGAAACCCGGTGAAATAAACCCGAGCACCAGACTGTGAAGTGTTCACTATAACCCTCTTTTAATTCAGTTTCGATTTCATTTGAGCCCTTGCCAGGAAGAAGATAATGGTATGCGGATGCAATAAAAGCTTATTGATGATGCTTCAGAAATGCCAATCACAGGCAGGCACAAGAGCCTTTCCAGCCATTAACGTGCCACAGGAGTGAACCCCCCTCCCCCTTCCCGCTTCATAAACTCACACGGGAGGAAAAACACTAGCGATCTGTGATAAAACACTGCACAACATGGCCGCCGGAGAAGAGCGCATTACAGATGAGAGGTTAGGGGCAGGGACAGCAGGTGGAGGACGACACATCTGTCTGTGCCACCTGATCGGAACCATCAGGAGGCTGGAAAGCACTGACCAAATGCCCCTGAGAGGTGGGACGCATTAAAACTAATGCACTAATGATGAATGGGCTTCTTGTGCACCCAGCTCTAAATGCCTGAATAAATCAACCTCGGCATAAATAACTACTCGCGCACAGTAACAAACACACACCTAAAGGTCCTCAATGTACCTCACACACACTCATAATGCACATCTTGCATGAAAATATTAAATGTGACCTTTGCAAAGCAAAATAATGACAAAATAAAATGTTAAAAGGTCCCCTGTACCGCCTACGCATAGTTGTTCTTTTAATGTCAGTAAAGCTCGTGAATGAACCAAGAAGAGGGTCCATTCAGAATCCTCTTAATATGAATTCCCGTTCATGAGTTCAAAGCACTAGAGTGTTTGATAACACAGGTCAATGACCTCAGGCCTGCTGCTAATCTGTGGAAACGATAGCGCTAAAGACAAGAGACACCCAACGCCTACACGTGGCAGCAGACCACAGCTTACACGAGTCTGAACTTTCATGTTTTGACATTGATTGATTGCTAGTGGATTGGTTTTGAAATGAAGGCTGAAGGCTGGAGGCGGAAACTGCAGAGTCTGCACTGTTTCAATGCTCAGTGCATCCACATATTTGACTAAATCTCACCTTTTGTCATCTTTAGGCCTCTTGTAAGAGTTTGTGACTATTGAAAGTGTTACATTTGCATTAAGAAAGGCACTAGTATTACTGTATATTTGATGTCTCTGCCTAAAACCATGATTTATATTTAAACTACTAGTTCTCAAAAACTGGATGCAGGACTGTTCTCAGTTGCGGACAGCCAGCAAAAAACAATGCTAAATACAAATAATAAGATCAAATAAATAATTTAAAAATGTTTTTAAAAAATGCAAATAATAAAATTTTAATATACTTTTTTTTTCTTTTTCTTAATTTTTTTCAAAAACAGATTATTGTCATGCTACAATCAATAACCAAAAAGACACCAAAATTAAAATTATATTGCTTTTTTTTTTTTTATTAACAATAAAAAACTGAACTAAAGGTACATTCAATAATTTCAGATGCTAAATGACTTTAGGCATTACAACATTATAATGTACAGTATAAAAAATGAATATTTATTTTGAGATTTGTGAAAGGTTACTGTTTTACAGTGTTATTAGTGTTTTATAAGACTTAAGAGAGTGTTTGATGGCAGCAAAGGTAATCTTAATGGAAATTAGCATGAAAAAGATATTTTATTTTAAACCAAACTAATATATTAATAAAATAAAAAAACTATAAAATAAAATGTAAAAACTATGTTAATTTATTCTATTCAGTCAACGTCATGATAATAATTTTGCAGGTCGCATAACATCTATGGAAGCCATGAACAAAACGGTTAAAAAAAAGAAAAAAATGACATTTGATGGTTCTATTTTGGGTCACGTGGTGACCATAGTAAAACCACTGACCCAGGCTGTGTAAGATTAGACATGATAAATAGACGTACAAGGTAAATGCCACTGAGCAATTGTCACTAATTGTGGGTCACTAATAATGAATGAATCACCAAGAGATATAGCACCTTAAGTTCAACCAACACCATCATTGTCTCCCTGTCTCATAAATCAATCACAATCAACTCAATTTAACTGCTCTTCACTAGCCTACTGAAGTTAGCTAAATATGCATTTTTTTTCTATATATAAAACGAAAATGGCTGGCATTTTATTTCTGTTCATAACACCAAACACATATCTGACTTCCTGGCAGTCAGAACAGCTCTTTACTTCACCAGCTGGCGTATCAGAGGACATCCCGTTCCACAGGGATGTGAGTCTAACATGGAGGATGGAAGCTGATGGATGAGACAACATGTTCTCCACAGTTTTTCTCTCAGGAGTTTTACGATCACATTCAAGAGCATGTGAGGTAGTGGACTGGTGATCTGTCGCACAGATCTATCAAATATTGCTGGGAACTGAGCGATTCTAATGTATTTAATTAGGCTGGCTTTTAATTTCCACATGAACTTAAATGTATTATTTACTTATTTATCCAATTTGTCGCACTCTTGTTTATTTGTTAGTTCTGTCACTGTTGACGATCTGTGACCCATTTTAAAATTAACAGTCTTCAGATGTGAGGAAACCTCATCAGCAATGTTAATTCGTGAATGCATTTCAACACTGCTGCTGTGTTTCGGCTCCCGACTCCGTGGCGACTGATAAATAATTCCTTCAGTTGTTGCCGTTATGCGTTTTCACAGGTCAGAGACAGCACACATAAGCACAATGCTGACGTCCATAAAAATGTATGAAAAGTAACTAATACAAATGATAAAAAACAGCAGACATTTATGTGAATGCTGTATTGACGTATACAGTTTGCCATACTGTTTGTTCCAAGTAATTGACTCATTCATTAAAAGGGGTGTGTTCAAAATAATAGCAGTGTGGAGTTTAATTTAAAAAGGGGTCATTAATTGTCCTTTATTAAGGAAAAAGGGAAGCAAATGTTTCAAACATTTTTATGAAATCCATTTCCTTCTGAATCACTAAGAAAATGGACCATTCCAAACATCCCAGCAAGCAATAACTGTCATTTCACAGTCTCAATTAACTATAGACCCGATATAGTCCAGCTATAAGTAACCCACTTCTAGCCTAAATAATCTTGAATTTGGTTACATGTCATTTTTGCCTAAATAAATTGTACTATGTATATTCCATTATGTACAGTGCTGGTCAGAATTTTTTGCCCCCTTGGTAAATATGTTCAAAGATGGCTGTAAAAAAAAAAAATCTGCATTGTTAATCCTTTTGATATTTTATATATATATATATATATATATATATATATATATATATATATATATATATATATATATATATATATATATATATATATATATACATATATATATAAAAATATAACCTTTCATTGAAGTAAAAGAATTGAAAGTGGGGGAAAATCACATTATGAAATAAATGTTTTTCTCCAAAACATGTTGGGAACAATTATTTGCCCCCTTTTATTAAATACTTTTGGCAACCTCCTTTTTCCAAGATAACAGCTCTGAGTCTTCTCCTATAATGCATGATGAGTTTGGAGAACACCTGACAAGAGATCAGAGACCATTCCTCCATACAGAATCTCTCCAGATCCTTCAGATTCCCAGATCCATGTTGGCGCTTCTTCTCTTCAGTTCAGCCCACTCATTTTCTATAGGGTTCAGGTCTGGGGACTGGGATGGCCATTGCAGATGCTTGGTTTTGTGCTCAGTGACCCATTTTTGTTTTGATTTTGAAGTTTGTTTTTGGATCACTGTCCTGTTGGAAGATCCAAACATGGCCCATTATAAGATTTCTAGCACAGGCTGTCAGGTTTTGATTTTTATCTGATGGTATTTGATCGAATTTATGATGCCATGTATCTGAACAAGATGTCCAGGACCTCCAGCAGAAAATGAGGCCCACAGCATTAAAGATACAGTAGCAGAGTAGTTCATTTTACACATGGGATACTTTTTTATCCCTGTATGAACCAAACTCATATTAAGAGTTTGCTGCCAAAAAGTTTTTTTTTTTTTTTTTCATCTGTCCATAGTTTGAAAAGTAACTGATACTACTGGAACTTCAAACGGGATGGGTTCTATGGTCAGATTAAAAAAAAAAAAAAATTTGCTTTTTCGGCAGAAAACACTTAAGATGGATTTGGTGCACACAAGGATAAAAAAAAGTACCCCATGAGTAAAATTAAATACTCTGGCAGAAAATAGGCCCACAGCATTAAAGATACAGCAGAGGTCCTGGACATCTTGATTCTGTATGGAGGAATGGTCTCTGATCTCTTGTCAGGTGTTCTCCAAACTCATCAGGCATTATAGGAGAAGACTCAGAGCTGTTATCTTGGAAAAAAAAGGTTGCAAAAATTATTTAAAGCTGCAGTCCGGCGTTTTTCCTCTTTGTTGCCATCTCTGTTCGAAATCTGCAATCTGCAGTCATTCACGGAATTATCAACTTTACGTGAGTTGTACTTCAACACCCTCGACACGGCACAGCGCGGATGAACACAGTGTTTGAGGAGACTGTGAGGCTGTCAGTCACCATGCCGGTGTCGATACTGGCATTCAGAATCACAGATTATTCTTTTTGGAAGTACGACCAACATAATAATTTTCACCAGAAAATGTCATCTGAACAAGTAAGAAACATCCACTTTTGTTCTGGTTCTGACATTGCAGTAAATCGCGCTGATTAAATCTAACAAACGCTTATAAGTTATCATATCACGCAAAACAGTGCAAATTATACTTAGTTCTCAAATGGTTAAATGTTAACAACGTAAGCATTGCGTGACTACATGTAATGTCCTTCCGATATGTATCCTTGTTTTCGCATGGGCCGGTTGCAGTCTCTTTTTTTCTGTAGCCACTCCGAAGTCCGAACGAAGTCTTTTGCATTTTACAGTAGGTGAATCTCCAGTTGTCACTGATGATTGTCGTTTGAACCTTTCTGGATCCGCCATCAAATTGCTAAGTTTAATTATATCAAGTGCTGTGAGAAAAGGCTATAAATCTCCACCTCCAACATCCTCACACTCATAGCCTACTAGCCGAGACTCCTTCTTTATGTGTACAGATGTGACGTAATGACGCAAAGACATGCTCGTATCTCCCGCGGAAATCCACCAGTACCACTGGAATTAAAAAAAGCTTACCGCTTTCAATCGAGCTAAGGCAAGCAGATAGTTTTGAACACTGGCTGGTTATGTATTTTCTCAAATATGTATTTTGGATAATTTTAACCCCAAAAAAGGTACAGACTGCAGCTTTAATAAAAGGGGGCAAATAATTGTTCCCAACGTGTTTAAGAAAAACATTTATTTCATAATGTGATTCCCCCCCCCCTTCAATTATTTTACTTCAATAAAAGGTTAGATTTTTGCATTTAAAAAAATTATAAAATATCAAAAGGATTAACAATGCAGATTTGTTTTTTACAGCCATCTTTGATCATATTTACCAAGGAGGCAAATAATTCTGACCAGCACTGTAAGCAAAGTCAACAGTGATTACAAGGTGTTTGGTTTCATTTCTTTGACATGTTTTATGCGTAGCCTGTGCGTCTATTCTTGGGCTATGGTTAGATGTCTATAAAATTTTTATTGACAGCTCAAATTTTGCCTTGTTTTAGGGCAGTGTTTGGACAGATATTAGATGGCTATGTTAGATCGAAGCTAAACTAACAGCAAGAAGCCCCCGTAAAGCACCATTGTTGGAAAAAACGGTAAAAATTTGGCAAGGAACACATCGATTGGCCCAAAGAGAAATGGCGTAACATTCTGTGGACTGATGAGAATAAAATTGTTCTTCTCGGGTCTAGTGGTCAACGACAGTAAGTCAGGAGACCCCAGGGTGCTGAATTCAAGCCACAGTACACTGTGAAGACAAAAGTTATGGTATGAGGATGTTTTTCATACTATGGTGTTGGACCTATTTATCTCAAACCAGGGATAATTGATCAATTTGAATACATTCAAATACTTGAAGAGATTGTTGCCCTATGCCGAAGAGGAAATGCCCCTGAAATGGGTCTTTCAACAAGACAACGACCCCAAACACACAAGCGAGCAACATCTTGGTTTCCTTGGTTGCCTGCTTAAATCCCTGACCTCAACTACATTGGAAACTTGTGGGGTGACATTAAAAATGCTGTTTCTGAAGCAAACCCCAAAATTTCACAGGAACTGTGGAATGTACAGTAGTTTGTCCATCCTAAGTTGGTGGTGATTTAATCTTAAAAAAATGTAGTTTGAAGAAAAATTTAAACATTAGACATTTACATTACAGCTTCCTGTAAAAATAACACACTTATTTACACACTGCTATTTATTTGAACACAACTGTAACTAACTAATGAACTGTGAACATTACATAACTTTCCTGAGGTAAATGCAACATTAAGTGGTTGTTGGTTGTTCAAAAGCTGTTGCATTGACTATTACCGAAATGTATCATGTCTCGTAATCGTTCAGTGTTTAAAGTGAGGAAAGTTGTACTGTATCTTTAAACAAACGTTTTGATGTTCATGCATGATTTTTTGCTTGTGCTTGTTTTAATTATTGTATAACATATTTAAGTGGAGGCAAAGAATTGCGCTACCGCTTGAACTAAGGCACTTCACAGATATGTAACCACATTTAAGAGCGTCAAATTTTCATTTTGTGATAAAATGGACAGAATTTGAAAGCTGAGACTTTGTTTCTTATCAGAAGTAACAAAGCACAATGCTCTTTGTGATTACTGGATGGGAGGAGCTACAAATTATGTTTGGTGTAGGGAGTAAACGCGAACCTGGCAACCCTGGCTTGAACTACGGGTGATACATAGGGTCAAATAGAGCCTGCTTTAACATCGCTATTTTATGTTTATCCGTTGCTGTATGATGTTATTGTTGCATTAACTTCCACAGCCTTAAATTCAACAACAGACATTTTCTTCACACTTGTGTCAGTCTGACATGTTTTTCTGCTCCCTTTTGATTGACTGGATATAATCGGCCCTGATCATCGGCTGTTTTTAAACCATCGGCCAATACTGAGTATTCCTAACACACATACACACACCACTGTTCAAATGTTTGGGAGAAGTTAGCTGCAAGGATGCATCTCTCTTTTTTTCATTCAATATATATACACATGTATACTGTATATACTTCCTATAAAACGAAACTAGTGCAATAGTCCAATTCAACATATTTTAAATACATTTTTGTGGATTAATTGCATGGTCATATCTTTCTATCATTCAAAATGTAAATGAATAAATGTAATACAGTATCAATTGAAGGTAATTCAATTACTAGCAGACTTCTGGGTGGAAATACCTTTTTTTAAGTAGCAATTTTCAGGGCGCTTACCTCTTTCAGGCAGCCCATAAAGTTGTTGCTAACGGGGGATCCGGGCAGATCCGCAGTGCTGGGACTACCCCCGACATAGAAAAAGTCATCCGAGCCTAGCATGGTGTAGTCCTCTTGTGTATATCCAGTGGTGGTCAGAATTCCATCCACGGATATTGTAACCTAGACAACAAAGCACAGGGAAAGGACACGCTATACTCACATATAACTTGAATGCTGTTACAGGGCTTTGGTCCCCCTCTTAAGGATTTGGATGCTTGGTTTTGTTTTGTTTTTTTGTCTGTAATGCTTCTTATTTATGTATTTATTTATTGCTTTTCTCTTTTTATTGATTTAATGTGAACCCATTTTCATGTCTGTTTCAGGTTTCAGGAAATTCTTATTTATTTCTTATTTGACTTTTTTCTTTTTTTTTTGTCCTTCTATATTTACGTTTTGGTGTTAAATTCTAGTATGCCTTAGGTGAGCTGAGGAAGTCTGCGGCACATTAGCCCATGATCAATGTTAGTGGTGTTACTATTAGAGCACAAAAAAATAAATCAGCAGACACAAAAATGGTGTTAGTAGTATGTGTGTTTCTGAGAGTTAGTATCGCTTGAATCCAGTGCGTGTGAGTAGTTTCAGCAGTTTTCAATGTATTTATATGAGGTAAAAACAAAGAACACGGCGTGCTAAGAGGTTAGAAATGAAAGCACAGGCAATTAGAGGCACATCTCTCACAGATTTGGTTGAATGGATGCATGCTTCATTATCCCTCCCTCTCTACATGCAAACAATGGTTGGTTAGAGAGAATAATTCTTCTCACAGATTAGATTGCACAGGAATGAGTACAGAGAGAAGGGGAGGGAGAAGTACACAAACACGACGAAGCTCATGAGACCAATCACAGCAGAGGTGTCTGCATGCATAAAGCGTGTTCACATGAAGAAAGCAAGCAAAAACTACAACAGACGAGATGACTGGCCACCCATTCCAGCCTTAAATGTACTGATGAAACAGAGGTGTTAGTACACGGGGTGGCCAGGATGCACACCATGCTGAACAACAGGCCTCAAAGCTAGCTGAACCAATGAAAAGGCTCAGAGCCAGCCAGCCGAGACCGATCGGTGAGCAAAACCTTATGCAAAAGAACCCAAAGAAGAAAAAGATGCAAGATAACCTAACAAAAAAAACGATAAAGATGAACGGGACAGAAAGAGCTGAGGAAACCGAACTAATGAGAAGAAAAAGAAATGGGGAATTTGGGCAGGGCAGGGGAAGTAAGCGTAAAGAGTACCAACCGCATTTTCCCCCTTTTTTTGTTTAGTATTGATGTCTACGATTCAAAAAAAGGAAAATAGACACACGGCAAACCCAAACTAAGAAACAATTAGAATGATATCTACCGAACAATGTAGTTTGTTTACCATAGCGTGTCCAATGCCTGAGTGCTTTGTGGAAAAGGGGGGAGAAAGGAAATTAAAAAACTGTGAACAGAACACCGTTCCTTAATCAAAAAAGATGGTCTCTTGCCAAGGTTAGTACATCAGCGTTGCACGTTAGTAAGAGGTAACAGGTTAGTAAATGACACATTCCATGGATGAAAGGTTAGTTTCTTTTCCCAAAAGCAGGTTAGTAAACATTTAAAAAGGGCAAAAGAAGAGAAGGAAAGGAGTAGCAGAAGAGATCTGCACCGTGGAGTTCCTCTGGGACGCATCTAGTCTACTCTGTTCCAAACACTGTCTCTTCCTATTCCTGGCGCTCCGCTAACTTTACTGGTGACAGAACACACCACTGAGCTTTTTATGTTTACTGCCTGTCCAATCCAACTTCGTGCCACACATCTCGGATCTTATCCGAGTCTTGACACTTCAAAGGTGTTCTGCGTTGAGTTGACAGGTGATGCACTCATGTAATGTAGTGAGAGGTGGCGCTATCAAATAGTGACAGTAAAATATGGATGCCGTAGCGTCTGAGGTTGAATTTAAATTTAAATATTAGTCAAGGGGAACAGTGTTAAGGGTACGCTCACTCATGTCTAAAAGCTGAATTAATGACTGGTACATGAAAACTTCAAATTCGGGAGCGTCTTTTTTACATTAACTCTTCTCTATGCTAAATAAATTAAGCTTATTTAAAATGCTAAAAGTGCATCAAAAGCCTAGCACTTTCTTTGTAGGGGTGGACTTTTAGTAGCAACTTTCAAACACATAATATGGAAACCTAAACTATTTTAAATGGATGCATGTCTTGGTTAAAGTGTTTACGGTTAAATCTATTCCGAAGGTTAGTTTGATGCCACTAATCTGAATCTGAATATATCCAATCTCGACCTCTGCCTTTTCTGCGCGGTTACCTGACGAAGGTTCCTGGTAACCTTCACATCATGCCAGGCATTGTCATTAAATTTCCCATTGACGGGCTCCACCAGGGCCTCGAAGGCCCCAGAGCCCAGGTTGATGACTAGCGAGACGGCACCATTCTTCAGCGCCAGGTTGACGTAGTCTGCAGACTTTCCGGTGTGGAGCATCAGTCCATTGCGCTGCAGGGTCTTGAAGGAGAGGGTAATCTCATCGCTACTGCTCTGGATGGGGTTCGGGGACAGGTCGTAACAGAAATACTCTGAACCCTTGAAGGTGGCCACATACTCTTCCCTCTCTGTAAGAACATGGAGAAACAAATCAGGTAAGCCAGGATCAGACCAGCGTTTTGCAATAAAAGAGATTGTTCAGATGCATTAATAGCAAGCTAGAAGCAATGCAATATAAAAGTTTAATTGGAAAGATGAGCAAATATAGGGGTCAGTGACGTGATGCTTTTTTGCCATATCTATTAATTTATTAAAAAATACATTACAATGCAATTTATAACTACAATGAAGTACAATGAATGATCTGTTATAAGTTATAATCTGTTATAAGTAAAATAAAAATGTTCTTTTTTGGGAGGGGTGGGGGAATAAAGTAAAAAATATATAAGGGAGTTTCAGTATATTTTTTATTAAAACCTTATTTAAAAAAAAAAATAAACTAGTTTGTCATAATCTTTTATTACTATTTCTTAGAGAGAAAACATTGAAAACCTTTCCACCAAATCAACAGTAATGTGGTCCAACCAACATGCAAGAAAAAAGGAAATGACATCATAGAGAGGACCCCTGCAGACCATCATGACTGTGTCTAGATCAATCTCTTAAAATATCAGATATCTTGAACTTTTTATTACAGGGCAAGGTTAGTTCAGGTTGTAAAATGCCTTGCGGTGTGACTGCACAAAACCTTGATATTCATGACATTTACAATAATAATGAAATAAAAATACTTCTTAGACTGAAAAAAACATTTTAAAAAATGTTGATACTCACCCATATTTAAGATTTATGCAAAATGCTAATATGTTTTACTTTGTTGCACCACATGGCATTTTTAGAGTCCTTTCTTGAAAAATGGTATATGCGTTTTTTATCTTTTTTCAAAAAACATATACTCACATTAATACCAAGCACATATGCGTTAAAGTGTTTCTTTGTTGTTGATGCATTTATATGTCATTTACATGCCCTTCATCACATAATAATACAGAGCAGATCACTTACCGTCCATCTACTGGCTCCCATGCTTACTGGACACAAGACTTGCTTCAACTTTCAAATTACCTACCTGTACAAAGCCAAAACCCAGTCAAAAGTCATACTAAAGGGGTCAAACGTTGTAGAAACTCACCACAGTCAATCTGAGAGTGATTGGTTGCTGTCAGTATGCCCGCACACACACACACACACACACCTGAGATTGAGGTCAGACCCATCTTGCTCATAAATGAGAACCAAGGTCCTTGATAACGGTGACCATAAATAAAGCAGCCACACATATCAGGACATAATTACCAAATCAGTCAGCGAGACCCATTACTGTAAGCGTGCTGGCACAGAATCCAAGCACGCACACTCTCACTCCTCTTCCCATTTGCGCAAACAGCTCCGACTGTCACACAGATCCGAGAGTATTTTGGGAACTTGGTTAAAATAATAACTGAAGAGGCGCCCATTAATAAACTGTGAAGTCCTATCTCCACAGCTACCTTCTTACCAGTAAATACAATTATATTATTACAGAGCAGAGCTGAGTCTACTTCTCATCAGGAATATTAATGACTTTAACAGGCAATTTACAGCAAGACTGAACCAAATTACCATAAATCCAGGAATCTGCAACACAATTAACCTAACACACCATAAGACCAGCTCATTTGCACTGGAATTATCTGGAATATTCTTAAGATAAACCCTGGAGATATCAACAAGGCTCATTTACTCCATCTTTTTCTCCATCCTTCATCACCCTTCCTGTGTCCACTGTGAGTTAAATAAGCTTTTTGCCTCGGATGATGGTGTGTGTGTGTGTGTGTGTGTGTGTTTGTGCACAAAGAGCCAAAGGGTGGTGCTGTATCTGGCTCTCTTCCACCTCCTCTATATACCACTGAGTCAGCTATAATGTGACTCAGTGCAGGAAGGCGCCCACAGAGTTGCACCAGCAAAACAGGCTTTTGCATCAACACACACACACTGGGCCATACACACAACATTTCACACAGGTATATATATATTGGATGCCCAGAATAACCACAAAATGGCCTTTAAAACCCAATTCCAATGCCAGTAACAGAGTGTGTTATGAGTCTTTCGTCTCAATCTGTCTCCGTTGTGACTGCTGTCTCGTCTCCCATCAGATTTGTTCTCTGCAAAAACTCTTGCAGGAAATAAAATCTTCAAGAGCAAATAACCAGGAAGGCTTGATTAAATGCAGGATTAAAATATATGTCATCATAAATATGCATACATCATACATAACATCATACATACTTTGTTTCTGTTTTAAGCCATATCCTACATGTTGTTATCATTTATTTTTGACAGTGTCTATTTACGCCAACCCCTGTAACAACTATTTTCTCTAACCACCACTGCTTAATCAATTTACCCTTATAAAACAGCACATTACTTCCATTTTGCACGATTCATACTTAATGCAAACAAGATGCTATGTCACCATTTACACTTACCTACTTCTATTTAGATACTGTACATTTTTCCTCTATAGTCCATATACATGTTAGTCATTTATGCTCCACCATTTCTCTTACTTACAGGATTAAACACAATGTTTTTGATACTGTGCCTTTAAGACAATATGTATGGGATGTCAGCTAAGATTGGTTAGACTTTTTGCATCTGAAATGAGCAAGATCTCTTGCATGTTTGCTGTCAGGTCCAAAATAATTACCAATGCCTTTATTTATGCCTGAATTTATGATGTACACAAACAAAGATGTAGCTGATATCATTGTCTCAGCCCCAATCTGGTATTATAGCACTAATAATTTGGTGTGGCTGCCTTCTGCCATATTTTGAAGCAGCAGCACACTTCTGATGTTTATACATTTAGAAAATTGTCAATTTTCCTATTCAGTCAGTGTTAGTGTCCCTATTATGCTTTTTCAAATATTCGTACAGAATCAGAATCTTCGAACAAACCATTTTCAGACTCTTTGAGGAAAGAGATGATGTGCAATGTAAACTATGAGAAAATAGATTTTTGGATCATGTAAACCATGGGTGTCATACTCAGTTCCTGGAGGTCCAAAGTCCTAAAGAGTTTAGTTCCAACACACATACCTGTAGCAGAGGGTCTGTATGTCTTACAATTAGAGAAAGCGCAACAGCTAACTTGGATCACGTGACGCTCCTCAGCATATCGTGTAATGGAAGTGACGTCAGTGCTCGCTCGCAGTTCAAAGTTTAATGACAGTTCGTTACAGCTTACGTTAATCAGTTTCTTGTGGATTGGTCTTGTGAATAAATGTTTTATATTAGGTGTTATATCGCTAGTATAGGTACAGTATGACTGCATTGTTTGTGGAATGTGCTTTACTGCGGAAAAAAAGCATGAATATCTCTATTAGCTGCAAAGTGTTAATCACTGCAGGGTTAAAAAAAAAACTACATTTAAGATTACACTAAAAACTCAATTGTAATTTAATACATATTAAATTCATTAAACTTTTTTTTTTACCATCATTCATTAAAAAGCGTTATATCATCATCATTAGGCACACAGCAGTTGACAACACTTCATGTTTTATTTTAATTAAACAACATACAATATAACACAATATTAATTAAATGATTAATTTAGTCTTTATTCATTAAAATGCATAATATCAGCGTCATGCATACATGCAGTTATAACAGTCGTCACATTTCAAGTATTACCATAACTGTTAAAACCTGAAAGCCAAAGAAAGAAAACATCAGTATTTTATACTTTCTTTAGACAATATTGAATATCACTAAATATTACTATACTATGGTAATGCCGCAAATGAGCCTGTCACGACATTCCCTACTCTGCCTTCTCTTATAAAATAACACTTTTAACATAGTAAAATCTACATATCGTTCCCAACAAAAGTATTGTTTAGCGTAAAACATGTTGAAGATTAGCGAACAGGCTGTCGATTACTTAAATAATAAGTTGTTTCCTCACAAAAACGGTCTATTCAGTGTACTTGTGGACTTGATTAGCTGGATCAGGTGCATGTAATCGAGGTTGAGGCTAGACTCTGCAGGACTGTGGCCCCTCGAGGATACTTTAATGAATCAAAAGTTCGCAAGAACACGGTTTATTTGAAATAGAAACCTTTTCTAACATTATAAATGTCTATACTGCCTGCTTTTTGCTGAATTTGTATTCAGTTCTTTAAAAAAAAAAAAAAAAAGTACTCCAAACTTTGAACAGGACAGTGCACCTTTTGTACAAGTATTGTGTAGGGTGATGTCCACATGATGTCCAAAGTAAATTCTAAGTACAAAAATCAGTTGAGAACCACTCAACTGCTATAGCTCCTGTTCGCACTGGTGGAGTGATTCCTGGTACGCTGCTGACTGAGCAATTATCTCTTCATCAGCTTAAATTTAGACAGGAACGTTAGGGGCAGCACGTCTGTGGGCTTGTTACCTCACAGCTGCTACAGGCGACAGCCTGTGAACGCTGAACACAGTCACTCAACCATTGAGAACTCCCATGCTACAGGAAGACAAGCTGTAGTATGTTTTCCTGTATGATTTCCCTCTCACCATGACACCGTCTGATAAAAAAGAGCTTTATGAAAGCTGCAATTTGATGCTTCCCCAGTAACGGTGGGATATTAAAAAAAAAAAAAATTAAAAAAAGCAGTGTCAACTTTAATCATCTGTATTGTGCTGCATGCGATAAACGCAATATGACAGACTTGGTCTAATTAGCAGTACTGCAGTGTTGGTAATACATTAATACATTGTTCTATTCAACAACAGACATTTCATAAACTTATTTTGACATGCCCATATCTTTTTCCATAATTATTATTTTGATATTTGAAATGTGATATTTAAGAATAAGAACACAAAATATAAATTTTATAATTAAATCCCCTTTAACAATTATACGACGGCAAAATCTCCAAGGCAACAACAAAGCCAATAATGCCACACAAAACAGTCAACATTAATAATTGACGCCGTACATAAAACTCATTCATTTGGGCCTTTTAATATCTCCTTACGAAACTACACCACTAAATGTCAATGACATCACTAAATGACACCAAAATGAAAATTAATTAAAATCACAGGAGCTTCTCTGACAGAATAGGCTGATCTCAGTGAACGTTTGGTGTCAGACTGAACAGGGACTAAGCGCCAGATAAACTGTCAAAGCTGTCTACATTGATTTTTCATAAGGTGAAGTTCGCTCACAGTTATGTAAGAAAAAAGTAAAGCTATTTCAACAGTAGCTCATAGACTATGAATTTGTAATCTGTAGAGAAATACTGCACTGTCATTGACTTAAGTATAAATAATACGCCTGTCAACCTAGTACCTCGGTGGCCACAGCTAGCTTGTGCATTAATTTGATCTGTATGCTTTGATTCTTCCTCTCTTTGTGTTTTAGCCAAACGCCCTTTATAGGCTCTCTAGAGATATGTTATGGTGAATCACATATAGCTTCACCACCATGGCCCCATTCACGCTGTAGGGAATACAAGAGCGGAGATAAACGACAGTGGGGCTGAAAAGGAGACTGAGGCTCTGGGCACAGATAAATCTAGTGGGAGGAAACACTTCTTCAAGCTTGTCCACTAGATCAAGATTACTTGCAAACCCATTCAAGTAATAGCTTAGCCACTTGTATCTGTGCCTGCTTGAGAATCTGCTTGAGAGGGGGTGGGGGTAACAGCATGCCGTTACACACATGCTATTGGTGTTTTATTTAATAATGATGTCTAAATAAACCACAGTATAAAATCAGTATATAAGTATATAATGAAATTGAATAGTGACCGCCACTGTCTGCTCAAAATTCAATTTCACTGTATGGGAAATATAAGCTTCTTGGACATTCTGCTAAATATCTTTCTTTTTTAAAGAAAGTCAAACGGGGTTTGGAACGACATGATCATGAATATATTTTTGGGTGAACTATCCCATTAAGTCATTTTTGAAACACTTCTGTTTTGACCAGCATAAAACAAACATGATCTTTTTTTTAATAAAAATCTTGTTGCATTGTCAGAGAAGTGAGGAAACTCCCTTCAAAGCTCTAGGAAGGCATTCTGGGGAGAAGCAGAAGCAATTAAGTAAGCTTATATTACATGCATGTGTATTCACACATTTATTTCTCTCTCTTCCATAACACATCCACCCTTTCTATCATTTATCACCAGCCTTCACTTCGCCTCTCTCCGTTTTTCACACCTTTTCTTCCCTGAGCCTCCAGCTTTATAATTCCGAGCAAAATATTGTCCTCCATTCTAGTTTATAGTAGGAGCAGTACATCCCCAAACAATTTGCACTCAGTATGTGTGTGTGTGTGTGTGTGGATTGTATGTTAATTGTGTGTAGACACTCACCTTACCATAGCAGAATTAAATGTAATCCACTGACATGTGGCATGAGGTATACATTAGGTATAAAGTTCTGCATATAAGTTTACATACCCTTTGCAGAATCTGCAAGATGTTTATAAATGTGCTATAATGATGATCATTTCATTTAGTATTCCAAAACTATTGAACAGAATAGTTAAAAATTGTCTAAATAAAAAAAAAGTAAATTGTTTTTGAAAAAATTAGCAAGGATGCATTAAATTTATAGAAAATGACAGTACATACATTTTTAATGTTACAAAAGTTTTCTATTTCAAATAAATGCTATTCTTTTAAATGTTCAATATAAAAAAAGGAAAAATCCTGAAAAAATGCACGGTTTTGAAAATATTAGAATATTAATAATAATAATAAAACTTTTTTTTTTCTAAATTGATTAGAAACCTGGACACCAAATCAGCATATAGAGTGGTGCAGGTATGACATCACTTTGTAGGCGAAAACAGAGTTTTACCTCTCTAAAAAGAATTTTAGCACTTCCAGTTCCATCGTCCTGAATTTAATGTTTTTTTTTTTAATGGGATTTTGGTTAAAGGGATAGTTCACTTTGAAATTAATTTTTGATATGTTTTAGCTTACCTCTAGTGCATCCAAGATGTAGGTGTCTTTGTTTCCACAGTATCTTCAATTTTGATAATTTTAGGTAAAACCGTTGTTGTCTGTCAGTCATACAATGGAGGTGAAGGGGGTCCAACTCAAAGAGCAGTCAAAATTAAACATTATTTAATGACTCGTAAATGTAAGTACACATTGATGCCCTAAGACACGAAACGAGTGGTTTTTGTGAGAAAACGAACAGTATTTATATCTTTTTTAGCTCGTGTAAGCATATCCATGTCCAACTGATCTAATAGCAGGGTGCTTCGGTCTGCGCATGCGTACAGCGTTCGCCGGAATGCCCCGGTTCAGGTTCAAATAAATAAGGTTGTGAAAAAAATCAACGTTGTCTGTTGGTATATAGAAATCGTCTTCCATTGCGATCCTGTATATCTAATAGACATGTGCCGGTATTCGGTAATGCGATAAATCGCGGTAATGAATATGCACGATATTGTTATCGCGGCCACTTCAAAATACCGTGAAAAATAATAGATTTGAATTTAGACTTTTAGAACACGCATTAGCTAATTTTCTATCAACCGCTTAAACACTGCGTATATGCTCCGCAAAACACGTGCGCACTCTGATGTAAACAATCATCACATGTATAAGCACTGTGTGCACGCGGCGCAGAGCGCACTCTAGTCTAATGTAAACAATCATCACATGGAGTAGAAGCACGGCGGAAGGAGGAACGCTGCCGACGATTTACCCCCCGCAGGGCTGCCAACTCTCACGCATTCAACTTGAGACTCAAGCGCCTTTCAGACAGGACGCAGAATACTCGCGGGGACGTTTTGTTGCTGCGTCGACCAAAGCACGCCCGGGTCAAAGTTAAAAATAGTTCAACTTTTTATTTGCAAAATAGCAAATCGCGTTCTGTCTGAAAGCCGCTTTACGGAATTGAAACTTTTCACACGCTCTCACGCAGAGAAAAATCGCGGAGCAAAGAGGACACTGACACCGACAGACTAGACAGAGCAGGTTACTTTTGATATGAAAAAAAAAAGGTTCTGTCCATTGTGACAGATCGCTGCGCCTCAGTTCAAGTAAACCGATCATCTGTTACTTTTTATTTAAAGATACAGTACAACTTACCTTAAGGTTTATGCCTCATACAAAATGTCGATCAATCAGTGTTTTTCACGGAAAGAGGTCAATAAAACCGCAGGAGAACAGTTATGTCACAGAACGTTACATTTACCTCAGGAAAGCCATTTAATGACCAGCACTTTAGTTGACTAGAAAAAATTGTCATTTTGCTAAATATGTGCACTTTATTACATATTAATTATATGTTTACTTGTCATTACATAATTGTTATTATAATGAAAACCGCATTATATTTAATTTCTCTCTGTTTACAGCATTATGTGAGATATATTTTTTTCTTGAGAAAAATTAACATGCAGACTGTAGCCTACCTAATATTTATCCAAATGAGTCAATATTGAATTAAGATTAAAATCAAATACAAGAATTTATTTGAATACAAACAGTAACCTACCAGTCATTGTACCATGTAAACATTGTAACACGTTGTCACTAAACTTAATAAAATTCTGTTTAGTTACCATGTTTTGAAAATCACAATTACACCTTGTGATGCAAGTTGTTTTTTTAGATACCCGCAATCCATCTGTTTCTCTTGAGCAATTAAAATATCGTGATAATACCGTATACCGTGATAAAAGCTCATTCAATTAATCGCAGCACGAAAATTTGATACCGGCACATGCCTAATATCTAAATATGTTTAGATCTTCACAGTGTAAGGTAAAACTTCCGAAATCTCTGCATAAACAATGAGTGACGTAAACACGCGCGAGGGAGCCCTTCCGGGGCATTCCGGCGAACGCTGTACGCATGCGCAGACCGAAGCGCCCTGCTCTCAGATCATTTGGACATGGATATGCTTACACGAGCTAAAAAAGATATAAATACTGTTCGTTTTCTCACAAAAACCACTCGTTTCGTGTCTTAGGGCATCAATGTGTACTTACATTTACGAGTCATTAAATAATGTTTAATTTTGACTGCTCTTTGAGTTGGACCCCCTTCACCTCCATTGTATGACTGACAGACAACAACGGTTTTACCTAAAATTATCAAAATTGAAGATACTGTGGAAACAAAGACACCTACATCTTGGATGCAATGGAGGTAAGCTAAAACATATCAAAAATTAATTTCAAAGTGAACTATCCCTTTAAATGACTGATATAAGGACTGTGGTGAACACAAGCTCAAGACACTTTCACGTTTTTTTTCTACGACATAAAATACATCAGTATTATCCCACTCACTGCATTTAGGCTTCAAAATTCATAAAAGTTGTGTTCATCTGTGAAAATTATCTTGATGGACAAAATAATCCAAAAGCCTATGGAAAAATGCTATTAGGTTTTCGTTGAGGGAACCAGTGTGATGCTAACTGCTGGTTGGCCTACAAAGTGATGTCATACCTGCACCACTCTATTACGATGATTTCTGAAGGATCGTGTGACACGGAAAATTGGCTGCTGAAAATTCAGATTTGCCATCACAGGAATAAATTACATTTTAAAATATATTAAAGCAACACTGTGTAGTTTTTCAACCTTCATAATATATTTCCAAAACCCTTGTGATGGTACATCGACTTATAATAGGTTGAATGACACGTCTGCCATAGCCTGACAGGGTCTGTATCGCTTTTACTGGCACTACGTAACTTCTGGGTTCGGGTAGTAACCCGAGCACAAAAAGAACTACAAAATTCGACTGCTTTACGGCACACCTCACTTCCCCCACCAGCCCCCACTTTCTCAAATTCGGACGTGAGAGCCCAACTATCATTTGTTTGCCGGATGTTGTCATGATTCATCATCATCATCATGGCCGAAGCAGCAACTAAACCAAAGAAGGCGAAGGTGAATGTGTCTGGCCTCAGGCTATAATGCAAATCGATTTTTCAAATTTGCAGATTCATCTATGGTAGCTTGATATTATAATATTGACAATATATGGCTATTACCTGCCACACAAACATAGAATTGAATTAGCATATCCATTCTGTAAAACATTCGCCAATAGACGCTGGCTTGTAAACGTGAGCTACGCGATCTTTTGGCGTTTGAAAAAAATAAAACCCATGAAATTATATTCATATGACATGCTGAAATATATGCCACTGTACCTGGAATGAAGACATTTCACACGCAGCGCAGGCAGTCTGCCCAAGACGTGAGAACTCCTTCTGCAGAGTTCGGGGGTATCGGCTTGTAAACAAATGCACGTGTAACCATGACAGATTTTACGACAGAAGTAGAAGACAATACTGTTTCCAACTGGGGGACCCCGAGAGCAAAAGTTACATGGTGTTACTGTAAAACAGAAAAATTGTACACTATATGAAAACTATATTACTGTTTTAATTTAGTTAATTAATGCATATTTTTGTTTGTCTTCAATCAAATAAATGCATCCTTAGTGAGCATAAGAAACGTCTTCACTTTTAATTATTAAATAAATATATTTTCTCCAGTTTCTTAAATTATTCTTATTAAAATGTTAAAACACCTTGCAGATTATGATAGAGGCGTGTAAACATGAGAAAAGAGGGGCATGTAAACCTCACTGCACATACAGTATGTATAGGGGCTATAAGAGTAAAGGAGAGGAGAGGTCTAAGTGGCTCCCAGTGAGCAGTACACTCACTCAGGCAGCTTGTTTTGCTACTGGGGATGATAGCACAGTGAGTTAATGAGAGCAGCTCCAAAGCCGCAGCCGAGTCTCAATCTAACAACGGCAAGAAAAACAACAGGAGTGACAACAACAGAAGATAATAACACCGCAATTACCCAAGCTAAATATATACCGGGGGCTATGGACCGTGGACAGCAACGATACCATTTAACTCACTCTGAGGTCTAGTTACGCTGCAAGTGAGCTTTTTCAGCTGCTAAGAAGGGCCTCAAGTACATTCACTGCATTAACTGACATAATATAAATACATATTGTCGTCCATAATTCCAATTAATTCCCCTGCGTGATGGTATTTTCCCCCAAACGTTCAGACAGAGCACTATATTATGTGTGACAAGTTTATTCAGTCCGCTTAGCCGCTTCGACCTTGATAAGGCCGGTTATCAGAATTTCTCAATCTCAGAACGCAGCCGACACCCGTCAAGCTATTCTGAGCCCACGCTACGGAGGAGCGTTTCACACTTGACTGGCCACAGATGTTTTTTTGTTGAATATTGATTTATTGTTTGATTGATTATTCCTCACATCATAAGTCAACCAGTGAATGGGATCAGACGGAGAAAGATACAAAAAGCACAAAAGACTGGCTGGCTCATTATTCAAGGATCCGAATGTCGAGGCAGCTGCATCGTGGATGCTGTTCAATCTGAAATTACGATTTCTCCAAATGGCAGTATTATACATTTTGGTGGGGAGGAATGATATTTGATTCTTTCTTTGCTGAGATAAGAGCTCATATCTGGTAAAAATAAATAAAAAGGTTTGGAATAACATTCTAATGATTAAGTATTGAGGAGGCTGAAAGCTCATCACTTTTACAAAATATGGGGCTGATACATGGTTTCTCCACCTTTAAAAATGAAATGCAAAATATATTTTGGCAACTGATCTTCCATAAACATAATTCAAAGGCTTTTATTCAAAAATGGCAAGGCCGGGTGCTTAGAGGTTGAAAATGCATTCATGCATCTGAGATTCACAGAGAGAGAAAAAAAAATTCACTGAAAGTCTCATAGCTGCAGTGTTCGTGAACAAGGAGTCCGATTATCATTCTGAGAAATGGCACTATTAAACATATTCCTATATTCAGCTGTGACCAGACACCTTTAGCTAAACGCTCCAAACACATATCTCTCAAAAAATAGCCGTGAATCTGTGGAACATGCAGCGCGAAGTCACAACTCACTTCAAAACGCTCTCTCCACCTCCATAGCACCTCATTACAGCCTTTCTTATGCAAATGCAAGGAGACAAACTGGCATCAGACAGACACGCAGCCTGCCGTCCTACAGGCATCTCTGCCTCTCCTAACGAATCCGTCTAAACTTTTGAACTCCCTCTTTTTCTCGCTCTCTCTCTTGCAGGTGTGGAGGCTCAGTGTTTTTAAACGCTGGCATTTTCTAGGACACCACATTAAATTGAGAAGCCTGTGGTTGAGTGACGTAAAATCCTCAGATCTTGTCTCAATTTCACAGAGAAGATTCAGTTCATACGGCATCTGGAAACCAGCCAAGAAGATGAGAGAAAACAGATTCTTCCACTAACGTTATTTATTTCACAGCTCTTCTCGAGAAACCCATGCGGGCACTTTTATTTTGGAAAGTCCTCCTTCCATGCGTTGGGACCTGTCCGACCTGTCAGAACCAGCTACCTCCCTGGAGCATCAAACCAGCAGCCAACCCTCTCACTCAGTCCCTGCCATATGTCCCAGTGTTCTGCCAACTCCTTGCACACAAGACCTCAGAGCACCCCATTAGCAAAAGTGTGAGAGAAAAAGAGAGAGAGAGAGAGAGAGGGAGGGGGTGAGTGAGACGTGGATATAAACATACTTCGAGAAAAACAGAGGTGGGGAGATGGAGAGATCAGCAGAAAAAGAGCATCAGAGGGAGCAAAAGTAGAACAGAAACAAGATGAAGTGGGAGACAGACGATCAATTAGGAGAGAGAGACAGTGAGAAAGACAGAGGTAAAAGGTAATAGTGAAATGTAATAGTTCAAATGAAAATTTAAAGATTACACTTTATGTAAGTTGTCTTTTTTATACTGTAATTATACTGTATACATTTAAGTACTGACTACTGAGTAATACTACATGTACTTACTATAGTGTTAGGATTAGGGTTTGGTTTGGTTTAGGGTTAGTTAGTTGCATGTAATTATACATAATAGTTTTTACTATAGTAACTACATGTAACATATGTAACAATGACACTGTAAAATAACGTGTTACCAAATTAAATTGTCATCATCATTTAATAATTTTTAGAAGTGGCATAACTGCCGCTTAAATATTATTTTACAAATATATAGTTGGGTCAATCACTGTATTAATGATTCACCTAACTATATATTTATAAAATAATACCTTATAAAATAAATAATATAAAAAAAACCTTGTATTTTTATCTTTAACTATGCGTATTTGAGAGCTATTTGTTTGATTTACTACAAACTCAGAATCATTAGTTCAGGAATCATGGTTGATCTCTGTTTTTTATTCACTAAAAAGAACTGACTCAAGGTAATTTGTTCAGGAATCAATTCAATTCAATTCACATTATTTGTATATAGCGCTTTTCACAATACACATCGTTTCAAAGAAGCTTTACAGAAAATGCATGAGTCCACATTACAATTTAGAGTGAATCAGACGGCACTGGTTGTGCTGTAGACTGTTTAGTATGGTGTTTCGTCAGCATCAGCAGAAGAACACACGAGAACCGTTAACAAAAAGTCATTTAATTATTGAAAAGAGAGACAAAAAAAATGGTGTTTCTGTGCAAGGTTGAGAAAATGACAGACTTTTAATTTTTGGGTGCAGTGTCCCTAAAAGAAAAACAGGAGGTGGCGTGAACGGACTGCCAAGATTTCCACAGACAGAAAGAGCGAGTTTGAGAGAGGTGTTCTTTGTAAACTCAGTCAGAGCTCTGTGCTGGATCAGTGTAATTTGATGTTATCGTCAGACCGTGAATGTGAATCCATGGGCCTGTGCTGATATTGAATAACAGCAGGGAGGAAAGCTCAGAATCTCAGCACTCGGAGCACTACCCTCTCTGCTGAAGCTCTCCAGCATGGACGCAATATGGCATACAGTCTATACGTGCCAGAACAGCCTTGTAACTGATCAATGTACACACGTACACATGCACACACATTCATTATAGACCTTCCCATCACAGCAGAGACAGAATATAGAGCCAGCATGCAGAGCTCTATCATCCCTACTGCATATAGGAATTATCTCAGACCTGTATTTCGATCACTCTCCAGATCGCTAAAGTAAGCTCGGTTTGACGCTGTGTGGAAAGCTGTCCTCTCAGCACCGGTGTATTTTTAGAAGCTTGAATATGATAACATAACACAGATCTCTTCTAGTATCTGTCTTTAAATGCATTTCTCTGCTTTCGTCATTCAGTTATTGATCCTCTATATTTACGCTCTCTGACAAACAGATCTGTGTAAGGTAATGGAGTGACCACACTAATGGAGTGACCACATCATTTGTACCGTTTTCCCCAGTTGGGACCCTCAGAGCTGCCACCAATTCTTCTCTCCTTTCATTCAGGAAGCTGAAACAACTCCATAGTAAGAGTCAGTCTACCTTGCATTAAGCCTAGTATACACTGCGCTAACAGACACTAACAAAATGGTAGTATTTAAAAGATGACAGTCTGCCAATCTTCTAGTAATAAACATGACATGCGTAAAAGTGGTGGTGTAGCTGTGGTGATGGTCTGGCCAACAGAATGATTATGATTTTAATTTTATATAATAAATGAATAAACTTGAAGTTAATATTGAGTAACTTACATTTTGCCAGTTGCTTTGCCAATTTTTGCTTGGTAAATAAAGCACAGAAGTGGTGTTGTGGTCCTGAACAAATTGGTAAATTCAATGATTCATTCATAAAGAAAGGCCTCTGTTTATGTGTTCATGAATGGATCGGTTGAGTGAATGATTCACTCATAAAAGACAGACACTTCTTTAGTCTCTGAATGAATCTATGTTTTTGAACAAAACGGTCAAGTGAATGAATCAATGGCTCACTCGTAAAGACAGTGGCTTGTTTGGTTCCTGAATGAATCAGTGTTTTTGGGTGAGTTGTCCTTAGTAAACAAATCATTTTGAAATCTTCCTTTCCAAATAAAATATATATAAAAACCTTTAAAATAAGATAAACTGACTTGATAAGCAAAATTGGGTAAGGGTGCAGTCACAAATTTTTCACTGAAAAAAAGCCAGTAATGTCAATAGGAATCCACACAATTGAGAATGGCACATAATAGCGAAATATTTCCACACTTTCAAGTTGGTCAAGCGAATTTGCTGCATTGAGCAACAGAAAGCTGCTTGGTTTGAAAGTTCTGCTTCATATATCACTACACAATTGACGACAGACCTTTTTTGCCTGCAAATTCTTTCTGAAATTATACTAATGTGACCACACCTTAAGACAGTAAGACATGTGTATAGAATATAACTTGAATTAATTAATTAAGTTCTGTCCCCTTATATAGCGTTTTTTTTTTTTTTTTTCTTGTAAATGTAGATACATTTGTGCTTAAAATGAGGGGGGAAGCCAGTGGGGCAGGACATTTCAATACATTCTCAAAAAATCTTATAAAACAAGTAAATCTTGTTATAAGGATATACAATTTTCACTGGATCACAAAACAAAAAAAAAATCACTTTTTTCAACAAACTTTTGCAATTTGTTGGGTCAGAAATTAACTAGCCCTTCTTATTGAAAGCATAGCTGTGCTTGCTCCCTCTTTTCTCTCCTCTCACAGAAAATGTGCTCATTACTGTCGCTCCAGTAGCCATTTTACAATCCATGATGGAAGACACAATGGTTAGCGCTGTAGCCCTG
Organism: Tiaroga cobitis; assembly: GCA_030578255.1. NCBI lineage: Eukaryota > Metazoa > Chordata > Actinopteri > Cypriniformes > Leuciscidae > Tiaroga > Tiaroga cobitis. The sequence goes on along the minus strand of CM060602.1, from coordinate 26,082,572 downwards.
CACACTGCTTCACAGCGAGACTGCACTACCCGAACACACTACAAAATGTGATTAACACATCAGTGTGCTTTACACATGCGCCCTTCTCCTCCTATTCTCCGGAGATACAGATTGGGGAAGGGGGGAAGGAGGGTGTCGGCAAGCCCTGATAGTAATTGTTGGTGCAGGGGAAAACAAGAGCAGGTTGAGACAGTTGGGAAGGGAGACGCAACCACTCATTTTCTGTGCAAAAGCTCCCCTCCGTGCTTACCAGATCAAAGAAGGGAATTAAATGGACCACCCATTGAGTCAGATGACAGCGAAGACAGGACATGGGACAGCTCCGCTTCAGAACAACCGAGTCACTGCATAGCATATGCAACAGAACATTTTCCCAACCGAAGACATCAAAGTGTCCTTGTACCTTATGGTGGATATGAAACAGTACGAGCACAGAACTACCTTTCATATCCAAACACCAGTAGAGACAAACAAGACGATTACACTCGGGTCTGCATCTCCTCCTCCTGAACGCCACAGTAATCAAATTCTCCACAGCGTGAAGACGGAAAGCAACAAAACGCCAAAGCTACTGGAATGATAAATAGGGGACCATGTAGCTTGGCAGGGAGACTAAACGACGGAATGATGCAGTTGAAAGCTACACCGTCCTCAGGTAGAGGTTCAGGCTCACTCCGGGCTTCAGCTTCCTCCATATACACAGACGTAAACACCTCGGCTAGGGCTTTATGAATGACTCCTGATCCATAAACACACACACCCAGAGACGAGCTGAGGGAGCAGCACTGCCGCTCTCTGATAAGCTTCCCTTCCTTCTACCTTCACTTCATCTACATAATTCTGCCTCTGTAAAATATGCAATTGTTCATTTCATGCCTCAAGTGTTTACGTGCTTATATACAGTAAGTTAAAGGAGAGACTGGGCCTTCTATGTCTTTACCTCTCTCAATCTCCTTGTCTTTAATTTTCTCTCAGCTACTTCATTTGTTTTTTATATATTGCTCGATGGAATAAATCACAGAGCATCTGAGCACGGTAGTCGACCAGGCTTGGGGAGTGACAGAATATATGTAATGTAATCAGGATACCAAAAAACTTATCTGTATTTTTTAAGAATTACATTACAAAAGCAGATTATAGTTATTATTACCATTTTTAGTGTATAATGAATAAATAAAGTACCCAGGCCTTTAGAAGCACGCTCCTCTACTCGTTGCTCCAACTCTCCTCTACGCCCTCCACCCTCAACTGTGACCTTCAGACAGTCATTAAAACATGCTCAAATTGTTTTAAACTCATTTTTATAAAACAGATTATCCTGGTCCTTGATTGCGATTGGCTGAGGTCGTTGTTAAATATGATAAACATACACCTTTGACCTCGTTACATAATTATTACTGCACCACTGCGTCTGTGTGATGCTTGCCAATCAAATTTCAATAAATTATTACGTTTTTGTTGCTGTGTTTATTTTATGAAACCTTTCCATGTACAGTATGTAGTAGCTAACAACTGTGCATCATGCCTAACAAGACCCTTAGCTGTTCAAAAATCACTGTAAACAACAGCTTCTAGGGGTTTACCATTTTAATCCTTAAAACAGCTGCAAAATATGCCTTTGCAGTAGGACAAAATACACTGGTAGGCATATTCTCTCAAAATATGTCTTATGCAGGATTGCTTTTCAAGTAAATTGGTTTTGTTTCAAGGATTTTGAACTTGAAAGTTGGATTTTTTGCCGTGCAGAAATACATTTATGAAACAAGCCTTCCATCTCCGCGGTCATCTTGTTACCTAAACACAGCACGGCTCTCCGGTTGGATGGAAGGTGACCCGGCTTGTAGCCTCTGCGTTTCTAAAGTGACTACTGGCTGTGCTACACATGCTTCACTGCTCAACGTACACACATGAGCATGGCCCCCGTCACTTATCTCATCCCGCATGACTGCTCAGCTAACAAAATCGCTCTCCTTTGTCACAGTTTTCTAGCTGCTCCATTCTCTCCTCTCTACTCGGTCTAAAAGAAAATAAATAAATAAATATAACACAACCAAAGCCATGCATTTACAGATAGAACAGAGTCGAAAGACATCAGTGGGTTCGATTGGATGATCCGGCTTTGACATAGAGAAAGTAGAAATCTGACATTCATCTTGGTCGACTTGCCTTCACAGAAACCGCTTTCTGATTTCAGGGCACAAGAAATAAAAGTTATCTTTCACAGCACGCTTCAAATGGTATCCAATAAGAGCGAAAATGTAATTCATACCCCAGTCCCTGTAGGTTTGTGGCGAGTTTGCAGTCTTACAAATATTGGTGTATTTGTAATGGGAAAGCCATTATCTTGGTTCGGCTCCTGAGGCAAGTTTTTACTGCCAATATCGGGGGTGGAGGGCTGGGGTGTTGGGTAAGGGGCTGATTTAATGGCATCCACTGTGAGTAACACTCGGTGTGGGAATCTCAACAGATGTCATTCCCTCGACAGCAATCATCAAAGACGTGCGAACCATGCAACAGCAAGTGTAATTCCATGACAGGCTGTCAGTCAAATATCAGTGTGCTAATATGAGCATGGGGAGGGAATGAGCAACTCAGTCATTTATCATTGTATGTTATCAAAGATCAGCATTGTCCTTCTGAGAACAAAAGGGAGAGATGGAAAGATCTAGATACACAATTTACATCCCACTGGAGGCGATAACTAACAGATGTTTATCGCTATTCTGAAAAACATTGAAATCTGGTGCTGGTGAAATCTTTTTTGTTTGTACATTAATCCAAAATAATGTAAGAAAACTTGACTAATAGGACATGATAATAATTTAGAGCTAATTTAACTGAAATTACAGAAATCTATTCGTTCATTACAAGGATGCTAAAAGAAGAGGACGAGGGTGGGAGATGTGACTGACACACTTGTTCTATTATCAGGCTCTCCAGATTCAGACCCAGACCGCGGGGTAGTGCGTGAGTCACGCGGTCCCACTGCCCAAATTGGCAGTTTCTTTGAGAGGGATTGGGGTTATGACAGTGAACCAGTTTCATGGAGAAATGGAAAAGAGATTGTATTTCACCCCACCTATCGAAGCTCTCAGCACCAAACAGAAGACAATTTACAGACATTCACACAAACACACACTCGAAACATGTGCCTGACAGACCGACACACTCATTCCTGCGGCTGTCTGTCATTGTGATTTCAGACACCCACTCGTGTTCTCTCTCTGACACATTATAGACACACAAATAGACAGTTAAGCTAATTTTTGTGTGTTTTAGTCGGTTCTCTGTAGAGAGTGAGCCAAGTGTAGGGGAAAAAAGTACATCAGCTGTCTGTACATGAAATTCACTAACAGAAGTGTTAAATGGGCCCCGATAAGAAGCATGGTGCGGTATAGTAAACGGATGTGAGGTTGAACCCAGCATGGAGGAACAAACTTCACAAAACTACTATAGGCACAGCAGCCATGGCCCTTCCATGCTGGGAATTTACAGCCCTGTCATTAAATCAGACTGCCGGACATAAAGCATCACTGAATCAATCTCGCCGAGCTGTCGGCAGCCTGGTAAACACTGCGGACGCTGGTTGACGCTCCCTATTATGCTGGGGATTAATGGTGTTGACAGAGTATTAACTCACATTGAAAGGTAAACAGGAACACTATGGAGAAATGCCGATGTTGACAATGAGCCAGGCTTCCCGGAGGATAAATTCTCTCCTGAACTCAGCAGGTCATGGAGGAGAAAGGAAAGAGAGGAAGAGAGAATTGCGAAAATCTCAGATATCTTCGGAAAAACAATGATCCTAGGGTACAAAAAAAGAACAGAGTGGAAATAGAACGAACAATGTAAAGGGTAAAAAAAATGCTCTCTTTTGTATGGATATCTCATCCTGCTCTCCCTGGCCATCTCAGCGGGCAAGCCCAAGGTCACTTAGACCACTCTGCATGCGAGCCGAGATTGGCCTCGGCTCTCTAAAGCCAATTGACCAGCTGTCAGCGCTGCTAGGAGGAGAAGCAGCCCCAGTGGTCACCCTGAACTGCTCGCGCAGAGATGTCCGGCGTGACTGGCAGGTCAGGGCAAAGACTTCACAAGGGACTTCCATTCAATGTGCTGCGGTCGATGCTTCTGTTGCCATTCGGTTCCGGTTGAATATCAGCTGCATTTGCAGATTTTAGCACTCTCTAAAAACAAACTATGCTTTGCCACCCATTCTTCTGAAGTTATGCAGTCTGTTTGATCGCTATGCTGTTTTAGCAGCGCCGAATGGGCACGGTGCAAGATTTTGTATCAATGGCCATGGGTTTTAATGAGCTGTGCAACTAAAAGGCTGAGATGTTGCAGAAGCCGGTCAAAATCTCCCTAATTACCTGGCACTGTCTTTGCCTTATTCAACAGCAAAGAATGCTGGGAGAAGGTGCACAAAACACAGATAATATGCCCGCTTAAAAAGAGGTAAACAGTCCTAAGCTAATGACCGAATCAAGGCTGTTTGGAATAAAAAATATATAGAAAAACAGCCATTTTTTTTTCAATATATATATACACACACATGCATTTCATTTTATTAGCCTACTTATGGAGAAACCAAAATCAAGCAGACCTAAGTAGGAAACATACTATAGGTGTGAGCAGTCAGTTGATGCTCGTTCACCACAAGAACAATAATTATAATAACTATTAATTATAAAATTTTAATAATATTCCACACCACCATTAAAATGTTGGAATCACTTTCAGAACAGCATTTTCCATCTCATCTGATGAACGATAAAAACAGCCAATCAGAATCCACCTGACTTTAAAGAGCAAGCATTAGGGCTGCACGATTATGGCTAAAATGATAATCACGATTATTTTGATCAATATTGAGATCACGATTAATTATCACGATTATTTGTTGATTTTAACCAAAACCAATTTTACTGTCACATAGGCTAACTGCTTTCACATCCATATTGTGCTACATTCCTGCTAATGTACAAATGTGTGCATCAAAATAAAACAGGTCCTCTTATTCACCAAAATTCAGTGCATCTCCTTAAAGAATAAATAAAAATGAATAAAACAAAGAAAATGTAGCAAAACTTCAACAGGGGACTATTTTAAATAGTGTAAATATATTTTAGGAAGCAAAATATAAACTTGCATTGTACCTGCATAATGGATGTGAATAAAACTCAAAATATACAATCAATAATAAACAAATATTCCATAACAGAATGTAACCAAATAAGAACATTTCAAGGCAGAGCTATGCACTATGGAAGTTCGATTAATGGATGAAATTCAGAGTCATTGTTATTTGACGCTTAAGAAACGTAAAGCCTGGTTGTGGTACAGTGTCAGTGATTAGTTGTGAAATCTTACTGCATAAATTGAATCTATTTAATCATCCATATGAAAGTTTATGTGCTCGAATTATTTCTATTTATTAAACAATAGTTCAAAAGACGTTTGTAGTACTAATTATTGGAGTCCATTAATCGAACTTTCATGCCTCTTATATAGTAATTATATATTACTATGTACTATGTACCAATTTACTAATGCTCACACTCGGTCTCTCACGTGCACTTTCACTTGGTCTCTCTCGCACGCAGACACACTCGGTATCTCTCGCGCACTTTCGAGCGCGCTCTTGGACACAAGGTCTCTCTTGCGCACTGGGGCTCATGGAGGCACGTGATCAGACAGTGGTTTACGGAGCGCTAGAATGGCTTTGCAAACAAAAAAAACCTTTGATACGGAGCGTTCTGTGAATGGAATGACGCATTTTAAATATCGCTCGATCACGCGAATTTGATCGTGGGAAGCCAAAATCGTGATCGTGATTAAAATTCGATTAATCGTGCAGCCCTAGCAAGCATTTATAGAGGCAGACGACAGAACTGCAGCATAAGCTCATAATTAACTAAACGCTATCGTGCGTTGTTGTGGACGTCCCATATAATTATCATTACAGTTATTGTTCCTGATGTAAACAGGCCTTTATACAGAGTTGCCATGGACACAGTCAATATACACAAAAAAAGAGCTGTATAATAATTTTCAGTTGTTTATAGCGTAGCTAACTACGTAGCTATCTAAGCTAACTAAGAAAAGGGTGACTTTACTGTCCTACAAAGGCTAAATGCATCTTAGGGGTTTATTTGACTGATTTAATCAATTTAATAATTTTCACACTTGCCTTCTCTGACAGGTTTGGCTCAACTGCTGTCAGATTCAGTCACATGACAGATCATAGTCTTAAAGTGATAGTCGCCACAACTTGGGCTCTGGGTGTGTTAGATACACTGTATTTGAAATAATTGGAACCATTTGGACATTTGGACGATTTTTCAACATTTTTGTGTTGCGAAACTAGTGTTTTGCGGACCGGGTGTGTTACGGATATGTGGTGTAAATTTTTAGTAATCAAACATCATGTCTAATTAATTGAAATCATGAAACTTTTATTATAAACAAGTATTAAACTTATACAATATTTTAAAAATATTCTATGAATATTACAAATAAAATATATTAAAATTCTAATATATTATTAATTAGCCTACATTTATTTTAATCATATGAAATTAAACAAACATTTTTTGTCAAACAACATGCTGCACAATGAGCTTTACTGTTAAAATTAAAACATTGAATAAAAATGTTGTTTTAATCTTAATTTATTTGTATTATTGTTAGTATTATTATTAAATTGAGACGTTTCTAAATACTTCTGTACAACAGTAATAGGCCTATATTTCTGTCAAGTTAAACCGAACTTTTATTTTGACGGGTTGCCATGAAGACCTTTGTTTCTGTGTTTATGACATGACGATAGTTTTTCTCAAATGAAGCGGTTAAATGCTCACAAAGTGACTTTAACCCCCTGGGGTCTGAGGTGTTTTTGGAGTCCTTGAGATGTTCTGACATGCTGTGACATTTGTGTTTTTTTCAGTTGCTTATAAACATATTAATGGCACAGGTGAAATTACACTGTATTTAGCACAAACATGGCTATGATAATATGTGATATAATATGTATGTACATGTTTGTATATTTGAGAGAATATTGTTTATGCGTGGTTATTGAAAAAACTAAAAATGAAAGTTTCTGAAATAAGGTTACAGAACACATAATAAATATGTGTCCACAAAACTTTTGACTAAATGGATGTTGTTGCCTAGTGTTTTTTCCTCAAAATGATCTGAAAACATCCTGCCTAATCATTCACATAAAACTGTGAATTGGGTTTTATTGTGAAAAACTTTTTTTTGTTTGCCAAGGCAATATGCGAATGGCCTTGAACAGTCCAAGCCCCATCATGAATAATTAGGTGATTCTCACCTGACCCGCATAATAATGAGCCTTTCATTCAGGTGTTACACAAGGAAAAATTGAAAGGAAAACATACATACACACACATACATATATATATATATATATATGAAGAGTTCAGATGCAAAAGCCTCTAAGTGCCATTTGAAAATTTCTTCTAGAATAATAATTTTTATCAAGCTTGTATATTTAAGTTCAGTAATTTCACTTAAATGGCAATGAAGATTACCTAATAATTGTCATTTAAGTGAAATTACTGAACTTAAAATGTACAAGCTTGATAAAAAAATATAATTCTAGAAGAAAATTTCAAATGGCACTAGAGGCTTTTGCATCTGAACTCTTCATATAATCAAAATATAAATGAAAGTCAAAACCCCATTATTAGTCATACCTGGAAACAAATCCTGGTCAAATAGGTTATATGGGTCATTGTATAGAATTGGTTCAAAGTTAGAATTGGAAACATCTTGAAAAGATTTTTTTTTCCCATATAAAGTAGTTTAGTAGTAGTTAGTTTATTTTTTACAAAACATAGGCTACTATATATTTAACATATGAGCAGAAACTGTCTAACTAAAGCTTATTTGATGTTTTATAGTACAAACTTTCTAATCTATTTCGTCTGTAACAGTAGGCTATGCATCTGTGCGTTCGTTTGTTCACACACCCAGACACCCGATTCATATTTAAACAGTCTTTTTGGTTTTACAGATACTATTCTATATTGCGATTAGAACAAATCTCAGTAGTCTTACTAATGTAGGAGCGAGAGTGAATGAACGCACAGCGCGCGCGCGTCTGTGAATTCGTCCATTCATTCGCACACAGACACGCATTTAATATTTAAACAGTCTTTGTGCAGTTTACAGACATATTCAATAACACGATTAGAGCAAAGCACTTAAGAATAAATGACTTACTACATCAGCTGAATCCGTGCTCCTCGAATGAAACGGGTAACTGAGTTAACTTTTCCAGGAATTATTCCTCACTGCGCAGCAAGACGAGATAAAGGTTAGCGCGTTCTGATGTGGGCGTTTTCATGGCTTGCCTAAACATTAACGTTTGAATAGCGCGCGCTCTCAGTGGGCGTAGTCACATTAACACGTCATACGCTATAATTAGGTGAAAGGAAAAAGACCGACATCTTTTCATACAAATTACATCAACTGAGAATAGTTGCTTTTTTATATAAGTTACTTCATTTAAAAGAAGAGAATTTCAGCTTCATAAAGAGAAATCTTTCGTGTCTCTGTGACAAATATTTATTGAGTTACAGTTCATTTTCGGACGCGTTTCAGAAAGATTTTTGCGGAGACAGTGTGAGCTGAAAGCGCACCCTGTTTATTTTATTTATTTTACAAAAACACAAGGTTTTGATGTTAATAAGAGTGTACACAAAAAAAAGAAGACATTTAACAGTATTGAATGATGTGTAACACTTATATGTAAGATCAAAATCAACAAAGTATTTTGAGTTTGTTTTGCACTGATAAGAAAAAAAGTGAGCAGATCACGCCGGCGTGATTGCCGACCCCAGAGGGTAAAGAGTGGATCTAGAGTCTGGAGAGTAAGTTCATGCAGTCGTGTCCTCATTTAGGCAAAAAAACAGCTCGAGCGTCACACGTGCTTCAGCGCGCGTGTGTGTGTGTTAAATGAAACTGCGCGTCGACTGCACCATTTATTCACAGAACATGTAGGATTTGTATTTAAATTGTACTATTATTGCGGTTTAATATTCACACAGTAGTCTATCACGATTTAATTTCAAGTGTACTGAACTGCTATATCGCGAAAATCATAATAACCGCTAAACTACATGGAGCTCTTGCACCTTTTTTTTTCTTTCTGGAATATTTTTTTCATTTTTTCAGGGGAGGGGGGTAGTTTGGTTGGGGAACAATTTGGGGAAGTTAGAAGGGTGAAATCGCAAATGTTAAAATCATCCCGTGAGGATGCCCGAAAATCAGCTGTGTGTTCACCATGGCAACAGTAACTACACTGCGTAGAAACACGGTTATTTTTTGTTAGGTAAAACATAACAAGAACACAGTAATGGATGTTACTTTTCTCTTGGGCTTTTTGCAGTTACTGTACAAACGACTACCATTTTTCTCCAAAACGACACACATTTGAGATAAGATGTTTTGTCACATAACAAAGGATGCCTTGAATGTCATGAAAATGATAACTAATTTTTGACCAAAAATGCAGTTACTGCCTTTTTACTTTGAAGGGCAGCATACAGGTTTGGAACGACATAAAGGTGAGTAAATAATGACTCACTTTAAGCTCTTTTTGACTAAATGTATCATTACTGTTTTGCTTTTTTTGCGTGACAGACTCATTTAAATACTTCAAACTGTGCATTGTTCATAGCTTCCTCAACACAGCAAACAGCAGCCACATTGGTGCATGACTGGACATGCGCAAGATAACATGCACTGCATATGAATGTACGCGGCTCCACTTTTCTACATTAGCCTCAAGATATACCTTCACAGCAGCCACTTCCTCTCACTAACAAGTGCGTCAACCCACATTGGAGCCAACCAGGCCAAAAGCGCTTCAAAAAAGATCAGCACGAGTGATAATGACACTTTGCTGCCAAAAAAAGGAAAAATAAAACAACGACTTGAGTCACCAGCGGTCCACGTAAACTAATTAGAAAGTGTTGCCTTGGGCTTATCGTGTTCAAGGGAAAGTGTTTGAATCTAATGAGAGGTTTAATATCAGCAAACAGCGCACACAGCACAGGAGAGGATAACAGCCTTTGCTTTAGATCTAAAACCACAATACCAAAGTTTATCTCTAGTTTTCCCTCCTAGACTAACTGCACTCTTTGATTACATGTGTTGCCAAGGTACGAGGTTGCAGAAGGTGCCCCCATTTTGGAAAGAATCAGTTTGGTCTCCACGTGAGTCATGAATCTTAAATAGACTCGAGCATTGTGTGAATACAGATATCAGCTCATCGCTGTTGTAAAGTGTGAAGGCAAATATATTTATCCAAAGCACACACACTCACACATATCACACTGGGGGCCTACGCAGCGCATGCTGCACCGGAGATAAAGGGTTTAACATTTCCAGAGAGTTCCAGCAGGGATGAAGTGGCTTTCCTTTTTTTTAGGCCATGTTTGGGTCACATTCATATTCGTCAAGACTTTTATCTATGTTAGCTCACTCTCCATTCCAGGGAAACAGCATTGCTTTCTCCACACATACTTGCAGAAATGTGTGTGCTTCTAGAGGTTAAATCGGCCCGGAAAGACATTCCGCCACTTCTGAACCGATAAAGAAATAGTTGTTTTGTTAAGCCATTCCATTACCTGCAAGTTATAACATTATAACTTATTTATAATTTGGTACATATCTAAAAGTGAGTTTGCAGGCTTTGTTTTTACTACCTTTAAAGTAAATAGCGTTATATCATGCTGTAGGGTTATTCCGTGTCAAATCAACCAAATTTTGGAAACTTCCCCGGAATTTTTTTTTGATTTTGTTAATATTTTTCCTGAAGACAGACAAAAATTAATAGTGATGAAAGACAAAATATGAAATGCCATGTATGAAAATTTACTGAGTAATCCACTATTTTGGAGATGGTCCTCACTGCAGAACACGAAATCCAGGGGGAGGAGTTGGATCTGGATCCAACTGGCTCCCACCTTACATATACCTAAACCTGCCCATCTCCACCCCCTGATCCCTAACCCCACCCCTAATCCTACCCATCTCCACCCCTTAGATCTGGATCGAACTCCGCCCCCTGGATCTCGTGTACTGCAATGAGATGCTACTGCTATTTTGTACTATTTTCACTATTTTACCTGAGATTTGAAGCCAAATTACAGGTGGATGAAAATGACTTTAGACAGATTGGAAAAACATTATTTTATTTGTACACATAGATAGATAGGTCTATTAGTAAATTATTTTGCCTTTAGCAATCCTTGTTGCATTATACCCCAATGGTTTGCATGCACTTACTGTATCTCAAGAACGAGAAGAACAAATAATGCTGAAACTAGAAATCCATTTTGTTTCATTCTATCAAAACAATTGCATAGAACATAGTGCCACAAATATCTTTCTTCCCAAAGTATGCTTGCCTGTAACTCAAGAATTATTAAAGATATCTCAATATCCTTTTAGATTCTTGTTCTTAACAAACTTTTCTTTTGGTATCTTCATTTTTAAGGCCCATATGGTTCATTCCCAGATACAGTATAATGATCTCAATGCAAATTATTGAACTTTACCCATTTTCAATGGTCAAAACCCGAATATTGATAACTTTTGGGTAATGTAACAAGACACATTTCTAGTTTCAACATTATTTGTTCTTCAGACATTGCACACGGTTGATAGTTGTTCCTTTTACAGAGCAAAGTGACCCACATTTGGTTTTTGACCTAAGAACAATTTAGCAATTTACTCATTGAGCCACATTGAGATCCCCATATCTCTGTGATTTAACCATATACAGCCTAAAAAAAAAATGAAGATACCAAAAGAAAAGTTTAAGAACCAGCTTCTAAAAACATATTGAGATACCTTTATTAATTTTGGAGTTACAAGCATGACAACTTTGGTTTATATGCCATTGTATAATGCAACAAAGATTGCTAAAGACAACAGAATTGACTAATATACCTACCTATCTATGTGTAAAAATAAAATAAAGTCACACTTTAGATTAACTACGACTTTTGCCTTAAACTCCTAATTAATGCTTATTAATAGTTAGTAAGGTAGTTGTTACATTTAGGTATTGAGTAGGAGTAAGGGATGTAGAATATGGTAATGCATTAAAATGTGCTTTAGAAGTACTAATAAACAGACAATATCCTAGTAATATGCATGCTAATAAGCAACTAGTTAATAGTGAGAATTGGACCCTTTGTAAAGTCACTTTCTCCCCCCTGTAATTTGGCTTTAAATTTAAGGTGAAAATTGTCATTTTGACCCCACTCTAATCAAATAGTTGATTACTAGTTAATATTTATGGCATTTAATATTTTGTCTTTCATCACTATTTATGTTAGTCTTTCTTCAGAATTTTTTTTTTAACAAAATAAAACAATTGAGCCGTGGATCTCTAATTGACACGAAATGAACCCCGGGGCCAGTTGCAAAAACACAGCAATTATGTCAAGACTGTGTCTTAAAGTCCCCTTGTAGTCATAATTGTATCCCTTAAAACTCATCTTTGATCACCAAAATTACGTTTAAATGTTTTTTCCGTGAAAAAAAATATTCACGCCTTAAAATAGCTTGAATGTAACTCTACACCCTTGCCTCATTTAGTATATGCGGTTCTATGAATATGCAAATTAGCCCTGCCTCCACTCACTCAAACCAGCTCAGAGATCCACTCGTTGACGTGATGACGTCAGAGACGATTTCAAACCGAGTTTTTGAGACTGTGTTTGGTTCACTGCAGTTTTAAGAAGAAAATACTCAGCAATGAATTTGCACATGGTTTGTCTTAAAGCATATTAAAAACACCACATAGACATATAGCCAAAATTTAAAACTTGATTTTCTCCACAGGGGGACTTTAAGAACTAATATGACCAACTAGCAGTTAGTTAGGTGTAATCAGTCTTACTTTTCAGTATCAAATTAGACCAATCTATGTCGTCATGTAACTGACTTGAAAAAATTCAAGAAAAAAAAATTGATGCCTAAAACGTAAGACTAGTCTTAGCAGTTTATGCAACCGGCCCCTGTATACATTGACTTTATTTCGCCCAAGGTAATAGAAAAGATGTGGAGATTTTGGTGTTATTGGTTTATGCCTACATGTGTAGTTCAATTTGAACTGATCTTCTGTTTTGTTTTGTTTTTTGGATCAAGACATTTATCCGCAGGGTTCCCCAAAATATATTATGGTCACATACACACACACACACACACACACACACACACATATTGTTGCGCTCACTACAGCACGGGTGTTTGGTAGAGAACGCAGGTTAATAGGTGGGAGGTTCACCTTCCTGATTGAAGGAGGGACTAGTTAAGCATTGAAACGCAAATCAGTGAGATCTTAAAACAGTGTGATATCATGAGCTTGAGATATACGCAGAATCAAGAGTTTGTTTGCATGTTGTCTCGTCGGGAGAGACGCGCCACCGGTAAGCTGCTGTTTAATAATGAAACGCTTATTGAGATGCGGGGGAAAGTTTGCCTGTCTGTTTGTGTAACTACTGACAACCGCGGCATATGCGCGCAGTTTGTGTGTAGATGGATGTTGGTAAATGTTGCTGTGGGAACACTGAGAACCTCGTTTGCAATCAATGTTTAATGTTGTCGTATTAGTAGTATTCGCGGTAGCACTTAAGGAAATGTTTGGATTTGGAGCGTTTCACTTTCATATGAGATACTTCCTGGTTTGCGATGCCGGACGGGAAATGTAGTTTGTTGTCTTGCGTTTATAATGAGTTACTATGCTAAAGCGCCACTACATAAACTACACTCACTAGATTCACGTCGGGCCAAGCACTGAGAATATCTCTTTGATTTAGAGCGATTGGTTTAATTGAATATTGGTGTAGGGGAGAGCGGGGCACAACCTAACACATTTTGGTTTTGGCTCAATTATTTAAAAAAGAATTAAGTTAGATTCATCTTTTTTTTTTACACAAGCAACATACACATCTCTGCTACAAATGAACACTTAAAGTTTTTTTCTAGGAGCTTCCATTTTCGTACAGTTGCACTGAAAGTGACAGAAGTGCAAATGTTACAACCAACCCCATATGCGGGGTTAATTGTAACAGACAGAGGGGTTAGTTGTAACACTTGTGTATAACACACATAATTCAGTACTATTTTATCTGTATAGTTTGATATTGTTTGTGCATCTGTATAGATAGATATCCATACATCCATCCTTCATCCAATCATCCTTCTATTATGGATCAATATCATGGATAGAGACATAGAAAAGGGCAGCACAGTTTTGCAAGCAATACATAAATAAATAAATAAAAGCATCAAATATTGTAATTGCAATTGAATTACATTTATGTATGGCAGCTGCATGTAAAATTATTCTTATTGATAATAATAACAGTAATAATAATAAAAACTTAATAAAAAATTTTAATAAAAAAATGAAAGGGTTTATTGGATTAAAACCAGGCTATATTTTTAAAAAAAAAGAAACAAGTGATCAATGCATAGTAAACTAAATAAAAAAAATTCCAACATTGTTTGTGAAAGTCCAACAAAGTTAAATATATAAATAAATACTCAAACCTGAAAAGTTGTGTGGCTCCCTGTTTTCATTTGATTATCATTGTACACTTGGCGGCTTAGTTGTAACACTGTGCTACAACTAACCCCGCTGTGTAAAACATATTTTAAGCCTAGCTAACAGTTGCTAGGATTTGCTGACATGTTTCAAAACGGTGCTATGTTTTAGCCAACAAGACAGTAATTAAGGCAATATAAAGTTAGATTTGGTGACGTACACACCCAACTCAGAAACCGGAAAAAACCTATGATGAAAAAATTTACTTGCATGGTGTCAAAACACTCTTTGTCCAGCATCTTCATGAAATCTTATCAAAACTTTCCGCAAATTCGCGGGAGACCGTCTTCTGTCAGCGAGAGAAAAAGAGCGGAAACACAACCGGCTTGATCCCGACTAACTATGTAAAAGGTCCGTGTTACATTTAACCCCGCGTTAGGTTGTGCCCCGCGCTCCCCTATTGTGTGAAGCTGTTGCATTTCTGTGCTTAATGTTTATAGTCATTTAGATTAATTGCTAAATTATACTATAGTATTTATTGAGAATGTTGATATATTATTACGAAATATTTATTAGAATTAATGTTTATTAATATTTTATATTGTTCAGAATTTATAGTATGATATGTAAGTGTTATTAATATTGTCATTTACACTGTCTTTTTATGTCTATAGGTTTATAACCTCTTTGTTTGTGGACAAATCAACTATATGTGGAAATAATAAATCCAAGTAAACAAAACCACAATTGAGTTATGCAACGTGTTCTCTCCTGACGCCCCGTTCGGTGGGGAAATTCTTGGAAAACCGAACACATATATATCAGTGTTTCCAGAGGTGGAAAGTAACGAATTACATTTACTCGCGTTACGTAATTAAGTAGTTTTTTTGTGTACTTCTACTTTTTAAAGTAGTTTTTAAAATCTTTACTTTTACTTAAGTACGTTTTGTTTGAAGTATTTTACTTAGCTACATTTGAAATCATATCCGTTACTGAGTAAAAAATAATAATACAAAGGAGAAAAAAAAAAAATCACACTCCGGAAACTACTGCATTGGTTGAAGGGCGGGAGAACAAACGCGCAAAGGTGACGCAGACCCAGCTGAAGCTGAAAGCGAAGCGCCCTCGAATTCTTATGAAGCGGATTATGGCCAGTATGAAAATACTTTGTAGAAAAAAAAACGTGGTTGTCCTCGAGGATAAATATCTAATTTGCAAAAAATGTGGACGCAAAGTGGCTGCAAAAGGAGGATACATAGGACACACCATCCCTCCTGCAGATAAAGGTATGTCCCGATTATAATTTAAGGCCGAATGATTTACGTGATGCAGAGGGAATCCCAGAATCCAGTCATGAAAATGGAATTAACGCAGATGTCACGTAAAACACGCAAAATAATGGATGCGCGAATACATGGAAAGTAGAACTGTGCAATAAGTCCAATCGCGACATGGTCTTTGAATATTTAAGCACAAAAATACTGCATGTAAATATATCCCTATTTGTTCTGCTGAGCTGCGCCGCTTTGTCTACTACATACTCAAGTACGCGTAACGTTCATGGTGTTTTCACCGTCTCACAAACAATTTGAGGATATGATACATGAACATTTCCAGAGCTGCTCTGAGAGAACGCCCAATGAGCATTTTCATCATTTTATTTGAGAAAAACAAAACCATTGTCAACTACACTTTGAAACACTTTTCTACATTTTTGGTCTTCACTACAACCCGTCAAAATAAAAGTTCGGTTTTACTAGGAGAAATTATGACAGAAATATATTACTATTCTACTTCTCAAAATAATAATAATAACAACATTATTGTTATTATTATTATTATATTTTTTATTTTTTTCCTTTGTGCTTTGAATATATTTTTTTGTCCATGGTTTAATTTAGTAAATCCGTTTTTGCAGCGCTTCCCCAAAAGGACACAAGTTTAAATTTAAATTTGATTACCACCGTTTTTGATCATATATTTGGATTAAATCATAAAAAGAAACATTAATTTTCTGAATAAATACATTTCATAGGACAATATTATTCTTAAACATTTTAATAAATTATTAACATTAAAAAAAACGTGTTAATCTAATTCATTATCAATTATCAAATTTAATTGATTGGACATGTTTTATTGAAATTGAAAATTTTTAATTAACAAAACAAACAAATGGTTTCAAGTTTGTTATAATAAAAGGAAAAGAAAAAAAAACCTGTTTTCATTAATTTAACTGTCATTTTAACTGATGATAATAATAATAATAATAATAACCATAATTTAATACTGTAAACCGTGATATTTTCTTAGACGTTATCATACTGTGAAAATCTCCTACCATTACCACCATACACGGGAGAGTCCCCCACCCCCGCTGTTAAAAAAGTAACTCAGTAACTTTTACTCTGAGTAAATTTTAAATAAGCTACTTTTTACTTTTACTTGAGTAGATTTTTTGACCGGTAATTTTACTTGTACTTAAGTAAAATTTCATTGAAGTAGTAGTACTTTTACTTGAGTAGAATATTTTATTACTCTTTCCACCTCTGAGTGTTTCCCCTACCATTCTTTTGGGGGGCGGCCCCTAATCGACCCCCCGCCCCCCCTAAATTGCTGACGAAATCCAGTCATAAAAACGGAATTTACAGTATAACGCAGAACTTCACAGAATTTGTCAATTTTTTTTGAGGAATAAATTTCAGACATGAAAATCACTGACCTTTCGGCGAAATTCGCCGCTTTGAAACCAAAATAGGTGACCTATATGAATCGTGTAGATTCGATGAGAAAATGTTTGGAGGGGGATGGGGTATAATATATATGAAGCCATACTAGTATAATGTGAGATAGAAATTCATATTTAAGTTATTAAATTCAAGTTCACGTAAACTTTTCCCTCAGCTGCGGCTGTCAGTAATTCTCCATTCAGTGTTCAAACAGCACCGCGCGTCGTCAGTCATTCAGCATTCAAACAGCACAGCGCGTCGCGTTCGGCAACGATGAACTCTCTCCAAGATAATTAAATGTTAATATTATTATACTTGATCTGTAGATAAAGCTCTGTGGTTTCGCACAAATTGACTATCTTGCTGTAGTACCTCAATCATGTTCCTTTACCTCGTGTCTAGATCACAACACTGGAGAGCACTATCATTGTTCTTCACGCGCACAGTAACTGAAATTTAAACTGTTAAAAGAAAAGGCTGAATAAACTATTGCATAGATAGATACTGTATAATACACTATGCATCGATATGTATTTCCTTTGTGCTTTGAACTTTTAGCTGTGTACTCGAAGAGCTGCGCGCTGTGACTCGTGTTGCCTCAAGCGCATCATTCAGCGCTCGGGATGCGCATAAGCGCTGTGTGCAGCACTCTATTGGAGTCTTTCATAATCATATCATAATACTTTTGCGCAATGAAAGATTATTAATAGTATTTTTTGTTCTGTTCTGCCCTATCTATCATATGTTGCTGCCTCATTAAACAGCTGTGCTATACATTTGTGCTATATATATTTTCTTAATTTTATAGTAGACTATAAAATAATTGATATTTTTTGATTTTGATCTTGTTTTTCATGAATGTATTTTACAACAATACAAAGAGCAATGTGTAACGTTTTACCAGATTTAGTGCTACACTTATTGTCTCTTATTTGTTCCCCACTAAATATATCTTTTTTTTTCACTAAATGTTCTGATTTTATAAAATTATTGTTTTTCTAGACTAAATTTTACTGAGTTACCCACTAATCTAGTTTATAATATAATTTTTGTCATAGTTTATAATCATATTTTTTGTTGTTGTTGTTTTTCTTTATAAGGATATTTTTCTTTATAAAAATATTTTTCTTTATATTTTTCTTTATATTAAGTAGATTGTGTTTAACACACAAAAGAATGATTATCAGTTCAACACACAGTTATAGAAATTCTACTTGATTTTTTTTTTTTTAAACTGCGTTGGTAACGGATCGGTATCAGTCTTTTTAAAAAAAAATAATATTATTATTAGCTAACGCTACGGAGGCCATAATATTTTTGACTAATGGCTGAAGTTAAGTTTCTCCAGCTCTCCCCAGGTTGGCAAAAAATGCATCTCAAAATGCATCAGATTGATGCTTTAAAATATGGAATATTTAAAATTTTCTTACGGGGGAGGGTCCGTGTTCATTCGTTTTTCGATTTAATATTGAAAGTAGAAAAATTTGAAAACGGCTCATTTATTCATTTTTATTTTTTCCAAAAAAAAAAAAAATGCGATTTTTATATTTTTATGTTCAGGGATAGAAAATGGAAAAATGGCTTGAATATTCGATTTCCACGTGTGGGCGCGCATAAAACGCCCCTTTCCGCTGATTGGTCAACCAAAGATCAACGCTTTCAGTTCTTCCACAGTCCAGTCCTCCGCTGCTGGACGGATTCTTAAAGTGTTTATTACAAATAAACTCTCTCTCATCCAACAACCGGACTAATGCTTGACACAAATCGCGCTGGGCAGGGCCTAGAAAGGGTTTTCTTCTCTACAGGCATGGATTCGACAATCTACACTAGAGAAATATTAGTTGATTATTTCAGAAATATTATGTAGATTATCTCGCATCTGCACCCACATTTGCCTACTTCACAGCTGGGTGACCCACTGACAGCGCGCTGACCAGTATCCATTTAAGTGTAAACATGCAGCAGTCATAACTATTATTTTAGACTGCACATTGAGTTTTGGACAAGGGATAAAGCTGAAATATGATAGATATGAAAAGATATAAATTGGATTATTTAGAGTCAATGACATAGCGCATCTATTTTGGTTATTCTATTCGGGGTTTTTTTTTCATAGCTTTCATAGCTTATAATCATGTTTACCTTTGCAAGGGCAATTATTCTAATATTTTTTAAATATAGGCTATTTGTCATCTTGTATTAAAAAATTGGAAATTTAATCGACAAATTCAATTAGAATAATAAGACAATAAGCGTACCAATCAAATTAAATTAGTATCTTTTTTACAGTCTATGGCAGGGGTTCTCAAAGTCTACACTCAAAGGTCCAAATCCGGAACTATTGGTTATTACAAAACTTATTTTTTAATAAACATGCATAACAAATCAATACTCCTTTTATGAAAAAATAAGGTGCCTTTTGCATTCAAAATACATAAATAACAAGTGCAAAAGTGGCAAAACAATTAATTTAAATGTCAGTATTTTTCTTAATAAAACACAACAAGAGGTAGGCCAAAAGTAACATGGTGCAAAATACAGAGCAGTCTAATGTGAGAAATGCCACTGTCTGTCTCCCATCAGCTGCCGAAACCGTGACACAAAAGGTGTGGTTGCGAGACGGAGACACTGGCCTAAATGTGCAGTCAGTAGTTTTGCTGTCCGTACCTCTGTATTTTGTGGTTATTGCCGTTCAAAATGTCTGAGTTTTGTTTCCAGGGATGCAAACACATGTAGGCCTATGGTCAAAAAAGAGAGAGGTAATCGAACCCCTCGCCCCGCGGTAATGTATCCAAAATATCCAGATACTTACATTGCCACCAACCCCTGCCATCCCCGGTCCACCCCTATAGGCACATGTAGGCTAATAAAATTAAATTCAAACAAAGTTGACAAAAAAAAAAAGGTTTTATAAAAAGATAAACCTCACATATTTCAGCCTTTAAATCATTTTTCACAAAAAAAGGTTTTATAAAAAGATAAACCTTACATATTTCAGCCTTTAAATCAGTCCAAAAAGATAAATTACTTGACATTTACATTTACAATATTACATAATCTTTTATTAATAATAGTAAAATTCGGTCCGATTTTCCCGTGGCGTCTGTCGTTGCTATGCAACCATGCACTGTGCTCTCGACGACAAAGAAGTTTTAGTAGCTAATAGATTTCCACCACCGAAAAACGCTTGATGTAGCTCTGCTACAAGATTTAACGTTATTTATGGAGAAAAGAAAAACACCCGTAGTGTTTAGGTGCACCCCCATCCTTCATGTTGACTGAACTGAACAATGTTGTTACGGAAAGGACGAAGCTGATTTGATTGTTCTTGTCACATAAACTGCAGTGCGCTTGCGGCATTCTAAAAAGTTGAGGCGTTTTCGATACATCTCGCTGCGCCTGAAAAAAATTAGCGCCTCGCTTCAAATATGAGCGCACTTGCCGCTCGCCTACATTTGAAATAACGAACCGGAGCGCGCAAAAGACATGATATGTGAATGGCCCCTTGACGAGCTACCTCCAATCAGGCCGCGAGAGCGACGTTTTGGAATTTGGAAACCCTAGTAAAAGATAGGCAGCAAGAAGAAACACTAGTGGTTCGCGCTTGCGTGCATCCACAGTTTTAATCCCTTACACACAATTAGTGCTCTTGAAATATGAAATGGAGGTGGGTCCGGATTGAATTCCCTCTGGGTCCGGATCCGGACCGGAGTCCGGACTTTGAGAAGTACTGGTCTATGGTATCAACCAAAGAAGCTGCATCTGAATTCTGAACAGGCATGTAGACCTATTAGCCTACTTTTAACTGTTTAATGCTGCTCAGAGGATTTACACAGTAATTACAATTACATAGTATTATGATATTAACGTTTTAAACATAATATTTTGAATAGCCTTTTAAATATGGAATTAATGACAAAATGAAACAATACTTAAATTATGAGAGTAAGACCCCCAGTAGGTGGCAGCACGTAACTGTCTTAATAGTCAGTCAGTGAGTCATTCATTCAACCGATTCGTTCAAAACGCTGATTCATTCGTATATGGGACATTGAATCATTCACTCAACCGATTTGTTCAAAGAATCGAGTTCGAGTGAGTCAGCCGAGTATTTATTTGGCACGTAGAGAGGAAAACCCTTTCTAGCCCCTGCCCAACGCGATTTGTGTCAAAGAATCCATCCAGCTGCGGAGGACTGTTATTCTGTGGAAACTGTTAAACTGTGGAAGAACTGAAAGCGTTGATCTTTGGTTGACCAATCAGCGGAAAGGGGCGTTTCATGCGCGCCCACCATGGCGCCCACACGTGGAAATCGAATATTCAATCCGTTTATCTATTTTCTATCCCTGAACAGAAAATAAATAAAATCAAGCCGAATTCTCGTTTTTTAATTAAAAAAAAAGAAAGAAAATTGAATAAATGAGCCGTTTTCTAATTTTTCTACTTTCAATATTAAATCGAAAAACGAATGAACGGACCCCAGCATGCCCCCGGACCCCCCTAGAGGGGTTATATCCTTCTCACCTTTTTCACCCCTGACCCGTTTTCATGCCTGATTAATAGAAAGCAGTTCATTACACTTGAAATCAAATCGCGATGTAGACTAGTGTGTGTGAATATTAAACCACAAAGACTATTTAAATACGAATCCTGCATGTTCTGTGTGAATGAATGGTGCAGACAACTTTACGTGCAGTTTCATTTACCACACGCACACACACACACACACACACACACTGAAGTACGTGTGACGCTTGCGCTGTTTTTTTGCCTATATGAAGACACAAATGCATGAACTTCCTCTCCAGGCTCTAGATCCACTCTGAATGTCACTTCGTGATCATTTAACCGCTTCATTTGAGAAAAACTACCATCATGACATAAACACACAGAAACTCAAAAGGTCTTCACGGCAACCCGTCAAAATAAAAGTTTGGTTTAACTTTACAGAAATATATTACCATTGTACTGTAGAATTTAGATATGTCCCAATGTAATAATACTAACACTAATCCAAATAAATTATCAAAACTAATTTTTAAAAAAAATAATATATTTTTCTTCCATGTTTTAATTTTAACAGTAGCCTAAAGCTCACACTGTGCAGCACGTTATTTGACAAAAAGTTTATTTAATTGCATATGATTAAAATTGATGATAAATGATACAATTTGTGTTTTATGTCTTCATTTTATTACCAGAAAAAACAATACAGAAATAGTGACTTTTCATAGATTTAAAAAAAAAAATGTTGTATAAGTTTAATGATTCATAATACATGATTTCAATTACCGTATATACCCGAATATAAGACGAGGTTTTTGTCCTAAAAATAGGCTGAAAAATGGGGGGTCGTCTAATATTCAGGGTCATCTTATATTCGAGTGGAGGAATCAATGATAGCCTTTTTCTCCCGCGCTTGGAAAAATGAGCGCATCGCTTCCATTATGAGCGCGCATAACGCGCGCAGGCTACATTTGAAATAACGAACTTGAGCGCGCAAAAGACGAAATATGTGAACGAGGGAGGGGGCGGGTCTCTGCTCGCTTGTCTCCGTCCGCTCTGGCATCCTCTGTGAACGGCGCTTTTTCTTGCGCGGCTCGAGCAGAGAGAGAGGGAGAGAGAGAGAGCGGGAGCCGGATCGTCGGCGAAAACGGCCAGACGACCCCGCAGGGTGGTTAAATTCATCCCGTCGCACTCAGAGCAGCCGCAGTCATGGCCAATCAGGAAGCGCATATGTGCCGGTCTCCGCCGACGAGCGGGCATGGAACAACGCCTCGGAAATTTGCTCTTAATATTATTTTCTGTTGAAAACCAGATTTTTTCCCACAAAAATCTATTTTTTCCCAAAAATAAGTCTGGAAAATGGGGGGGTCGTCTTATATTCAGAGTCGTCTTATATTCGGGTATATACGGTAATTAGACATGCTTTTTGATTACTAAAAAAATTACACCACGTATCCGTAACACGCCCGCTCTCTTAGGGGAAACACTGTATATATATATATATATATATATATATATATATTATATATATATATATATATATATACACACACACACACACACACACACATATACTGTATATACATAGTGCAAAGGGCTGGACTTTCATCTGTCTGCCAGCTGTGTGCACCAAAACAGATGGACTTGAGGATGAGGTCAGGAATGAAATGTGTCCACCACAACACACCCAGGGAGGACTTCAATGACCAATTAATTTCTCGGTTGCTCGGCAACCTCCCCCTCTAGTGAACCCGAAGGAATGCGTCCAGCTGGGAAATTTGCCTGCATGCTAATTGACTTAATTGATTTCGCTCGCCCCGGTTTTCAGCAGGTGTGACATTCTTCGGCCCATGACAAGCCATTGACATGTCTGGATCAATTTCCGTGATTGTGTTTCCTGAGACGGGCGGTCTATTAATACTTAAATCAATAATGGAACACACTTTAGCCTACTACAAAAGCAGACCAAATCTTTTAGCACTTCCTTAGCATTGATGGCTGGCGTCAAATGTCTCTCTCTCTCCTAAATAACAAGCCTTTAGTAGCCTCGACATAAGTTATTCGGTCTTCACAATGGCGCTTGTGTGGCAGGGGAAGTTTGTTGTGTGTAATCCCCGCCGTATTTTCTGGTCTGATTAGCGTGTGGTGTGCTGTAGGGCTAATCTGACCGTAGGCTTGTAATAAGCTTTCTGAGTTCTGAACATTCATGTTTTGATGCCTCCGTCGAAGTCAGCGCCGCCACCTCGGAGTGACCTTTAAAGATGGAGTGTGTTCTCCAACAACCTAATCTCTGCCTTTATATGTCGTCTTGACACGTTGTATATTGTATCAAATCACGAGGCTTTGTTCGGTCTCTTTCATTCTTCTGTCCCCCATCATGACTTCATCACATCCGTCTATCACCTGCTGGAATCATCTTCTGCTTTCCATTTCTCTCAGCCTAAACCCCTGTCTCACTCTACCGTTTCAATCCATTTGTATGTTCTTTTGCTAACCTCGTCTGCTCTTCTCCTCCCCTCCTCCCATCTTTCTTTCACCCTCCCAGGTGGGAGACCATGTACACTTGGCTGCTGGAAAACTAATTTGGGTCATCTTCGAAAGTACTGGCGTTTCTATAGCAACCCAATGCTAAGGGGCTCCATCAGACCGTCAGTCTAAGCGTTCATTTGTGATGATGAAGGAAATAGTATAGGAGAATCTCACCTCAGTGAATTTTAAATAGAGTTTGGTATTAACAATGTAATCATTATTAATTTATAATTACTGTATATGGGAAAAGACTAGTTGTGTCTTCACACCGACTCTGTACCAAAACCTAGCATGCTATCTTGCTTTCTGCTGTTTACATAGGAAGTCGTGTTCTAATGTAGCAAGCAGAGATGTTCCGATACCCCTTTTCCCTTCCCATTACCGATTCCGATACCTGGACTCAGGGTATAGGCCGATACCGAGTACTGATCCGATACTTGGGTGTGTACAGTATCTATACAGCTGCAATTCATACTAGTACTGTTTGAATTGATAGAATTGAATTATTTTATGGTGTGTTTCAGACTTATCCCTTAATTAAACATGAACAAATACATACAGTGAACTAGAGTATTTTCCGGTTATATTTATCGCTCGTTGGCTGTCTTTTGAAAACATTTGAATCGGAACAACTCTAGAAGCAAGCCAACTGAAATAGAGTTTAAGCTGTTTTCACAGGGGTGAAGATCTCAGTGAGCAGACGCTGAACATAGTCTAAGTGACTGACAGCTTCAAGGACAAAATTACAAAGGACAAAACAAGCTGATACTGTATGTCAAAATAGATGTGCATTAAGTCTTTGCACTTGTTCTATGTAAAGTGTATTTGTTTCTTTGTCCTTCATTTTATTACTAATTTTATTAAATATTTTTATAAACAATGTTTACTTATTTAAATATTTGAAAGCTATGTGCTGTAAAATGTATGATTTATTTCATCATAAATAATGAATTTAAATTTAAATTAATATTTTTTTTTTATTTTCAAATAGTAAAAAAAAAAAAACTAGTTTTAACAGTTTTTGCTATGGTACAGAGAATCGTCAAATTTTACTGGTATTTGTACCGATTACTGGAATTTTGGTACTGACAACCCTAATGCTAAATATCGAAAATTTCTCAAAAGTTTATTATCAGTATACTTTTTTTGGGTAAATAATGAGTTTTATTTATTGCCCAACCCTAATTTCAATAGAGTTTAATGTTAGCATGTTGCTAAGCAAACAATGAATGTTTGAATAAGAATAAAATGCACAACACACAAATATTAGGGTTTTAATTAGAATGACATTCTAAAAAAAACAACATTTTCCCTGCTTCATCTCTTTTTTTTTTTTTTTTTTTTTTACTGCGCATGCCGTCTACATAGGCAGCACACTAAGTTTTGGAACAGAGCCATCCACATCATCTTCCTCCGCGTGTGAGCACACGAGTGAGTGTTTACGTCTCCCTCCATTATTTCAAAGATGACTTTGCCTGAGCCTTTCTGAGAAAGACTGAAAGACATTCAAACTAGCTTGACAACCACTGCACCTTAGATTGTGTGTGCGCACTTCTATAGTCATGGGAGTGTGTCGGCGTGCATGCCTCAGCGCATATCTGCGTGGACAGCTCTACTGAATCAAAATGGAGGACGCAGGAAACGGAGGCAGCACGCTGCTTTATCACTGCTGGCGCTCATCCTGCCTAGACTCAGCAATACATCATTTAGTGATAGTCAAGAGACGGACATGAAGAGGGGATAGATAAATGGATAGGGAAAATGCAAACAAGAAAGAAGAGGAGTGAGGAACAGAGAGAGAGATAGAGGCAGAAGGAGAAGCTAAAAGATTCGGGTGAGAGACAGCAAGTGCGAAAAAAACGAGAGTTAAGAGGAGAGAAAACGCGATGATATTCAGAGCTGTGATGCACAAACTCTTGTGGGATGCTTCTCTCGGTCTCGACCATCATGACTAATTGATGTGTCTCTTGAATACACAATTCAGTTTGATGCACTTGCGCCTCTTCTGAGCTTATTTTTAGAGGTAACAGAGATGGTCTGCCTTTGGCACACATTTGAGATGCGCACGGCTACCAGTCAGACAACTGACATTAATTGCAGCAAGTTGTGAAAAAAGTAGTGCACAAGCTCACTCCTAAAGGGATAGTGCACCCTACGTTGTTTTTTAGTATTATTTATATACTATTAATAGTATTTATGAATATATTTTTTAAAAAGCTTTTACTTATAGCTTATATTTAGCTTTAATTTATTTTTATTATTTCAGTTTTAGTAATTTCAGTATATCAACCTAAATATTTATTTCAGCATATCATCTGTGATTTTTTTAATTATTCAATTGTATTTATTTAATATTTATTTAATATTTAAAATTATTATTTTTTTTATTACAAAAATTTTTTAATGTCAGATTTATTGAAATTAACGAGTAATTTTTTTATCGTTTAAGTTACTAATAACAACGCGGCCACAAAAAAAAAGTAAACATTAATCACGCTCATATCTTTTGAAACACACGGCTTTTCTTTCTTCCATGTAATACACAATGGAGATTTTTATAGCTTAATATCTGAGCTATAAACAGAAGCTACATTTTTTTTTATTTCATAATGACAATAATTCAAAATGTGCACATGTTCATGATGCATGTGGGTGTGCGCTTGTGTGCTTATTTGAATTAACATGTGCTTCATTTATTTTAGCCTATTCTTCACACAAAACTATCCTATAGCTTCAAATGACTTCTTTTATAATGGTTTTATGATGTTTTTATATTACATTAGAGCTATACTATAATATAATAATTTTATTTTACAGTACAACTTTAAAATTACAATACTAATATTTACGGCTTATGTCTTAATGTCTTTACTTTACTGGTTCAAATGTTAAACCACAAGCTTTTATTGTGACAGAAAAAAAAATGCAGGGCCCTTTCGTGCAGCCCTACTTCAGAACAATCTTTTGCATTATAGAAAGTCAAACATGTTTGGAATGACATGCGGATGAGTAAACGGAGACAGAATCCCTTTAAAAAAAAAAAAAAAAAAGCATGGCTTATTCTCTGGTTGGAAGCCCAGCAGGCAAGCAATAATCATTTTAGTGGTGTGCAAGCATTTAACTGAGGTAAAATAACATGATGTTATGTACAGGAGACCTAAATTCCTACTAGTAAACAAACCCTGAATCCAGTGATAAAAATGAAGTTATCCACTAGCATCAAACTCTCTTCCAAACTCGCAGCGGGAAACAAACGCATAGCCGCACATACAGACGTCGAGCTGTCAGCGACTGGGTGACAGTAATGCATTGAAATCTCATCAGCCTCCATGTTGAGGACACAGTATAAACAGATAACAGGATTAGGATCAAAAGCAACCGCTGTCTGTCAGAGAGCAAAATCGATTGAGTATGGAATAGAAAGGGGGGACAAGGGGAAGATGTGAAAGAGGGAGAGCGAAGGCACAGAAAGATATAAAGACAGAGGCGGATGGAGGAATGGAACAGACATAGTCACACACCCACATCGTATCTAAACCCAAAATTTGAAAAAAGAGAGAGACTTCAATCATTCGAGACCCGTCACCATGTGGATTGCTGGTCGCAAACACATTCACACACACACACACACACACACACACACGCGCATACTCCATCACAGAGTGTTTTTTCAGGGATTCATTTCCGCCCACGTTGCATTTTTCATATCTCGGCTGGTCTCAAGCCTTCACATCTTCCTTCCGCAGTCAGCTTAAGAAATCCCACAAAGCCAGGTACGAGCGCTCCATAATTTTCACTCTAAAAAAGAGAAAATTGACGATCTGACAAAAATGCCTCGAACACAATTATGACTTAAAAGGCGCAACTGTAAGGGATAACCTATTCTGTGTAAGGAATAAATAAGGAATAAAGCTTCAGTAACCTTGACCTATAATGACTGTTTTTCATTAATGTTAGCACCTCAAAGACAGATGCAGTGGGATTGCACATTGCAATGTATGGGCCTGAAATGCATATTTAATAAGCAGAGCAAATGCTGTTTTTGATATGCGCACATGCTCCCACTCATATCTTAGCTGAACTATGAAACGCAATTACCCTGAAAAATGCAATGGCGTAAATGCCAGAATCCCACCCCACGCGCTGAATATGATATGCATGTGATCACATTCTTGCATGTTTATATCAAAATACTCATGTCATATGAGGACTGTTATTTATTCCATATATAGCGGAACCTCAAACCGCCAGGTGTACTGCTTTAGACGTCTCACTGCCAGCTGTTTGCAATGTTCGTTTGAGTCGGTGTGCACTTTAATCTAGGCCTGATTGCGGCATATGCCAAAGCGCCACTTCTTTGCTCTGTGCGTGCAAGATTTTAAACTGTCAAAGTGTGTTCCATCTGCACAGTGTTATGCATATGTTGTGTATAAATGTGTTAATGGGGAAGGATATGCATAGCTGTTGCTGAGTATGGATATATAGTTGACAATCTGGGAGAGAAAAAAGGAGGTGAACACCGTGTGACAGATATGGTGAGTAATGAAAGAAGTATGACGGAAAAATGGAGCAGGATCTTAGGTTAGTGTGAATTTCACTGCTGATTCAGACTGGTTGATGCTGGTTTAGTGCATACTATTTGCAGTGAAACTGGTTGGCTGAGGAACTTTGAAATTAACACGGGTTAATTTTAGTTAAAGGGACAGTTCATGAAAATAAAAACATTTTGTTATCATTTACTCACCCTCATATTGTTCCAAATCTGTCTGACTTTATTACAAAAAAAACCCCATCAAATTATAAAATAGAAAAATATATATATAATTAAATAAATAAATAAATAAATAAAAATACTGATTTCTCTCTTCCATACGATGACAATGAATGAGTACTGGAGCGTTCAAGGTCTGTTCCTCATACAAAGCTATCGTATGACTTCAGAAGACTTGAAAATAAAGCACACAAAATAGACCCCTATTATTTGACTCGCATGGTGTTTTTTTCTGTCAGTTTGGAGTTTGAAAGCTCCCTTCCCAATTCACTTTCATTAGAAAGTGGACAGGGTATTCCTGTTACACAAGAAAATCATAAAGAGGACCAGATTTTCTTCACAAAAAAAAATCATGCATTTATAGAACAACATAAGGGTGTCATTTCAGAGTTTACATTTTTGGGCGCACTATCCCTTTAAGTAACAATAACACAGGCCACCAGTTATGTAGAGATATGTAAGCAACTCTGCTATAATCCTAGACATAATCTGTATGGATATGTATGACAATCAATGTCTCCCTGTCCTTTCCACCCAGTGTGGCCTCAACAGTTTGTGGCTCTTTCTCCCTTCCTTCCTCATTCTTTCTTGCTCCCTCTCCAATTTTCTTCATTGACTCCCCCCTCCCTCCCTTATAACATAATTTATTTATACCCTTTCAATTTCCCAGAGAAGAGGCCGTAATATTTTCTCTTCCCATCAGTAAAAGCAATCTTACGCTTCTATCAGTCAGGGTGATTTGTCATTATTTAAACCCACATTTTTCCTCTCTCTATTTTCTCTCCGAACCCCTCCCCACCACCCACCTCGAACATGGCACCTCCCCAAATGTGTTTCAATAGCTCATTAGTCCCAGTCACAGGCCGGGGTTAAAATAATAACCAAACAAATAAATAAATTGGAAGGGAATGGGCTGTTTCTTTCTGCTATATTTCATGTCTAATTTATCTTAATTAAAGAGTACCATCTCATCAGGAGGGTTAGACTGATGCAAAAAAATAAAGACATTTCCACCTAAGATTGACTTGATTGAACTTTGTAATTTAACACACTCTCAAATCAATTTCGACCTCTTCCCAGCACCCATACGCAACCTACACAATTGTTCCATGCACAATTCTGAACCACAACACACTCATTTCACGTTCTGAGCATCCTTTCTCCCCATACAATTACTCCTGAGGGCTTCTCTCCTCCCCAACCCTGCCTTCTTCCCACTTCACCTGGTTCTCCAGCAACCTTTACCACTTCCTCCTCATGGCTGCATGCCCATTCAATAGACACCCTGATGAATGAAGTTCAACCAGAAGCATGAAATTCTATATTCTGCAGCGGTGAATTTTTCTCTCCTCTCTCTCTCTCTCCCTCTCATGCACTCGCTCTCTGGCTGTGACCTTGCAACCTGATTACAGTGTAATCCTCTCCCCCATGACATGTCCTGGGCTATTTCAGTGGGTTGCCAAGCGACAGGGCCCACCTAGGACCCCCATCGGAGGCGAAGGAGGGCGGCATGACCGCAAGCTCTGCAAACCTCACGACCACTGTTGCTCACTCTCACTCGTTCGCAGCAGTTGCATCAGGCTCCACATCTGCCATTCACTACTTTGTGATGGTCTGCAGTAACCCGAAACCCTATGAGATCACACTCTCACACACTCACTTACACGATCGATCACCGGTGAGGTCACGTTTCTGAACGTTCACGGATTCATTTACTCATCTGCTGTCTCTCTCACACATCACTTATTGCTCTCTCACTTGAACCGTATCCAGATGGATGGCCCGTTACTGTCAATGGATGCAAATGCATGCAAATGAATGCACGCTCCAGATATTAACCTTCAGTCCAATTAGGTCCCGTAGCAGAGTTTGGGTGGGTATCAAAGTTAATCTTGCTTTCTTTTGAAATAAATATCCAAGTTTATTCAGTTACTGTGACACATTGCCAGGTCGTCTGGAATTGATCCATGAATGCACAATGCATTGTGGGTATGATTATGCTAACAAACAAAGAACACAGATGTACGAACAACAGCGAACAAAAGTCGGTTTCAGCTGCATCCCTTATTACACAGAGTAATTATTGAGGAGGAAAATAGTGTACTGGTAATTTATGGTTGTAAAGACAAACTACTCCAAGCAATAAAAACTTCACATAGAAACAGCCTTTAACATAATATCAATACAGTACATTTGCCATATAAATGCACAACAGCCAATTATTAAGTTTAAGTTGTGATATTTTTAACTGACAATTAACTATTTGATCAATAATAGCAAAGAAACCTGAGACCTTTTGATGAATTTAATGTATTCTTATGAAT
The DNA here is from genome assembly GCA_030578255.1 of Tiaroga cobitis. NCBI lineage: Eukaryota > Metazoa > Chordata > Actinopteri > Cypriniformes > Leuciscidae > Tiaroga > Tiaroga cobitis. The sequence goes on along the minus strand of CM060602.1, from coordinate 26,051,117 downwards.
AAAAATATTCATTTCTTACTGACGGCAAACTTTTGAATGGTTTATACAACTTGAAATGTTAAATTTGTATACATTTGTAGAAATCAATATTAATCAAAATTACTAAATGCTGTAAAAGTTACAGCATTATTACAACATTTTTATATCATTAGCTAATCTGTATTTGCATTAACGGTAACACTTTACATAAGGTTCATTATTATGTAAGTATTATTCAAGTATTCTGTATTAACTAACATGAACTAACAAAGATTAATAAATACTGTAACAAATGTTAGTTAATGAACAAACAATGAATAGCTGTATTATGTTAGTGCACAGTGCATTCACTAATGTTAACAAACACAACCTTCGATTTAAATAACATTAGTAAATGTTGAAATTAATATTAACTAAGATGAATAAATGCTGAATAAATATTGTTCATTCTTAGTTCATGTTAACTAAGGTAGTTTACTAATGTTAACTAATTAACCTTATTGTAGTGTTACCGCATTAACTAATGTCAACGTATAGCTAATTACTGTGACGTTTCACCTATGTTCCATTTAGTTCCCTTGAATATGAATGGCAAATGTATTGCAATGCACCAGTGATGCAATCTCTCTGTATAACTGATCCATTCCTGGCAATCCTCTGCAAATGTATCTGGATATCTTGCATTCATTGCACCCGAAGGGGCATCTGATCATATGAATGGTGGTCTTATACTTTTCACCTCAATGAGGAAAAGAAATTCCTAGGATTATGGAATGCAGAGTTTGAAAAGTCCCATTATGCTGATATTCTGTGACTGCAGGACAGTGATAAAATGCCATATTTTCTTCACTTGCTCTGTTCTTTACCAGACACAAGCCTTGCATGAAGGTCAACCTAGAAGTAAAGGATGTATTCTATTCATTAGGGTGTAATGGTTCTAGGTAAAAACAACGAACCACACAGTTCTCCAACCACAGCTCAGCACGTATTTGCACCGCGGTTAATCTCAAATCTGACAACACATCTATATTATGGTTTGGTGAAAAAAAAACTATGCGTAAAACAGACAAGACAGTGTTCCACTAATGTATGTTTCTGTCAATGGATACGCTCCACGTGTTTCAAGTGAGAGTAGCTGCCCAAATCAACTGTTAGTATGCAAATATTTTTCTGACCTCACAGTTCCTCACATGTTGGTGTTTTTAAGCTTTGCCAATTTAAACATTTAAGCGCAAGAATAGGGGAAAGAGAACTTGCGTGCGTTGTATAAGAATTTTTCTGTGCGCATACACGGAAAGATGCTTCTCAGACAGCATCCGAATACTGAATTGAGTTCTCTTTCAAGTCTTCTTGCACTCAAAAATGATGTCAACATGCCTGTCTTGGTACGAGTATCCTAGCAAACACAGTCTGTTATGTCTCAAGTGAACATGAACAGTCAAGAAAGACAACGCATGTGTACAGTATCAGTATATTAAGACAACGTGTGTAATATATTTGTACATGCCACCCATCAACCCCCCATCATTGCCAAGTGCTTCAAAAGACTGGTTCTATCTCGTCTCAAATCCTATCTCCCTGCTACACTGGACCCACACCAGTTTGCCTATCGCTGCAATAGGTCAACAGAGGACGCCATCTCCACGGCACTCCAGTCTGCCCTAACCCAGCTGGACAGTCAAAACTCACATGTCAGAATGCTGTTCATTGATTGTAGTTCAGCATTTAACACTGTGATACCCTCCAAGCTGATTTCCAAGCTCAGACAGCTTGGAATAAGCACTTCCCTCTGTAATTGGATTCTGGATTTTCTGACTAACAGAACCCAATCTGTTAAGTTAGATAATCTCTCTTCCTCCATCATCACTTTGAACACCGTCTTGCCACAGGGCTGTGTGCTGAGCCATCTTTTGTATTCCCTATTCACCCACGATTGCGTTCCCGTTTATGGCTCCAACACCATAATCAAGTTCGCAGATGACACCACCGTGGTAGGTCTGATCAAATATGACGATGAGTCAGCCAACAGGAATGAAGTAGAGCAACTTGCAGTGTGGTGTGCCGCCAACAACCCGGAACTAAACACCCAGAAGACCAAGGAGATCATCGTAGACTTCAGGCGGGCTAGGAGCCATGCACACACCCCCATCTACATCAATGGAGCTGTGGTAGAGCACGTGCCTGGTTTCAAGTTCCTTAGCATCCACATTTCTGATGATCTCACCTGGTCTCTAAACACCTCCAACCTTGTCAAAAAGGCACATCAGCGCCTTTACTTCCTAAGGAGCCTTAAGAAAGCTCACCTCTGTCCCAGGATCCTTGTGGACTTCTATCGCTGTACCATTGAGAGCATACTAACAAACTATCTCAGTGTTGTACGGCAACTGCTGCGTATCTGCCCGTACGGCACTCCAGCGGCTGGTGAAAACTGCCCAACGGATCAGCGTCACTCAGTTACCTACCATTGAGAACATCTACCACAAACGCTGTTTGGGAAGGGCAAGGAACATCATCAAGGATGCCTCCCACCTTAACTATGGACTTCACCCTCCTTCCATCGGGCAGGCGTTACAGGAGCCTACGCTCTCGCACCAGTAGGCTTAGGAAGAGCTTCTTCCCCGAGACTGTGATCCTACTGAATTCCACACCACCTCTCTAATTGCAACTTGCACTCATACTATGTCTGTCTGTGTTTTTAATGGTAATCAAACAACAAGACAAAAAAATACATTGACTGCTCTTTCATTTGTATCTTTGTTCTATTGTATTAATTTGTGCTTTTCTTGTAGTCTCATTTTCTTTATTTTTATTTGACAGTAGTATTTTTTTTCCTGAACATAGCACATACCAAATCATAGAGCAACCGTGATACAAACCGAACTGAGTAATTTTAACCTTTACACCCCTAACTGTGACCCTAACTGTTAAAGATGCGTCCAATCACTACTTTCTGTCAGCCATGTTTAAATAACAGAATCATTATAAAAAGTATTTAATCTTTTTAAGCAGATGGTAAAAAAATTGGTTTAAAAAAACCTCTCAATTTCAGTTTTCAGCTAAAAGAGAAATCAGCTGTGGCAGATCTAATTGGGTGACACTTTACAATCATGTCTCATTTGTTCACATTAGCTAATGCATAAGTGAAAAACTGTGCATTTTTTAAAAGTGCATTAACTACTGTTAACATTCACATTTTTGTATAAAAATTATTTGTATAAAAACACTTTACAATAAGGTTCCATTAGTTTACTATAGTTAACATTAACTAACAATGATAAATATTTCTAAAGCATTTATTAATCTTAGTTGATGTTCATTTTTAACATTTACTAAAATCAAAAGTTGTCTCTATTAACATCAGTTAACAGACGACAGCTAACTACAATAAACAGTTTATTGTGAAATTACAGTATTTGTATTACCTATTGTTGATTAAGATGAATAATTACTATAACAAATATAGGCATATTGCTCATTGTTAATTAATGCTATTTAATGCATTAACTTTCACTAATGGAACCTTATTGTAAAGCCTTTTTTGTAAAAAAAATAATAAAAATAAATGCTGTTAAATGCATTTTTATACAAATTTAAATGCTGAAATTAGCATAAGATTAATGCTGTACAAGCTTTTTTCATAGTTGTATATTAAATAATGGGTCCCACTTTATATTAAGTGACTTTAAGTACTATGTACTAAACATCGAAAAATATTATTGTGTTCAAATAAAATTGTGTTCATGTTGTATGGTAAAACACTTTTGCTGCTATTGAGATGTGATACGTGTAAGGTTAGGGACAGGTGTGGTGGTATGGGTAGGTTTAAGGATGGGTTAAGGTGTAAGGGAAGGGTCAACTGTGTAATTACAAATGTAATTACAGGGCTCCAGACTAACTTTTCCACTGGTTGCACTGGTGCTACCAACTTTCTCAGTTGGTCGCACCAGCATATGATTTGGTCGCACCTTTTTTTTTTTTTTTTGCTACATGCCATGGGATTAAGCCATGCATGCTGATGAATAGTGGTTTTAATGGACCAAGGCTAGCAAAGGCTTTCTTGGTTGCAGCATAAATACCTGCAATATATTATATAAAAACATGTAATATTTGGTAATTATCATTGCCAAATTTCAGGATTTTCATGGATTTTGGACAGTAATTTTAATCTGTAATTTAAAGCATTTTACATTTGAATTATATACAATATATCTATTTACATTTGAATCATATTCTATCTATCTATCTGTCTGTCTGTTATCATCTTTCTATCTTTTAAAAATCATTAAACATTAAAATGTATGCATTACATTTTAAAAGATTATTATTAGATTATAGATTATTAAAAGATTATTATAATACGCTGATACAGATTTTTCGTTATCAAAGTTTACAGTTGTAACAAAAATCAGAAATCTCACACTCCTTACCTTCTGCATTTTATAATAATTTCCTTTTCCTCTGTCCAGCGATTACTCTCATCTAACCGCTGAGAGACGTAGGAAGGGGCTCGGTGTTTCGTGAGACCTTTTCATTTTTATATGCCTTAATTCCTGAATTCGTGACGCGTTTCACCATCAGTGTGCAATGCGCGTGACGTCTACGTTTGTCAATAAATAAACTGCAAGTGTCTTGCGGAAGAACACTGTAGCCGGAGCTACTTCTCTCCGTTAATGTCTATGGCTAGTCACGCAGGCACTGGGCAACTCCGCAACCGAGTCGACCCCGGGATTAAATAGTCCGAATATAAACGCTTATTATAGGCGTACCGTAGTGATTCAGGATAAGTCAAAAACACGGTTTGGAAAATGGATTCATGATAAACTCTTTCATTTTGAACATAAGTTACGGACTGTAGCAGCTGCTGATACAACGGTGTTCTGTTGCGCGAGCGTCCACTCGCACAAATGCGACCACATAAAATTTTAAAATAATCATAAAATCATAAAATTTCGCAGATTCTCAAAAAAAGGGTTGCAGTCTGGAACCCTGAATTACATTAATTACAGCTGTAATTACATGCTGGTATTTTTTTAAATATAAGTACAAAGTAAAAACATGTATGTACACAATAAGTCCATTGTATCAAATTATTAATTTCAATGTAACTACATAGTACTTAAAGTCACTTAATATAAAGTGGGACCAAATAATGTAGTTAACTAATGTTAACAAATGAAACCTCATTAAGTGTGTGTTAGATATAGAATATTCTTCAATGGAGTACTGCTGTACAAAAAGGCACACCGATTCAAAAAACATGCATAACCATTTTGAAGAGTATGGAAATAGAGAGTGCAAACATGAACATGGCGGTTGAGTTGGTTCAGAATTTCTTTTTTAACTGATACAGTCAGTGAATGCATTTTTCGTATGAAAGCAATTGAAAAGCAATTAGCAAGTTTAGACCACAGACACGACTGTTGCACTTACTGTTTGAAGACGTGTACTCGGTATTGAGTAATGCACTTAATCAATTGCAAAAAACTAATCTGCGCAGAGAACACAACTCTGCACATTCCTGGTTTTAAGTCACCATTTATATTAGAACAAAGAACCTTGCAAAATGAAGCGTGACTTGACTTTCCATCACGTCCCTGAAAATTTAGATCACACTTTAGTTTCAATCGCACAGGCTTTAGTAGGAGCGTGAACCGCTCCATGACGACAAGTTCCAGATATAAACATGACTGTGAAGCAAATATGCCCACTGCATCTTCAAAAGTACCGGCCATTAATCATCACTCGGCCTGTTGGATCCCTATAATGCACTGTCTATTCTTGAATTACCGGAATGAGTAATCCTTTGAAATGTAAGTGCAAAACAATACTTCCTCCGAGAGTGGATGGAGATGTATACCTCCTTCTGAGAGAAGTGGGTGATATGATATAATTGCAGTCTCCTGCCATCCTCTTCAGCATGAGCCGCCCTGGTCATCCTGTGGCGTGCGGGCCCACACTACCAAACAGTAGCTGTGCTAATTGGCACGGTTGCATATAGTAAAATCAGATAGATACGGTCGCACAGCACACATTATATTTCATGGAAACGTCTGCTTGAATAATCGTTAAAATGTAAATTCTTGCCTAAACGGTTTTCTTTTCTGTAAGGAACATCTACTGTTCCCGAGAAGGGTAATAAATGTGTTACTGGGAGGCTTAATTTTAATGACGAGTCATAAAGGTAGGAAATTAAAGCTAATTACCAGGTCTGGCGTAGAAATGTGTCTACACGGCCCTCCCCTCGCACACCAGGGTTGCCTAAAATTTATCGAGGTCAATCACCATTTACGCGACAGCCCTACTTCTCGCCAGGTTCAATTAACGAACCGGGAGCAGGGACTAGATTGCTTGGCTAAATATTATGACTTGCCTGACACAACATGCAGACAAAAAGCCCGATCCGTACACACACCAAGAACTGACGTCCTAAAAGCTCTCGCTTAATTACGCACCCTTGTGGGTCACAAGTCCGGCCTTATCAAAAAGCATTCTACTTGACGCTCTATAACGAAGCAGCGTGAAGCCGGCGCTCTGCGGAGAGATAGTGCCGTTGGCATATCTACCAGCTTTCAGTCTAATTTCCTGTCAATCTGGCAGATCATCTGTCTCTGCCTCGGGCTCTCCGTGGCCTCTTTGCGCATTCTATCACCCTGAGCCTTCTCACCGTGCTGCCCACTGGACCGGTCGAACCCGCCCTCTCTCCTGACCTCCTCTCCGAGTGTCTATGGTCCTTGGGGGTGCGGCCACAGCCGAGAGGGACATTAATAACAGGCAGTGCTCTTCGTTACGCCTCCCTGTCGCCCCAGCAACAAATTAATTCCACTTATTTATCTCTCTCGCCAAGGTCGGTGCGGATGGAACAACTGTTTATGGAGCAAAAAGGACGAGGAATTATGGGTGATGTGCTGCGGCTGACAGGGCCGTTTGTTTTCTCTGGCGCACTGCGAGCGAGATAAAGCTTATAATGATCAATTTGATAACAAAAACTCTGCAGTCTCACTTTCCCCTGCTCGTTTTGATGAACTTTTTTTTTTGTGAGCGCACTAACTGCATAAAATGAGAATATAGAGTTAATGGCGAATGATAAAGAGGCAGCCATTTTGAGAGCATTTATCATGATCATTGTCATCGTCTTGCGAGAAACTTCTCGTCAGGCACTTTTGTCTAGGTAACAAAAGTAGGAGTCAGGACTGATGAAATCCTTTTCCCCGACCACAGCAGCCCACAGACCCTCTCCCTCCTGCTGACACGAACAGTCCGCCTATGAAAAATCATATGAACCGTCTTTATACATCACACTACGCCGCTCTCATGATTCACCTTCGGAGCGAGAAGGACAGCTAGGTCTTTAAACAAGAAAATCTTGGCGAGTCAGGATCTTTTCCTGTAACTTGCCCATGACAGCATAAAAAACAACGCTACACATAGAAAAGAAACTCGTGAGGCACGGGATAAGCGTTCAAGGGGATTTAAGGAGTTAATAATGAGAGAGTATGAGAGATCGGAGATCTTCAAAGCAACAGCGCTCCTTGTCATCTATAATTGGCTCCAGATGTGACTGCGAAATATATAGCATGACATTTTCTACAGACTTGAATCTGTGAAGAGAAACTATTCAAGGTGAAGTGTGGCCTGCTCCATCATACTGAATGGTTTTGACCCAGAAACCCCTTTCAAGATTTATTACTGAATGAAAAAAAAATAATTACTTTGTTTCTACTCATTTTAGTGGTGGTTGCTGAAAACCATAAAGTCTATTTTTTTAAAGACAGTTTTCAGACTTTTTTTTTTGGCAGAAATAGAAGTTTTGTTAAAAAAATGGCATTACATAATTAAGGCAACAACAGTTTAAGTAAATATATAATGCATTTATAATATAGTGCATATATGTAACAATTGATTTATGATTTTAGCTACATGCTCTGCTCTTAAGTTTTCAAGCTACGAACGATGGACACTCACTGACTTTCCTGAGACAAATGTAACGTGAAGTTGTTTTTTTATTTTAATATACTTTAAAATGTAATATATTCCTGAAATGGCAAAGCTGAACTTTCAGGCATCATTACTCCAGTCTGCAGTGTCACATGATCCTTCAGAAAACATTCCAATATGCTGATTTGATGCTCAAGAAACAATTATTATTAATGTTGCAAACAGATGTGCTGCTTAATATTTTTGTAAAAATAGTCAAAATATTTTTCCAGGATTTTTTGATGAATGGAAATTTTTAAAAAGCAGCATTTATTTTAAATAGAAATCTGTTGTAACATTTGAAATGTCTTCACTGTCACGTTTGATCAATTTAATGCTGAATGTAAATTATCTTTATTGTAGTGTACAGTATATATACAAATAAAGTATTATATAAATATTATTTTAAAAAAAATTCAGGTTGTGTAAAATGCATTGCTCCAAAACGGTTCACTGGCAACTTCTGATTTAAAATAATAGAGTGCCTCGCATTCAGACACTGATATTTTCTACAGATTTGGATCTATAGAAGAAAACCGCTAAGCTAGCTGTCGAAGGTGAATTATTTACCAAACCTTCCCTACAGATCCCCTATTGTACTATGCTAAACCACAGTTCGAAATGGTTGAAAGCAAGACAAACAATGAGACTCCAGGTCTTCCTTTCACATGGAAGCTTCCAGCAATCATTTTCCACATTGATTTTCTTCGCTGCAGCTTCGTTTAAGCAATTTGAGTCCTCTATTATTAATGTGGCTGACAGGCCTCTCGGTAAGGCCGGGTCTAAAGTACCCTGCCACTCACACAGACCATTTGAGTCAGGAAATGAGCTTGCAGCACCAAGCTATAATAACAAAGCTAGTGAGGACAGCAAAGTGAGACAACATCCAAAAGCCTTGGATTACATCCTTGGCTGTTAAAGGAAAAGAATGGACAGTTCAGTGACCTCCCCCTCCCATATCTCTCATGGCATTGACAGCGCTGAGGTGGAGATGAGTCAATCACAGAACCATTAAATATTGAGGCATTGTGTATACACGAGCGCTATAATGAACAGCTGGACGAATAGGCAAGTACCTTGACACACACACACACACACACACACACACACACACACACACAGTGTTTTGGCTGCAGGCTGTTTCTGGGTGTAGTGTTTTTTCCCTTAGGCTCAGTGGTTGCCCAGGTCCCTAATGGTCTCGAACACAGGCATCTCTGCTCCGCATCCTGTGGCTCCTGCAGCCGCAGTGGCAGTGAGAAATGGCTGCAATATCCCAGTCGCCACAGCAGAGTCTGTCAGCAGTAACGGCGCCACCTTAACGGATCTCTCGCTGCTCTTCTACCTCTTTTCCTCCCAGCTTTCAATTTAGTTAAAGCCCTGACAACCTAAATCCATTTGAGAAGACAAATTAGCCCCCTTCCCCAATGAAGTATCAGGCGTGGGTCATGTTGAACTGTACAAGCACTTATTCACGTCGCAAGCGGTGCGGGATTAAACCGCCACCCTGAGACGTATGTACTCCAGCGAATGGGCATGGCACATTTGCAATTTTACTGCATCAGCAAAGCAAATTCCTGGACTTAAAGGGGTATGTTTCTTAGAAATCTACATCCTTGAGGTCTGCTGACGTTTGTAATTGCATTAATGAGTAAAAAGTGTTGGATTATGACTGCTAACTGAGGTTTGAAAGTTTTGATGTTAAATGGATAGTTTACACCAACAATGACAGTTCTGTCATTTACTCACTCTCATGTCGTTCCAAATCTGTATAACTTTCTTCTGTAGGGTCCAAAAAAAGCATGGGTTCCTATTGACTTTTATTATATGAACAAAAAACTAAAGAAAATGTTAAAAACAGTAAAGAAATAGTGTTACACAGAAGAAAGTCAGTCGAACAGGTTTGGGATGACATGAGAGTTAGCAGATAATGACAGCTTTTTCATTTTTGGGTGATTTACTGTATCCTTTTGAAGTCACTCTGAGTGGGAGAGTGGAGGCAAAACTTCAGTTTTCTGGAGCATGAGGAATGATCCATGAAAAAAGCATAGCATTTACAGAGAAGAGCACACAACATGAACCCTGTCTGTGTGCCCTTGTTACTTTACAAAGAGGCCTGCTCTTTTTCAGCACAGGCTACAGAGCAAAGCTGATCTTTTGACATCGGTTCCATTTGCTCTTCTTAGTTCGCCGAATGCTTTCTCTATGAGGTATTATGCTTTTTGGCCCAAGCTGCAGATGCCAACCTGCTCTCTTCTCACTCTCTTCCTCTGTTTCTCACTTAAATCATAGTATGAATGCACATTGCACACATGCACATCTGAAGACAGAATGAACAGAAAAGAAATCAGAATCAAGGTTGTTTTTGCCAGGCTTGGCACAGACACAATTTGTATAATTGCTTTTGACAAAAATGCTTTGCCTATCAAATATCATTCTTCATTAAATTGCCTAGGATTCAATAAGCTGTCATATTTCCATATTTCCAATTTGACAGGTTGTTCTTGTGGTGGGAATCTAAATGTATTCCAGAGCTCGCTCTCCACTCGAGCGCAGCGTGGCTCGCACTTATCACGAGGAGCGAAGAGGAGAGGGAGAACTCATTTCTACCCAGCGTAAAGAGCTCCAATTCATTAACATAACACCATACCAGACATGAATATGGATTATTGGGAATCTTATGAAAGAAAACAGCCTCGCTTATCCAATCTTTGCCCTCCGTTTTAAAAAGCATTAATCGGAGATACAGATTCAAAGGGAGAAAGACTCAATTAAAAAGCAATTAGAACCCAGACGGACCAATGCAGCCAGAACATGTTAGACCTTTCAGCAATCACCTTTTAATCAATTAGCAAAAGTATTATGAAATCGTATTAATAAAGATCGCTCCGTGCTTCATTGTCAGCAAATGCATGAAAAACAAAAAGAATGAGCATGAGATGCAGAGTTCTTTGTCTCCATCACCCATCCCTGGAACTCCAAATATTGAAGATCCAAATTCATTTGAATATATTACTAAATATCTATTTTGTACAGCACAAACCGAAACAACTACTCTTCCGGCATTGCCAGGCAATCCTTCTCATTGTGATGCTAGTTTTCTCTTCGGTCCCAAGGAGAACATCAGCTATTGTTAAAGACCTTTTCTGGTAACCACGACAACTCCTCTCACTTCAAATCTTTTGTTTTACATCATTCAAGCATCATCCGACTCTTTTATAGTTTCAACACAACCCACACCAAATGTACTCTTTGCATCTTCACACTACTGTGGACGCTCCCACCCAAAAAAGAAGGGGACGTCAGAAACAAAAAAAGCTATTGGATGAATAGACCTATACTGCAACAGGATGCCAAGCAGGCTTAAATTAAAAGAAAAGAGTAAACAACATCAATGTAAACCATTTATAACGATGAAATAAGCATACATATACACAAATAGAGATGTATTATATCCTTCCTGTCTGTATAGCTAGCTGGAGAGAGCAGTTGTAAAGGGTAAAATAACATGGTAGAGGCACAATCTCTCACACCGGTAAATATAAAGTTCAAGGTGAAAATGAGTGAAAAGAACAAAAGCAGGGCAAAAAGATAAAGGTGTACTGTAAAAAAGCCAAATAATGAAAAACAATCTATCAAATTCCACTGAGACAAAAAATAAGGATAAAGCAATATTTGTAGTGAACTTGCATCAGCTAAATCAAAAACATAATTGAATTATTTTACAAAACTAAAGCTTTTTAACTACAGATAAATAATATTTTATTATATTTATACACTGCTTTTTGACATAATTAAGAAGACCTTAGTGGTTTTTGAATTACCAAGACTGCATTTATTTGATAAAAAAAGCACTAAAAATTGTGAAATATTATTACAATAATATTACAATCACGTGACACTAAAGACTGAAGTAATGGCTGCTTAATGTGGTTGTGATGTACTTCCAGTTTAAGCCCGTACTGTATATCTATCCAACTATACAAAAACAGATAATTTCTCCATTGCAAGAGGTACATATACACCTAACGGCTTCACTGTACACTTTTATCTGGATATTTGATCATCAAATTAGGCTCCAAGACTTTCGGAGGGTAAAATATTTGAATTGAATTGTTTCTAAACAACAATGTATGCAAAGTACTCCCATTTCCCATCAATCAAAGACACTCACAACTACTTTACATAGAACACTACACCAATAATGTCCTGCAAGACAATGTGACAGAACACCGTCCTTCAAAGACCTTTTGTAGTATTTCATTAAAACTGAAAATCACCAATTAAAAGTCTTTCAGAACTGAGAGTCTTTCAAACCTTGACAGTTTGTTGCCCAAGGAAAATTACCAGCTAACCCAGCCTAGGAAGTCATTTAACACAGCACAGTGTTTCCATTTCCAGTCTTGACTCAGGGTTCTGTTTTTGTGTTTCCTGTTCTTTTACATTTACATCCGTCTTTGGCATGATTTATGGCCTAATGATCTCTGGCCCAGTTTCTCCAGAACAGAATGAGCACAAATTATCCCCGTCCAAGGCGTCACATCCCTAGCCAGGTCTGATTTACTGCCCCCCTCTCCACACGAGACGAATGATCAGCCCCAGAGCCACTGTGGCGGTGAGCCCATCTTGTGCTTGCTATTAAAGATGTGATGGGCCATACGTTTAGATTGAGACAGCCAATCCAAGAGGTCTCTCTGTTAAGTCAACTTAAATGAATTGACCAGGCAGCTGCACTTTGGTGGCTTCAATTGACGATCACAGGAAAACTGCCTTCTGTTATAAAACTTAGCCAGCATAGTTCGCTACTGAAGTCAACTTTCTTAGCCTTCCTTCCAACAATATAGTATGGCACTAGTAATGCCGAGGTCAGGGGTTTGATTCTCAAGGAAAGCAGGAACTAATAAAATGTATACCTTAAATGAAATGCAAGTCACTTTTGATAAAAGCATCTGCCAAATGCATAAATGCCTAAAATGTATTCACCTTCGATCGTGTCACCGTAGTTTTTCATGACACGCCTTCCACACCTAAAAAGGAAAATTCTGCCAACATTAACTCACCCTCATGTCATTCCAAACCTGGCCTTCTTTCTTTTGTGGGGTTCAAAATAAGCATCAGTCTTTTAATGTATGAACAAACAAACCAAAAAGAGAGAATAAAAAAAATGTGATTTTGAAAAATGTCTGAAAAAAGTGTTTTTTAGCCATACAATAAGTCTATGTGGTCCAATGTTGTTTTGGAACCCACTGACCTTATTACAGTTTATCATGTTTGGAATGACATGAAATTATGACAAAATTTTTATTTGTGGGTGATCGCTCGCTTTAAGAGATTCTGACTATATCCATACAATAATTGAAGTGGTTAAAGGCCCACTGAAGTGCCTTGAGACGAGCAGCATTATTCAATGTTTTGACAATTTCCAATGAAACAGGAAGACATAGCGGGACATATCGAACAGATCCTAATAGCCAATAGTGTTTCCTTTATATTACAGTTGAGCTTGATAAAGCCCCAGTTTCCTACTGATCTCTAATCGTTTATCCTCCTAACCGCCTCCATATCGTTTTAAAATATAACATTCTGTGCAGAATTTAAATGGGTCCGATACATTTTTGTGGTCTGCTCTGACTCCATATGCATATGATCCACTCTGTGCTATCGTGTCTCTGGACAGGAGCGGGCTGAGTGCACGCTGCGGCGATTCGTTTGACACTAACGTGAAACCAGACTTCATTCGTCCCAATGGGAAGCATATTTACATAGTCTGAATTGTTCCCTATCCCCTATACATTGCACTATGTGCCATACATCATGTAGAAAATAGTAAATGTGTGCATTTTAGCCACAGCTTCAGCTTCTATTTGGGGGCGGGATGCTGTTGATTAAAGAGAGCATTTGATTGGACAGAAAATCTGATGAGAAGCTGAAGTGCAGCGTGATGTCATCAAAATCATTGATCCATATTGCCGGAAGTGAGAGACTAAGTTTTGAATGCTTATATCCTTTAAAAACAAATTTTGTCATTGTTTTGGAGCACACTATCTTATAGAAAACAGTAAGACTAACATATTCATACTGAAAGCCAAAAAACTTTGAAAAGGATGTGGGAAAACAATCACATAAACACCCTTTCCAGAGTAATGGCTTAATTGGCCAGGTTTTAATGACAAGAGGTGTCCATTTTAACAAGGAGTTACCCTACAGCCAGTCCGTGACCCGAAATCAATGATGTCCTAATATATATATTTAGCAATCCACGCTCATTGAAATTCAGAGAGCTCATCGCCCGTGTCAGAAATATAAATGGCAACATATTTTTAGAATTGACATATAGAGTGGAAAGCATTGTGCCATTACAGGATAATTAGCAAAACAATTAAGCAAACAGAAGGAATATCAGCATGGGCAAGGAACACAAAACTTTCGATGTGAAACATATCATTGGAGTTTGTGATTAAAAAACACACAATGTCAATCACAGCCCATCATTATCAGTGATGTAATTGCGTCGCTGAGTAAATGACACGCTCATTAGAAATGTCACGCAGATACTCTTATTATGTGCAGCTGGCCGTGTGGTTCGCCGGATATCCGTAAAGCCCACTTTATTGGCCGTGACGTGTTAATAAATATGTGCATTAATGTATAGAGACACTGATGACCTCATAAATGTCAAACGGAGAGAATCATGATCTCTCGGTATCTACTATTAAACAATTACTCTGCCCCCTTTGGGACAGCGGGCCGGAGATTAATGAGGACCCGCGCACCCCCAGGGAAACCGACTGGTGCCGGCCGCCGCAGATTTGGCAGGTCAAGAGGAATGGGGAAATGGCAGAGCTCATTCTCCCGCGGGGGCGCTCCACATCCCTTCAGTGAGAGAAATTTGAAATTCATCAAAGTGGGCTAAACGGAAGGATTTAAATATGTATTTTCCCTTCTGAGGCCTTTATGCATTCATGTGTTCTGTTAATTAAGGTATTACAATTATCTTGAGAGGACTGCTTGAATTTGCACTTGAATCTGAGCGGGGCAAAACAGCCTCGTTTATGGTTTCATTAAAATACCTGTCAATCTACCGCGCCAAAGCTGTCTGTCTGTTTATCTTTTTGCATCGCAAGCCTTTAAGGGCAACTAACCGCAGGGATCCGACTGGTTATTTTTTTCTGTCTTGCCATATTCAGCCTGAATCTGAAGTTCACATATGGCACTTAAAGGAGTGACTATGAATGCATAAGCTTTATGACTCCTGAGAAATGAGTCACACAATCCACATCTTTCTTCACAATCCACCGACTGTGAAGAGGAAAATGCTTAGCAGCCATTCTCATGCATATTTACTGTTTTTCAATACACAAGCTGTCATCACGCATCACTTCAGAGCTTTTCAAAAATTATTTGAAACCGCGCGTGCGTGTGTGTATTTAAGGTTCATTTTCGAATGTGCATGTTTGTGTATTTAATCGCTTTAAAGGTTGCGGACGCTACAGTGCTTTATTGTGGGTTTTTTACAGAAATTAGAATACAGATAAGCGTCCTGTTTATTCCTGGCATCAACCTGCTGAAACAACAATAAATCATGATATCGCATCTGCTACCAAGGTACGAAAGAATAAATAAAAGTAAAAAATAATCTCTTGACAATTTGGCTGCTAGCGAACGATGCTCTATGAAGATAAGTGTCACAACCGGGAGATAGTTGCTGCCAGCTACTCAAGGGAGATTTATGCTGATCTTAAATAACCAAGGTCGGACGTATTCCCACTGAAAATGAAACGGTCGTGCAAGCTAAGCTTAGGGCCCCCACCCCCGCCTCGGGGACTGTGCCCTCGCTCGTCTGCCCAGGATATAGTTTTCCATCACCTCAGTCACTCTCCTCTATTGACTGCAGGCTATCGATTCAACGTCTGATCTCCATCTTGCTCACCTGGGGAGCTTGTGTGTCCGTTGTGTATTGATCTGTGTTGCCAATGATTTCTGTCTTTGTTTTCTTTCGTTCTTTTTTCTGCTGTACGTTTTTTTGAGGGTTGTCACGACTTTCTATTTCGGTTTAATGCAAAGCTCAAAAACACAGTTCTCTCTTTTGGTCAGTGAATCATAGCTGCAGTATCCACCTATAATACCTGGAGAAAACTATCAGTTAATATTTCCATTCATCTTCCTTGGGTGACATCAATTTTTAGCAGAAGACAGAATTTGAATTGAATCGGCAGCGCCCCACAGACGGTTGAATTTAAATGACAGGAAGAGGAATTTACTGAATTCAAAGAACTTCAATGCAGGTATAACATTTTGGTAAGTGAAGATCTTTTCATCCATCCATCCATCCATCTTCAAACATCAAGGCTTTTACCTTTATTAAAAAAAAAAAGTTATATTCATTTCTTTGAATTTTACAAATTCAAATTCAAGAACTGAACTGGAATTTAAAAGGCATTTTCAATTAAAATATGAATGGAGCACAACCCTGGTATTGAGTGTGAATTTACATGTGCAATGTTCATTAAACATATAGTCTAAAAGCCCATTCACACCAAGGATGATAATTATAATGACAAAGATATAGTTCTAAAAACAATTCTAAATATAAAAGGATAGCAGAGTCCACACCACAACTATAACAATAACGGCACAGAGGAAAGGTATCGCTGGAATCACTTTCGGAATGATTTTGTTTTGTCCGCTGGTGTGAACGCTAATATGGTAATCATGATCTTTATAGATATCGTTCTTGGTGTGAACAGGCATTTAGTCTCCATTTAAAATATAAATTATATTATATGATTATATAGTACATTTGCAGACTGTAGTTAAATTGTGAGTTGCTTGCAGCTCGAAAAGCATCCATTTATCCAGTAGGTATATCTTCCACGAGTCAATTTCAAAAGCAAGCGATAGACATTAATTTATTATGTTTACAGGCTAATATGACTAAATCTCCTCCAAAAGGTTATATCAGCTATCAAATCACCCCAGCACACATGTGAACATGCAGTGCATTGGACGAGGATAGCACCCACCTACCAATGCTGGTAATGACATTCTGGCAGGCACACCACAACAATGAGTCCAAGCACTATCCCACCTTGAGGGTATTTCAAAATAGCTTGACCTGATGGAAAAATACTGCCAGCGAGCATTGCTCCAGCAAATTAGGCTCAGCATGTTCCTCTCCTTCAGCAAGATAAAAGTGTTGCTTCAACTCCAAAGGAAAGAAAGACGGAGCCTATCTATTTCTCCCTCTCATTACGTAGTCTTTTCGGTCCTATTTTTGCCTCAATGATTGCAACATAACACGTTGCAGCATGACATGTACGGCTATAATATCTGATAATATCACACCTTTTCAATGATCGTAATGTAATACTTGAAATAAATGTGCTATTAAACCTAATTATACACATATATTATACAATTATTATATATAATAATTGCATGTTGCTAGCCATTACTTGATGGCATGGCTCTCAGCAAATAGAAATATCACCGTAAAATAATATTGCATAATACTGCTTCACATCTCCCTGGAATGGAGAGAAAAAAAGTTCTATGGAACTTTAATTTGCATAAAGACAAAAACAAGGAAGACAATCTCTTAACTCAATTAGAAAAACACTGCACCACATTAATTAAATACCATCTACACAATATTGTGGATCGATTCTCAAATATCAATGGTGAATATTATATTCCTAGATTTCAGTACACTGCATAGAAACTGGCAAATTGGGGCCACTGGGATCAGTGTTCAGTTTAAATCCAACTAGAAGAGGTGGGTGATACATTTTGAATTGGTCAGGCATAGTGCCATTTGAGAAGTGTTTCTCAATGGCTAGACTGACCCATCAAGAAATCCTTCCGCCTTCACAAAGATAAACCCCCCATTCCAAAAACGCATGAATGACATCTGCTGATTACTTTTTAATTTCATTATAGGAATCTAATGAGAAAATCATCGTATTAACAATGATCGGCTCTACATAAATGGCGACAGTGAACTCATTGTGGTCCCCTGACTGTCTGAGTATTCAGCACCTTTAGCCCAGACACAATCCTAAAATGTCTGCTGCTCTGATGGGGTTAGCCATGCCTCTGAACCCCATGAAATGAGCTGTCCTCCATTACAGACTGCTCCAATTGAATAAATGTTGGGAAATAACCACCGCCATAAATCGTGTGCATTATCTGCAGAAAACACCAGCATGGAATCAAGTGTGTAACCTGGGCTTAATCTATCATTTTACAGTAAGGTTCAATTTATTAACATTAGTTCAATCCATTAACCTTTTTTTTTTTACAGCATTTAATAATTAATTCATAAATATTGATAATTCATGCTTGTCCGAAAATGATTACATGGCTCGATGAAATGTTTGATTTTGATTGGTCAATCTAGATATTATACCAGATATTTACTAATAGTCACCGTCGTCCATAACAACACTGTATATTAGATGCTCACACAGTAACTGCATTATGTTCATGTTTTGGGTAGGCTGATAAATACATTTCAATATTACATGTAAACATATGTATTTATTTATTTGATGAATAGCCATGTAATAAGAGTGATCATGTTCAGTCAACCGATCACTGCTAAATTAATCCCAAAGATGACCAGAACTCCAACGCAAAGCCGATGCTTAATTTATTCAATGTGAAATATATAAATGTTAATGTATTGGTAGTTCTAGAAATTAACATGAACACAGATTATTAAAAATAGTGCATTGTTAGTTCTTGATACCTAGTGCTTAACAACATTAACATTAACAAAGTGAACCTTATTGCAACGTGTTACCATTTTCTTTGTGGTAATATATTGAAGCCATTTGGGTCACATTTTAAAAACAACACCAATGGCAAATGATCAGAACGTGTCTCACTTCACCTGTAATTGTGTTTGCTTTCTACTTCTTGTTTATAGTCTGAAGTGGTTAGAAAAGCACGTGGAGAGTGCTTCAGAAATGATCAAGAAAGAATGACCCTCCAGCATTTAAATGACTGCTAGTCAGCTGAGGAAATACCTACAAACTAAATTCCTCTGTAAACACTGATGTTCTAATGGTTTCCCCATATATTTATATCTTTTGAGTGAAATCTCATCCGAAATGATTCCAACTGAAACTTTGTGTTTGATTGAAATGTGCGCCCAATTTAAGATAAGGTCTAGCATTGGACTGGTGTCTTGTAGATATGAAGACAGAGTCTGGAGGCAGTATTAAATCCATAAATAACACAACATACTCTTCCTTCAAGTAAAAGAAAAAAAATCTTTATTTTCTTTCTTTCTTTCTATTTTTTTACTTCAAGCAACATAGCATCAGTTCCAACTGGCAGCATGCCTGAAACACTGCCTCTCCTCATAAAAAAAGTCTTTGAAGTTTTGTGTCAAAGAGCGATGAATGAGAACAGAGTATAAGGTGATGGGATTTGTGATGGATGAACGGCTGTTAGATTGCAGGAAGTGCTTATAACTGGAATGTGTGACCTTGTGTGACTTACGCTGCAATTAAGATAGAAAAAAAATGGTCAGTTTGTACTTTGTTTTCAGCCTGTACACAAAATATCACATAACAGGTCTGGAAAGGTCATTGTTTTCAGAGTAGATTAGCATCTTTTAATCTTTAATCGCCTGTGTCTGTGAGGTAGCGCTATTGATTTATTTCTAAATATTGACATTGTGGTTAGCTAGCGGGTTAGTGAGTTACTGAAAAACCAGTGGTGTGTTTTCCACTGGCGCTCAATTTATTTTCTCTGCGTTTCACCTAATACATTACAGTGTATGAATGAACACGACAGTGGCAAGTCAGCAAAGGTACGGTTGTAGTAATTTAAGAGGCCGTTCCACTTTTGTAATTACATTAACGAGGCATCCGATGTGCAACGGCAGGCGTAATGGGATTTTAAATACGTATTGATCAACACGTCACAGCAGGCTTTCTTCTTCCTATCACACTCAGGGTCATCTGTGACAATGACACAAGTGAATGATGGTATCTGAGGTGCGTTTCTTGGCTGAGAAGAAACGACTAAGCAGCTAGCACAGCATTTTTCTAGATTATAGTAAAAGCTAAACATGCTAAATGGAACAAGCTGGATGGATAATTTCACTTGCAACAAAAACGAGAGCTAATCCAAAGACTTTTCAGGAATTGTACACGTCTACCACAACATTGCTTATTTAAACAGGTGCAGGAGGTTTCAATTCAGAGGATTTACTATATAAATACCCACACTTTTGGCATTCTTTATGCCGCCATGTCAATTAGGTTTAAAAAATTCTAATTTGGAGTCAGTGTAGTCCCACCTGTGAACCAGGCTTTACAGCGCCTGCAGCAACGATTCAGCTTCACAGGCTCTCTCCGAGTGAAATGACAGCAATTAGACCCACCGGCCTTCTGCGCACCACCCGTATTACAGCACATCTTTTATCCTCCCCAAAGCAACTTAGCACAAGAACGACGGTAATGTGGCTGCAAAGAGGAGACAAGCACAATCTCACAGACGCACACTTCATCTATGCTGTACGGCACGTATTTTAATAAGATACTTGCACTTGTCTTCGATCCGGCTAATGTCAAGTAAAAATGGGTTTATGCATTCCCAGAGGGAACCACACATATAAACAAAGAGTTCACTCATGCCGAAAGCAAGGACACTGCTCAGACCCCTGATCTGTAAATGTCCCTAAACAAATGACCTAGTATCATATTAAAGGGATATGGATTGCAATTACAATTAGAACTAGAGGTTTAAAAAACATTTTTAAAATACTTTATTTTGGTGTAACAATCTGTAGATTCAGTCATATTTAAATATTATAATTTTACAAAAATTATCAACGAATAATATTAAAAATGTTCAACTTGAATAAGAGCAGTTACCCCATTAATTACATTTTAGGTTATTTGACAATACATTTCACAAACTAACAGTGTAACTAATGACCTTAATCAAAGAAATGAATAGCTATTTATATACAGTTATTTCACATTACAACTTTTTATTCTGAGGTGGCGAGCAGGACGAGGTCCGCCACATCTGCATTTTAAATGTTCAAGCTTTTTTCCTTGGTGTTTAATAACTGTAAAAAAAAACAGCCCAACCTTTTATTACGGATGCTAAGACGACAAGCATGTGAAATCCCATACTTTCCTATTTTATACTTAAGAACTTTATCTCACGTTTAAACACTCCTTCAGGAGAAACAGAGTAAGCTTAAAAAAACCTTATAACTTCAGTTATCATATTCAGTCAAAGCTTAATTTAAATGTAAAACTAAAAATATTTACTGTTATTTAGTTCTGGCGCTCTCTCACTGCCTTCTCAGCATATAACATGAACATAAAAGTGATTTAATATGAGAAGAGAATTATATATACAGTATATACACGCGCGTTGAATTATAATAAATTTCAGACATGCTGGTAATTTATATTCTCAGCCAGGCACAGCTCAACTGAAGATCCCAAGATTGAGAAGTTTCCTGAATCTTTAATTATATTATGTGCTGCCTTGTAATTAATTAGGCTGCAATTATTGGTAAATTTGTGTTGTAATTGTTTCAATTTAATTGCAGGACTTCACTGAAGCATGTAACGGAAGCTGCTACACAAACAATAAACAGAATATAAACCAACAAGAAATGCACGTTTCAATTCATTCAATTTCTCTGTAACAACTGTGGTCCTCACACACACAAACATATATCCACAGAAAAATATCACAATGCAAAATTCATTTGATAATGCCAGCGTGACCCCGCTGGCAAGGTCAGCCGCCACACGCATCATTTCATTCAATTTTACAGACAGATGAAAACCAATTTTCTATAAGAAAATGGAATGAGAGAAAATATAAATGCCTCTGAAAATGTATTCAAATGTGCTAAGAGAAGCCTTGAAGCCCCCACATCTCCTGTGGGCATTAGCCCATTCAGGATAGTGTGATGGCCTGGGTGTCAATGCCTTACAGAGCACAATCAAGATCCCAGCGAAAGACAGAAAGCACACCTACCTGCTCCACCAATCACGGATCCCTCATTTTTCAAACCAAGGCGCATAACCCCCTCAGTCTATGTGTGGAGCCCTTTACATTTCAGTGGATAAACCAGCATGCAGTGGGCTGTGAGCCGGGTGCAGGATGTGAGTGCTTGCAGTGGTGAGTGTGTTGGGTGACGTCCACTTACCTTAGCTGGATCTCACCGGGTTCTTCAAAAATTGTATTTTAATATCAAAGAGCAGTAAAGTGCCACTAAATTAATATGCATTTATGCATACAGGCAGTATGGAATGTTCTAAAAGGGATCAATGTCTGCAGAATATGAAAATTTGAATATCTTGAAGAGCTCTTACCTGATTTTTTGGGATGATCTGACAACGCATGTTCATATTGAATGCTTTTAGAAAAACTTTCAAATGTGTCCCAAATCTGCATGTGTTCTCGTCGACTCCTTGTGGTCAATATTTTATTCGAATATTTCTGAAATAATGGAGATAAACCTGTCTATCGAGGCAATTACTATATATTATTATTACTTTATTTTATTTTTTGTAATAGATAATAACACAAAGCAAACTGTTAGTTGCCTGTAGGTATTAATAGATATCTACACAACACTGTGCAACTGATTTTTTAGTAGCAGACTAATTTTAATGTACTGTTTTCCTTCATAACCCTACATTAGATTTGTTGACACATAGCACAATGATGCATTTTCATGACATCGCACCTACCTTCCAGCCCCTCGTCATATTTGTAGGGAGTGACACAGAAAAATCAGTGTGACTTCAGTACCACAAACACAAGAATAAACAGATGCATGTGTAAAGCCACATATACAGGAATATACATGAAGAGCTCAAGTTAAACTACATCATTACATAGTATGAAAGAAGCATTATATACCTTTTCTTTTCCCTATGATATTGATATAATGGTTCCATGAAGAGAAAGTCCAGAGAGATACAGGAAAATACAAAAGGAGAGGAAAGAGGCAACAGTCAGAATCATGACCGTGTGTTAGATTCAGAGACAGAAAAATGAAAGGTTACGTTTAGAAGAGACCCCATGCATTGCGGTCAAAAAGAGAAAGGGCAGGCAAAGAGGAGATGGAAGCTTCCTATCGCGATACATGCCAGAACATGACGATGGGAGAGATGAGGGAGACTGCATGTATATCGAACAGATGGCTAATGCTTTCCAGTTTCGGAGAATTTTCAGACTAGCACATTTACAAAGAGTGAACAGACCCCTGAGAGAAGCCCCTATAACTCACATCATCCACTGGGTTGAAAGTATTTTTTCCCCCTCTATATGAAAATGAAGTTGGCAAGCGGCAATGGAATAGCGGGGCTGTTGAGAGAATGACGAAGAGAAAAACTAAAACGCAAAAGAAGCGGCGTGATGGGTTGAAGGGAAAGCAGAAAGAGAGAGATATTGAGAGCGGGAGAGAGAGAGAGAGCGCGAGGAAGAGACGGGAGAGGGCGGGGGGGAAAAAATGGAAAAGACCAAACCATCCATTGACTCAGCGCCAAGCCAGAAAGAAAGCAGCCCCAGTAAAACCCTACCAGCAGTGAAGGAAGATGAGGAGGATTCAGCACAAGGCAGTGAGAGAGAAAGGCAGAGAGATGGAGGAGGGAGTGGCTGATGGAGGCAAAAAGGTGAGTAAGAAATTAAACCCATACCTTGGTCGCCCATCATCAGGTGCGCAAGACCTTAAGGGAAGACAAGAGCACAGTCAGCACAGAGAACGGGATCATGGGAAGGTTTTTTTTTGTCACATTGACATGTGGGCATCGTCTGAACGGTGGATGCCCGCGGGGTGGGGGTGGGGTGGGGACGGGGTCAAAGGTGAGGGAGAGAGTGGGTGTGAGGGAACATTCAAAAAGCATTTCCTCAACCCAGCGGTTGCAATGCTTTATCGGTCACACTCGAAAGAGACACATCTAGATTAGAAAAGAAATAAATCACTTCTCAGTCGCCAAACAACAAACTTGTCGTCCGCCTGGTCAACCTTCCACAGGAGGAAGATGATGATAAGTTACGTTATGTTGCAAATAATGGTTTGCCACAAAAACATATCAATACAAAAACAAAATATCTACAGCTTATATTAGGATAAATCAATATTACCCATTTCATCTTTAATTTGATGTCTGTTTAGGTTCCTGTGAGCCACAGCCAAAATATATAAATATATATACCTCCCAAAATAAATCTGAATGGAGAGTGTAGGTTTTTCTCCTCAAATATAAACTCTGTTAGTAAGAAATAGCAGATTTTGTCATTTGTCTATAGTACTTACCAACCAGATTCTCCAGATTTTCCATTGTAGTGAACATTTCACATGTATGTATGTGAGTTTGTGTCTTTTATTTCTTATATGAGCTTTAAAATGCTCATGTGTCTGTATCTTTAGATGTAATTAAACAGTACCGCGTCCATTTTGCTCCAGCCTCTGGTTTCTGCTTAGCAGAGCACACCGATTTGAATGAACCATGTGTTTACAGACAACCTCGAATTAAGGAAGTGCTCTCAATAATAATATTGCAAAATGAAGATGCATACCTTTTACCTGTGCTGTACACCAGTTCCACTTACTGTTTGTGTACCATATTCAAATAAAATTTGAAATAGAGGATATTTCTAAAAGAACGAGTTGAAATATGAAGACAGAGAGAAGTACATGAGTAGGGGGGGTTGGATGAAAAGAAAATAGGAAAAAAAACGTCTACCCACCTCCTACATAGGCCTCTTCTGGAGGGGCGGCCGAGGCGTGAAGAGAGAGAAGGAGACATTGATTAAGAAGCATGCAGACTGGAAGGTGGCCCAGCCTTGAGGATTACCGTGGTTACCATGCGTCTTATCATCCTGTGCCCAGGCCAAACATTCATTACCATGGAAAATGCAGAGACCAGAGGGTTTATTTGACTTTAAGTGTCCTCTGGCCTCCTCAAGATCTAATCTCATTGAGTCTATAGTACTCTGAAAGAGCGCTGTTCCATGGTGAGATGATGATAACACATTATTAAGTCATTCAAAAGCTGATAAAACACATGGTGAAATAGACTCTTCACAGTATATCAATGAACATGCGCAAACATGCAAATCGTAATTAAAAGTAAACTAAAAGACGGAGAGAAATGGGTGGGACCCCTAATAGCTATGATATTACTTCAGAGAAGTTGTTTTATACAAAGCAAAGCAAAGCAAAATATGTTGTTTTCCCTCAGGAAAAAAATGTAAATAGCACATTAAAGCAACACCAAGGAACTTTTCCTCAGCGGTCGCCCTACAGGTTGGAAGCGGAATTGTCCATTACCGCTGTCGTAAATAATTTAGCCTACCGCAGCCTACTGTCACACGCGCACGCTCGCTGTTTATCCAGCACCGGCTTTGGAATCAACAATGGCAGACGTCCCAACCTGCAAGAAGTCATTTCAGGGAGGTATATCTTGGTGACTGGATTGTTGACGGGGGGTGGCGGGTTGGTTGACTAGCTTTCGTGAGGCACACTCGCAAGGTCTCTCACGCTCTACCTCTCTGCCGTGCTCGCGCTATGTATGTTATGCGCGCAGTATGTTCTGTCTCGCATGCGTGCTCTAGATTCCGGCAGATTTGAACTAATTTGCGGGCATCAGGGAGACGCTATCAATATGCGGGAGACTCCCGGGAGACTTGGGATGTCTGCAATGGCCATAGACAATTTGAGGAAGTGGTGGGGGAAGTGACGTATGCCGTAAAGCAGTCGAGTTTTGTAGTTCTTTTTGTGCTCGGGTTACTACCCGAAACCCGAAGTTACATAGTGCGAGTAAAAGCGATACAGACCACGTCAGGCTATGGCAGACGTCTCATTTAACCTATTGTAAGTCGATGTACCATCACAAGGGTCTTGGAAATATATTATGAAGTTTGAAAAGTTCCATAGTGTTGCTTTAAAACATCAAGATTGTTTTTTTTTGATCGGCTTTGAAGGGCTGTTCAAAACTATTTGTATCTTCAGTAGGAAATTTATCATTTTGAATGGCGTTCATGGTGCTTGTGAGGGGAATTTACAGGGGCTAGATGCGAAGCATGCACGTGTTCGGAAATAAAAATGCAGATAGATGATGCAACATGAACCTACTAAGAGAAAACAACATCATTCAAGTCAGGTCAGTAATAAAAGAAATGTACAATACCTGAATATGCATATGCTTGTCATGTAATTACCCAATTTACATTGGCATTTTTAATTTTGATTAAAATGCAAATTACCTTTTATCTGTTCTTAGACAAAAAGGGTACATTACCTTCATTCATGCATTTATTCAACACACCTTTTACTTCTGGTGACACTTTCAGTCCCTGGATCAACTCACCCAAGACTCCCTAAAAATGGACTTGGCTATCTCAAAGTTAAAGCATCCAATCCTACCTCCGTGTTTTGCATCTTGAGGAGGAGAATAATGACCAGGGACTTACCGCAGCCGGTTCCTCCACCCGACCAAACACAAATTGCATGCACCACTACTGCCACAAAAAAAAAAATGCAGATGAATGTATGAATAAACAAATCAAACGAGAAAAAAAAAATCATAAACAGAAAAGCGTGCCATGCCAGAAAAAGATGACAAAGAAATATTTTGCTGTTAGTGTTGCAGTGATAAATGGCAGGACATTTTCTATCCTCTCTTATCAACTTATGAAGAGACTGACAAACCCTAATTGCTTTGACAAATGTGCAAACTCATCCCACTGACAGCTTGGAAGAAAAAACAATTATGCTTAAAAAACTAACCCTGAACAGTTTAGTTAGCTTAAACCATCATAAAACACTAACTAGCCATCTACACTTGCTTTCCAGCAGTTTAACTGACCCACTCTACTGAATTTGTGCTTCAACATATCCTGCACACTGCAGAGACATGCGTGTCAAGTTCTCGCTTACAAAACCTTCCAGGACAGGGCCGAAAATTAGATATACAGTATTTGTGTGTGGATGCAGCAGCCATTTTGGAAGAAGAACACACACACACACATACGCACAGCCTGGTCTTCTCAGAGTCCGGCTGACCGAACAGCGGTTGTATTTACATTTCACTGACTGACAGATCAGGATCATATAGCCTCTCCTTAGCACTGCAGAGCTCACACAGAGCCAGCGACTTGCAGGCTTTCATCGAGCTGACAGCTTCTTTTAAGTGCTGGCCTTGCACACTGCCCCGAATTTGGCAGCGAATAAGAGATAGAAATTGAGGATGACCTACACGCACACACGCTTGCCCTTCTCCAGCATGGGCCGGCGCAAGCAGGGGGCAAACGCGATGTGACGCCCGCACTCCTTTACAAACAGGACTGCAGATCCAGATGCTCGTTTAAAGCAGTTTTCAGCAAGTCAGAGCATGTTACTCTCAAACGCACACGCGCTGATCTGCCTTGGTACTCGCCCAAAGGGATCATATGACGAGCGTACGCTCCGCATAGCGCAGCGGCAAAGTCACTGAAGATGTAGATGTCCACAACGATTGACTAAAACATAAAAAAACTGAGATAACGACCATCCAGTTGGAAGGGGTTGGAAAAGTTCCTCTGCATTTGATAACACCTAAATCACTATGCTAGAGTTTATTGAGGTATATATTTGCTTGTAGTCGAGCAGAAACCACTGGTAAATATAACCCAAACAAGAGTATTAATTGTAAAAGCTTCTAAACGTAGCACTACATCATTGATGTATAGTCACTGTGCCAGTGATGGGGATTTTAATCCTCTTCACCAAATCTAGTTTAACATTTCCCCCGCAGGGAGCAATGTGCAGCATGTTCCATATTGCAGTCATCTACAGTACAGAGAGATTAGTGAGCTTAGTCCATCTGGAAAGGGTTCATCCGCCACTGATAGGGGAATTCTCAATATACAGTGTATTTGACACGGGCTCCCCCTCCATTCAAGATTATCAAGCGAATTTACAGGATCAAGGAAGGTGAAAGTCGATTGCAAGACTCGGGAAAAGCCCATAGATATTATACTAGCCAGGGGATTTTAGACTGGTGCAGCTGAATTAAATCCATTTCCGGTTTTTGACCTACATTGTTAGTATTTACTTAATTTATGTAAATGTATTGTAATGTACAGATTTTACAAATGTCTTTTGACTTAACTGGACAAATTTTACAAATGTCTTTTGACTTATGGACAGTTTACCAAAAAAGAAAATGTTGGTCATTTACTCAAACCTGTATGACTTTTTTTTGTTCTGTGGAATGCAAAAGAAGTTTTTGTCCATACAGTTAGAGTCAACGGGGTATACTGTAAAACAATTTTTTTTATTTTAAATAGAGCTGCTACCTTAAATTTTTTAAGAACAATAAATTTGGATGTTTAAATAATGTCAACTTAAATTACATTAATCTGACTTAAATTAGTTGAATCTTGTTAACTTATTAAAAATAAGCTTTAAAATTGAGTTAAAGCAATGTAAAAACATATGTTGTCATAACTTATTGATCATATTTTTTTACTGGAGTGCCTTAGTAAATTAAGACATGTCCAGTTTTTGACCTACATTATTATTTGCTTATTTTTTTGTAGATTTTTTAATGTACAGATTACATTTACTCAAACCTGTATGACTTTGTTCTGTGGAAAATTTTTGTCCTCACAGTGAAAATCAACGTGGTGCATATATTGTTTTTGACCCTTAATATTTTTTATTGTATGGACAAAAATTGTTTGAACATTCTTCAAAAATGTCTTATTCTGTGATTCACGGAAGGAAGAAAAGTCAGACAGGTTTGGAATAACACGCTGGGAAAAAAATGCTGGTTTTATTCAAGTCAAAAATAGTATTTCATATTGCTAAAGCATCCTAAATAAATACATTTTGTTGATATAAATTAATGTATCAAGTAAAAAAAAAAACCTGCTCTTTAAGGTAGCAATTGCAGGCTACTACTTTTAAAGCACATAAGGGCAAGTAAATACCAGAATTTAGATTTTTGGGTGAATTATCCATTAAAATCTTCCTTTTGTCAACTTCAAAACTGGCCCCTTGTGACAAGATTAAATGACTCACTAAAATTAATATGCTGATGTATCCAATTAAAGCAGGCCTTTTATTTCATTAGCAAGAGGTTAATAGGCGTACACTACGCCGCCCGCATTAATTTACATAGATTCAATAGCGGAGGTTAAAAAAACAACCTTTAAAATATAACTGCATCATTAAACGAAACAGTGCACAGCCAGGAACCGGCCCTTACAACGTTAGCTCCACCACAAAAGATAAGAGATGAGGTGAAACAATCTAATCGCTGTTGTAAACAAGCCCTCCAACACAATCCAATTCTCCAACCAAAGTCTCCTAGCATATGAAACCGCACGGACGTCAATTGCAGATCCCTTACAGCCATCTTTAACCAGGGAGACGGAGCACATTATACAGTTAATAGAGCATAAAGATAAGGTATCAATGGCTGCAAGCTGATACAGAGTAGACTCTTTTGGCTTTCCAATTCAGACTTGTAAGAGCATTAACCATAATAACACAAAATAAGGCCTTTTCTCTAACCCCAGCAGGGCAAAAATATCTCATTACCCGTAGCACTGTTATTCTTTGCGGTGCGGACTGCCTTTCCCGCTGAGAGCCCCACCTGCTTTGCTAAAGAAGGTTATTACCACAACTGCCTGTCGAGAGAATGACGGAGTGGACGTGTGGAGAGAAAGGACATATTTAATCCACATACCACCCTTTCCTGCCTGAGATCTGCAAACACGTACAGACGCTCTCAAGGCACTGCACATGACGCCAGGGGTAAAGCAAGCAGCACATATATCTAAAGCAAAAAGCTAGCAATTCATCAACGAACAATTTAATATGCAGCTATCCACTTTTTAGCCGCATAAAATACGAGTCGGGGTGTTTTATTGGCAATGGCAGTTGGTGGTCAGCTGACAGATCACCTCAGTCATGAAGCTGACAACACACAAAATAACTGAATGGAGGTAGAATGAGTCAAAGTGGCCTGCTTTCTCCTCAGCAGGAGCTGCATGGGCCAGATTTGCATTAATAACCAAAGTAAGGACAGATTTAGGCCAAGAGGAGTTTAAAATGATGCTGTTGTTTTAATGAACGATACACCAGTCCCATTTCTATTTCATTTGAGGAATTAAGCCTTCATGGTGCCATTTGGAGGTTTGATTTTGTGTTAATAGCAAAAACAGTCAAAGATCTAACGAAAGATCATCTGCACATTTCTGACAGAAAAAGGAGGGATCATGCACTCTAAAAAAATAAAGGTTATTAACTGGCATCTATGGTTCCATGAATAACCTTTAAAATCCATGGAACCTTTCCATTGCACAAAAGGGTTATTATAGCAATAAAAGGTTATAATATTCTTCGCACTAAGAAAAAATTGTTCTAAATCGGGGAAGCCAAAATGGTTCTTCTATACCATTGCTGCAAAAAAAAACTTTTGAACCTTATTTTTAACTCTTTTCCCATCAGCGTTTTTGAAAAAAAGTTGCCAACCACCGCCAGCATTTTTGGTAATTTTCACAAAATTTTCATGGCCCCCAGAATATTTTGTTGTATGAATATCTGAACATATCAAAAGAAAGAACAGACCCTCTGCTTTTAAACAACAACAAAAAAAACTTTTTATTCTAGCTTCATGCATTCTGTTTTTATCGACACTTGAATGTGGGCAAGTTTCATAAAAAAAAACACCATTTTGAGCAAAAAGCTGAGAAAAATCCCGTTTTTGTCAAAGACTACATCCACAGCGGATTCAGACTGATGATCAAAACATAGGGTAGATCGAGTCCATCAACACCCCCAAAGCTTGCAGGTGGGTCAACATTTAATTCGGTAACATAAGGCAGTTTTGATTTATATGCGGTTTAATGTTGATGATCGTGTTTTTTTACATGCATCTGCATACATATGATATCGCTTGTTTCTGCTGCTTCTTCACATGTCTTTTCATCTGGAGATTCAGTATTATTTCAGAAGATGCGCAGTCACTGTATAACAGTGAAAACATGGAAAGCCGGACATTTACGTCAATGGCAGGGAAAGAGTTAAGAGTGTAGTTCAGTTACCACATTGGATTCCATAAAAAAAAATATATATATATATACACCGGTACATGGTATGTTTCTAAATCTAACTGAATTGATAATGTTCAAGCATGCAGCGCCAACGCCTAACACCGCTAGCCTCAAGATCCTCCAATATTGAATAAATAACGCTAATGATTCAGAGCTACACGTCCTGTGGCCTCCACAATCTCCACATATCCTCATGTGTCATCCCAAAGCGCATGACGGAGACCACTCAAAGCTGCGTGGGCAAGTCTGTTCTGACTCACCCGGCAAAGATGCGCATTTCTACCAGCACATGGGCTGGAGAGCGGCACATCTTGCTTTTAAGCAAGCTGCCGAGCATCTGCGGGCCCTGCCCTTTTGTTGTAATCTCATCAAATACACTAGACTACCCATTTCGGTGAGAGCCCAGCAAACGCCGTCCCACAACGCGACTGCTATTCTAGTTTAAACATTCGTCAGTGAAACGTACTGCTGTGCTTTAGGAGGGCAAAATTTACTCAGTGGGTTTGTAGTTTCCTTGGCAACATGGTGCCTCTTCGGCTTACGGCCTAACCCAGACAATATCCATCAACATCAAGATCAGTCTACAGAGACGGTTGTAAAAATGAAGAAGAAAAAGATGGAAAGAACATAAAAACAGTGAAATCGGACACCAAGGGAGTAAGTCAAACTAGGAAACCAACCAGAACGTACATATTCAAAAAGGAACAGACTTTACATGAAAATCTGAATTGTTGTGATAGGCATACAACCATCCTTTTTCAAAAGACATTAGCAGAAACAGCCTTCCCCTATTTAGTTACATCATCAATCTGTAATTACAATAATTCTGTAAGTGCAGTAGTGGAGGTTTACTGGTAAAGCTGGATTAATAAATTCTATGTGACGGTTGCTGAATGCTACATTGAGTATGTCATTTTTTTCCCTGTGATATTGAAATTGCAACTTTGCCTAAGTCATTTCAGTGACTCTATGAAACATCTGGCTAATTACGTAATTAGAGCATCCAACCCCTTCAATTCAGAGGGAGAATAATATTCAAATCATCATACTTCAATCATGGGCTTGTGTGCATGTATTCAACTCATTTTCATACTTAATTGTAATGCCAGTGTAGTGTCAAGAGTATATTATGGTAATTTAGCATAAAAAAAAAAAGAGTGAGGAGCCTCTGCTGACGTCATGTTATCAAAAAACACAGGCTTTCTGGAATTGACACAGATGGCACTAAAGCCTATTTAAAATATCGCCTGCTTCAGAACAATGGCTTTCTCAGACTGAAATCAGTGGTAATCTAATCATGTAATGTACTAGGCCTGTAGTGGAGGCCAGGAACAGACATGATGTAGCATGCACTGCCTTTGAGGAACTAGTGCAATGTTGAAACGAAAAAAGAAGTGGAAGGGCTGTGTTTCAAAAGACATTTCAACACCTCAACAACGGAGACGACGAATCCAGGCCTCTTACCTTCACTGCAGTCTTTTCCCTGGAATCCCGTTTCGGAGCAGTCGCAAATTGGCTCGTCGTTGACGATGCTGCAGACTCCTCCGTTCAGGCAAATGTGGTCGGCTTCGCAAATGTCGCTGTTGACTCCCTCGCTACCAATAAGCAACGGCTCGGAACTGTTCACCCTCAGATTGGTTATCCATCCTTTGTACGGAACCTGATCTTTGATGGCTGAAGACGTGAGGCGTAACGCTACAGATCGCAGTTCAGGAGGTATTCCTCCTAAGAATAAATGGCTGAACACCGTCATGTCCCTCCTTTTCGATTTAACCTCCACCCACTTGATCTCTTCGTCCACAACTAACGTAGTGTTTTTGAAATTCCT
The DNA here is from genome assembly GCA_030578255.1 of Tiaroga cobitis. Classification (NCBI taxonomy): domain Eukaryota; kingdom Metazoa; phylum Chordata; class Actinopteri; order Cypriniformes; family Leuciscidae; genus Tiaroga; species Tiaroga cobitis. Next base: position 26,018,236 of record CM060602.1, on the reverse strand, counting down.
GCGCAAGGTCACGGCGTGCCAGCGGCTGTCGTTGACGGCGGTGTCAGAGAGCACCGTCGCCGGCTCGGCGCAGAAGATGGAGAACCGCAAACTGAGTCTACCGTTGTGGATGAGCAGTTCCAAGAAGTCACAGAATCCCTCGTCGTCGAAGTACACTAAAAGTCCATGAGCGCTTTTGGTCTTCATGTTGAAACTCATTTCGCTCTCGCAGCAGGCGTTCCACATAGGAAACCTGGCCCATTGGCCTTCTGCGCCGGTGAACTCCATGCTGGCCCCCATGTCGACAAGGCAACAAACCAGTAAGCCTATCCAGATCAGATGTGCGCCGTTCCGCATTGAGAAGCTCATTGTGAATGTTAAAGGAAGTCAGAACTAACAATAGAACTAATCAAAACTAAAATGATTCAGCTCTCTTAGTGATGTGCTCCTAAAGTGTAACAAAGCTCCCAATGGCATACAGGACTGCTATGCATTTGGGGTAATTTATTCATTGTTCATTGAGAGAGGGAGAAGGCCTGTATTACGGCCCACTCTTTTTCAATTTCTAGATACAAATCTAAGTACGAGTCGCTAAGCCCGTCTTCTAAAAGAAAATAAAAAAATAAGGCTACTGCTTTGCTGAAAAACCTTCAGTGGGATCCAGGTGTGCTACAGTGGGGCTAAGTCATCAGAGTATCTATATAAATTGTAGCCATGTGTAGTGCTGTACAGCAGAGAGTTCATTAGGGGTGTTAAGGGTCATTAATGTCAGGGTCATTTAAGTCTAGTTAAAAGTCATCATGTAGGCTTTAAGTCAGCACTAATCACAAGTGGACAAAAAGTACACTTTGCAGTGTTAACGTGCAGGCCCGAATAGGGCCCTCAGTGCTCACAAACCTTCAATTCACATCCGTTTTGACATATTGATCCATAATCTGAAAAGAATAGAAAAGAATATCTTAATTTCTTCATAAGAAATCAAAGAAAAGATGGGCTCTTTTAAAAAGATAGATAGCACACACACAATACAATCATTCATACACAAAACCACAATTTCATAGTGACATTGATATTGAAACCACTAATTTCACGCTGATATTGATTGCATTAATCTTCAATTACAACAGTACTTTTATTTACTTTTCTGTTTGCTTTTTTTCTTTTCTCACTATAATTCTCAATGATTACAATTTATGTCTTATGAGCCAGAAAACTCCAAAGCATTTCATCAAGTGGTGCACTGATGTTTTAGTCTCTATAAATACTTATTTTAAAACAGTACCAAATACTCTGCTTAAATGAACAAAGGTGGTAAAAAAAATCTATAATTTTTTTTAGATGTATATAGGAATAAAGCAGAGAAAAAAAAGCTTGAAAACTAAAATAAAATTGGATAAAAATGGTATCCATTGGCATACACAAATTATTTTTATTTCCATTTTATTTTATACCATTTTATTTTCATTTTCAAGAGATTCTCTCTCATTAGGTTCACTCTTTAATCCCATGAAATGTTAGTGCTGCTGCAAAACTAGGTAGGTACTGTATCTTTATTTAAATACTGTACTGTAAAAATACAGTGATGGTGTTACAAGCATAACAGGAAGCATTCTGGCCATTCTATATTTTACTCCTCCAAACCATTTCTATATTGTTTAATACATAACATAATATACCAACCTATTTTAAATTCTGTTTGTTTCTGTAATAACACGGGTAGAACAATGAAAGACAACATGATGCCTTCAAAATCCTCAAAATTGGTCTCTTCAGCAATTGTGGCAATACTAATATAAAGATAGAACGCAGTGTTCCCACATTTAGGATACACAATTAGGATAACACACCACTAACATAATACTGTAATACTAATGCCGTAAATAATGACTAATTAATGACATGCATCATAAACCCTTCCAATGTGCACACCTGATCACATGAAATCTACAGCAACAAGGCAATTCGTATTTCATTGTTATAGAAAGTATTTTACTGAAAATAATACATATTGATTATACTGTAAATTGTCTCAAATTATTTAATGTGTACTTTTTTACATATAAATGTTTTACATTGCTTTAGTATTGTATTGTATTTTAAAATATATAACATGTTATCGTATGGTAAGGTAACCAGTTAAGTTTTACTGTGGTATTTTGCATTCTTTTCCATTACAATTACGAACATTTTTACAGCGAACTGTGTGTAGAAGAGTCAGACGTATATGCAATGATATTTTACAAATATTTCAGCAGGAGGACCTGTGCAGACTGACGAAAGCTCCAAGCGGGCGGCAGCATCGAAACTGTGTAATGGGCAAAATCTCGTTTGATTCAGTGAACCTCGTTCAGTTCAAGTCTTGCATCCCAAAATGAACCCAGGGCGGGGGCTTATCGCGCGCCTCTTAAGCATTAATGACACTGCAATTGTCTGGCCTCTGGGCTGTCTGTCAACTGATCTCAACCAATAATTTCATGCTTGAATTCTTATGTGTTTACTGTCGGGTTTACACGGGGCTACTTATAACAACCGACCCCTTTCACAGATGGATCTTACACAACATATCATAAGCGATTCATGTAGAAGGCAGTCTTATTTACCGTATTCGCGTAACGATTACGGTAATGAGTAGATGGGATCTGGAACACAATCCTCCTAATAGCCTCGCGCATCAGATTTACAGTCTCGCAACAACGGGATCCTACAATACATCTGCGCTTTTAAATCTAGACTTCATAACTGCCACAATGTGTTATCCTTTTTCATTTCCCTTGATTAATGTTGGCGATGACTCCGATGCGCAAAACATAGCCAATAATCAACCACCATCTGCTCAAACTGAGCGAGAGAGACACCTTTAACACGCCTCTACCACGTTCACTTTCAGATGCTGAGGACAGGAAATATAGGGTGTCATCAAATATCGCTTAAGACGAAGCAAAGGCCAGCAGTAAACACGAATGAATCGGCTGTAGAGCATAATTAAACAGAAATAAAGCCCAGCTGCAGCATCTCACCTGCGCGTGACTGCATTGAGCGCAACCATAACTCGCTCGGAAATCGGCACATCACCTCAAATACGCCTTCAAATTACACTTACACAATTCTTAATTATTTTACCTTGAGAAATGGACCATTGTGCGCCCCTTGACAGATCAACCTCACCGACGAACCTGGCTGATTTCCTCCACATCGATTAAAAAAAAAAATCACTGCATCGGTGTCGAATGAGCAGAAGAAATGGGAGCGATACAATTGCGTATGCGGATCTCCAAAGTCCCAATAGATTTTTCAAAAATAAAATAAAAATGGAGCCAACAACCAATTAAGATTAAGTACAAAACGATTCAAGCTTAAGATTTTTTACAATATAACTGTTTTTTCCTCGGTGTATATAAAATAGAAGATATCGCTCCCTGTTCGGTGTGCAAGACAAGGTGCGATGTGTTTCTCAGGCGAGCTTTGCCAGGGACTGTCAGCACATCGCGTCACGTGTCTCCCGGTTAGTGTGTGATGGAGGCGCGCGGGCGGGGCGGGAGCGCGCTGCAGCACCTTGGACAGCGCTCACCGTTATTAGCAACTCCACATTCAGATGAGGGAACAGCTTTATCCGTGGTCGCCACAAATAAGAGCATTTAGTCACACTTTACAGTACAGTGGGCATGTTGATCGGTTATATATCGTAGGTACTTCATGCAGCTTATTTGCAATTTATTTTGTAAATCTGTTTTAATAAAAGTATAAGTTAGTGCTATTTAACTAAACATTTAGGCCTTATTTGCACCATATACACGTGTAACATGGTAATGTTATTACCGTGTAATAATGTAATGTAAACTGTCACGGTGCATTTATACATTAAGTCATTTAATAATAAATGTAAGAATAATATCAGAATGACGGATTTGGCCGTAGGCACTAGCCCCACAGGTCACAACCGTGCTGATATTCATTGCACCTGTAATACCATTATGCAATTAATTTCCAGTAACTTACGATTCAGGCAAAAGAGTCTTTTTAGTTTGTATAATTTCTTCTTCACTAATTTCATTAGTTCCAAAAGAAATGTCAAGCTGCGTGTGTCGCCAAGCAAAGCACAGACTGAAAGACGGTCTGGAATAGTGTGTGAGTGGAGCAGAGACATATTTCTCCTTCCTGTTTAAAGCGTTCACACGGCTCCAGCTCCACTCCAGGTTTTTATCTTTCCCAACTCCCAACACACACTAATGAGAGAAACTCCGGACTGAGCGTTTTTGGAGCGTTTGAGTCACGATGTTAAAAAAAGCTGCAGCCACTAGCTGCATATACAAAAATAAACTATTTAAAAATTCTCTAATGATTAAAGGGAAGACAACTGGTCATGGGTTTATAATAAAGTCACCATGAAATCAAAATTAACTATTATTTTTTAATGGAAAAAGCTACTTTTGTATTTATTATAAATTATTTATCAGTGCACATCTTTTATATATTTATTCATATGAAATTGTAATCTTTAATCACAATATCTTCCCCTCCCTCCTGCAGCGAGATCTATTCTCTGATGCATGACGTGTATACCAGCGCAAGGGCGGGACAACCTGTCACTCATATGAGATCACAGCACCAGCAAATCCAAAGATTCCATCAATTCCCAATAGACAAACCCAAGTCCCGTCCTAAATTTGTTCTTGTTCAATAGCCGTTTTACTCGGATTTTCATTACAATAGGGAAGAAAAGATTAAGTTAAAGGGTACATCACACACCGTATCTGCCAATCTCATGTTAATCTTGAGTAGGCTACCTTTAGTTTAGAGTACCTATAGAGAGAGTAGTATGGCATCCTTCATATCTCCATAGAGTCTTTATTTTTATCAGATTTATAAAAGACTTTATCCGAAAACAGTCGAACGCCTGGAGGTGCCGTGGGCGGAGCTAAAGTAGCACGGTGTGGTTTTAGAATAAACAAATGGTTTACAGTATGGTGGTCACCTAAACAAATGGATTTAGACACACAATACATCATCGCAATATCACTGGAAAACGTTTGATACCTTATAAATTCGTGTTGTTTACATTATGCACTTGCGCATGGGCGTCAGTTTGGTTTGAAATGTGCTGGGGACAGAGACGTATTCGGAAGTGCATTTTCAAAAGTGCTGGGTACAATGAATGACATTATTTTTTTCTCTCTCTTTCGCGCAGATCATGTTTTGAAAGACGATGTAACGTTACTGTCGCTTAATGTAAATAAATAAAAATGTATACAAACATGTGATGATGTCTGACTCGTTTTATGTTGAACTTGAAAGCCTTAGGTTTTTAAAAAGCATTAGACATACGAGTAGCCTATGACCCACTATTCTGCTTCATAAGATAAGTAACATTGACAATATGACATGACGTGGTTTAATGTAAACAATGATTACCAAATTTCTCTCTCATATTGCTCCTCATAACAACTGAAAACTGTCCAAAAAAAATCGCCAATTCACAACACAACTTCTGCGTTCTGCACTACAATTTTGCCAAGATTGAAAAAGCAAAAATATGTGTCGCACAGATGAACGATGATCACACCATGATCTGACACTGCATCCATCCAATCGTATCACCATTTTGACCAAAACTTGAAAGCACCCCGCCTCCATCATCATCCTCATCACAACTATTCCAGAATTCAGCAATAGATTCAAGCAATAATTAAACAAGATACTGACTACTCCACGATCATCTCCGACTCCACCAATGCTTGCTGTACGAACGCAAACCGTAACTAAGTTAGCTGAGTAAGTTGGTGGCTAAGGCAAGGCTAACATGATGTATTGCAAGAGAAGAGTTAAAACAGCTGATCCGTTGTGTACAAATGCACAAGACTATAGCCACAATACCAGCAAAACTTAAGTAATAAACATTGTTTTAACTTTCCACTGTTTATAGGAAAATGCAAGTAATCGCGTCGGCGCCTCCATGTCCACACTCCGCACAAACACTTGGATATGCGCCTAACAACAGTGAACATATATATCTAGGTTTACGTTAGAGAGCGAGCGTTTAGACGGATAAGTCCTTTTCACGTTTAACAAGTCAAATCATGCATTGTAATTTGTCTACATACCTGCGAGTAAGCGCTGCTCCAGTTTGAAAAAGGCGAGACGGTAAAAGCATGACGTTAGCCAGCGATCGCGTAGCGAGAGAGGGGGGTCTGGGATGCAGAGATATTTGCTGCGTCTTTATATTAACATTCCTGATTGTTTGAATGATCAGCCCTCGGGAGCCCCCTTAAAATGCGGAACCTTGGCCGGAAATTCTCTGCCTCGGCTCATCCCAGCAGACTATGTAGTTCCCGCTCGTTCACTGTCCATGCTAAGCTGTCAGTGTCAGCTCATTTAAAAAATAAAGGAGTTTAAACAACAAAACACATCCACTTGCATATATTTGACAATCGGAATATCAGATATGTCATGCTATAGCAAACAAATTTGTGAATATTTTGAATAAAAAGGGAAAATGACAAAAGCAGATCATTCATTATTCAGTGCTGTTGTGGCTGCGGTGTCTCACGTGACAAGCGATGACACGTCACCATGGAAACCAGAGTGCAACATTTCTAAATAACGGTCGCCTAGAAATATTCACACTGGGTGGTCAGCCAGAATATTTTAAACTTGTGTGAAAGCCAAGGGTTAAATAAAGAAGCGCGATAGTCAGCGAGAATAAAACCAGCATCCAGCATCATGCCAAAAAAAAGTGGTGGGTACAAAATGACTCATCACGAAATCTGGTGGGTACGCGTCCCCACCGTCCCCACCGAAATCGACGCCCCTGCACTTGCGAGCCTATTGACAACAAAACACAGACATTTAACGCTAATGCAGTTTTACTTACCGCCTGCGGTTCCGACTCATGACCGGGATCTTTTATAGCTGGCCTGGGACTACTCCATATTCAGTTTCAAACGATCTGCAAATCCAACATTCGTCACCGAAACCCGGGAACAAACAAACACACGTACTTAAACAACTCCGTTGCTGCCTCGAAAAAACAAAGGCATTCACTGTTTCCTTAAAACTGGGTTGTTTGGGAAGCTGAATACGGTTATCTCACCCTCACAAAAACACACTTTGGTGACATGATTTCGAGGTCAAAAAACAAATTGTAAAAAATTTTCTCGAGCAACGAACGAAAGAAACACGTTGATGGGCGTGCTCTTGCTCTGGCTGATGTGTGTGCACGCGCTCTTCCGGGAGAAGTGCCCATACAAGGAATTCCGTCCTTTACTGCGTCATAAAGGGCCATACTCGCAAAAAAACTTTCCCAAATTTAGGCTGCATTCCACTCCAAATTTGTATGCCCTTCACTTGCTAACTTGCTTATTTAAACCATAAGGTTTAAATGGAACCACTAAGCCCTTGATCACTTAAAACAGTGGTTCCCAAACTTTTAACAGGCATGTACCCCTGTTTTTTTTATTTATTAATATTTATTTTTATCAATTTTGTGAGAATAGTGAATAGAATCAAAACATATGATACAAATCTCATCAAAAGTTTATATATCCATACTCCCTTAATAAAGCTCCAGACATTAGAAACATATCAGTCTACACATGCGTTTTATATTTAATATGAGGGAAATACACATGAATACACAAAAAATCTTTAACTTTTAGCTGGCAAAATATTTTTTAGTAATTCTATGAACTACACTGCGCAAAACAAAAGTAATACTACCCACCGGATGAGGGTCGGCCTCCACAGAACATAAAATATTATTTTTATAAAATTTTTCGTGTTCGCATTTAGGAGGAATAAACAATGTTACGGACGTGACAGTTCTCCGTTACGGACATGACCGCTCTGAAAGCGACTTTAAAACTTTCACAGAGTCCTCAAACAGAAAGCACAAAGCCTTTCTTTAAAGTTAATTTCGTTTTTTATTAATTGTAACTTAATTTTAATCAATGTTTCATCAATAAGAAGTAAATATAGTAGAAAATAGATCATCATGACACGGAGGCGCCGGCACGTGAACTGGACTCTCGTCTAATAAATGAACCGAAACACAGCGTGGTACTTGCCTCACAGACCTGAGAAATATATAGAAAGCTTGAATTGTCTACTTTTTAACAGAACAATTCAAAACAAAAGAAATCAGACTCTCTGCTTATGTAACCCGTATGAAATGTGCATTTCTCTCTGGCGCGTTCACTACTGCGAAGATCGCGAGTCAACATTGCCAACTTCATCTTTGCAGCCGACACTGACAAACACTTGTTTATTAATAAACAATTAAAATGTCTCCTTGCTATATTTGACATATTCATAATCATTATGCCGGTTCTTTGTGGCAGTTTTTAGATACTTTATTGGCAGCGCCACCCTTGCATGAACGCGTCACCACTGCATCAGCACCGAAAACATGATTTTTTTCAAATCTAAAATCAAAAATCGTGATACGAACTGAATTGTAGGTTTGGTCTATCGTTACAGCCCTAGTAAGATGAGAAAGCAGGAGTTTAGTCGTTTGTCATGGTTGTAAAAAAAACAAACAATGGCTATCTGAACATCTTTGCCAAGCGCAAACCAGTAGAGAAGTAATCAATAAATTATCGGGGAGGGTCATGCCTTTTTTCACAATCATTTTGGAGGGTCATAGAAAAAATTATTGCTGGCGAAGGGAGGGTCAAGTCTTTTTTGACTTCAGATCTCAAAACTCCCCCGGTAGCCCCTTAAATAAAAAACAAACAGTCCCTTAGATCTTTTTTCGCGTACCCCCTGAAATCAGTCCACATACCCCTGGGGGTACGCGTACCCCAGTTTGACAAGAATTCACTATGGAGCTGATTTATTATTTAAACCCCTTTTTTACTTATTAATTTGTTCATGCACCAATTTATATGCATATACGTTGTTGGGGAATATATAAAATCGTATATATGAGCTGTTGGAGAAAAAAAAATAATTATAAAAATGGAAAAAAAAAATCAATAGTATAAACTTTGACTGTGAACATAAGGTAGCTACACGTATTATGTGATTAAATCTCAACATGATATATCATACACTATTATGCGATTAATTCTCAAAATAATACACTACAGTTGAGTGTGATCTGCTCTGCTGTGACATCACAATCAAGTTAAATTGTGGGATATAGAGCAGCTTGAAGTGTACATCGGAGTAGATTCGCTCCCTCGGTCAAAATCGAGGGGACGAGGGTCTGTCCATTTAAACTTCCCTTGTCCAAAATGGCGTCAGGGAATGGGAAGTGCTTAGTGAAGTTCAAGAGTTTGTCTAAAAGTAGAGTGGAACGCAGGCTTATACAAACCCTGAAGGAGTGTTTTTGGCACAGAAATGGCCATGTTTAGCCTGGGAAAACCCAGACGAACTTCCTGCAAATTTGTGATTTCCTCTGCAAGTCAGTCTGGCCAAGCCCGAATTCAAGCCCATTTCCAATTTTTCCAAATCAAGGCACCGATCACAAACGTTGAGGCGGGCTTTACACGATGACGATAGCTCTGATCGGTTTTAAGTCTATCCAATTGCGCCCAGAGGGATTTGAGAGGGATTCCCTATGGAAATGGGCTGTGAATGAACCTTCCCCAGACCCACTCTCAGTTACAACTTAAAAGGGTCTGGTGTCAAGCAGGCTACTTGTTTAGCATGAGAATCCAACTCTTTAATGGTGTAAATAAGTCAGAATGCACGAAATAGCATTAGACACCCCTTTAAGCTCATTCAACAGCATTTGTGGCATTATTACCACACAAAGTCTCTCCTTTTCAACATAACAACAATACAATACAATAAAATACAACACAAAACAAAATTAAAAATAAAATAAAATAAATAAAAACAGAAATCTGGGTGACAGTGATGCATTTGCAAGATGGAAGTGAAAAGGCCCAATCTGTAAATGATAAGATGAAAATAATATGTATGTCAACATGATTTCACTGTGAAAATGACAGTGACATGACAATACAAAGCCATAAACACTAAAATCATAAAACAACTGTAAAAATGATTACATACAGCATTACATATCAAATAATACACAAGCTTTTACATTAAACCTAAAATATTATTATACAGCATTTGATATAATACACTCATTGTGAACACGTTGTTCTGCACAACTATCACTATATTCACATTTGTTGCTACAAAGGTTAAGGTTAGCATCATGGGTAGGGTCACCGCATGACTCCAAATAAAAATGGCCTATTAATATTGCATGCAGACCTTGCAAAAGGTTTGCTATATGTAGCCATCCACCACCCCTCTCTTCTCTTTCCCCCATTGTTTTACTATCTAAAATAAATGTAAAAAAATGCCTCACTCTACATAGTCAAAACACTGCAATTTTAATACATGTACTGTACATAGCAGTTAAAGACACCTAATATAAGCAGGGAGCAAGTGGATTTACTCAAATGTATCTGTTAATAGCAGTTTGGGCACCATCTTGTGGGTATAGGATTGTTCAGAGAGGATGCTCCAAACTAATCTGTTCGATGTCCCCTCTTCTGCTCAGTTAGCTATTATCTTTTGACAAGAAAAGTGGGGCAAAGCTCCCTTGGGAACCTCCAGCTTGCATGGTTCAATGACTCGTCCCTCCACGTCAAAACATTGCATTGGCAAGGCCCAATCGCTACACGTGTGAAACTGGAGGTGTTTTAATACATGAGGTGTGAGTTCCTCAGGCACTTACGGTGAGGCGTGAGATGACATGCATGCTTTCAGGGGAAAGCTTTGCTTTATGTTTATGCGTCTTCATCAGCACGGATGTTGTTTGAGATAAGAATAAAATCTAATTTGGAGTACCTGTCTCCTCTGAAAGGGGCTAGAATGAATCAGCTGTTTTGGTCTTCTTTGGAATCTGGGGTTGGGGGGAGACATGAAGGATTTATTTATTTATTTTTTGCTGAAACATCATTATTATTGTATTCAATTAACAACTACAAATCTTTCGTGTTATATCGTTTTTATTCCATTCTTTTTTGATGGACCTGTATCTTCATTCCATTTTATGACTTCCCCAGAGTTCTTTCTAATTTCAGCAAAGTAATTATTTCCTCATTTAGACTTTGAAAATTCAAAGTCATTACTCAATACAAGATTATGTTAAAAGAGCATTTTAATGGGGCTTCCCATCACATATCTTAACATCATATTTATATCTTAAATGTTTACTATAACTACTTACAACATACAAGATTATTATTTTAGTCACAAATGTGCAGCATATTCAGTCTGAGCATAATGATTCCTCTTCCAAAGATTCATGCTCAGTTCACTCTTGGGTTTTTAAAGGTACATGAGAGAAAATTCATGAAAGTCTGATTACTGTAAACACAATCAAATGCAAATAAAATGAGTCTTCAGACGTATTCACAATGGGCCTCACTAGATCCCTGTTGTTCCATTTGTCTTTCAAAAAAATGGTTAAAATAATGTTGTGTCCTAATACTAGTTTGTGGACCTCGTTCAGAATATTCATGGTATTAATCAATTATGAGGAATATGTTTTAACATTGCTGGCTTGATGACATGGCCTGGTTTGGACCACAGTGTAAATGAAAGTGGAGTAAAAGCTTGATTTATGAGCTAACATCCACTCTAAATACACAGTTATTGAATAATGCAAATCAATAATAAAGTATTACATCTTCAATCCTCTGTTATAAGACAATACATTTCTAATAAGGTGCAATTCAGTCATGTGTCTGTTTGCACCCTGAAACGTGTGGTTTTGTTCACAACATCATTTTCATGAGGACTTTGAGGAGGCACTAATTATGTCATGATGTTTACAGACAAATTATTCTTTATTGCAATAGCCCCTCAGTTATGATATCAATTTGTAGGCCGAACCAAAAGGATAATTTGCAATAGTTTTTCCCTCAGGAATTTCTAATGGGTTTTTAAAATAGTGGTTTTGGATATATGAGTAAAATGTGGTCAACATTACTTGAAAAGACTTTTTCGTTGTGTTGCAGAAAATGATTGAATAATCCCTAGAATGTGGATTTTAAAACTATTGTGCATAAAAAATTGCTTAGGTGGTATCATGCAATTTATATAATAATAATAGTAATAATAATAATAACAATGTATGTAGTAAAAAGAAAACATGTAAAAACTCTTCAAATAATGGTAATACAGACCTTATTTTACTCATTAAAAATGATCATTCTTTTCCGGGACAACAAACTACAAACTGAACATCTCTATTTCCATTAATTATGAGCATTAAATGAACACTGTAAATTGATATTGACATTATGAAGGGGATTTCTAAGCAAGTCTTTACTTGGTTTGAATCCTGATACATGAGACTATTTTCAGATTAGGAAATAATTTCTATGATGTTGTAAATATGTGAGGAGATTGTTTTTTTACCACTATCAGTTCCTGGTAAGGAATGTCAGACTATTAAGTCACCGAAGAGTATTACAAGACATATTGGCATAAACCCAAGTCCAGGCTTCAGGAACTTTAGTCAGCAATCACTCCTTTAGGAACCAGCAATAAAACAAAGTGAAAAATAAATAGCTGGGAGTGGGACAGTCTTATAATAGGAAAATTCAGAAACACTGAGCTATAGTTGCAGCCTTTCAGGGCAGACACTATAGGACATGACCAGAAGTCTTCTGAGGATGTGGCATGTGTAATGCAATGCATTAGAGCTTGATTGTAATGTAGACCTTTGTCTTCTGTCCATCAGATAAACAGAACTGGAAGCATCCTGGCTATTTTCCAATGTGTTTCCTGTGTGCATTAGCTTGTGGGGGATGGGTACATTTACATTCGAGTGGAATTGTCTCGAGCAGCGTTGAAGGAGTCGGCAGGGTCTTATCTGGTGTTGGCTTTGTTTACTTGCAGAACAGGGTGGCAGGTTGACAAATGCAGTAATCAGATTGGGCAGAGATCCCTCGGCGACTGCAGTGGGGAGATGTTTCTTGCTCCTCCAAGACTGGCATCCAGTCGACTACACCATCTCCCTCACAACCAAACTGCATGTGCTGGTTCTGTGAACAAGAGCAAAAAAGTTATTCTTTACTAAACTGAACTGTAATTCATAAGCTTTTTTCATTCACACTTTTTATGGTCTTCAAAAAGATACTTTTCGTGTTGCATTTTTCAAATGTTCTATTTTTTCATGGATAACGATATTATCAGAAGAAAATTAAAAAAAATGATAAAATTTCAACAAAACATTCACAAGTGTATTTTTGCACCCCAAAGTAGATATAGTAACGTATCTTCATGCGCAAAAGATAAATAAATAAAAAATGTATCCACTAATAATGTATAATGTAATAATGCATGGTGGGCAAACATACCTTCTTGTATTGTTGCAAGAGGAAAGGAATTTATTTAATACATTTAATAAATTAATTAAATAATATATATTTTTTATTTGTTGTAATAGCAAGTTATTTTCTCCCAATGCAATACAGGGTGCTTCAGAAAGGAGGCAAGTAGGATCCAAGCGCAAATAAAAGCTTATTAACAAAATAACAAAAATTCAATTCAGGTAGAAACAGAGTAAATACAGACACAGGGCAAGGCAGATAAAACTAGAGATGGGCATTTCGAAACCACTGTAAATCTTATTTTTCAAACCATTAATTCTGAGCACATATCAAACTACCAAAGTCACGTGATTTTAGTAAACGAGGCTTCATGACATCGTTTCAAAATGTTTCGAAATTTCTAAAGTTCGCCGCTGGGGCGACCTTTGTAAACCCATGAACCAGTATCTACTGTATATGTTTTTTTTTTACCTGATCTTGGTAAATAGTCGCCTATTGGCCTGATTAACCAAGCTCTCAAACAAACAAACCAAGAACAATTTAATCAAGTAACAAATATTATACCTATGTTTTTCAATTGCATGAAATAAATTCAACTTTTCGATACACTTTTCAATGTTTTTCATGCATGTTTGGACTGAGTTTTCAAAAGTGCTTCAAAACAGTTAATCATTTTGTGAAGCAATTGGTTCAACTGATTCAAAGTTTGATTCTCCCATCACTAGGTAAAACAGAACTGAAATTATGCATGCAATGCATCCACAACGGACAGCATGATGCTAGCTAGCAAAGACAGGGTCATGGCTTTGATTCCCAGGGAATGCAAACTGATAAAATGATTACCTAAAAATAATTGGGTAAAAGCATCTGCCCAATGTAAATGCAAAATGAAAAATTATAATATTTTTCTAGAATAAAAAAACATTGATTAGAAAAAATTTCAAAGCATATTGAACAGCATTTGCAAATATTTGTTTGATGAGCAACGTGAAACAATCAGCCAGTCCCAAGATATTTGATGTTTAATACAGTTATGAGCTAGATTTTGGACTAATGACATCTAACAGTAGGCGGGGCTACCCAGCACAACACCACAGAAATACAAGGTGATAACAAAACGTTTACATAAAGAGCTTTCTTTTATCGCTTTAAAGGCCAGTTAGGTTAGGACTTTATGCTTTTGGTGTGAGGGTTCTAAACTACTGTCAGCCACAAGTGGCATTCAAGTGCAGCCTGCTTGATCAGCTGTGTTCATATAGAACCTTGAGACTCATGCTAAGGGACAGTTGAGCGAATTGATTTAACTCCCTGAGTCAGTCGCATTCACTGTTGAAGGCTGGATCAGTGCTCGAACGTCCCCTCAAGGCTGTGTATGTGCATGTGATGGGTTGGTTTAGGGATGCGCACTGGATGGGTCGGTTGCGCTGACTGGTTGTGGGGTGTTTAACAGGCTAAGTGTGTCTAGTCTGCTATGTGTTGCATGCAGGACTGGCGCACATTCCCAGGGAGGATAAAAAAGGGAGGGTTTTGTCAGCGGTGAAGGCCATGGAGGAGCGCTGCTGTCAGTGATTAATGGCTGGCAGGGTTTACTGTTCTCTGGCTTATGGATTTCCTGTCTCTCTCTCTCTGTGGTGGCTGCCTCTCATTAAACACCGCAATCAAAGAGGCCCCGGCAAGACCTGCAGCTCAAGGAGGAGAAGAGAGTTCACAAACAGACCGAGTGTAGGTGCCGGACAGATGAGGCGAGGATAATGACCGGAGGACAGGAGAGGAATGGGTTAATAAGAGTTATAAATCAAATCGCCCACCAAACCCAGATAATCCATGTCCTGAGAGAAGCCGGAGATTATGTCAGAAGATGGATATATTTTAGTAGAACAAAACAGGGAAGGAGTGGCTCTGCACTCTGTCTTGACATGTCCGTATGGTGTTTTGATTGAGAGAGCATGCCCAAATCTAATGAAGTCATCAGAGACGGAGAGGAAAAACCAGCTATGGAAAGAGGAAATGAGTCAAAGCACATTTGAGTGACAGATAGTGTCTCATGACAGCCAAAGGCCCACACCTCATAGTCTTGTCAACATTAGACAGCAAATGAAGGATGCTCGCACTGTACGCATGCAGGCCGAAAGTGATGGAAACAAGATCCCTTTCCAAGCTACTGAAACTCCAAGGTCAGAGATGGTGGGTGCTGGTCGCTGATGTCAGACACTAAAGTAATAACTTACATACTTCAGTACTGGACACTGCAATATCAAATCCATCTGGCAAACCCCCCAGCATCGGCTGATACTGAATAATCAGTTGTGCATGAGTTGAGCATGACTTGCAAAATAAGACATGAGCGACAACGTATTTGACATTTTTTCAGATTGACAGAGCAACTACAGTGGGGTTCAAAAGGCCACACTGAAAATCATAGATTCAAAATTGAATTTAAACCTAGCTGGAAAATAAATAGCAAACAACAAACATTGACATGACATAAATAATATAGTAAATAAAAAAAACGATATCTCTCTCATTCCACCACATCCCAAAGGTGCTCTGTTATTAGATTGAGATCTAGTGACTGTGGAGGCCACTTGAGTACAGTGAACACATTGTCACACTGTAAAAAGTGTTCAGTTCACTTACTTAATTTTTTCTTTTTTTTCTTAAATCTTTTTTTTTTAAGTTATGTGAACTTGACAATTCCACTTTACTTATTTTTTTTTCGATTAAGCTTGAAGTTTATTTACTTTAAGGCAATATAATAATTAAGGCAATTGTTTTTTTTACATAAGGCAAAGTTATATAATTTTAAGGCAATGGGTTTCCCCAATTTTTTACAGTGCATGTTCAAAAAAACCCGTTAGAGATGATTTGAGCCTGGTGTGTTATCCTGCTGGAAGTAGACATAGGAAGATGGGTACACTGTGGTCATAAAGGGATGGACATGGTCAGCAACAATACTCAGGTTTCTCAGGAATGAGAAGGATCTCATTGTCTGAGTCAGGATCCATGCTTTCATGTTGTTTACACCAAATTCTGATCCTACAGAATGTCGCAGCAGAAATTGAGAATCATCAGATCAGGCAACATTATTCCAATCTTCTTCTGTCCAATTTTGGTGTGTATTGTACCCTCAGTTTCCTGTTCTTACCTGACAGGAGTGGCACCCGGTGTGTCTTCTGCTGCTGTTGTCCTTCTGCTTCATGGTTCAGATGCTCCCCTACAGATCTCGGTTGTAACAAGTGGTTATTTGAATGACTGTTGCCTTTCTATCAGCTCGAACCAGTCTAGACATTCTCCTCTGACCTCAGGCATCAACAAGGTATTTTCACTCACTGGATATTTTTTCTTTTTCAGGCCATTTTCTCTAAACCTTAGAGATGGTTGTCCATGAAAATCCCAATAGATCAGCAGTTTCTGAAAAACTCACACCAGCCTATCTGGCACCAATAACAATGACACGTTCAAAGTCACTTAAATTACCTTTCTTCCTCATTCTGATGCTCGGTTCATCTTAGCCATAGCTGCATGTGAAATCTCATACTGTAAAGTATGATATATATTATTGTGTATGTTTAATATGTTTATTTGCCAACAATACATACGCTGTATTTAGTTGCCTTATGAGTTGCATGTTTGATATTACCTTTTGTCAGGTTAGCAACCCTTTTTAAAAAATGACAAAATATATATTTGTATTAATTAATATTAAGAGATTATAATAATAATAATTCATTACATTTATATAACGCTTTTCTCTGCACTCAAAGCACTTGCATAGAAGGGGGAATCTCCTCAACCACCACCAATGTGCCGCATCCCTGGGCGTTTTGGCCATAGATATCCATAATAAAGGCTAGATGTCTCGTCCGCGCTGCTGGCCAATGGAGGTCAACGTCCCGACCTGGCGGCCATCTTGTCACAGGCTGCTCGCTCACTCGTAACATTGTGTTTTAATGGTGCATGCACTTTTTAAATAACCATAACTTGCTCAATTTTCTACCGATTTTCAAACGGTTTGATTTGTTATAAACGTCAGAGATGCAGTTATGACACTGCATACTTATGAATAATAAGTGTATAAATAAATAATCAACCAGAATTATAGCCACGTTAAGTCAAGTCAAGTCAAGTCAAATATATTTATATAGCGCTTTTCACAATACAGATTGTATCAAAGCTGCTTCACAGTATCAATCAAACTAACTTAACAATGTTTGTTTATTACTGGAAAAAAAGACATCCAAGTTTGGTAGAGCTGATCAATGGTATGATTGGTTAATTAATTTGAATATCCCCAACTGAGCAAGCCAAAGGCAACAGTGGCAAGGAACCGAAAAACTCCATCCAGTGACCTAAAGGTGTCCTAACACACCATCAGATGACCCAATGGAGAAAAAAAAACCTTGGGAGAACCCAGGCTCAGTCGGGGGCCAGTTCTCCTCTGGCGTTTATGAACTAGAGGCCGAATTTACAGTTACTGTAAGATAAAAAATTTATATGAATGCCTGGCTAAATAGATGCGTCTTCAGTCTAGTTTTAAACTGTGAGAGCGAGTCTGAGCAACGAACAATATCAGGAAGGCTATTCCAGAGCTTCGGAGCTAAATGTGAAAATGCTCTGCCTCCTTTGGTGGATCTGGATATCCTAGGAATGACCAGAAGCCTCAAATTTAGTGATCTTAAAGAGCGCGATGGATTGTAGGGCGATAGAAGATCCGTTAAATAGACTGGAGCTAAACCATTTAGAGCTTTATAAGTCAAAAGCAATACCTTGTAATTAATACGGAACTTTATAGGTAACCAATGAAGTGATGATAAAATCGGTGTTATATGATCATATTTTCTTGATCTAGTAAGAACTCTAGCGGCTGCATTTTGGACTAACTGTAGCTTGTTTATTGAAGATGCAGGACAACCAGCTAATAAAGCATTACAGTAATCTAGTCTCGAGGTCATGAATGCATGAACTAACTTTTCTGCATCAGAGACTGATAGCATATTACGTAGCTTAGCAATGTTTCTAAGGTGGAAAAAGGCGGTTTTTGTAACATATGAAATATGCTTTTCAAAAGACAGGTTGCAGTCTAATGTAACACCCAGGTCTTTTACTGTGGCGGATAAAGTAACAGGGCATCCTACTATGTCAAAGTCGTGCTGTGAAAGGTTTTGTGGACGGTTTTTACAACCGATAAGTATAACCTCTGTCTTGTCTGGATTTAATAAAAGAAAATTACGCGTCATCCAATCTTTTATATCTTTAACACAATCTGTCAATTTGGATAATTTAGCGTATTCATCTGGCCGTGATGAAATATATATTTGAGTGTCATCAGCATAACAATGGAAACTAATTCCATGTTTCCTTAGAATATTACCAAGTGGCAGCATATATATTGAGAATAATAAAGGGCCTAACACAGATCCCTGCGGCACTCCATAGTTTGCCGAAGTTATGATCGATTTTTCTCCATTTAAGTAGACGAAATGGTAGCGGTCAGATAAGTATGACCTGAACCAGCTTAATGCTTGTCCTTGAACACCAGTGTAATTTTGTAGTCGATCTAAGAGTATTGTGTGATCTATAGTGTCGAACGCAGCACTAAGATCAAGTAAAACTAGTACTGAGATACAGCCTTGGTCCGAAGCTAAAAGTAAATCCTTTGTGATTCTAACAAGCGCAGTTTCAGTGCTATGATGTGGCCTGAATCCAGACTGAAACTTTTCATAGGTGTCGTTTTCTTGCAAGAAAGAGCCGAGTTGACTGGACACAACTTTTTCTAATATTTTTGACATAAATGGAAGATTCTAAATGGGTCTGTAATTTGCTAGGTTATTTGGATCTAAATGTGGTTTCTTAATAAGAGATTTTATAACAGCCAGCTTGAACGTTCTTGGAACATAACCTAAAGATAAAGATGAGTTAATAATATTGAGAAGAGGCTCTTCCACTATAGGTAACACTTCTTTCAGTAGTTCAGTTGGTATAGGATCTAATAAACACGTTGTTGTTTTAGATGAAGTGATAAGTTTATTTAACTCTTTTTGTTCTATGGTTGTAAAGCATTGTAACTGTTCTTGCGGGGTGATAATTGCGGCTGAATTAAAGGCGCGAGTAAAGATTGAACGTTTACGATTTTGATTCTGATGCTTTCAATTTTCTCGGTGACGAAGTTCATGAAATCATTACTACTAAACTGTAGCGAGGTATTTTGTTCAGACGACGTCTGTTTATTTGTTAGTCTAGCCACGGTATTAAATAAAAACCTTGGATTATTTCGGTTGTTTTCTATTAATTTGCTGAGGTGCTCAGCCCTGGCCGGCCTTTTTATAACGTGACATACTGTCTTTCCACGCGATTCTAAAGACCTCTAAATTAGTTTTTTTCCATTTACGCTCTAAATTACGGGTTTCTCTCTTTAAAACATACGTAGTATTATTGTACCATGGTGCTATACTTTTTTCTCTGACCTTTTTTAATTTAATGGGTGCAACAATATCCAATGTTCTAGAGAGAATGGTGCTCATAGTGCTAGTTAGTTCGTCTAGTTCATCTGTTTGTTTGGGTTCAGGCAGCAGCTGAGACAGATCAGATAAGCTATTTGAGAAATGATCTATGGTGGATGGAAGAATTGTTCTACCTGGTCGATAACGTGGCGCAGCATGACATATTACAGCAGTACTTAATATGCAAGTTACCATGTAATGGTCAGTGACATCATTTGTGGAATGATATCTATATCGGTTGGATCGGTTCCATATGATATAATTAAATCGAGTGTATGATTAAGACGATGAGTTGGTCCGGTGACGTTTTGCTTGACCCCGAAGGAGTTTAATAAATCTGTAAACGCAGCCCCTAACGCATCATTTAAATTATCTACATGTATGTTAAAATCTCCAACAATTAATGCTTTATCGACGTTGACCAAAAGATCTGATAGAAAGTCAGCAAACTCTTTTAGGAAATCGGCGTAAGGCCCTGGAGGTCTATATACGGTAGCCAATGCTAGAGATAATAGGGATTTTTTTCTTACATCTAAGAGCGTAACATTTAGCACAAGTACTTCAAACGAATTAAACCTATGACGAGTTTTCTGAGTAACATTAAGGATATCTCTGTAGATTGTTGCAACACCGCCGCCACGACCGATCAGACGGGGCTCATGCTTATAACAGTATCCTGGCGGAGTAGACTCATTTAGACCGAAATAATCATTTGGTTTAAGCCAGGTTTCAGTAAGGCACAGAACATCGAAATTATTATCTGTGACCATTTCATTTACAATAACCGCCTTAGGTGAGAGCGATCTAATGTTTAGAAGACCTAGCTTTAGAAGTTGTTTTTGTTCACTAATAGCGAAATTTTTTGTTTTAATAACAATTAAATTTTTTCTAGATCCCGCAGTAGATTTATTATTTGATCTTAGTAAACGAGGAATAGACACAGTTTCTATGCAATGTTCTACACTAGTATTAATATCAATTAAATTGGTGCAGTAGAGACTGTGATTTGGATTTTTGGATACTAGTCAAATGGTATTTAACATCTTGGAGATGTTATCCGACAGAAGATCTGCCCCGATTCTACTTGGGTGTAAGCCATCAGCGCGGAAGAGCCTTGGTCGCTCTTAAAACAGATTCCAATTATTTACAAAGAGCAGTTTCTGCTCATTGCACCATGACAATAACCATTCATTTAGCGCGAATAATCTACTGAACTTTTCATGCCCTCGTCGGTACGTAGGAAGCGGTCCAGACACAATAATCGATGTTTCAGGCGATGTGCTGCGTACCGTATCGATAAGACTCCTGAAGTCTTTCTTCAGAACCTCCGTCTGTCGCAGCCTAGTGTCGTTAGATCCCACGTGCAGCACCACAGCTCCGACGCGCTCGTCACACGAGCACCAGGAAAGCAGTGACTGTGCACCTTACTTTTACCTAACGTAGCGTGGACGTGTCGGACGGTGGAATCGCCGATGATCACAGCATCGCGTTCCATTTCACGAAGAGGGGAGAAGCGGTTCTGAGTGGAGATCTCGAACACCGGGAGGGGCGAAAAGATTCTTGTCCTGGCTCGCGGCTTCCGCGGAACCACCCAGGCTTCGTGGTGGTGTGTTGGAGCCGGAGTGAATGAAACTATGGCTGATCGTGACCTGGACGCTCGGGACCAATGCTGAGAAACGCACGGAGTAGATGAGGTCGGCGTCAGCGGGTTACTAACGTTAATCACTGATCCGTGTGCATCAGCGCGTGATGTTTCAAGAGCTAAACGCCGGTCTCTCAGCTCAGCTTGTCTCTCTAGAAGGTCACGGATCTGCTTTTCTACAGGTTCTAATTCAGACTGCACCGCGAGCAAATCAGATTTGTTCTCATCTGCACCAAAAGGTAGATAACATACACCTGATATATTCGCCATTTTAACAAAACAGAATAAAACAGAATAAAAGAAAGAAATACGGAGAAACAGAAAGAAATACGACCTAATACGAGGCTTAGACAGCCACGACGCAAACAAACAAACTCACAGCAGGCAACGAGGCTGACAAAAGCAGTCGATCGCAGGGCGAGCAGCAGTGAAGCGATGTCTCGCTCTATGACCAACAAACGAGGCTGACAAAAGCAGTCGATCGCAGGGCGAGCAGCAGTGAAGCAGTGTCTCGCTCTATGACCAACAAACGAGGCTGACAAAAGCAGTCGATCGCAGGGCGAGCAGCAGTGAAGCGATGTCTCGCTCTACGACCAACAAACGAGGCTGACAAAAGCAGTCGATCGCAGGGCGAGCAGCAGTGAAGCGATGTCTCGCTCTACGACCAGCAAAGCAATATTTGCGGTTCCAGCCGTATAATGGCTTGAGACGCGTCTGGCCAACAGTCCGGGTTGTAATTATGAGTTAAATGATGGTTCAGAACAGAATAAAAGAGAGAAATACGGAAAAACAGAAGGAAATACGAAGCTAATACGAGGCTTAGACAGCCACGACGCAAACAAACTCGCAGCTCACAGCAGGCAGCGAGGCGGACAAAAGCAATCGAGCAGGTGAAAGCAATCGAGCAGGTGAAAGCAATCAGTGAACCGATTCAACGTTTGTAAGAAACCAAACCGTTTGTAAATCCGTCAAGATTTCAACAAGATAAGAGTATTTGTGTTCGTGCTGATCACTCATCTTACATCAGGTACCACAGAGCCCGCCAGAAAGCTTGCCTGTGACAAGATGGCCACCGGTGATGATGATAGAGACTCCGCCGTAAGACATCTAGCCTTTATTATGGATATCTATGGTTCTGGCAGCCATAGTGCGCCAGAACGCCCACCACACACCAGCTACTGGTGGAGAGGAGACAAGAGTGATGAAGCCAATTAGTATATATAAATGGGGATGATTAGGAGGCCATGATGGACAGAGGCCAATGGGCAAATTTGGCCAGGATGCCAGGGATACACCCCTACTCTTTCGAAAGACATCCTGGGATTTTTTGTGACCACATAGAGGTCCGAAGGAGGTGCTCTTTGACAGTATAGTGTCGCTGTCACTTTACTGGGGCGTTAGGACCCACACAGACCACAGGATGAGTGCCCCCTGCAACCTAGTCTTCTCAGGAGGTCTCCCATCCAGATCCTGACCAGGCTCAACCCTGCTTAGCTTCAGTGGGCAACCAGTCTTAGGCTACAGGGTGATATGGCTGCTGGCCAGATTATTTTTCATACTGTACATCAGATTTTTATTATTTTATTTTTTTAACTATTTAGGCAAAATAGTATTGAATTTCCAGCTATTACGTCAGTGCATCCCTATACAATCTGAACAATTTAGAATTGTTTATAAGCAAATTTGATTATCTTTTTTGATGTTCGTTAGTTTGCAAAACAGCATTTGGTTAAAACATGCAAACACCTACAAATAAAAATTGTAAACGAGCAAATTGGCAGCCAAGTCTGTGGATTGCACTTTGAAGTCAGACAAAATAGCATCCCTGACATTTTAACAAAGCTATTCAGATTACAGAGAATTTACACATCAGTAAACATGAATTAGAGGCATCCCGGTGTTGCTGTGCTCCCTGGCAGTAATAATTACTAATAAAAATGTGAGCAGCAAATATAATCTCATGGTTAAACATGCAGGGTGCTTGTCTATTATTCAAATAGCTGTCAATCATTCCTTCCCATCTAGCAGCATGACGCAAGCATCTGAGAAGGTAGTATGTCCAGACAATGACCTGAGAAGCGAATCACACTGGTGTTGTATTAGTCATGAGTAAAACAGAATTTTTAGGGCCAGATGATAAACTGAAACACAAAAGATCTCAATAATCTTCTCTGCCTGACTACTATCAATGTCTCTCACTCCAAAACAAGAGTTTTTTACACCACAATCCGAGAGTGAGTCGATGTTTGACCATAGGCAATGAGTCAACATGCGTAGGCAGTTCGAAGATGGCGCTATTCAAGGTCTTAAGAAGAAAATAACCCGAATGTTAAAAAAGACCAATTGGAAACACACAAATCTAGGCTGAGCTTTGTTATTGTATATCCCATGGCTCCTCCATAACCAGCGTTATGAAACTCGTCATCACTAGATTGCTGTTGTCTGTGTAGCCACCCCATTTATCCTCCTTTTTTAAGCGTGCATTGATTACTGAAAATGCCTGCAGGCTCTGGAGAAGCCTAGCCCTCTTCTCCATCAGCCCAGAATCCAATCGCTCAATGGCTATAAATGCCTGCCACCTTCCCTCACAGAAACTGACGCGTTCTTTAGCGCTCAGATAGACAGACTCACTCTGCCGCCGTGTTGCAACAACACCTCAGCGCTAAATGTTTTTGACGCCAGCACAGCTGGAATCCCAGCATTTGTAGTCCAACTATAGGCATAGTTATATAACTATACATTAGTATAATCGTACAGTGCGTGGTTTGTGTCACACAGATGGACAAGCATTTAGGCGCCAGGCAGTTGGCAACTCTGTGAATAATCTAGAGCTCTTTCAGAGACGGTGTATAGCGTGCCATTCATATCAATGCTATTAGACCCAATTCCTTTTATGAGTTCAGACCTTGTCTAATGGAACTGGATGTCGTGGGACATAAAGGCATCACAAGTGAGTAATGTCTTCACGTTTTTTTTCGCATAGTGAGCACACTTGTCACTGTTTCGTGTCAATTTCATGAGCTGTATACATCAAAAAAATATGTTAAAGGGTGGGTCGTTTTATAGTCGCGGCACGCAAGTTGTGATGCCTACTGAGTGTTAGTGTCAGGGTGTGTCACATGGTACAGTTGTTCTGAATGCTTATCTAATCACGCCTCTCTTTCTTGTGTCAGGGTGCACCGTATTACATTAGCCATGACATGGATCAGAGCACATCTAATTCAACTACGCGCACAAGATGGACGTTAAAAAGCAACGACGTGTGGGACAGCCTGAATCCAAATCCTGCAGTGGTGGCTAGTAGCTCTGAATGCTGATTTTGGCAATGGCTGGACTCACAGGAAGGAATTTGCGGGTACAATTGGCTCGGATGAGATCAATGAGGCGCTTAATATAATATCACATGTAAACTGGCAAATCCATGGGAAATCAACTGATTTAACTCTACAAGGGAGCTGGTCTATGAGACTTGTGTTTTCATCCTGCATCTAGACAGTATTTCATGGCGATTTCATTGCTGACTGTGACTCTTTTTCCACTTGATTGATTAGACACTAGAATAGTGATGAAAGTGATCTGGGACGGAGCTAAGGCAGTGCTCACAGAGAGGTTACATGGTTCAGTGGCCATAGCTTTGAAAATGCCAACCACCAGCAGCTAGAGTCTCCACTGGTGATGTTTTCAGACACAATACACTGGGGTTCAAAAGCCCATTTGTAAAAATGCTTCTGTTTTGCATTTTTCTCATTTAATGCTGTTTTTAAAATGACAAAATATATTATGTCCTGTGCATAATTTCTGTGCAAAGATTAACTGTAAATTTACGTGAATTTCGAATTCGGCATGTTGCACTTGGTATGTTGTTATTATTTTCATGTTAAAGGGTTAGTTCACCTAAAAATGAAAATTAAGTCATTAATTACTCACCCCCATGCTGTACCAACCCCGTAAGACCTTAGTTCGTCTTCGGAACACAAATGAAGATATTTTTGATTAAATGTGACAGCTGGATCACTCCTCCATAGGCTCCCTAAGGGAATGAATCCTGACGGCCCAGAGAGTCATTAAAGAAAATGTTTAAATATTCCATGTCGCAACAGTGGCTCAACTATAAGTTTATCAAGCGACGAGAATACTTTTTGTGCGAAAAAACAAACAAAAATAACGACTTTATTCGACTATTCCTTTTCTTCCTTGTAGGCCTGAAACGAGACTTCAAGAGATTTCCATGACACATGCGCGAGAATTGCGATCTCCTTCAACTACTTCAGTTAAGTTCTCGCGCGTGCGCGTCGTGGAAATCTCTTGAAGTCTCGTTTCAGGCCTACAAGGAAGAAAAGGAATAGTCGAATAAAGTCGTTATTTTTGTTTTATTTCCGCACAAAAAGTATTCTCGTCGCTTGATAAACTTATAGTTGAGCCACTGTTGTGACATGGAATATTTAAACATTTTCTTCATTGACTTGCTGGGACGTCAGGATTCATTCCCTTAGGGAGCCTATGTAGGAGTGATCCAGCTGTCACATTTAATCAAAAAATATCTTCATTTGTGTTCCGAAGACGAACGAAGGTCTTACGGGGTTGGTACAGCATGGGGGTGAGTAATTAATGACTTAATTTTCATTTTTGGGTGAACTAACCCTTTAACTTATGGCTTGTCACCAGTAAATGGATATTAAATATGCATAAATATTTTCTTTATTTAAAAACACCAAAAATAAAATCAAGAATCTTAAATGTTCAGGCGTCATAAAATGATAATATACAGTCTGAAAAAAGTATTATTGTAATTAAAAATATATTGTATATTAGCACTAATTAACAACATAATTTAACTGAATTGAAAAATAGGGCAAATGAACATGCATGCTACGCTGCTGCTGCTGATGTACGGATTTGCTACTCCTTATAGATACACAGACACGCTGCTGTGAGAATGTAAGATATGCTACTGCTGAATTAAAAAGACAGACATAAATCCCGTAGCAGATCTAAGCGGGTGGAGCTGGGGGAGGTAGAGGATTTCAAAGGAACTCTGACTAGCTTACAGAATATTTAAATGCTGAGCAAGCAATCTCATTGACTGCAGGATCAGAGGTCAATCAGCTTGTGCCATGAGGCAATGATGTGATTGCTTTCTTGTTGAATTTAAAGGACTCATCAGCCAACTATATGTATAAATACATATACAGTAAGTACATAATAAATATATTTGATGGTTAAAGTTAATTTTTCAAAATCTTAAATGAGGCATCCGAATGAGGCATCTTGAACCCCACTGTATTTGCTCAGAAAAATAAAACAACGTCACATATAACACACCTTAAGATGCAAATGTTCCCACGTGAATGCACTGTACATGAACGCCACACAAACACGCACAGAACCACATCAGGACATGTCGCAGATGAGATCATACCATGGATTTCCCTGCAGACCAGACTCGATTTGTCTCACAGCAGCCTCCACACAGTGGAAATCGCAGTATTGGGTTTGAATGATGTCTGTCAGCGGCATGTTTATCCTGAGGCGCTCGTCGCCTGCTCTTTAAACACAGGGTGACTAGCATGACTCGCATTGGCACTCCAAGCAGCGGGCCACCAAACCTCTTTAGTGCATGATAACCTTTAACAATACCCTTGCTTACATCTGTTATTGTTCTTTAAAGTAATTTATGTCCCTTGCTCCCTGAAGCACAGCGGAATTGGAAGCGTCTGCTTTGAATAAAAGCCAAATTACTGCCCGTTCCACATACTCGCGTAAGCAGGCACACATGTGAACACACTCGCAAATCCCTTTTATTCCTGAAACGATTGTCGATTATGATTCTAGGATTGTCCTTTTGGATGCCATCATTAAAGCTGGAAGGTTCTTGATTGTCTGACTTGGCTGAGAGAGCATTTGATGTTCAGTCTAATTAATCTTTCATACAGTCAAAGTTAGCAGAGAAGTCAGATCTGGCACAACTGCACTCTACCAAAACACTGCAATGGTGTGCGGTTTTTCATTTTACATGGCCTTTTTCCTCGTTTTGTGACTCCATCCTCTCTAATAGCATTACTGTAAACAAGAAGATGGTGACACTTCAAAAGCACAGATCATTTGTAGAAGGCTGGGAGGAGAACACAGCAGTCAACATAACAGAGCTCACTCCTGCCATCTCTGGTCGGCATAAGGAACTGCACAAATAGCAGCGCCTGACAGAGTCTGCCAATTTCTACAAATTACTCCTCTGACCTCCACTTTCCATGTGCTATGGTTGAGAGCCAAATGATGGCAATTTCCCTCGAAATGCTCTCAGCTGTCTTGTGCTTTGGCAAGTGATATTGCATTCCCATCCGTTTAGATTAGCTACACTGAATAAGGAATGACAAAATGAACAAGGGATGTAGTTTGTGTAATATTTATAACAGGAGTTACTTAAATGTGCTTTATTGATTTTCCTATGCATGCATCTCCTGCCAGGGAACAACAGAAATGTATTCTAGACATCAGAAATAGTGGTCCACTGCAATGCATTTCAAAGGCAGATCTATGCGAAGGTGAGATTGATAGGTTTATTCTTAAAATTGAGAAAGTATCTGATTGGTATGTGCATCATAATGGCCGTGCACCCTGTTGGAGAATAAATCTATCACATCATTTTTCTGTACAACCACAAATCCAACACCAGTCAGCCAATGCAGGAATGACAGCAGTAATTTTCCCACTGTCCCACTGTGGAGGAGCCTCATCTCCACGACGCTGCACAGTCAGCGAAATATGGAGCCAGAGTGCAGGAGCAAACCACCCATGCATGGCACACAACACACACAAACACACACAAAATGGGCACGCACACAACCCATGTATGAGACCGAAAAGATTCACAGCAACACTGTTTAGGTGGTCAGGTTCAAGCACTGCCATAATGCAGCCGGAGCAATTAGCCCAAACATAGAGACCGACTGGAGGAGGGTGAGGATTTATGGCCCATAGGTCAGCTCTTATCTCTCCAGGGCTCCTTCTGATGCAGGATTAATGGGAAATGGCTTTTACATGCCTCACTGGTTTCCAGAACAAACTCAATAAGTTCCAACAAAAAGTACATATTGAAATTTTTGAAACAAAGTATGGATTGAGTTTTCTTACAGGCTTTGCTGACATCATGTTGGGAACGGAACAAACAGATGGATTAGAGATGGTCAAAAATATAGATATTGATAATATTGACATTGATTCTTAAAATCTCAAGCTTCATCTGTCAAATACACATGTATAATATCCACAATATATATATATATATATATATATATATATATATATATATATATACACTGTAAAACCCAACAAGTTAGCTAACTCATTTCATTTGAGGAAACCAATTGCCTCAATTCAATTAAGTTTATAAAAACAATAGTTATGAGTACTCTGAACTTATTTTAATCAAGTCCACGAAAACAATGATATTTCTTAATACACATTTAAACTTTACACTGCATTTAAATACTTTATAAAGCTGAAACTTCACTATATTGAGTAAAAACAGTGAAATGACAAACTTTAAATGAACTTGCAGTTACTGCTAGCTCACAATATCACACACAAAGTCAAATACAATAAGTTAAGATAACTCATTACATTTGAGGACACTGATTGCCTTAATTATTTTAATTTTAGAAACCAATAGTTATGAGTACTCTGAAATTCACTAAAAGTAGATATACATTGCAGTCAAGAATTAAGTAATTAATTAAGTGATTAATAAGTGATTATTGAGCATTAGTGATGAACACTTGCTGTTAACAAGCAGAATCACAGAAGGAAAGAGAAACACAAGAACTACAACTGTCTTCAGACACAGCCTTAGATTAAATCAACTGAAGATAAACGACGACATTAAATCTCTGAAGATCTCAGCAGAGGAGGATTAAACAACACCACAGACAGCTTTACCAGCTTCACTTATTACTGACCAGATTGACGTTATTTCTGTCAGACATCTACAGATGTTGTTATTGAGAATGAACAGAGGCTTAGACGATGATGATGATGATGTTTCGTTTGAAGACACCATGATAGTGGTCAGTGTTTGCTTTAGTTGGGCTCTTGACCCTTGACTATATAACACAAGATTATCTCTGACTGCTGAAACATGAGTGTTTATAAAACACATTTGTTATAGAACAAAAGCCAAAAGGAAATGTCGATGGTTGTGTATTGATGATGAAAATCATCAAATAGTGACTTGATTCCCTGATTTTTTCAGAGCCTGATCTCTGAATAAACAGGTGATGTATTACTTGTATTATACATTATAATAGAACTGTGATTCTACTGTAAGGTCCATTGTTGTGACAATCAGATTTTAAAAATCTCTATGGTATCATGCTGACTTATTATGCGTTCACACCAGATGCGAATAGAGCGTCTGGCGCGAGTGATTTCAATGTTAAGTCAATGCAAAGACGTGTTACGCGCGTAAAAATTCCTGCGGCGCGAATGAGGCGTAGAGCGCGGCCTGGTAGACGCGAATACGCCACATTCGTGCGTCAAGTTTGCGCGATTGGCGCGAATTGAGCGTCTGGCGCATTACGCGCAAATTATTTTATTAACTGCTTTTTGTGCATTCACGCGTTTGACGCAAATTCGGGTCTGCCGCCCGAGTTGAAAAATCTGAACTTTGGCGTCAATTCGCGCCGCGTTAACCAATCAGAAGCCTAGCTGCTTGCTGCTGTCACGTGGTGAAGTATCTGGATGCTTCAATAAATTATTTTGTAATATGACTAAATGCCTGGTGTGGTTCTAATGGACAACAAAACAAATATTGTATCACATAAAACTTGATTTCAATATATGAGACATATTCATTTTGTATTGAATGCTATTTATTTATAAATCCATGTCTAGATCATATGAAATATTATTATAATGTAAAGACAACCAACATACTATAGTGCATAAGTTCGTGTCTGGACAGTGTTGTGTGAGAGAGAAAAAATCACATGACAGGTTAATCACTTTTGGAGGCTGGCTCCATTTATCATCAAAACAACAATAAATGACAGATTAGGTGGATGAGGGCGAGGGTGATACTCGCTCCGATGCGGGACAACAGGTCATCAAACTGGGCGCGGGACAGGCGGAAGTACCGCTGAAAGCGGCCGTCATCCAGGCACAGCTCCTGGAGTGAGCAAATGGTGAAACTCGCCAAACTGGGTTCGCCTCCGAAGGGTCTGGTTTGACAAAAATATGGCGGCGATGACCCCTACGGCGCCGTTCTGCTCTCCAGAGCAAATACAGAGCGGTGGCTCTCTCGATGAATGCTCGATCAACAAAAAAAAGATGTCCGCCAACGGGTTTTGATTCCAATGCGCGTGACGCTTATTTATATGCTTGACCACTTTGAATCCATTCACACGTCAAGAGCTAAATTGACGCGTGTAAAAAACAAAAGTTTGAAGCGAAATTGACGCGCGTGAATTTCGCTCTTGACGCACGAATGGATTCAAAGTGTTCAAGCATATAACTAGATGCGGCAGGCGCGAATTTGACGCGCTATTCGCGTCTGGTGTCAATGCACAGTTCCACAGACATCAAGAATCATCATATGAATCTCAACAATGGTGACCATTAAAAAATTATTCATGCTGGGAGCCATGGATACGTTTTGTATAATGCTAGTACCCAGTAGCAGCATTGCAGCGTGAGTCATTTTTTAATGGTCACCATTGTTGAGATCCATATGCTGATTATTGATGTCTGTGTGAGTCTTGGTAATTCAATACATTGAGGCTGTGGCTGAAAGTCAGTTGTAGTTCTTGTTTTTCTCTTTGCTTCAGTGATTCTGCTTGTTAACAGCAGGTGTTCATCATTAATGCTCAATTATCACTTAATTATACAATTCTTATTCAATTATCATTCTGGGATCTAGAAATGTTCTATAACTCATTCAGTTTGAGTTCTGTTTCAGTCATTCAAGTTTCAGTAATATTTGAGTGCAGTGAACTCAATTCTATTTAGTACATATTACTGTTAGGTTTTACAGTGGAATGAGTGTGTGGTGTTCCCTACATTGTGTAGAGTCAACAAGAATAGTAATACCAGAAAGTGTTTATCTTGTGGGAACATTGTTTGGTCCCCATGCGGAAAACAGTTTAAAAAACATACTAAAATATGTTTTTTTGAAAATGAAAAAATGCAGAACGTTTTCTGTGAAAGTTGTGTTTAGGGGTAGGGTTAAGAGATAGAATATGTGGTTTGTACAGTAAAAAAATGATTATGTCTATGGAAAGTCCCTATAAAACTTGGAAACCCATATGTGTACCATTTTGTCTGTACCATGCCCATGACGACATAATGGCAATACATGTCTTTATATTCACATATTCTCACAGACTGCATGCCAAAAACAAACAGGACAAACAAAAAAAATGGACATTACAACTTACAACACACCAATGAATCACAATTGAAAATAGTAATATTATTTATTTATTAATATTATTACTATTTTCAATTGTGATTCATAATAATAATAATTTTAATCAATTAATCTGAGTCAAGCTGGGACTTATGTGCTGATAACCATCCCTCCAATGGATTCTCTTTTTTTATGATTTATTTCTTATTTTTGTTTGATGCACTAACGCTCAAAATAGAGGTGGTTAAATCTTAATACACAAAGCATGTATTAAGCATGTATTGCGTGACCATTTTTGCTTGGCACTGCGGAGCATTACTGATGGGCAGTAACTGTGTTCACACCGAACGCGAATTTAATTATTTGCGCGAGTGGATTACATACAAAGTCAATGCAAAGACGCGAATAGACGCATCATTCACGCCGGGCGTTGTGAATGACGCGAATTGGGCGACGCGTTTGCCGCGAATGTCTTCCGCGCAAGTTGAAAAATTTTAACTCGAGTGAATGTTCAAGCGTCTAACTAGACGCGATAGACACGTATTTGACGCTCTATTAGCGTTCGGTGTGAACACACCATTAGAAGTAACGCGTTACTGTAATCCAATTACTTTTTTCTAGTAACGAGTAAAGCAAGGAATTACAATTGCAAAAACACTAATTAGATTACTGTTACTTCCCCGTAAGCAGGCTGCGTTACTGCGTTAGTTAACCGTCATTTTGTTTTGTGAGACTGTCTCGTGGCATGAGTCGTGCGTGAGTGACAATGATGAGCGCCGCAACGTCAGTGGTAAACACCGAAATGTGTAGAGTAGAACAAGAGACAACATGGAGCGCGGGAGAGAGACATGCATTTGATTGGTCTCACACGCCACACCCCCGATTTCTCAAGCTGAAGTGTCAACCCGGTCGGTCAAATGCCTGAAAGATGAGTCTACAGATCTACCTGTTGAGCCACTCGTGATCGACTAGTTATACCGTCCGCAAATTAGTTAAAATCTCCCGGAATCTAGAGCGAGCGTGCATGTGAGACAGAGACCGCGTAGCGTGCGCACCCGCAGAGAGGGAGAGCGAGCGAGAGACCTTGCGTGTGCAGAGAGCATCCTGATCTAGAAACAGGACCCCCGTTGGAGACTGTCAAAATTCCACCTCAAATCTGAGCAAGCACCTAGCAAGCCGGCACAGGAATGTGAAACTTACTGAAAAAACCCTGAACCCCCAACTGACATGTCATGGCTGTTTTGGTAAACTAATTTTTACTCCTCTCTGCACTTTACTGTTAAAAGACGTAAGTGTTAATAATTTGGAATACAGTCAGGAGAGACTTTCATTTAAATTTTTGTATTGCTGTATTTTATTTATATCTATTCGAATGAAGGATTTTACAAAAAATATATTTATTTTATATGCTGGAATATGCAGAAATATAAGTTAACAGAAGAAGGACTTTCTTTATTTTATTAAAATATGGTGGAATGTGCAGAAAATAGGTTTAAATGTTCATCAAAAGTCTGAGACTGTTGCATTTTATTAAATTTTTGCTTGATGCAATGTGTATAAAGTTAAAATATTGAAACTAATAAAACAAGTTTAAAAAAAGAGAGTGTTTGATTAAATTTTAGATGATGGAATATGCAGAAAGAATAGAATTAGGCTAAAAGATCTATTGCTTTATAGGGTATTCGGGTCGTGCATCATGTTTTTGAAAAGTAACTTAGTAAAGTAACTAGTAAAGTAACTAATTACTTTTCAAAATAAGTAATCAGTAAAGTAACTGGATTAGTTTCTTGGAGAAGTAATCAGTAATCAGTAACTAATGACTATTTCCAAGTAACTTGACCAACACTACACAGCTGCATCCACTACACCCTGAACTCTGTGCTACAAGCATCATACATCGTAAGGATGAAAAATTCATCTTTTTGACAGCACTCATAAATTCCATATTGTCTCTCCCTCCTTTGAGTTGATTCTTTATATCTGTTGCGCTGGGTTTCATGGAATTTGCATGAGGGGAGGGAGGAGATGTGGACACCAGGACTGCTCTGACTCTAAAGGTTAATGCCATTTTGACCTACTAAAGCCATTTTTCAGGGCCCATGCCATTAGATGGCCTTTGATCTTTTGTAACGCAAGGCAAAAAAAAAAAATCTATATACCCATTTTAATCACAATATAAATTTTCAGTACAAGGCAGGAAAATGTCGTTCTGCTCTTTTGTTATTGCAAATCACAACAAAATATATGGTCCAGTCAACTGTGCCAAATCTCATGAAAGATTCATTTTCATTTTTCATCATTCCTTCCAAAGGACCCCGAGGACATTCGTGGAGCAGCTCTTTAATACCCCCACATAAAGAGCGTCAATGCAGGCTCCACTGCAAGCCGAGCCAAACCTAATTTAAAGTTCCCTTAATCATCAGACTCCGAGCACAATCAGTGGGGCTGCATTCATCGCTGTCACCGGGGCTGAGTGACCTTCATCAGAGGTGCCAGGGCAGATGCCAGACAGGCTGCCATGTCATCTTTGACAAGGCCGATTTCTCTGAGCGCACACCCACACGGATGAAAAGCTCACAATGGTGGAGTGACTGAAATACTGCACATTAACATTCATTATTGACCCTCTACCTCTGTTCAGATTCTGTAATTAGATCTCCACCACTGGACTCGATTGGAGAGCAAGCCTTGAACTCAGCATGTTAATGCTCCTCTTCCATCCATCTCCCAGCCTCTACGGAACGCCTGTAAAACTGAACGTGGTTTCAGGAGGACGCAAGCTGTTCGGGTGTGATTTAGCCGTCCGTTCGGGAGATCCGAGACGCAGGGAGGTAATGAGGGTGTGATAGAGAACGGGGGAGCCATTAAATATGGGCGGAGAGGCTAAAAGAACAGGAACGATTTGGCTCTCCTTTAGAATTTAGTCCCCCTGGGTCTAAAACTATTTATGGATATTCTGTTTCCCAAATGCGTTGTTAGCCAAATATGGTTGCAAGTTCCGTTGTTACCAACAGTCCAAAGATTCAGTGTTTTCTGAAACTGGCTCATGGCCCGTGGTTAGAAGAATAGATTCTTGTTAGTAGGCTATGACGTGGTTGAAACCATGTGTGTATATATATGACCATTTATATAGGCCTACTATATAGGGCTGGGTACCGAGTTCGGTACTTTTTAGGTACCGACCGAATTGCTTCGATACTACAGAGTATCGAAACATGTCTTGTTTTTCGGTACCAAATTGGTTAATCTCGTCAACGTCAGTGAAACAATAAGCATGCAGCATGATTGGCTTTGGCGGAAAAAAACACTAGTTTACGCATCTGCCCAGAGACTTGGCTCGTCGCACGTGAGGCTGTAGTGTGTGTGTGTGTAAGCGTCCCAACCCAGATAGAAAATGTGGAAATGATCCAAAGTGTGCCAGACTCAATGCCAGAAGCACGCGATGCAATATTTTCGACAAGATAATTGCTGCCAAGACCGGTAACACGGTAAATCTGATAAGGCACTTGGAAGCGCACAGAACTTGAGTAATGGTGTGTTCACACCGAACACGAATAGAGCGTCAAATACGCATCTATCGCGTCTAGTTAGACGCTTGACTTCAAATTTTTCAACTTGCGTGGAAGACGTTCGCGGCAAACACGTAGCCCAATTCACGTCATTCGCGACGCTCAGCGTGAATGATGCGTCTATTCGCGTCTTTGCATTGACTTTGTAATCTACCTCACGCAAATTAAATTCACGTTCGGTGTGAACACACCATTAGTAAACACTTGTTCATTAATAAACAATTAAATTATCTCCTTGCTATTGTTTCCCGACACATCTGTCACAGGTCGGGGGGGCCAAGCCAGACTGCGCCCACCCCTCAAACCCAGGACCACCTCGAGGAGCATACCAGAGACCAGGCAGACAAGAAGAATTTCTAAAAGTAACAATCTTTATTGAATAAAAGCAAGAATTAAAAGTCTTAATGCGGGCTTCGTCTCTCTTTCCAGGGAGGAGGCCGAGGGGTTCACTGCGAGGGCCCGGGTTACTGGCAGCCACAGAGGAGGAAGGAGTCGAACGCCCGTCCGGCGTGCAGGTAAGTAACGTGGTAAGTAGACTCTTTTCGGTGTAATCCAGGCGGGCAGCGACCCGGGCAGACCAGGGCCGGGGCCACGGGCCAGGAGGGGACTCT
Source organism: Tiaroga cobitis (assembly GCA_030578255.1). Lineage (NCBI taxonomy): Eukaryota > Metazoa > Chordata > Actinopteri > Cypriniformes > Leuciscidae > Tiaroga > Tiaroga cobitis. The sequence continues at coordinate 25,982,229 of CM060602.1, read as the reverse complement.
CTCCACAGGACGGTGGGTAACAGGTAAGTTTTTCCCAAGCGTCAGCTATTCGGCAGATGACCGGCACAGGGGGCGATGGAGTCCAGAAGGGGGACTCACTACCGACCAGGTAGGTAGTCGGGTAGGCAGATCTCCTCCGTGTAGGGTGCTCTCCTCCGTGGCGTCACTGAGCAGCAGGTGTGAGGTCCTCCGGGTGCCTTTCCGCTCTTGACGGCTCCAGCCAGAGACAAGGGTCCCCTCTAATCCAAGATAGAGACAAGTTTGCAGGTTCAATTCTATTTCGATGAAGTAAGGACTTACGGCTGGAGCGGGTGGTTCGGAACAAGCAGCATTGCTGCTGGGATGTGTCTCTCATCTGAACAGGCAGCACACAAGGAGGCCGAGGCAGACGAATCTTCTATTAAAATAGACAAAGCCTTTGATACAAGAACGAACATGATCCTTTCGTATAATGGAGAATTGGCTTACGGCTGGACTGGGTTGCTCCACACAGGCACTAGGGCTGGGATGTGTCTCTCCTCCGACCAGGCAGCACCCAAGAAGGCAGTGGCAGGAGAATCTTAAATAGACGGAGCATTTGATACAAGAACAAACATGATCCTTTCGTATAATGGAGACTCAGGCTTACGGCTGGGCTGGGTGGTTCCCACGGCAACACTAAGGCAGGGGTGTGTCTCTCCTCCGAACAGGCAGCACACACGAAGGCGGTGGCAGAGGAACGTTCTATTTAGATAGACAAGACAAGTTAAACAGGACAATCACACTCCTCTCTCATAGCACAGGACCTGGTGGCCGAAAAGGAACTTACACATTCAACCTGAGGGCTTTGCTCCGCAAACACTGGGCAAGGACGTGAACTGGAGAGTACTGGCGGTTAAATAAACGTGTACATCCACACACTGCAACTTCACGTCAAGTTCAATACTGTGTGACACTTCAATTCAAGCACCGCAATCCACTCTCAAATCTTCGTGCAATAAGGCCAGCACTCACCCACTGTTCAATCCCTCCACTGTTGCGCTGGATCCACACTCAGAAGCTGAAGAGATGCAGAGGACTTCACACTGCATGGAACACAGCGTCTTCAGCACTCTTTCACACTCAGAAGATATCAGGGTTTCACAGATGAATCAGTTCACACTCTTGATGGCAACTATATTTGTGGCCAATACACTTTACAATTCCTTATTCAGTTCAATGCACGGCATGCATTCACACGGATCCGGTGTTTCATTACTTATCTTTCTCTCTCGAGTGATGACATTCTCCAATCTTGACTCAATCTCCAAAATACACTCACTTCACATCCAATTCACATTCCAGCTTGTGCTCCCACAATCACCGTTGCACCCCTTTCCAGTCAGATCCTCACAGCCACTCCAAAGATCCCAGCAAATCCAAGCCACTGCCCAAAGAATCAATTTCTCCCGGGGGAGTACCACACCCGAATGCCTTTTCCTTTTCCTTTTAACTGCTTCTCTAGGCCGTGTTTCCCAATCACAAATCCACACACCAAACGCCCGCACCTGGTACCGCTTAGCTAATCAGCTGCCACTGTCATGGCAACTGACAACAAGCAAAACAGCACGGTGTGTCAGTGAAATCGTCCCGGGGGGAAACACACTCCTAGCGGAAAATGGTTCCGCTGGATTTGTCACCTTGTGACACATCCATAATCATTAGGCCACTTTTGCCAGTGCTTTGCGGCAGGCTTCATGTGTGCTGAGCGCGAGGCATATATCCCGCACCCCAGTAGCCTATATTTAATTTAATTCACATTTATTTGTATAGCATTTTTCACAATACATATCGTTTCAAAGCAGCTTTACAGAAAATGCATGTGACTAAATGACAATTTAGAGTGATCTGTTATCAGAGGTGACAGTGTAATGCATTTCAATTAATTTTCATTCTGTTTCATTGCTAAACAATGCATTAAGTTCAGGCAGAAACAATGAGCTCATTGAAGTAAATAATACATGTTGTTAAAGCTACAGTGTGTGATTTTTACCCCCATCTAGCGGTGAAAAGGTATATGACCATCCAGTGAATATTAGTTTCTGTTCCTCTCAATTTCGATTTCGTTTTAACTCCTACGGTGGCCAATGAAGTCCAAGATTAACATGGCTTCCAGTACGACCTCCTCGACACGGTGCCATCGAGTGTTAAAACGCGAAATGCGAAGCTTGATGTCCCTCTTTGGCTAAAGTACTTTCAAGATGGAGGGGCAACATGGCGACCGACATTAGAACCCCTCACCCGTATGTATTTTCAATGGCATATTATACACTCACGAGAATACTTTATTACTTGAACGAAGTAAATATACATGAATGAACACATATATTTTTAAGAATAAACTAAAAAAGCTACACAGTGTGGCTTTAAATGATTAGGAAACATAGAAAACTTCAGCATTGGTGCTTTTTTACAAACTCAAAATATGAGTGCAAAAAAGTCAACAAACTGAAAAAATAAAAATGAGGTAATGTTACATAAAATTGGTATCGAAAAAAGTATCGTTCAGGAACCGGTATCGAAGTCAAGGTATCGGCATCGAACATTTTGCTACGATACCCAACCCTACTACTATATCAAATTTTTATTCAACATCTCAGTTCTCTTACGAGAGTATCTCTCGTACTGCGTAATATCTTACGCTATGGGGAAACCTCTTTTCCACGAGATATTGAAGCCAAAAAATTCGTCGACGGCGGATGCCCTCACTGTGAGCTGCTGCCTATGGTGACTCTGAGGACTCGCCTGGCATCTTTCTCAGAGCCTGCATTTCAGCCTGCTGTAGCGCGGCGCCGTAAAAACCGCCGTGCCCAGCGCGGCCCCGAGCCTTCTCCCGCCCGCCAAAGCTCGCCGGTTCGCCCGCCAGCTTCGCCGGCATCGCTCGAGTCTCTCCCCGACAGACAGTGGCCGCCGTCCGCCGCCGCTTCCGCCATTGAGGTCGACGAAACAGCCGAGGCCTGTTCTCTCCTGGCATCGGACAGTGAGGATTGGGCGAGCTCTGTGGACCTCCCCTCTGCTATCCGCGAGCCTTCTGGGAAACGAGCCGGCATTGAGTCAGAGCTGATGCGTCTGCTCTCTCAAGCCGTCGAAAACCTCGGCCTCGGCTGGGAGACTGGACGGATGCTTCCTCAGGAAGGACCACGCTCCGTCACAATCCAGCCCCGCGCCTTTTCTTCCTGAGCTTCACGAAGAAGTCGCGAGATCGCCGGGCAAGCCGCGTCAGCTCTACACACGATGGCCATCTTGCAGATCTTCCAGGCAGACCTTCTCCGAAAAATGGACGAGGAAGGCGCTGAGTCGATCAGCATTGCAGATTTGCGAAGCGCTACAGACCTGGCTCTACGCGCTACAAAATCAGCTGCACAGGCCATTGGGCGGAACATGGCCTCTCTCACCGTGGCTGAGAGACATCTGTGGTTGACGCTGTCTGAGATGACTGAAGCGGAGCGGTCTGTATTCCTCGACGCACCCATTTCGTCAGCTGGCCTCTTTGGATCTGCCGTCAAGGATTTCGCGGACAGATTCCAAGAGGTTCAAAAGACATCGCAGGCGATGAAGCACTTCCTCCCGAAGCGCTCTAGTTCCGCAGCAGGTCGCTCTAAACAGCCGTCTGCCCGGAGCTCCCAGCCGCAACCTGCACCAACCGCCGCCGCTGCTTCTCAACGCCGCCAGGCCCGAGAACAGAGACCGCGCTCTCGCTCTGCTGGACGCCGCCCCCCTCAGCGCGGGCCCCGGCCGAGGATCGAGATCAATCCCGAGGTCTCAAAGCCTTCCTAGCCTCTCTAGGAAAGCGACGGTGTTCAAATCCCGCTGCGGCCGGATTTTCACCGAAACGCTTCGCTCGTCCAGTTCCATGCAATGTGACTGTTCCGGCGTATTTAGCAGTCAACAAGCCGGTCCATTTGCCCGCTTGCCTGCACACAAAAGCCGTTTTTACGGCTACCCAGATAAATCCAATAAAGAGTGTATTTTCTGGTGTTCCGGCCATGGCCGATGGTGTTATGAGTGTTGTAAGAATACCCACGTCTCAGTGCCCATTCCCACACGCAGACACAGCCCACCACAATACAGGGCTAGCACAAATAAAATCAACTCATGTCGATTGTGTAATAAATGTAGTGTACGTGCCCACGACACAGTGCCCACAAACACTACACGAAGCATGTCCCTCGGTTTCTGTAAAAACGAAACCAACACATTTTCAGTCGGTGCGAGCCGACAGTGTTCTCAGTGCAGTGAGTGTGCCCGCTATCCCGCGCCCACATTCCCTCACAGACATGCCGAACCCCACGGGGCTCGTCCCGCTCGCCTTCTCTCCACAACCTGTCAGAGAGAAGCTGAGCGCGGTCGGGCTGCCCGCTGTGATCAGCGCACCCCCCGCCTCGCACACTGCAAACACAGTGTCTATTTCTCAGCACACCGGAGCTCTCCAGCCGCCGCTATGCCGCGGCCATAGCCCAGATTTCATTCTACCTCTAGCTATTCACGCAGATGCGTGGGCAAAGCTTCCCGGGGTATCAGAATGGGTGCTGAACACTATAAAAAGAGGCTATTCGCTGCAGTTCACTCGACGCCCCCGCCGCTGCGCGGCGCGAGTCGAAACAACGGTAAAAAAATTACGTATCTCATCTACTTCGAGCCGAGATAGCAACTACTGAGCAAAGGGGCTATAGAACCTTTATCTCAGGCTCAGAGCGAAGGGGGTCTATGCAGCAGGTATTTTCTGGTACCGAAAAAAGACGGGGGTCTCAGACCCATTCTAGATCTGCGACAGCTGAACAAAGTGCTCGCGAAGCGCCAGTTCAGAATGATTACAACCAGGAAAATCCTCGCGCAAGTTCGCCAGGAGGGCTGGTTTATGTCAATAGATCTGAAAGATGCCTATTTTCAAATACAAATAGCGTCACGTCACAGGCAATTCTTGAGATTCGCCTTCGAGGGCCAGGCATACCAATACAAAGTCCTGCCGTTCGGCCTGTCCCTGGCACCCCGTACTTTTACGAAGTGCATGGACTCTCGCACCCCTGAGACTTCAGGACATGCGAATTTTGAACTACTTGGACGATTGGCTGATTCTAGCTCGATCACAATCAGAGCTCATAGAACACAGGGCCACATTACTTGAACATCTCGAGAATCTGGGTCTCACAGTCAATTGGGCGAAGAGCTCACTGTCTCCCAGCCAGAAAATTTCTTTTCTGGGAACAGTGCTGGACTCGCTATCCATGACAGCGTGTCTGTCGCCAGAGCGCGAACTGGACATTCAGCACGCCGTGAAATCCTTCCGCCACGGCTCGATAGTCCAGCTCAAAAGGTTTCAGAAAATGCTGGGCCTCATGGCCTCAGCAGCTTCAGTGCTCCAGCTGGGTCTGCTTCGCATGCGCCCACTGCAGCTGTGGCTGAAAGCGCGAGTTCCGCCCAGGGCATGGGCCGCTGGTCGGTTTCGCCTCCGGGTCGATCTGAAATGCGTTTCAGCTTTGGAACCTTGGAAAATAACCGACTGGTATCAGTCAGGTGTGAGTCTGGGGACTCCCTCGAGTGTGAAGGTGGTGTCCACGGACGCCTCCACCTCGGGATGGGGAGCGCTGCTCGAGGGCAGACCGTTCTTTGGTCAGTGGTCAGAACGAGAAAAGCTCCTACACATAAACTGTCTGGAAATGATGGCAGTCGACAACGCGCTACGGCGCTTCTGTCCCCAGATAAAGGGGCACCACGTCTTGGTCCGGTCGGACAACATGTCAGTGGTGGCATACATAAATCGCCAGGGCGGCATCAAGTCCCGAAACCTTTACAGGCTAACGGAACGCCTCCTGGTCTGGGCTCAGCACAACCTGCTTTCACTGAAAGCGGCGCATGTGCCTGGTCACCTGAATCTGGGACCAGACAGACTGTCCAGAAACAATGTCCCAGCAGGGGAATGGTCGCTGCACCCGCAGACGATCCAACTGCTGTGGGAGACATTCGGCAGAGCGCAGGTGGACCTGTTCGCGTCCCACAAGAACGCTCACTGTCCGAAATATTTCTCCAAGAGCAAGGACACGCTGGCCCACGTCTGGCCCCGCTGTCCCCTCTATGCTTTTCCCCCCGTCTCGCTCCTGCCTCAAGTGCTGGAACGAATCAGGGAAAACGGATGCCCAGTGCTGCTTGTGGCTCCGCTCTGGACAAACCAGACTTGGTTCCCAGTTCTGATCCGGCTGACCAGCACTGCCCCGTGGCCAATACCGTTGAGGAGAGACCTCCTCTCTCTGGCCAAGGGCTCGATTTGGCATCCTCGCCCGCAACTATGGTCCCTACATGCATGGGCCATCAACGGGTACCCGCTAACCTCCCGGAGGGAGTGTTAAACACGATCACGCAGGCGAGGGCCCCGTCTACTAGACGGCTCTACTCCACGAAATGGTCTGTGTTCTCTGCCTGGTGTCAAGCACAGGGCTTTTCACCCGTAGACTGCGGGGTCACGGAAGTACTCTCCTTCCTTCAAGAGCTGCTGGATAAGGGCAGGACTCCATCCACGCTCAAAGTGTACGTGGCGGCCATAGCAACGTTTACAAAACCTGTGTCTGGCCAGTCACTGGGGAAAAACGACCTAGTCGTGCGATTCCTCAAGGGAGCTCAGAGGCTGAACCCTCCCAGACCTCCTTCAGTCCCGGTGTGGGACCTTTCTACGGTTTTGGAAGCCATGAAAGGTGCCCCGTTCGAGCCAATCCATTTGTCAGACATGATGCATCTGTCTTTCAAAACGGTTTCTTTTGGCTCTCGCTTCAGTGAAGCGCATAGGGGACTTACAAGCGCTTTCAGTAAGCGCGTCATGTATGGAGTTTGGGCCTAATGACTCAAAAGTCATAGTCAAACCAAGGCACGGGTACGTGCCCAAATCCCTCAACACACCGTTCAGGGCCCAGGTTATTTCCCTGTGCGCTCTCTCGGTTCATGATGAGGGGGAGAATGCGAGTCTCCTTTGCCCTGTCAGGGCACTGAGAGCTTATGTGTCCCGCTCGTCTGTCTTCAGACAGACCGAGCAGCTCTTCGTTTTGTTCTGCGGACGATCCAAGGGACTGGCCGCATCAAAACAGAGCCTATCCAGATGGATAGTCGACGCCATAGCACTGGCTTACACTTCTAAGGGCCTGCAGTGTCCTTTGGGTGTCAGAGCGCACTCCACGAGAGGCGTGGCCTCGTCGTGGGCGTGGTATAGTGGGGTTACCTTGCAAGATATCTGTACGGCAACGGGCTGGGCCTCGCCGTCTACATTTATAAGGTTTTATAACCTGGAGGTTCCCGCCTTACAAGCCAAGCTTCTGTCGGTATAGAATTCAGTGCTATCTGCCCCGCTGTGCCGGCCCAGATGCTGAGTTTTGCTTGTGCATCGCTCACTGAGCGATAAAACAGCTCCATGGGTGTTGAATAACCCGTAATATCACCTAGTTCAGGCTGAACACGTTCACCCTGTCTGTGCGAAACACTGTTAACATAACTAGCTCCTGTAGGATACTATTTCATGGGGAATGATGCTTGCAGCCTCTCTTCTCCGACTCTCTGTGAGTCTATGGTGATTATGCATTACATGAGCCCCGGGCTACTGCCCTTGGGACTTTGGTGTCGGATCCCAGTATGCACGGCGTTTTGCATTGTGTTCCCCATAGCGTAAGATATTACGCAGTACGAGAGATACTCTCGTAAGAGAATGTACTCGGTTACTAACGTAACCTCGGTTCTCTCTAGAGAGGGAACGAGTACTGCGTATCTTGCCGTGCATACACAGCTCTGGTTCGCTTCGGCGATGAAAACCAGTGTACCAGCCTTATCGAGCTATATTTATAGGGCGAGACCACGCCCTTTCTGGCGGGACGTGACGAAATGGGCGCGAAATGCCCCCATTGGATATGGTGTCACGCAGCGCCTCTCTCGATAGGCTGCTGCTGTTGCCGCAGGGCAGCCAATAGGCACGCGAGCCGTCCTGCCTATGTCTGCATGCTGCTGCACAGCGTTTTACATTAATTCAAAATTAAGGACAATTTTTTGGCTTCAATATCTCGTGGAAAAGAGGTTTCCCCATAGCGTAAGCTATTACGCAGTACTCGTTCCCTCTCTATAGAGAGAACCGAGGTTACGTTAGTAACCGAGTACGTTTTTCAGGATAACGAAACGCTGTTTTTGAAGTGAGCAAATGTGCTCTACCACAGTATGACACAGTATGAAAATGCAATGGGATCAAACATGCCATGTTTGTTAATTACAGCAATAATCGGACATTGATTCGATCTTGAACCGGATAATCAGCAGAAATTATTACTCCACCACCTGTGTGACATCTTTAATGACAGTTCTATGTCGAACAAATGTGCAACAAAGTGGCTGCGATTTTGAGAAACAGTCATGACTAGTTAGCTAATTTATCCTGATGTATCTGTCAGGGATGAACGAGACAGATGCAATCGCCAATGCAGTAAAGTGAATTTATTAGATATACACTAGTGTGAACAGCAAAGTCAGTTAAACACTGGTACAGAGAGTCGTGGGTATCCAGGCAACAACCAGAGCCGCAAACAGACAGTCCATAAACAAGATCCGAATTTGACAGAGTAGCAATCATCCACAACTAGCCTGGATGCCAGCCAAATTTAGCCCCGCCTACAACACTTGAGGCCGGGAAGTTCGGGACAATTCCAATCAAATTGTCAGGGCGGGCTTTATACGATGATGGACAGATGATCAACAGTAACGTAATCATCCACGTCACCAAAGAATTGGGTTGAATTCGTTAACAACAAAGGTGTCTGCCGCTGGAGAATTGAGATGTGCAGATTCTGCCATCCCGTCTGTTATAAAAGATATCGACAGCGCATTTATTTTAAAAGAGGAACAGAGAACCGCGATCAAGGCATTTGCCGATCGGAAAGATGTTTTTGCCGTCCTTCCTGTGGGATTCAACATACGCCACTTACCCCGTTGCTCTGATTAGTTGTAGGTCTATCCAATTGAGTGCAGAGGCATTTTCTTTCCTGGTTCGGTTGAAACACGCCCCATAATCACAGCCCAATGGAGCAGTATCAGACTCATTTTCTGACTAGAATAAAAATATCATTATAGGCTAAGGATGTTCCGAGAATGTTATTCTAAGAACATTTTCTCTCAACATTATGAGAACATATATTTACTATTAATAACATTATAAGAACATTTTGTCTAAACATTTACATAACTTTTAAAGAACGTTAGAGAAAGTTTTTGAAACTTTCACTGTTATCTGGGACATAGGCTACTACACATAACAGTATTTAAATGTAAATACATTTATTGTTGTTTGATAGCAAACATACTGCTAGAGTGTAACAGAGATAACAGTACAGCTATAAGCTTCCACAGTTGTCCACAGGGACAACAGGAAGGGCTGTTTTTATTAGCTACAGTAGATCATAGCATGGTAACAATAGACAATCCCTTGGGGTCCAAGGGGGGCTGAATCTTGCATGACAGAACCAAGTAAGGGCACACTGGGTAGGTTTAAATTGCTTTTTTTTTTTTGCAAGCTGACTATTTACCTTACTGTCTTAGCATACCGCTAACTGGTTAGCATGCTAGCTTAGTCCTAACTGATTATTCTGCTCTTCTAGCATGCCCTACACATGGCATTACTATAATCATAACAGTATTTAAATGCTGATATTTACAAATACCACTTGCATGATAGCAGTACTGCTAAAGGCGTATTCTCATTGCACAGACTTGACACCAACAAACACATTCGTAAGGGTTTAGTCGGATCAGTGTTACTCCCGGTCGGCACTTGTTTTTGCAGACTGAACATGTTCAATCAGCATTTGTCAGATCATGGAATGTTTGAAAAGTGACTGTAGTCTGGTGATAGTCTGTGTCTGTCAGTGCAGTGTGAATTAGTTTTAACAGAGCGTAACAGATATAAAACAGTACAGCTAGAAGAAGCTACCACTGCGACAAAAGGGCTATTTTGATTAGCTACTGTAGAAAAACACAAGATCAGGCATCAGGGATCCAAGGGGGACTGAATCTTGTATGACAGAACAGAGTAGCATGGGCTAGGAATGAGCAGCTGCATTCATGATGTGGAAAACACTATGAACTAGCTGTTAATTATTTAGAATCACTGAAGGTGCAAAAAGAGGACAGAAATAGCGGTATATAAGAGATGCACTGATGTATTGGTAATAGCAATACAGTGTAAATTAATTTTCTTGGGTCACTGACATTTAAAAGCTTAAGGACTCCAGCAGTGATGTTGTGATATCATCACTTTGGCTTTTCAGTGGCACAAGTGGCTGAGCTATTTGAATTACAAACACAGTTAATGAATTTATTCATTTTAAACCATTTAGCCAGATAATGAAAAAAGCCATTTAGAGCTCGACGCTCACCACTCAAATTGTAATTGCTGCATATGTCTGTGGATACAGAAAATGCCTGTGTCACTTACTCACGGTAGATCTGTAGAAAATGGCCATCTGCCACAGCGTGGCCTCTTTGAACATGATTCTTATCCTGAGTATTAATGTTCTCTCTAAATACACCATCCAGAACTAAAAGGATATTGCCTTTGGTCTATTACCTTCTGCCATCTGTTTTTCCCATTTTCCCTTTTCCTTCCAACACGCAAGGAAATATCTGACACAGATGCTGAGTCATTCCCAGATCAATTCAAATTAATGCTGTGCGGGCGTAAGGTGCAGATTTTAGCACCCCAGAAATGGGGTTTGACTGCGTGCCTTTCTTCCAATTCCGTTTTTATACAAATAATGTAGAAATCAATAGCTGCAGTCAGCATTTGCACTTGGAGCGGTGGGATTTCGATTTCGGCTGGGGAGTTGGAAAGGAAGGAAAGCAGAGCATCCGTTCTACCGCCGAGCGAGACCTGCTAGCTACGGTATTCCGCGAGTAGAGCTAACCACGCACGCTGCTTCTTTTATCAGTCAATACATCATTTTACTTAGCCAATAACAGAGTCCCTCACACGAAAGATAATGGATGTTCCTCTCGGGTGCCGCGGGATCTGCTGCAGTGGTAATGTAGATTAATTCACTGCAAACAGATAGATTTTTCCTTCTCTGTCAGAGTCATTTGTTTTTTTCCTCATCGCTGTGGTCAACTACTGTAACTGCCCACCTGTGCGAAGGACATTGGCTACTCAGGCAAATGAGTAGCTAAACTAAAGCCATTGAAATTAGTGCTGTCCCACAATCCCCCTCTTTGGTTTCTGTTCCTCCCTGTGCATTGGCCTGACAGACGGTGTCAGCGACTGATAGAGGCATTGGTGACCCGTGTCGACCCTCCATCACTGCCAGTCAGCACTTTTGTGAGGTCAGGGCTGAGGCACCGCAGAGCGTCCCATTAAATATACGAGGCAAAATAAAACACTAAAGAGAAAGTTGGATGCTGAAAAGTAGAGGCCACACACCTCCATCTGTCACTTCGGCCTACCACCTGAGAGGGAGAGAAAAGCGACGGAAGGACAGAGTGAAAAGAGGAGATTTTCTCTTAAAACTGGTATTAAAGTCACTGTGGAATCGTTTACACTCGCTTTATTGTTTCATCAGTGTTTATGGCAGTCGCTGCCACACATTCACACTTTGATGTGGTCCTCTTTAAAAGGGCGAGCGGCATGAAAGAGTGTGGGAAGCACAACAGATCACACCTCTGAGTTCAGTAAACCGCCTTCCGCAGCCCAGATATGAAGCTTTGTTTGGATGCTGTATGGGTTTTCCTCTGAGATTGACGACTATAGGAACGCAAATAGAATCCAGCAAACTGATTGATTTCTCAATCCTGTCAGAATTATTTATAAGAAGCTGTAGGGAGAATGCTTAACAATTTGAAAGATTCCACTAATTTTATACTGAGCAAATTATTTACTTGAAGAATTATGAAGCGTGATTGACATGATGATTACAACTTAAATTAATTTCCACTAGTCTCCTTTTCTTTAATTAAAGCAAAAATCAAAATTATGGTGAGGCATAGTGGACATAAATGGGGCCAGTTTTGGAGGATTTGAAAGTAGAAATTAAATTAAATTAATGAAATTTTGTCAAATTTGGTTGCATTTTCGTTTACATTGTTGTATATTACTACATATTTTTTTACATATTAAAAACTTTTTTGAGCTCCAAATTAGCAAATTAGAATGATTTCTTGAATGACCATGTGACACTGGAGTAATGGCTGCAGAAAATTCAGATTTGCCATCACAGGAATAAATTACATTTTAAAATAAATTAAAATAGAAAACTTATTTTAAATTGTAATAATATTTCACAATATTTCTGTATTTTTTAATGGAGCCCTGCACATGACATGCGGGGAACAAAATATGTATACCGTGGCCACAAATGATCAATTCAATCCCATGACTTACTAATACATCAGCACGTTTTACTAATTCGTTCCCTCATTTTAAGTAGATTGTGCACATGATAAAATAGTTTGTGTATATGTGTGTGTGTGTATACATGCCTCATAGCCCATGTCCTCCACGCCTCAATCTCTCCGTCTCCTCTGGTCCAGGTGGATCTCCCATGGCTGCTGCATTGTTTATGAGGCGCAGATTGCCATGGTGATAAGAAGGCCTCACTGGTACTCTAATAAGGCAGAGTGGGACTACTGGAGCCAGGCTGAGGGGCATAAGAGCCCAGGCCCCTGATGAGCACCACTCTGATAAGGTCGATGAATATGGTACATGCCTGTTGATGTTTGCAGAGTGCAATGAGATGCTCTCTCCCTCTCCTCAACGCAGCCTCGCCTGCAGATTACTAATGCATTCGTCTGGGGAGGCAAACCGGTCATCAATACGTTGGAGTCGACGGCAGCCCTGAGCGAGAAGAATCTCAAATGGGAAGGGATGGAGGAGCAATTTCTAGGCAAATAAGTTTGAGAGAGATTGATGGTCAGATATGCATAATATGTTGTCCCTAGAGTAGATCTGCACTGTGTAACTTCCTGTTTACACAAAGAGGAAATTGACATTTTTGTTAAGGAAGATAGTAAGTTCAATACATGTGTGAAAATTATCTACTACACTATCTCTTAGATTTGTACACAATATATTGAGAAACTTTTCTATGCAAACTTCAGGTTTGTTAAAAAAAGGTTTGTGAAAAGCCATTCTCAAGCGCATGGGAAAGGTTAAAACTGTAATATGATTTTAATGAGCTCCATCGTATATATAATATTTCATAATTTTCACTGCCAATACAACATGTAGTTCACGCACCAGTCAATCTGAAAAAAGTGGTTTGGTGTTAATGGCCTTTTCCATCACACTACAACCTGAGCTGCCATCACTTGGAGGCAGGCGTAAAGCTCACTGGTCTTTTGATTATCACTTAACCATTTAACATGTACATTTGTAATAATTATAGACCAAGGAACCAGAGCTCTCAGACAATGCTTCTGACTGCAAATAGTAGATGTAAGTGGGTGTATTTTGGAGAGTGTGTGTTGTCTCGTTATGCATGTGTGTATTCCAAACAGATATTAAGCACAATAGCAGATTTATGCATTCACATCTGTTTGAGCTCCAGAGAATAAAACACTTTCCACATAATGCCCACTGATTATTTTCCCCCTCCTGATATTGTTCTTAGGGAGTTGAATTTTGTGTATAGGTTAAAGTGTAAGATGAAAACTGGACATAGTTAGCAACAACAAAAACGAGTCGCTGCATGGTCATTTTTTAAAGCACTTGCCATTGTAAAACTAAGGGTGGTGATTCATGAAAAAACTATGCCTACTGATTGTGTTATTTATGTGCATGTGCTGTGTATGTTGCTTTAAATTTGCTAAAGAAATAATGCCAATTAGGTAATAGTACACCCACACCCCAAAAATTGTGGGAAGGTCTTTTCTGAATGCTCTGTTGTGGAGGATCCAGTAGACTATCTAGTGTGCTTTACTGGGACTAAACATGAAGTTTGAGAGGTGCAAGGGGAAAATATGATTTAATCATGGTGTTAATAAAACAAATAAAATGCGTGACTTAAAAAACCATTGTGGGCAGAATTGACTGATCAATATTTGTACAGTTATCATTTGCTGGAAAATGCACAGTTCAGGATTCTGTGTAAATGTACCTTTCGAGTTATTTCATATGGACAGGGTTCATAATCAAGCACAACATTTGAAGGAAATTTGACTTGCTGTTGAAGTCAATAGAGTTACTGGCGGTTTGTAATTGCAGTTGTGTATGGTTTAAATTTCAAGAACGATAGTCTGACCTCGACTCATTTTGATCTAAAACAAGGGAACTTTCAACATAAGATTCAACATAGGCGTGTTTGCAAAGAAAAAATGACAATAAGTGGGTTTAAAAGTTTGATTTCTACTAGACTAAAGCAATAATTCCTCTTTGAAAATGTCACGTAAATGCTTGGAATCCTACTAGTGGACTAACAGCCCTAGATAATGTGATAGTGCTAAGCTTCTTCCAGTATGTAAACATGTAAACTAGACTACAATTGGCGTCGGTGTTGTGAGCTTGACAGCAGAGACATGTGATGCACAATCCTATAAAAATCTGATTACGCATTGTGTCATAAACTGTGGCTCATCTAGACACACACCAAAACTAGCGAAACTGTAGTTTGATTATGACTTCACTGCAACAAATGCAACAAAAAATGTAAACTTTTCTTTGATAAAAAAAGCTTTTCTTACACCGTTGACCAAATCCAAAAAGCTGGTTTACTTGCATTTACCCCTCTTGTTCTCAGAGAGAAACCTTTATCAAGCCATTATCATCAACATTGTAAGAGCCTTTTGTTACTCATTTCCTTGGATGTGAGGCTATTGATGCGTTAGAGACCAGGCTAATAGTTCATGCTGATGAGGAAGGATGAGAGAGCCTGATGATAATTCTTAGACTCAGGAAGGGGCCAGTTATCATTGACGATGCCTGAACGTGATGACTGCATGGACGATTGTTACTTACTGAGGGGACAACAATAGCACCTAATGTGTCAGACACTCTGCAACTGAAAAAAAAACAAGTGCTGACATCATCTGCCAGTGAGGAAGGAAACGGTCTTCACGCCATCTCTATATGGCATCTAATATTCCAAAGGTGATTCAATAAAGAAATACCCCTGCTTTCATTCGAAATGCCGGAGCTGAACCTTCCTGGAGAAAAATGTAATTTGTATAAACCTGCAAATGAGTCTAGACTACATACAGTAGATGTTGTGTGTAAGTGTAATTAATTCAAACAAAAAAGTGATGTGAAAATGTAGACATTTTCACCTGCCTTACTGTACCAAAAACAATGTTTACTACATTTGCATAATGGAATCACATGCAACGAAAACGTCTCAGTTACGTATGTAACCCTAGTTCCCTGATAGGGAACGAGACGCTGCGTCAAACGCTGTGGGAACGCCCCTGCGTTGTGCGTCATGAAGCACGTATGGAATCAGCCCAATGGAGAGACGGAACGTCATAGGCGGGTGACGTCATCGACCAGGAAACTATAAAGCACCCCAAAAACACAAGCGCATCAGCTTCTGATAGGCCAGAAGGAGCGCTTAACGGGAATGCCAGGAGTATGGCAGAACGACGCAGCGTCTCGTTCCCTATCAGGGAACTAGGGTTACATACGTAACCGAGACGTTCCCTTTCAAGGGAACTTCGAGCTGCGTCAAACGCTGTGGGAACGCGAATACCCACGTCGCCATTGGAGCAAGTGACCGTCATGTGAGATCTAGCGCACAGCGGACGAGAGCACCTGCACGGTGAAGACCATCCAGTCGCATCACAAACCTCATTCAGGGAAACTCCTGACAATAAAGCTTTGGATGCAGCCATACTCCTAGTAGAGCGGGCTTGTACAGCCTAAGGTGAAGGCTGACCAGCCGACTCATAAGCAAGTGAGATAGCCTCGACCACCCATTTGCTCATTCTCTATTTAGACGCAGAACACCCTTTCCTGGGTGGCCCGAAACATACAAATAAATGTTCTGATTTCCTCCACAGGGCAGCTCTGTGGACATAAGCGTCTAACGCCCTCACTGGGCAGAGCAAATTAAGTTTCTCCTGGTCTGACGACTGAAATGGAGGAGAACAGAAAGCCTGCAGAACTGTAGGTCTAACAACATTAGTAGGGACCTTAGGAACATAACCTGGCCTAGGGTATAGAAAAGCCTTAACCATACCAGGCGAAAATTCCAGGCACAAACTGCTGGCCTCAGCCTCAAAGTGCCACGAAGGAAACGAGTTATAAGCGGATGTCTCCCAAGAGAAACTCCACTGAAAGGGACGTGGTAAGCAGCCAGTGCCGCCACATACACCTTTAGTGTGGAGGGGGATAACCCTGTGGAGAAACCCTCCTGCAGGAATTCCAGCACTGCACCCACTGGGCAGTTAACTGGATCCTACAGGTGTTCTCCATACCAAGAAGTGAAAAGTTTTCACTTCAAAGGCATATAGCTTCCTCGTGGATGGAGCTCTGGAGTGAAGGATGGTCTCAACAACCTAGGCTGAGAGACCGGAATCTAAGAGCTGGGCCCCCTCAGAGGCCAAGCCCACAGTTTCCATAACTCTGGGCGGGGGTGAAATATCATGCCGCCCGCCTGAGAGAGTAGATCCCTCCTGACCGGGAGCTCCAAAGGAGAGCCGTCCAGGAGAGAAACCAGGTCCGCAAACCATACTCGGGCCGGCCAGAACGGGGCTACTAATAGTAGGCTGACCCCGTCCCGGCGAACCCTCTCCAGAACTCCTGGTAGCAGAGCAATCGGGGGAAAAGCGTACTGACGTGACCTCGGCCACGGCTGCACCATAGCGTCCAACCCCAGAGGGGCTGGATGACTGATGGAGTACCACAGACGACAGTGCGATATCTCCTTGAAAGCGAATAGGTCCACCTCTGCGCGACCGAAACTCAACCAAAGGAGCTCCACCACCTCGGGGGTGGAGTCTCCATTCCCCCGGCCTCTGCCCCTGCCTCGTCAGAGAGTCCGCTACCACATTCAAATACCCAGGAAGATACATTGCTCTCAGTGATAGTAACTTCCCTAGGGACCACAGGAGGACCTGACGGGCCAACTTGTAAAGCCGGCGAGACCGCAGGCCCCCCTGACGATTTATATAAGAGACCACCGACGTGTTGTCTGACTGAACTAGCACATGATGACCTCTCAGGTCTGCTAGGAAGTGTTTCAGAGCCTGAAACACTGCCAACATCTCTAGACAATTTATATGCCATGATAGATGATGGTCCTGCCACAGACCTTGGGCTGGACGACCACTCATGACCGCCCCCCACCCTGTGAGGGAAGCATCCGTCGTTAGCTTTACGCGACGACAAAGAGCCCCCAGCACAGGATCTTTGGATAGGAACCAAGTTTCTTTCCACAAGACCAGAGCACGAAGGCAGCGCCGCGTGACTTTGATCGTGCGGAGTGGATTTCCCCTCGGGGAGAATCCCTTGGTCCTGAGCCACCACCGCAGCGGTCTCATGCACAACAGGCCAAGGTATAACGTTGGACACTGCTGCCATCAAACCCAACAGTTTCTGAAACTGCTTTACAGTGAGTAGCTGGCCTAGCTTTACTGTTTCAAGGCTGAAGAATCGAAGCGATGCGGGCTTTTCTTTTCTTTTCTTATTCTTTCTTTTTCGCGAGCAGGGAGGAACACACTTCTTAAATGCCGTTCGCTCGCCATAGTCTCTCATACAAAATTGTTTTTGTGGTGTAAATGTGATAACTCCTGCCTAGCAAATACTAAAGACAGACACAGTGTTTACAATCAGACAGATTCATATATAGCGCGACTGAAGGCACAGAAGCTGATGCGCTTGTGTTTTTGGGGGGCTTTATAGTTTCCTGGTCGATGACGTCACCCGCCTATGACGTTCCGTCTCTCCATTGGGCTGATTCCATACGTGCTTCATGACGCACAACGCAGGGGCGTTCCCACAGCGTTTGACGCAGCTCGAAGTTCCCTTGAAAGGGAACTATTTTATGGACAAGACTGATGGTTCAGACTTCAGACACTTTTTTATATGTCTTGTAGAGATTTATTTTGTTCTCACAAATCTGCTCCAATTAATCATTTTGTATAGTTGCTTGATTGGTGGTCTCTGTAAAGGCCAATCAAAAGACCCGATCAGATGACGCAAAACTCGCGAGACAATTTTTCTATTCACAGCTACAATTGCATTCGCCAGTCTGGGAGTTCCGCCAGATGTCTGAAAAGGACAATAAATTTGCAGCATCATTGCAAAAATATTGTGACAACAGCAACTCTACAGCAATAGCAACAGTGTTCATTTTGTTGACATAATTTGTCAACATCGTCTCTTTTCCATCAGTGAAACTAAATGTATGTATGTGGTTTGGAAAACAAATGGATAAACAAATACTGAAATATGCCAAATGGATTGGAATTAAATCGAAATTGAATCAAATTAATCAAATTAAGAGCTTGTGAATCAGAAACTAGAAAATCTGCATCAATGCACCGTCCTACTTGGGAGCATAATGTGCCAGGTTTGAATGCACAACGATTGAGATTTTAAAGCTACGACTGAGAGGAAGAGGCTTCAGAAGACTTATGAATAATATGGACTATTTTAATGATGCGTTGCGGTGCTTTATTCATTATTGTTGTAGCTTGACGGGCCCAGTCTCATCTTGTTGTATAGAAAAAGCGCATCTGCTTTTGTGATCCTTAAAATAAATAAAGTCAGACAGTTTGGGAATGATGATGACATTAGGTTGAATACACGATGACAATAGCTGCAATAGCAAAAAGTAACTTAATTACTTAAACAATGCACTGTGCCATAATAAATGTTGACAGTCTCGCCCTGACTATCAAAATTCTCTCTAGGGCTGGTAATGTCTAAATGAAAGTATCCAAACAGCAGACAATGTGACAGCTGTAATTAATGAAAGCAAATGTAACAAGTTAAATGACGGCTTAATGTCTATGTATGCGTGTATTTATTTGTCCAGTTGTGTGTGGGTATGTGTGGCGCTCGAGTGGGCTCCCAGGACCCGATCTAAATCCTGCAGTAGCCCTGGATGAGTGGAGCAGCTGGCCAAGGGGTTTGTTACGGTGTGCTGGGCTTCAAACAAGTACAGCCATCTGGATCTCCTCCACACTGAACGCTATCACATGCCTGCACAGGGGTGAGAACAAGGGTGTATTACTATCATAGAAACCGAGTGCTTCCTCCATACTTAGAGAAGCCACATGAGGGGGATTATGGGTATCCATCACCAGAGGTTTGGTCCTCTATTGAGAGAGTGTTATTTTGCCTGGCAGATAACAGAAGAATACAGTTAAGTAGTCTTAAACGTCTCAGGCTATTTGATGAGAGCCGAGCATCAACCTTTTGTAGCGATTAAGAACGCAGATCCTTTTTTTTCTTGAGAATGGCAGCCGAAAGCCTTTGAAACTGCTCTCGCGTTGGATACCAAACAAGAGGAGCCTGGCACAAATGATGCATGGTGTTAGAAGCACATAGCATCTCTGAAAAAGATCATACATCCCCACGGGCTGGCCAACGAAACGGAACGGCGAGCCCACACAGATCACAAAGAGCGGGATTGCGTAAATTAGACATAAAGAAGCACATGTGGGCTCGCACGCATACGCATACAGGGCGAGATTTTCAGTCAGTGACGTTTGGAGAACCAGGCAGATTGGAGCGATTACGTTGAAAGGATTTCTGCACCCCCAGCCTGCCTGCGTCTCCATCCTGAGTGGATGTGTAATTGATTTTTGCTAGGCTTGTCGCTGTTGTTTAAGAAGTGATAAATGTTGGATCAGGTGTCCTGCGTTATACGCGCTCTGGAGAGCGTCAGCTCCTCCATAACTCTTCTTTCTGTGTGAGGAAGCCTGAATGACCAGATTTAATGGCTTCTCCATCTTTGCCATTGTAAATTACACTCCAGCACATGAGAGGGATTGTCCCCTCTGCCGCTGATACTTTACAGCCAATAATAACTGAAACAATCCCTAAGGGAGAATGAATATTGGTTTGAAAGATGTGATTGACGCCGCCTTTCAAAACAGATTAACGTACGGTTAACATCAAGAGGATTTAGAGAATAAGAGCTTGTCAATCAAATGCACACGTTTTGACCTGGAATTGGCTCTCACAGTGGTAATATCTTAAAGCGATGCGAGATGCTGTTAGTTCTGCTTCGATGTATCAGCAATAGGGCAGATGTTATCATGGAGTGTAATGATGCCAACTGTGGCATTTTCAAGCTTTAAAAGGATCATTCTGATATAATTTACTCAGCCTCATGTTATTCCAAACCCATATGATCTCATTTTTTTTCTGTGGAACTTTACAACTTTACACAGAAGCACCATAAACATAATCCACATCACCATAAGTGCTAGAGCAGCACGATTCTGGATAAATTGAGAATCATGAATTTTTTTGTTTCAAACAGAGATCACGATTCTCCCACAATTCTGAACAGACAACTACACAAAATAACACGTAATTTACTAGAGGTTCTAACAAAATGTCAATTGATGCAGTCTATTTAAAATGTTTAATTAAACATGAATTAATTATTTAAAAAAATCAGTTTGAATGAATAATTCAGTGACTCACTCACAACTTCACTTGTTTTATTACTGGATTAATCATCGTTTTTTTAACGAAGCTTGAATGAATGATTCAATGACAAATACATTTTTTAATGTACTTGGTAGCATAATGATGTCATCGATACAATCGTTATTTGTAGCGGTGTTATATGTTACATTCAAAAAGTAATTGACTCTTTTCGATTGTTTTAACATCAGTGTTTATATCCGAACTATAAACTTTTATCCCAGTACTTCTGTGATAATATGAATATTTGTAACACAGAAATAATGATAGGCTACTATGTGGTTGAAAATATGCCGATTTGAATGTTTCGCTGTGATTTTGTCAAAGACACGTTTAATAGGCGAATCGTTGTAATTTCGAAAATGAGATCGTGTGGGTGTTTGAATCGAGATCGTGGTCTTTTAACGATTTTTTGTGCAACTCTAGGGTGCCATAGGCCTACTTGATTTGAAATATCAGTGAATAGATTATGGATAAAAGTTTGTTCTGTTCAAAAAACAAAGCTATCATATAGTTTCAGAAGACGTAATCCAGAGCACAAGACATATGAACTACTTTCATTATGTTATTTTAGTGCTTTTTTGTCCTTTGTAAGGCATTGCATACTGGCAGCTGTAGTCACTACGTAAGGGATAACACAGTCGATCGTTGCAGTAAAATAAACCCTGGCAGGGTGTTATATTTTGAAATACATAAATATATGGACATGAAATATTGATTGAAATACAAGGAAATGTACTGTCACGTGTGTATTCAGGCAGACAGAAGAATAAAGTTCCAACACGAAGTTTAATGACAAATATCCAAAAGGGAGGCAAAAAGAAAGGGCAACATACACTTAGGGTAACCGTGATTGAACTGAGAATGAATGTGAGGGACCAACTTACATAGCAAACACAAACGAGGATGATTAATAGAACACAGCTGACACATATGAACTAATTACGAGGAGCAGGAAAACTGAACAAAGGAACAAAATGATGAAGATGAAAACTAAGTCCATGATAATGAAACTAACTGAACATAATGGTGACAGTCAATAATACAGCGTTGTCTTAATATTTCACCACTAAGTACCATGATTGACCAATCAGAATCAAGTTTTTTAAGTGCAATGATGCCCACCCACAATTCAGATGCATTGGTTCTAGAATTGTTTTTCCCACTCATTTTTCCTATTAGAATTTGATATATATATATATATATATATATATATATATATATATATATATATATATATATATATATATATATATATATATATATATATATATATATATATAAAATAATAATAATATATATTTGAAACAAACAAACCAGCTGCAAAGTAAACAGTGCTGGGGTAGTAACTGATTACATGTAATCTGGATTACATAATCAGATTCCAAAAATGAAGTACATGTAATTAGATTGTATAGGCCTGGTTTCAGAGACAGGCCTTAGGCTAAGCCAGGATTAGGCCTTAGTTGTGAATTTTAGTCTGGGGCTATAGGCTTAAGCCTTGTCTGTGAAACTGGGGGATAATGTTTTAAAATACTTGTTCTCAGACTACAGTTGCTTTTTATTGATTAAATGATAACATGTTAGTCTCACATATGGCAATAAACCATTCATAATTTATTGATTCTCACTACTACTTTTTTATCTTTTAAATTTTCCTTTCTAATAAAGCCTACTGCTTGTATACATTCAGAAGGTGTTCCAGGTTTGTGGAATCGCACACACAGATCAGCCACTAGTCATGTGCCTATCACACTGAAAACTGAGACCCACAGTATTTGTTCACTGGATTTACACAAATTATTTCACATTTAAGAAGTGTTTTCTCAACATAGCAACTTGATATGATCGCATATCTAATCAGCTCCTGACAAACACACTAATTAATTATTTGAATTATCACCCAGAGAGATAATGAAACCATCTATTACTGTCTTTGGAAGGTTTTTGTCTTTCAAACCCATTTTAACACAAATTCATGTCATTTCCTATTTACTGTACATGCAATGCAGACAGTCCCCAACTTTTTTGTCAGCTGAACCTCTTTGACCTGATATATTTACTTGAAGTACCTCCTGAGATTTTAAGTAAATAAATTAGGTCAATAATACGATTAAGTTAATAAAAAAATAAAAAAAATAAATTAAGTTCAGGGTTCTTTGATGTCTGTTAATGGTCACATGACATGCAGGAAAACACATAAAATAATCAATCAAATAAAACAAATACATTTTAGTAAGCATTTTATTTTTGATTATTTAATTTAAAAAATATTTAAATTGTTACGATTTAATTAATAGCTTTTTTTTAAACTCAAGAACCCCCTGCAGTTCCATTATTAACGGCACGTGATAAATGTGTAATGTAATGAATTACATTACTAACTACAATTTTTGTCATGTAATTTGGAATCAGTAACCGACTACAATTTGTAAGTAATAATGTTAGGTCCTCGTAATTTAGGTCAAACCACACACACTTTTACATTTGCAGTGCTTTTTGGGTTAGGGTTCCTTTTTTTTAAATCATGGGTAATGTAATGTTGATCAAGAGTTCTGCTGTTTAATACAATATATATATTTTTTTAAGTTAAAATAATACAGGCTGTTGGCTTCAACAAAAGCACCATCAATTAACAACCTCAAAGCTCATTAGGGGCGTAACAGTTTAAAATGACTTATGGTTCGGTTTCAGTTTTAGTCACCGGCTCGGTGACTAAAGCACATATGTTTAGGGGGAAAAAAGAACTACTGTCAAATTAAAATAAAGAAAATAAGAACAAATAATCCAACAAGTAGTTGCACAAATAGAGTAAATATAGAGCAATGATACAAATAAAATAAACCATACTTTTCAGTTTTTTTCAGGTAGGTCTAACTGTAGTTTGAGCCCGTTCTCATCCTTTGGCGTCATATAGGTGACGCCATATGACATTTCGTCGAAATCCTACGCACATGGCATCCTTTAGCGTCAATATGAGACGCAGAACCCAAGGCATCATACAGGTGACTGGCATCCTTTAGCGTCAATATGAGACGCAGACCCTACCCCAGACCTAAACCTACCCATAACAGTGCGTGTTATATTGACGCTAAAGGGTGCCATGTGTGTCGTATTTCGACGAAATGTCATATGGCGTCACCTATATGACGCCAAAGGATGAGAATGATATGACGCCAAAGGATGAGAATGTGTTGGTAGTTTTCAGGTACAGAAATTGAATAGTCATCAAAATGTAAAATAACACTGCATATAGTCAGGATACTAGGCACACAGAGAGCGAGGTAAGTGAATATAACAGCTTTATTTAGTGATGCAACAAGTTATGGTGAATATCAGGATCGAGGAGACGTGAAGAGACACAGGATGTGGAAGCCACGATAGGTGAGTCCAAACTTTCCAGATACTTGAATTACAGTCCGCTCTGGGATAACAAAGCCGATCTTTTCTCTTACAGTTTCTGGAGGTTTCAACGGGTGACACGAGGAGATGGTGGAACACTGGAGATTACTGGATGACAGGTAACTCGTGGAGATAGACAAGTTCCTAAAGATCACAGACCAAGAAGCCAGAGGTTAGTAAATCATTGGTGAGGATACTTTATGTTCGAAGATAACAGGAATGTCAAGGAATCAAAGACAACAGATAATGGTCAGTTCCTGTTGGAGGCTTGACAAAGACTGAAATCCCAGAGAGCGTTTTATAGAGCTGGTTGATGAGGTAACTGATGATGAACAGGTGTGTGTGATTAGTATTCTGGAGAGAGTGATCTTTGAGTGGTGGATTGAACCGAGCCTGATTGATTCCTGACAATAGGCTAATCTTGACATAAATTAAATATCTTAATCCTTATTAAAGTTACAAAAGTTATTCAGTCAAGAGTAGTGAGTGATTTCTTTGTCTTTTGTTGTTTGATTAACATCAGTAACATTGATTAACACAGCAGCAGTATATTAGGCTGCTGTCACTTTAAGACTAACGCACTGATCCAATATACTAAAACTGTACACATGTGATGTCTTTCTTGACTGTTACATCCACTTAAGACAGCATGTTGACAATTTCTGTGCGAATTTGTCCGTTCAAGCACAAGACGACTTAAAAGACAATTTAGTATTTGCTTGCTGTCTTTCCGTGTGCGTGCTCAAGTGTACGTACATAAAGAGTCTTATTGTGCTTGATTTTTTAAATTGGCAAGGCTTAAAAACATGCTCAAATGATAAACGTTTGTGATCTTGCAGGATGCTGGCCCCGAGCCATGCATTGGTCAGTCCTTATTTTCAAACCCTGCCCAGCGCTTTTGTTATATTGTGCCTGTCTGAATTACCACTGAGTGCTTGTTTAAACACAGACGGCAATGTGTACGGTTTCAGTCTGACCTGCACTTGTGTGCTATCAACATCCGGATGATGACGGCGTAAATGACTGGTCATATTAGAGCATACGGCACTCGCATGTACAAAGTTTACAAAGAGTGACTGATTTGTCTACATTTTTGTTTACCATCGCTGTTGTAATGTTGGAAGCCAGAATGTTCCCAGACAAATTAATATGATGCAAGCAGCGGCTCTATCAGCAGCTTGTCTCCTTCTCTTGCCACACATAGGCTGCATCCGATATTGCATGAAGTGACGTAACTGACGCTGGTAGGTCATGTGATGATGACAACATAGTGAATATAATACGTCCAGATTACATTCATAGTACACACATTCATACTATATAGAACATACTTTTTTAGGGCTCGCAAAGTTTTTAATTACTTATTCAAAATAAGAACCAAAATAAGGACGTAGCCCAACACGTGAGGAACTGTGATATCAGCAAAATATTTACATAATGAAGTTTAACAAAGTTCTGGGGGCGCAGGTTCAGATAATCCAACCAATCAGAGCGAGAAGAGACCTGTATATAGCTGTCCCTCATCTCTGTCCATTGACCGTTTTGCAGAGTCCCAACTCCACCCCAACTCCTCACTTTGGCTGGTTCCTATCCCAGTCAGAGCACTCTGGGTTCGGGCCAAATTCCGAGCTCTGAGCCCTCCCCCAGAACAACACGCCTAATATGCATACATTATAATATTTAATCTAATTTACATGTAAGTGTGAACTTGTGAAATTACAGTTAATTGGACAGCTGCTCTCACGTGAAACGTATGCTGAGAGTAAAGGTGCGTTCACATGTAATTAAAGCTGCAGTCGGCGAGATTTTTTTGATCATATTCACTGAAACCGACACTATGCTGTGTGAGATCTGACTGTCAATCACAGTTTGTGCACATGCCACAGATCCCCCCTCGCGCACGTTACAATATTACATGCACACGCCTGTAGTTCACAGGTGTGTTGGATTGTACGAAGCGTGATGGCGGAGAGAAAATCTACTAACAAGCTTCCAATTCCTCGGTTAACAACCAGAGCTAGGAGGTCCAAAACAACCAAGGAAAAGAAAACACCTGTAGAAAATACGGCTGTACGGTGCTATTCTCCAGTTTTGTTGTTGCCGGAGTATCCGAAGTATGAGCTGTAAAGGCTCCACCCTCTTCTGGAAAGGGGGCTCATTTGCATTTAAAGGGACGCACACAATAACTGGTTTCTAACAATAATGGCTCTACTGTGGCCCTATACATTTACTGCAACTGTATTCTATAGCCAACACAAATATGTAAGTACAGTACTCACCTGTAAACACTGCTTTTGAGACAACGTTTTCTAAACAAAACAACAAAATAATATTAGTGAAGAACGGCTTATTTGGATTTTCAGCAGACCATCTAGAATTCAATTTAGCCAATTGACAAGAGCTTTGATTTCTTGACTAATTTCTGTCCAGCTGAGTGAAAAATTGACTTCACAGATCATTTGTCTTGTTCAATAGCATGTTCAATAGCATGTCGTATAGATGACAAAAAGGTAACTATATATAGAAAGCAAATAGGTGAATGACATCTGACCTGTTGGAAACATGACAGCAAAATAATTGGCTGTTTTCTCAAGTGATGTCAATGACTTTCACACTGAACTGAGAAAGAGTTCTGACAGATATCACATTCTCCTAAACAAACACCAGAAAGCATACAAAAATAGCTATACACAACAGAAAGATTGTTGTTTGCTTTACTGAAGAGCTAAGCTGCATGCTCGCCTCCCATATTAGCTGACATTTACATAGTATTATAGATTTTGGCAAGTGTGGGAAGTAGCTGTTGTCTGGGTGCAGAACTGGCGGTCTAATTAAGATAAAGTGCTCTTGATATTTAACAGAAATGATTGCGCACATTATAGTTATGGCACACATACCTCACTGTTATAAACTGATATTTCCAATAGAGTTCTTTTTGGACTATCTGTGTAGAGTTCATTTAACAGTGACATTATGAGACCATTTGCTGAAATCTTTGAAAACAGCGTTGATAGTGCAATGGAAGATCATCACAACAGCTTTGCTAATCCAACCCACAATTTCATCTTACTGCATGCAGGTTTTTTTCCTTCACATTTATTTAAACGTACCATTAGCTTTCCAGTATTTAAAGGAACATCTCCCTGAGGGGTAAGGTGATGTAGATTTTGTGTGACACAGGCTGCTCAGCACTGCTTTTTTTCTATTGAACACATCTGACTGTGAATCACACAGAGAGATGTTTAAAGGGTAAATGGGGAATTCGCACAAACATTTTCATTTCGGGAACAAATGATTATAATTTACCTATTTTAGCATGCAAAATGCAAATGAGGGTATCAAAGACTCTTAAAGGGAGTAAATCCCTTGGAATCTGCTCTGCATAATGACAGTTATTTCTTTTTCCGTCGTTAATGGCAACGGCAGAGTAGCGTGTTATGTTTGTGTATGCAAGGGAGCCACGATCAGAGATTATTTTGAGTATTTCTCTGCCGAGAGGCTAATCAACCAACAGAAACAGGGAGTCAAATAAGGCAGTGAGTGTGAGGCGTATGTACGAGGGTTGAGTGTGCGAGAGCCTGTGTCAGGAATACAAATGAGACACAGCCTTGTTTAAATCTATACCGGTTAACGGTTCTCGCGTTCTGGCTTCCCGAAAGCCTAACAGTCAGCAAACAGCTCAGTGCTAAAAACAACAACAATAAAATGGATCTCTTTCAACTGTAACATGATGTGAGCGTTAATTACATATTCAAATCCTCCACATCTATCATCTTCATTGGATTCTAGCTGTATTTTGTTTGTTAAGCAATCATTAGTTTAATTACGTTCAGATGCAGAGTAACCACTGTTTTATTGAGCTTGTTAGTTTAGTTCAGAGATTACAAACACAGCGTGTGCGTATTATGATACAAAAGATGCCAAGCAGAAGCCCGAAGATCCCTCAGTGTACGGAGGAATAAAGAGACTTATTTGCTCTGATGTTTATGTCTGCTCTATTTTACTGAAGTATTTTCTCAAATTTCAGTTGCATCAAAAGCTTACATGCAGCTAAGAGAGGCTGGTGCTGCCACTTAGCTCTCAATAGGTTTCCTAATCAAAATGTTTTTGATTTTAATACTAAAAAGAAAAGCCTCATACTTTCCTGCTTCAATTTATAAATATACAGTAAGAAAAAAAGATCAGTAGAAAAAGCATTTTATGCCAGGACATTATTTGTTAAGTTTGTATATTACTTCAAATAAATGCGTCAAACGCTGCGGGAACGCCCCTGCGTTGTGCGTCATGAAGCACGAATGGAATCAGCCCAATGGAGAGATGAAACGTCATAGGCGGGTGACGTCATCGACCAGGAAACTATAAAGCACCCCAAAAACACAAGCGCATTAGCTTCTGATAGGCTTGAAGGAAGCGCTAACGGGAGTGCCGGGAGTATGGCGGAGCGACGCAGCGTCTCGTTCCCTATCAGGGAACTAGGGTTACATACGTAACCGAGACGTTCCCTTTCAAGGGAACTTCGAGCTGCGTCAAACGCTGCGGGAACGCGAATACCCACGTCGCCATAGGACCAAATGACCGTCATGTGAGACTAGCGCACAGAGGACGAGAGCACCTGTGCCCCAGGGGTAGAGCTTAAGTCTAGGTCATAGAACTTAATAAAAGTATGCGGTGAAGACCATCCAGCCGCATCACAAACATCACTCAGGGAAATCCCCGACAAAAGAGCTTTAGAAGCAGCCATACTCCTGGTAGAGTGAGCTCGGACAACCAAAGGTGAAGGCTGGCCAGCCGACTCATAAGCAAGTGAGATAGCCTCGACCACCCACTTGCTCATTCTCTGTTTAGACGCAGGACACCCTTTCTTGGGTGGCCCGAAACATACAAATAGTTGTTCTGATTTCCTCCACAGGGCAGCTCTGTGGACATAAGCATCTAATGCCCTAACAGGGCAGAGTGAATTAAGTTTCTCCTGGTCCGATGACATAAATGGAGGAGGACAGAAAGCCTGCAGAACCGTAGGTCTAACGATATTAGTAGGAACCTTAGGAACATAACCTGGTCTAGGATGCAGAAAAGCTTTAACCATGCCAGGTGCAAATTCCAGGCACGAGGGTGAAACCGACAGAGCCTGCAAATCTCCGATTCTTTTTAGTGAAGAGATAGCAAGCAAAAAGATAGTCTTAAAAGTGAGAAACTTCTCGGGAACTTCTTCGATAGGTTCAAAAGGAGCTAGGGAAAGACCTTCTAATACAACGGCCAGATCCCAAGTCGGCACCCTCGTACGAACTGCTGGCCTCAGCCTCAAAGTGCCACGGAGGAAACGAGTTATAAGCGGGTGTCTCCCAAGAGAAACTCCACTGAAAGGGACGTGGTAAGCAGCTAGTGCCGCCACATACACCTTTAGTGTGGAGGGGGATAACCCTGTGGAGAAGCGCTCCTGCAGGAATTCCAGCACTGCACCCACTGGGCAGTTAACTGGGTCCTGCAGGTGTTCTCCACACCAAGAAGTGAAAAGTTTCCACTTCAAGGCATAAAGCTTCCTCGTGGATGGAGCTCTGGAGTTAAGAATGGTCTCAACAACCTCGGTTGAGAGACCGGAGTCTATGAGCTGGGCCCCCTCAGAGGCCAAGCCCACAGTTTCCACAATTCTGGGCGGGGGTGAAGTATCGTGCCCCCCGCCTGGGAGAGTAGATCCCTCCTGACCGGGAGCTCCAAAGGAGAACCGTCCAGGAGAGAAATCAGGTCCGCAAACCATACTCGGGCCGGCCAGAACGGGGCTACTAGTAGTAGACTGACCCCGTCCCGGCGGACCCTCTCCAGAACTCCTGGTAACAGAGCAATCGGGGGAAAGGCGTACAGACGTTACCTCGGCCACGGCTGCACCATAGCGTCCAACCCCAGGGGGGCTGGATGACTGATGGAGAACCACAGATGACAATGCGTGGTCTCCCTGGAAGCGAATAGGTCCACCTCGGCGCGACCGAAACTCAACCAAAGGAGCTCCACCACCTCGGGGTGGAGTCTCCATTCCCCTGGCCTCGGCCCCTGCCTCGACAGGGAGTCTGCTACCACATTCAAGTACCCAGGGAGATACATTGCTCTCAGAGATAGTAGCTTCCCTTGGGACCACAGGAGGATCTGACGGGCCAACTTGTAAAGCCGGCGAGACCGCAGGCCCCCCTGATGATTTATATAAGAGACCACCGACGTGTTGTCTGATTGAACTAACACATGATGGCCTCTCAGGTCTGTTAGGAAGTGTTTCAGAGCCTGAAACACGGCCAACATCTCTAGACAATTTATGTGCCACGATAGATGATGATCCTGCCACAGACCTTGGGCTGGGCGACCACTCATGACCGCCCCCCACCCTGTGAGGGAAGCATCCGTCGTTAGCGTTATGCGACGACAAAGAGCCCCCAGCACAGGACCTTTGGATAGGAACCAAGTTTCTCTCCACATGACCAGAGCACGAAGGCAGCGCCGCGTGACTTTGAACGTGCGGAGCGGATTTCCCCTCGGGGAGAATCCCTTGGTCCTGAGCCACCACTGTAGCGGTCTCATGTACAACAGGCCGCAAGGTATAACGTTGGACGCTGCTGCCATCAGACCCAACAGTCTCTGAAACTGCTTGACAGTGAGTAGCTGGCCTAGCTTCACTTGTTTCACAGCTGAGAGAATCGAAGCGATGCGGGTCGGAGAGAGTCGCGCCCGCATCGAGACCGAATCCCAAACAACACCCAGAAAAGTGGTCTTCTGGGAAGGAGATAATACACTTTTCTTTGCGTTCAGCCTCAACCCCAACTTTCTGATATGAGCGAGGACGACATCTCGATGCCGAACCGCCATCTGCTCGGTCTGAGCTAAAATCAACCAATCGTCGATGTAATTGAGAATCCGAATGCCCTGAAGCCTCAGAGGCACTAGTGCTGCATCCATGCATTTCGTGAAAGTGCGGGGAGATAAAGCTAGGCCAAACGGAAGAACCCTGTACTGGTACGCCTCGCCCCCGAAGGCGAACCTCAGGAACTTCCTGTGTTGTGGAAGGATGGACACATGGAAGTATGCGTCCTTCAGATCTATCGTGACAAACCAGTCCTCGGACCTGATTTGAGACACGATCTGCTTGATAGTGAGCATCTTGAATTTTAGCTTCCCTACCGAGCGATTCAATATGCGCAGGTCTAAAATTGGACGCAACCCCCCATCCTTCTTTGGAACGATGAAATATCGGCTGTAATAACCTGACTCCAAACTGGGAGGAGGAACCCGTTCTATAGCCTCCTTTTGAAGGAGCGTTTTCACCTCTTGTTCCAATACCAGAGCCTGCTCGGGGCCCACCACTGTGTGCAGAACCCCTCTGAATTTTGGTGGACGACACCTGAACTGGATAGCATAACCCTTTTCTACTGTCTGCAGGACCCAATGAGATATTTTTGGAAGGCTTTTCCACTCTGCCAGAAATTCTACTAAGGGTACCAGCCTCTCGAGACTGGCCTCTGGTGTAACTTGAGCAGCAGACGCAGCGCCCTGTAACGGCGCACCGGCAGGGAACAACTGGTCTGACAGCTCTGAGACCCTCCTCAGAGGGAGCGAGCGTCCCTCGGGAAAGCGCTCGCTGGGATCGTCTGTGCCCCGGCATAAAGGCGGGGTTGGCAGAACGAGCCCCTGAGGGCACCGAGGAGGAATGGGCACCGTAAAAAGAGGTGAACACCTTTCCGCCTCGGTGGGGACCACCCTCAGTATCCTGAACGCCTTGGCGTCAGGACTTCTTCTTAGCCGACGCCTTCTTAGCCAATATAACTGTCCTCAGATCAGTTCTACTGGTAGAAGGCTTCGGCTGAGAGTGTCGCGGCTGAGCCCACTGTCCAGCAGGGGGAGCACGAGACGCGACACTCTGCCTCTGCTGCGCTCTATGTGATGAGCTCATAGACGGCCGGGGCTGCTCCCGCCCAGCAGCCCCAGGGACATGAACTTTAAGGGGAAGAAACTTTTTAAAAGCTGCAGTTTGTTTCTTTTCTTCTTGGAATTTATCGATAACTGAATTCACAGCATCACCAAACAACCCCATGGGAGAAAGAGGAGCATCTAAAAGAAAAGCTTTTTCTCTCTCTTTAATATTAGTCTGATTTAACCACAAATGTCTTTCTGCGGCCACCAGAGCTGCCATAGAACGACCCATTAATTTGGCCGATTCTCTGGTGGCACGCAGAGATAAATCAGCAGCCTGACGCAGTTCTCGAACTACGTCAGTACTGACCTCCTCACTCTCATTCATGTCCCTTAGCAGATCAGCCTGGTATGCCTGCAAGATTGACATAGTATGCAGACATGACGCAGCCTGACCTGCTGCCGAATATGCTTTACCCACCAAAGCCGAAGTGTTTCTTAAAGGCTTGGTGGGTAATGCCGGTGCCTTAAAAGATGATGCTGCTTCGGGGGAGAGATGGCTCGCAAGCGTCTCTTCCACACGAGGCAAAGCACCATAACCATGAGCCTTGGCTCCCATAATATTAGCGTATGTTGAAGTCTGGGGACTAAACACTCTATATGACACCGGTTTTCTCCATGATTTCGACACCTCGGTGTGGAGATCATGGAAAAACGGCAGGCACCGGCGTGGAGGCTGCACACGTGACGGCAAAAATCTCTCATCCAACTTTGATTTAGAAACAGACTCCTGTCTAGTCACTGGCCATTCAATATTAAGTTTTTCAACAGCTCTTGTTAACACCTCCATAAGCTCATCACTCTCAGGAGTGTGGGGTGGCGAATCCTCCACATCTCCCTCAACACTAACAACATCAAGTTCCTCAGAACTGGATAGCTGCAGCATTGGTGCCTCAGCCTGAGCGGAAGAAACCGCAGTGCGTGCTTCCGAACCCGGGACTGAGGCACTGGATCTCACAGGTGAAGGGAGAGATAAGGCAGAGCCCGTCTCAAACCCCGCTGTGAGATCCATCTGCGATCCCCACGATAAGCGCCGCCGCTCTGCCTCGGCAGAAGCGGGACCCGAACCGCGGGGAGCGCGCACCGAACCGCTCTCCTCAAAGAGCGATCGGCGGGAGCGGAGCGTCCTTAACGGCAAACGCTCGCAATGCTCACAGTCTGCTCCCTCGAGAGCAAACTGGGCATGCTGAACTCCCAAACAAACAACACAAAGATCATGTGTATCCCCGCTCGTTAAATAACGCGAGCAGGGAGGAACACACTTTCTAAACTGCTGTTCGTCCGCCATAATCTCTCAATATATATATATGATAAATTGTTTGTGTGGTGCAGGGTATGTAAGACAGACAATATCACACAGGGACAGATTCACATGTAGCGCGACTGAAAGCACAGAAGCTAATGCGCTTGTGTTTTTGGGGTGCTTTATAGTTTCCTGGTCGATGACGTCACCCGCCTATGACGTTTCATCTCTCCATTGGGCTGATTCCATTCGTGCTTCATGACGCACAACGCAGGGGCGTTCCCGCAGCGTTTGACGCAGCTCGAAGTTCCCTTGAAAGGGAAATAAATGTTTCTTAAAGGGTTAGTTCACCCAAAAATTAAAATGCTGTCATTAATTAGGCCTACTCACCCTCACGTTGTTCCAAACCCTTTCGTTCATCTCCGGAACACAAATGAAGATATTTTTGATGAAATCTGTAGAGCTTGCTGTACAATTGACAGCTACACAACTACCACTTTGACACTTCAAAAAAACATAAAGAGATCGTAAAACTAATTTATATGAATTGAGCGATTTAGTCCAAATTTTCTGAAGAGACTTGATCGCTTTATATGATGAACAGATTAAATTTAGGCTTTTATTCACATGTAAACATTGATCAGTGAACATAAACAGAAGCTCAACCGAACCTGCTTGACACGTGAGAACAACCCTCATTGGTTCTAGAGGAAGCTAGACTGTAAAAAAATATGGACGTAGTATCCGTGACGTCACCCGTATAGGTTTCTGAAGAGCGTTTTTGAAGCCAAAGTGGGCGTCGCCGACCGTCGCCATCTTGGCAGCGCGTCACCTCTCGTCACTCACGGATAAAATAAAATGGGCAAAGAGGCGAGACGTGGGTGGAGCTGAGGTGCTAATGCTATATGCTACTGGCCTCGCGCTAAAGTGACAGCTGTTTGAAGTAGTAAAGCCAATAGTTAAAGGTAATGTTTTTACCCTTCGAAATACTACAATAGTTAAAAGACGTAACTAAAAGTGAGACTATTTACTTTACTTTTTTTTATCAACTTTATTAATCCCACAAGGGGCAATTAGTTAAGAGCAGCATGTATACAACAGTACATAACACAGATCACACACATTTCTCACAACATACAAGCAGTCAACTATGTGTATCGTGATGCATTATTATTCTGCTAGTTAAAAATGTATTATCATGCAGACAGTAACTTACAATATTGCTCTGAGCTTGTGTGTGTGACAGTGATTCATGCGCATACATGTCAGTCAGCATGGCATCGCACGTCAAGTTCGTAAAGAGCTTTATTCAGTCCATTTTAAAATGTGATTTTGGCCGCCTCTCAATTTCTCAGATGGGTTAAACCAAAGATATTACCTCAGAAGTTCAAGTAAATAAACTAGAAATCCGCGCTCATTTAAGGGTGTGCATCTATTGCATGGACAGAGAGAAAGCACTGACACCTGCAGGATTTCATCTGATGGTACTTTTTATTTTACACTAAAAAGTTAAATAAGCATATCTGTTCCGTGAGAGCAACAGTACCGAATAACGAGTGTGGTCTCTATATCTATAGACGTTTTTAAATCTAAACTCCAAAAAGCAATGAAATTGTCAGACATCCTAGTGCATGCGAGGGAAACAACTGGAAATACAGCGCTGGTTGTTCTCTCCATACTCGACAACGACGGAATCCAACGGCGTGCATGGGCGAAGGTAATACGTGTATTCAATTTTATGAAATAATCCCGAAAAAAGCACAAAAACAGCTGAGGGTGACGCTAACAGACAGCAGACAAACGACTAGCAGTGACAGCAGCGGCAATCCACCTGTCACTCAAGTGGCCACGCCCCTAATTATGCAGAACTTTAAGTTGTAAAAAAAAATCACCCCCCTCACAGTCGTCATGAAGGGAAAAATTAGCTATATAGACCAAAACAACTATGTGCCACCAGGCTGTAAACATTTTTTTCTGCTGTGAAGTTGGGCATTTTAACATGGGGGAGACACAGATTTGACTCACTTTTGCTGTCAGCCTCAAGCGGCCAGTCGATGAATTCCAGTTTAATTCACTTCCGTGTTGGTATGAAGAGAGAGACGAGGTTGCCGCTTGGAGGAAGCTCAAACATGCTGAGTAACATGAGAATGAACCTCATTGGTTCTCGCAGATCAAGCGAACATGCTTGAGCTTCCGTTTACCACAACTAATGTGTGAGTTGATGAATATTCGCTTGATGTGCGAGAACCAATGAGGTTTGTTCTCACGTGTCAAGCAGGTTCGGTTGAGCTTCTGTTTATGTTCACTGATCAATGTTTACATGTGAATAAAAGCCTAAATTAAATCTGTTCAGCATATAAAGCGATCAAGTCTCTTCATAAAATTTGGACTAAACCGCTCAATTCATATGGATTAGTTTTCTTTATGAACTTTTTGAAGGGTCAAAGTGTCAGTTGCGTAGCTGTCAATGGAGGGACTCAGATTTCATCAAAAAGATCTTCATTTGTGTTCTGAAGATAAACGAAAGTCTTACAGGTTTGGAACAACATGAGGGTGAGTAATTAATTAATGACAGAATTTTCATTTTTGGGTGAACTGTCTCTTTAAGCACCAAAAAAGCATATTAGAAGAATCATGTGACACTGAAGACTTGAGTAATGGATGATGGAAATTCAGCTTTGCCATCACAGAAATAAATGACATTTTAAAATATATTAAAAACAGTTACTTTCAACTGCAATAATATTTCACATTGTTACTCTTTTTACAGTCCTTTTGATAATAAATAAATAAATACAGCCTTGGTGAGCAAAAGAGACTTATTAAAAAAAAAAAAAAAAACATTTTACAGACCCCAAAAATCACACGTTGGATGTTTCTCATGTTTATTTTTGAAAGTCTATATATGTGCCTAAAACTTTTGGCAACAGAAAAAGCAATTTCAAAATATTTCCACTGCTGTTGTCCAGGATAATAATGTTGACCTTTTGTGACAACATGCCTCATAGTGGGGCATGTTTTCACACTATATGCGGCAAGTTGTTGCAAATGTAACATGCCATTTAACAGCCCATTATAGGCTTTTCAGTAAAACTGATGTCAAAAAAAGGGAAAAAAAGAAAAATTTAAACAGTTTAAAAATGTGACAACCTCCCCTATATAAATATGAAAAGTGGTAAATTTTGACATCTAAAAAAAGCCCTAGACTGCAGTAATGACTCTATTTCTTAATTCAGCCCTGTGTTGCTCACATCCATTCTGCCTGTCCGTTCCTTCTTTATGCCCTTAATCTCCAGTGTGCTGTGTGTTCGATAAGGAGAAGTGGCTTGGTGTGAAGAGACAGGCTCTGCTAAAAGCAGAGGTTAATAAAGGGGCCATGCCTCCCCATCCATTCAGTGTCAAAGGCCCTCATCTGTGAGGAATGCCCAGCTAAGATGTTTTAACTGAGAAAGCAACCGAGAGAGACACAGAGAGAGAGAGAGAGAGAGAGAGAGAGAGAGAGAGAGAGGAAGTGAGTAAAGGCAGAGGTAGAGATAAAGAAATTTGGCCATCTTATCATTAACACAATAAAAGCTTCCCAAGACGCCTCCTTCAGAGTTAAGATGTCTCCATGGATCACGTTTTGTTACTTTACCAGTTTAATATACAAATCTAATCTTAGCAGCTGCTTATCAAAAAAAAAACATGACTGAAGTGGAGAAAAAATCTACTATATATGGTTAAACGCCTTTTAGAATCAGAACATAGTGGCTAACAAATTAAACCAATGCGGTTGAGTGCAATCTAAAATGTTCCAACATATTCAATGCAGTTTAAAGTGAATGAAGATAAATGGGCACATTTAACATGTCAAGCATTTCCCAGCCGAGACTTCTCATGTCTAGAGTTGCCTTTTGATTGATCATAGGTTTCGGCTACAATTTAGATTCGACTACGGATCAGCCAATCAGAAAGGATCAGAATAAATCAACGTGAAAAAAGACACATGGCGAATATTTACATGCCTGCATCCACATATATATATATATATATATATATATATATATATATATATATATATATATATATATATATATATGCACACAGCAATAAGTCAACGCATCAGTTAGAAGCACACCTTGCCGCAGGTCGGAAGCTCAGAGGTCTTTATAATAGCATGTGCTTATCATTACCATAACAACTGTATTACTGGAATAATCCTCTCCAGGCACAGACACGAACAGCTTTTCATAATCTCACAAGGCTTGACGTATCTAATGCTACGCCAAACTCCAAGTTTTCCCCCTCTTAATGAACCAGCCTGTTATTGAGCAAAAAAAAATAACACTAATAATTAATTGACTGAATCCATTTTCCCCTTTAATTCTCCAGGAGTGTTTAACAGTAATTACCTAATGTTCCAGAAGGCATGCCGGCGTAGTTCCGTACCAGACACCGTACCAGACAGGTAAACAAACCAAATACAGTAGTGCTAACCAGAGTTATTGTAATTAAATCAATTTTTTTTTAAATAAACCTTAACTTAAATACAATAATATAGCATAATATATATATATATATATATATATATATATATATATATATATATATATATATATATATATATATATATATATATATATATATATATATATATATATATATATATACATTTTATTGTACTAAAAGAATCAAGCTGAAAATTACAATTACCAGACAAAGATCAAATTTAAAAGTGAAAATATAAATATAAATCATTCAAAATATTAACAAAAAACTATAACAGTATGTTGGTAATCATATTTGGATAAATAACACTGTTGGAAACTATCCACAGACATATACAGAGCTCATCTCTAGATGACATTTTTTTTTAATAAACACTTGTTATACTATATACATCTGTCTTAATTAACCATAAAAACAGCCTTCGGATCTCTTCCAATGGCGAGCAGCAAACAGGCTCGTGGGGGAGATCAACAAATGAGATTCTAATGAAAGTGTGAGCAGCCTGCCTTCCATCAGCCAGGGGACGAAAGCCCCAAACGCTCTCAGTGAGCCGCAGCAGGAGTTAGAATGCAACAGTGCGGAGTATTTACTTCAAAAAGCTTAATTAGGTCCAAACTCAGTGAGCCACCATGGTAGAGCTGGTACCAAGGGAATAGAGCCTACGCCTGTGCGATTTCTTCCTGAGCAGAAGGAACGAAACCCCCCACAATAACAGTGACAAGAAAAATGCCTCACCCTGATTGGACAGGTGACAGCACAAAGACGTAGGAATGACATCAGTTAGTGTTACTGTGAAAGATGTGGTGTTTTAGAAGTCGCACGGATCATTTTGCGAAAGTTAGATTCCAAAAGGAACTGTGGGTAGAGAAGGACAGATAAGCATAGCAATGCCCTCTACATTTCATGCTGTACCTATCCTCCTGGACTTGGACTCTATTAATTATATTTAGTTAGATCACTTCCCCAGAGCATCTCCATCCCAGGAGGTTATGAGCATGAGAGCAAAGGTGCAAATCTACATTAGACCAGGGAGAGTGTAATTATAACCTAATGATAGCATTTATATAAAATGGAGCATTATGAAAACTATTGCAGTGAATGTAAAGAGTCTGTATATTTATGTTAGTATAAGATTAGCGGATTCATTTGAATATAATTAATTAAATTATATTCAAATGAATCCGCTAATCTTATATTAGCGGATATCCCCGAAGATAATATCCCTGAAGATATTCTTCGGGGATATTATGAATATTTAAACGCAATGGGTCACCAATCAAAGCGCAAAATAAAAGTGTGAAAATAGAGGGAATTCTTCCTATAAGCAACCATTACCCCACCCCCTCTTCTAGAAGAGAGGATCAGGTGGTGGGCTTCCCATTGAGAGACAGACCCATATGGTGCAACACATCAAGCCCACAGACAAACATAACCTACAAAACGCGTGGGTGTGCAAGGATGCGAACATTTCTTGATTAGACCAAGGCAAGGCAAGGCCAAGCAAGTTTATTTATATAGCACATTTCATTCACAATGGTAATTCAAAGTGCTTTACATAGAAGAAATTAAAATAATCAAAACAAATAAGAATAATTAAAATAGATAAAATAGACCAGGCAACTTCATCATATAGGTATAGATCTGAGGGACAGTATGGCATGACAGAAACCCTTTATTTGCACCTTACAAGACTATTGAATTACTCTGAATCTATTTTTTTTTTTACAGTCACACCCACACTCCCATCCTTCAGAAATCATGCTGATTCTGTGCTCAAGAAACATTTATTATTTTCAACGTTGAAAACCGTTTTTGCTGCTTAATATTTTTTTTTAACATTTTTAAATATATTAAATTAGAAAACAGTTTTAGATTGTAATAATATTCATTATAATAAATTATTTTAGACTGTAATGATATTTTATAATATTATAATAATAATTTATATTATTAATAATTACTACTTATTTTGCTATTATCAGTATTATTGGTTTATATTGAATTATTAATAATGAATTATTATTTTTTCAAATTTTTAATAGCATAATCTTTTTTTTAATATTTTGCATTCTTATTAGCATACAAATGCACCCAATTAACCCTCAATTAACAGACTGGTTACTAGTGATTCTCCGCCTTATACACTTTTTTTTTTTTTCTTGGTTGATATCTGCCGCTGTGCCCTGTTTACAAAATATGCTCTTGTTAATCTCTTATACCTCATGAAATTGCACTGTCGACTGATGCCCTAATGTAATTTCGTTGTATCATTACAATGACAATAAATTATTTTTATTATTATTATTATGACAGGTTAAACAGACTATTCAATTTCAATTTCAATTTCAAATTAGCTTTATTAGCATGACTGTGTAACACAATGTTGCCAAAGCATCAACATATTATATATAAATAATAAAACAAACAGTAAACATATATGTATAAATCATGTCATATGTAGCATTGTAAATAGATAGATAAATAAACACAATCTATCTTAATAAATAGATAAATAAATACATTTGATCACTCTAGAGAATTAGCTGTCTCTGGCGTTGTGAATAGCTAGCACATATTTAGCCGCTAGTGCAGCTGTTTTAACATCTTCTCCGAGTAAGAAGGACATTTTTTCAGTGTCACTCAGTTCATAGAATGATGGGATCAAGGCTTCAAATCTGGGCAGAAAAGTTTCTCTTATATCGGTATATTTGGGACAGAAGAGCAGAAAGTGTTCCTCATCCTCTATGTGCTGTAGATCACAGTGTCTACAGATCCTCTGCTCTCTCTCTCTCCATGTTTGTCTATGTCTTCCTCTCTCTATCTCTAGATCGTGGTCACTTAATCTGTATTTGGAGAGGATTTGTCTGTCTTTAAAATGTTTAATAAATAGATAACTGGCCAATTTAGTGGTTCTATTGAGGGTCGAGTAACATTGGAGTTTATTTTGGAGGTCAAAACTTGCTTTTAGTGATTGATCATGAGTGTCTTTTAGATGTGTGTGTATTTCTTTAACAATAGTTTTGGGGCTGTAGCTGTGGTCAGCGGGGGGTGTAGTCTGATGGAGGAGGTGAAGAGCGAGTGTGTTTAGAGGATGAGGTTCTGCTGAGGTTTCATTGGCGAGGAGGGCTTTATATTGGACTGACTCTGGATCAGACTGATGGAGGTGATGCCAGAACTAAACACATCTCCTCTGGATCTCGATGTTCAGCGGGTACAGGCCTAACTCAGCCCTGCAGGCGGCAGTGGATGTGTTTCGGTGAACCCCTAAAATATTTTTGGCAATTTCCAATTGTAATTTTTCTACTGGTGTTTTATCCCAATTTTTAAAAATTTGTACTGGTCCCCAAATTTCACATCCATATAAAATAATTGGTTTTATTATTGAATTATAATTTGATCCAGGTTTTAATGGGTAATTTTAGGTGGCCTCATCGTGACTTTATAGCATAAAAAGCCCTCCGAGCCTTTTCACTGAGTGTTTTAACAGCCAGACCGAAGCGTCCCGAAGCGCTGATGTCGATGCCCAGATAGCTATAGCTAGTGCTGTGCTGCAGGACCTGGCCTTTATACGTGAACTGGTGTTTGTGTTCCTGAGATCTGGCCTTCTTCTGGAACACCATGACTCTGGTTTTGTCCAGATTGACGGTCAGGGCCCAGTCGTGACAGTACTGTTCCAGCAGGGACAGGCTCTGCTGAAGGCCCTCAGGTGTGCGGGACAGCAGGACCAGATCATCCGCGTACAGCAGACATCTGACCTCTGACCCCTGACCCCTGGCCTGTGTGTGCTGTAGAGTGAGGCCGGGGACAGTAGAGCTCTCCAGCGCTGATGCCAGATCATTGATGTAGATGTTGAATAGAGTCGGACTCAGACTGCAGCCCTGCCTCACTCCACGGCTCTGCTGGAAGAACGCGCTTCTGTGGTTCCTGATTTTCACCGCACTTTTGCTGTTGCTGTACAGAGATTTGATAATATCAAACGTTTTCCCACCAATGCCAATTTGTAGGATTTTGTATAGTAGACCATCATGCCAAATTGAGTCGAATGCTTTTTTAAAGTCTACAAAACATGCAAATATTTTCCTTTGTTTGTCCTTGATGTTTTTGTTGATGAGTGTGTGAAGAGAATAGATGTGGTCGGATGTGCGGTGTTTTGGTAGAAAGCCAATCTGTGCTTTATTTAAAATGTTGTGTGATGAGATGTGTGAGACAATGTGTTTATGATCCTGCAGAACAGTTTTCCTAAAGCACTGCCCACACTGATGCCGCGATAACTATTAGGGTCGAATCGATCTCCTTTCTTGAATATGGGTGTGATGAGTCCTTCAGACCAGCTCTCGGGGAAGCTTCCGGACCAG
The DNA here is from genome assembly GCA_030578255.1 of Tiaroga cobitis. Lineage (NCBI taxonomy): Eukaryota > Metazoa > Chordata > Actinopteri > Cypriniformes > Leuciscidae > Tiaroga > Tiaroga cobitis. The sequence continues at coordinate 25,940,174 of CM060602.1, read as the reverse complement.
AACACCAGATTAAAGAGTTTGGCTAGAGTTATAATCATGCTGGGACTGCTGAGTTTAAGCATTTCGTTACTAATGTGATCTTGTCCACATGCTTTCTTTAATTTAAGATTTTTAATATGTTCTAATATTTCAGATATTGTTATAGATTTATCTAATGGATTTTGATAATTTTTAATTGTTTTCTCCAAGTCTTCTAGAGTTTTCTTTATTTTACTCTGAGGTTGGTTAAGGTCAGCTGGTGCAATTTTTCGATACAAATTTTCAAAGTAAGATTTCCAAATTGTGCCATTCTGGAGTGACATCTCTAATTTGGGTTTTTCAAGTTTTTTAAAAAGATTCCAGAAAGTGTTTTGATCTACCGAATTATCAATTTCATCAATTTTTGATTTAAAATAGTTTTCTCTTTTGTTCCACAAAAGTCTTTTGTAATTTTGCAGACAGTCTGAATAAGAAAGCCGTAATGTCTGGCTGGACGGATCTTTGTGCTTTTTGTTAGAGAGTCTCCTCAGCTCTTTCCTGAGACCGGCACATTCATCATCGAACCACACATCCTTTCTCATTCTCTGTTGGTTTGTTTTATGTGTGCTTTGCTGTTTAATGTTAGATAGAGTCATCAATGTTTTGAATATGTAATTTAAGTTCCCTTTCGTAGTCACTCCGAGTTACGTCGGATGACGGAGAATGGGGGTTTCGCTTAGAAGCCAATCCTCTTCGAGTATTAAAAAACGAGCCAATGGCAAGAAAATGCCATGGGTCTGCGGAATTTGCATAGCGTATCCCCGCCTCACCACGTGGGTATAAAGGGAGGATGCGGACGCAAACGCAGCTATGCTTTCGCGTCGGAGCCAAGAGAATCTCTTCACTCCACAAGCCAAATCCTGAGTATTCTCAGTGTCTACATCTCTTCGAGACGAGCGAACTCTCTGATGTTGGTGTGACGGCGGTATCCAGCGAGTTTCATATTGCCTGCGATCTGAGCAGTGGTCTGCCGGTTGTGTGTCTCTCCCTGGTCGCTTCAGCATCCGCAGAGTTTTTTTCCTCTCACTAAAAGAGCGTGCACGCGGCTCGTCTTTTTAAAGACGCGACGATCTGCCCGTGTATTTCTGAGTGCGGTATTCTGATAGATTCAGCTGTTGGGCGCGAGCGCTGTTTGGCGTGTTTGGGCTTTGATCACGCTCGGACAGCGCTCGTGGGTGTGTCACGTTCTCTCAGTGGGAACGTGACCATCGCAATGTATATGGTCGAGACTCTGTGAGCTCATTTGAGTGAGAGTCCCCTCATCCACCACCCGATCTATTTTTCTCCACGTGAGATAATACTTCGGCTGGTGGCCAGGGTGACTAAGACGTCAGGTCTGGAACTAACCGACAAAAATTCCTCGGTCCACACCCCGTCTTTCACGTTGCAACCCACGTGGTCCCGCGTTCTCATTCGGTCCACCAGCTGATGAAATCATGTTTATCGCCGCATCACAAGGTGAGCTGGAGTCCTCTGGAGATGGCTCGTCTGTGCTGCTGTCCTCGGATGTGCTAGCATAGCGAGTTTGATTCAGAGTTCACAGCTATGCTTTCCCGGGCTGCCACGAGTTTCGGGTGTGTGTGGAAAATTCTGCCATATCCCGAGCACTTGAGGCTGATGATTGGTTTTTGGGGGTGGCGAACCCAAATCCTTTCTACCCGGATGTGCATGAAGAGGCCATGAGATCGTGGAAGTCTCTTTTGACTTTTCGCGACTGCTCAGCGGCCTCTTCCGCCTTCTCTGCCCTCGTAGAGGCCGCAGTCTGCGGTGCACTGGGGTTCCCCCCTGTGGAGTGTTCTGTGGCAACACTTAGGTGTCCCCACAGCGCCTCCACCTGGTGTGGCAGCCCTAGGCACCCCTCCAATGCCTGTAGGTTCTTGTCTACTCCGGTGGCGGGGACCTATAGAGCTGCGGGGCAGGCTGCCACCTCACTGTGTGTTATTGCCATCCTTCTGGGTGTTCAGTGACATGCACGAGGGTAGGGCTGATTCAGGGCTCATCCTTGAGCTGCCTGCCGTCACCGACCTTGCTCTACCAGCGACGAAGGTGACCGCACGCTCCCTGAGTCAGGTGATGTCCACATGTGTGGTCAGACATTTCTGGCTTAACCTGGTTGATGTGCGCGAGGCTGAGTGAACCAGTTTCCTCAACTTCCCCATATCCCAGGCTGGCCTCTTCGGCGGCGCGGTCGAGAACTCTGCCCAACAGTTCTCGGCCGCCCAGAAGTGGACTGTGGCTTTTTTTCTGACCCTGCGGCTTCTGCTGCCAATCAGCCGGCGGCTCAGACGCTTCAGTCCGCTTGCCGTCGAATGCGCCCTCCTGCGACTTCCGCCCCCGCCCGGCCCCAGCAGCACCGGGCCGGGCCGTGGAGGTGGTCGCAGGGAGGTGCCCCTGCCCGTACCAGCCCCGCAGCCCTGCTGTACGCCAGGCTATGCGGCGCTCCCGTTACGGGCAGCTCAGATATGGCTTGCAGTTCTTCAGGGAGTGGTTGCAGGCCCACTCCTTCCCCCGGTGGAGGGCTGGGGGAGAATCTTTTTAAAAAGAGCTGCATCCCATCTCTGAGCACACAGAGCTGCACGACAGTGTGCGACGCCCCCGAGCCTCGCCACTCTCGTTCCCCTCTGTCTCTGAGGGTGTGGATGACAGTGCGTGCCGTCTCTGGACCACACCACTCTCGTCCCCCTCTATCGCCAGACCCCTGGCAGAGCAGACCCCCGTGGAACGCTGGTCCTTCCCTGGTCTCCTCTGTCAGGACGCGGAGCATGAATGTGCACGCGTGCTGGGCCGCTATGCCACCCTCACCTGTGCCGGTCACTCCGCTCCGCTGCCCCTTCGGGGGGACGCCTGTGGCTCGGATGATCCCACTGGATCAGTTTTTGGGGGCTTGGTTAGAGCTCCCCAATCTGTCCCGTTGGGTCGCCCGAACTATCAGGCTCGGCTATGCGATTCAGTTCGCACGGTCTCCTCCCCGCTTCAGGGGAGTCCGCTTTACTATGGTCGGTGGCAATGCCCCAATCATGAGAGCGGAGGTTGCTACCTTGCTGGCGAAGGGTGCAATCGAGGCTGTCCCTCCAGCCGAGATGAGGTCGGGGTTTTACAGTCCCTACTTCATTGTCCCCAAGAAGACCGGTGGGTTACGACCAATCCTGGACTTGCGCGTCTTGAACCGCTCCCTTCACAGGCTGCCGTTCAAGATGCTCACGGCCAAACGCATTTTCGAATGCGTGCGGCCACAGGATTGGTTTGCAGCGATAGACCTGAAGGACGCCTACTTTCATGTCTCCATTTTACCTCGACACAGACCGTTTCTTCGGTTTGCTTTCGAGGGGCAGGCATACCAGTACGCGGTTCTCCCTTTCGGGTTGGCTCTGTCTCCTCGCGTCTTGACGAAAGTCGTCGAGGCAGCCCTTGTTCCCCTGCGCGAACACGGGGTTCGCATCCTGAATTATATCGACGACTGGCTAATCTTAGCTCACTCTCAAATTCAGGTTTGCGAACACAGAGACCTGGTGCTCCGGCACCTAGCCCGTCTGGGCCTTCGGGTCAACTGGGAGAAGAGCAAACTCTGCCCCGTGCAGAGGATCTCTTTTCTCGGTATGGAGATAGACTCGGTCGCCATGTCCGCGCAGCTTACGAGCGAGCGCGCACACTCACTGCTGACTTGTCTTCGACAGTTCGAGGGCAAGAGTGCGGTCCCACTGAAACTTTTTCAGAGGCTCCTGGGGCATATGGCATCCGCTGCCGCGATAACGCCGCTCGGATTGCTTCATATGAGACCGCTTCAGCTGTGGCTTCGCGATCGAGTCCCGAGGTGGGCATGGCATCGCGGTACGCTCAGAGTTCTAATAACTCCGACCTGCCGTCAGTCCTTCACCCCGTGGCGGAACCTCAGCTTTCTACGGGCCGGAGTTCCCCTAGAACGAGTTTCCAGGCATGTTGTTGTCTCCACAGATGCCTCTGCCACGGGCTGGGGCGCCATGTGCAATGGACATGCAGCCGCGGGCTCCTGGACAGGACCCCAGCGCCTCATGCATGTCAATTGCCTCGAGTTGCTGGCAGGACGCCTTGCCCTGCACCGCTTCCATGCGCTGCTACAGGGTCAACACGTACTAGTCCGTTCAGACAATACCGCGACAGTAGCGTACATCAACCATCAAGGTGGTCTACGCTCTCGCCGTATGTCACAACTCGCACGCCACCTCCTCTTATGGAGTCAGAAGCACCTGAGGTCCCTTCGTGCTATTTACATTCCAGGAGTGCGGAACCTTGCAGCCGACGAGCTGTCACGGCTCCGACCAATCTCTGGCGAATGGCGACTCCATCCCCGGTCGGTCCAGCTGATATGGGATCAGTTCGGGGACGCACAGATAGATCTGTTTGCCTCCCACGACTCATCCCATTGCGCCCTGTATTACTCCCTGTCCGAGGGCACGCTCGGCACGGATGCACTGGCGCACAGCTGGCCGCAGGGCCTACGCAAGTATGCGTTTCCCCCAGTGAGCCTTCTCGCACGGACTCTGTACAAGATCAGGGAGGACGAGGAGCAGGTTATCTTGGTTGCCCCATACTGGCCCACCAGGACCTGGTTCTCCGAACTCATACTCCTCGCGACAGCACCTCTTTGGCCAATTCCTCTGAGGAAGGACCTCCTTTCTCAGAGATGGGGCACCCTATGGCACCCTCGTCCCGATCTTTGGAGACTCCACGTGTGGCTCCTGGACGGGACGAGGCAGGTTTGAGTACCCTGCCACCTGCGGTGGCGGCTACCATCACTTCCGCTAGAGCATCGTCCACGAGACATGTCTATGCGTTGAAGTGGAACCTCTTCGTCAACTGGTGCTCTTCTCGCCGAGAAGACCCCAGGAGATGCTCGATCAGTGTCGTGCTTTCCTTCCTGCAAGACGGGTTGGAGCGAAGGCTGTCTCCCTCCACCCTGAAGGTGTATGTGGCCGCTTATCACGAAGCAGTTGAAGGTAAGTCTCTTGGAAAGCACGACCTGATCATCAGGTTCCTGAGAGGAGCGAGGAGACTGAATCCTCCTCGCTCTCCTCTCGTTCCCTCTTGGGACCTCTCAGTGGTCTTAAATGCCCTGCAGAGGGCTCCCTTTGAGCCTCTGCAATCAGTTGAGATTAAGTTTGTCAATGAAGACAGCGCTCCTGGTTGCACTGGCCTCCATCAAGAGGGTAGGGGACCTGCACGCATTCTCCGTTGACGAAGCGTGCCTGGAGTTCGGGCCGGCTCTCTCTCACGTGATCCTGAGACCCCGGCTCGGATATGTGCCCAAGGTTCCTACCACTCCCTTCCGGGACCAGGTGGTGAACCTGCAAGCGCTGCCCCGGGAGGAGGCAGACCCAGCCTTGGCACTGCTCTGTCCAGTACGCGCCCTCCGTGCTTACGTAGACAGGACGCAGTGTTTCAGGACCTCACACCAGCTCTTTGTCTGTTATGGTGGGAAGCTGAAGGGAAAGGCTCTCTCCAAGCAAAGGTTGTCTCACTGGATAGTGGACGCCATTGCCTTGGCATACCAGCAGCAAGGTCGACCGTGCCCCCTTGGTGTGACCGCCCACTCCACCCGGAGTGTGGCGTCCTCTTGGGCTCTAGCGCATGGCGCCTCGCTAACAGACATCTGCAGAGCTGCAGGCTGGGCGACACCTAACACATTCGCCAGATTTTACAATCTCCGAGTGGAGTCAGTCTCCACCCATGTACTGTCTTTTTCAAGCTAACATTGGAGCTGTTCAGGTGTCTTCGCTTGCTCGCCATTCCACTCCACTGACTGGATACGTGCGATATATTCCTCAGGCAGTCTTCCCCTCTGAAGCCCTGAGTTCCTCCAGCACTGTTGATGCTAGCGCCAGTGTCTATTGCCTGTGCGTCGGCTAGGTGCCTCCGTGTGCATGGTTCTTCCCCTGAGTAACCCCCACATGAGTATTTCCACTGTAAGCCTCTTTTGAGCATGTGTCTTTCCCTTGGCAAGCCATCTTGCCACTCCTGGAGTTAAATCTCTAGCCACCCTACGGGTTGGTACTCCAGTGTTCCCCCATATGTAGCCCCCTTGGGCCATATGTGTATTCGTAAGTCCTCCCTACGGGTAGGCATACTGCGGCATATCTCCTCTGAGATATGCTTCCCAGTGTACCTTGGTATTCCTGTGCTAAGTAGGACTCCTCGTCCGTGCTAAGTTCACGACAGGGGTTCAGACTTTCGCAGGGCACTGGAAGACAGCTGTGAAGGTGGCGTGATTTTACGGGAACCCCCATTCTCCGTCATCCGACGTAACTCGGAGTGACTACGAAAGGGAACGTCTCGGTTACGGATGTAACTCTCGTTCCCTGAGTAGGGAACGGAGACGTTACGTCTCCCTGCCACTTCCGCTGTACCGCTGGGTAGACGCCTGAGTTCAGTCTCGGCTCCTCAGCGAAGACATAGCTGCGTTTGCGTCCGCATCCTCCCTTTATACCCACGTGGTGAGGCGGGGATACGCTATGCAAATTCCGCAGACCTATGGCATTTTCTTGCCATTGGCTCGTTTTTTAATACTCGAAGAGGATTGGCTTCTAAGCGAAACCCCCATTCTCCGTCATCCGACGTAACGTCTCCGTTCCCTACTCAGGGAACGAGGGTTACATCCGTAACCGAGACGTTTTTTTGTTGCTACATTTATTCCATTAATATCTAAAGTGAAATCGGTGGACATAAATTCATCCAGCATTTTTAATATTGTAGGACTGTTCATATTTTCTTTGAATTGATCCGAGTTGGATTGATTCCATTTAAGTTTGGGTTTCAAAGGAAACAGTTTTTCAGAATCAAGTGGAGAAGTTTTAGTTATATCACACGGGGGTTTCAGATAAAGCACAGTTTGGCAGTGATCGGAGATCGGGAGCTGAGGTCTGACTGTGAAGGCATTAATAAAGCTTGGGTCAATATCTGTTATTGAATAATCAACCACACTGGTTCCTAATCTGGAGCAGTAAGTGAATCTACCAAATGTATCTCCACGAGTCCTGCCATTGATGATGTAGAGACCTAAACCTTTACAGAGTTTTAACATTTGTTTTCCATTAATATTTACTGAGTTATCATAGCTGTTTCTCTGTGTGATATTCAATGAGGAATGAAACGTGGTGTCATTGAGGATGTGGTCATTATCTACAATATTTACATAATCAATTTCTCGCCCTGTTCTGGCGTTTAAGTCTCCGCAGACGAGGACATTTCCTCTGGACTGAAAGTGTAAGATGTCAGTCTGAAATGTTGGAAAGCTTTGCTCTTCGTAATAGGGAGAGTCATGAGGGGGAATATAGATGGAACAGAGGTAAAGATTGGACTGTGATATGATGGATTTCATTTCAAGCCAAACAGAAGATTTTCCACTTTTAGCAATTTTAATCGAATGTTTTAGATCATCTTTGTGCCATATAAGTATTCCACCAGAGTCTCGGCCACATTTTATTTTAGAATTTTTTGATGAAGGAACTATAATTTCCTTGTATCCTATTGGACACTGTAAAGTCTCATTACTACGACACCACGTCTCATGAAAGATACAGAAGTCCATATCAGTTACACTGCTGAGTAAGTCTTGGTCTGCAGTCTTATTACCAAACGTAGAAGAGTGCAGACCTTGTATATTCCAACAACTGATTTTAAAAGATTTCATGAGTAGGTTCTTCTATAATGTGTGTGTGTGTGTATATATGTGTGTGTGTGTGTGTTAGGGCTGTCACTTTTTATTCGATATTCGAATATGCATTCGAACATGACGTGAAATATCCGTAATCGAACTATAAATAAACTAACCGGTTTTTAAAAGTGCCATGTTTAGCGCATTTTTTACAGTCTATGATTAGACTGTTTGTTTTTCATTTTATTGTTTGCCATCTCATCCAGTAGCGGGCACTCTAAACGTATTGTAGCGTAAACTCATGACCAAATCAAGTGAATAATAGCCAACAGCCACCCTGTTTTGAAAATGGAAGATAACACACAGAACGGCCAGCCTGAGCGGACAATTTCTACCCCAACTCATCTAAAAAGTAGTGTCTGGAAATGGACAATCCGATTGATGAATCCGAACATGAACATGTTTACATGAACGATACATAAAGTAATGTGCGCGTTATATGTCACAAGATTCAAATCCGAATTGATTTTTTGACATGCGCACACTGCACGAATATGCCGCTGTTCGCGCATAACTATTCTCCTCTATTGGTTCTTTATTTGTTTTAAACAGCAGACTTGATATTTATCCGTCTCTGGTCATGATTTGGAGACGATGAGCATGATTTGCCGTGCTGCTTGCCTGCTTATATTAATCACGCAGTAAAACCCTGCACCCAAAACCAGTCGTCCGTGGATGATAATCTGAAACAAGCGCTGGTGGGACGTTGTCCTGTTTCACTTCACAGACGCTGAGTGAAATAAGAATTTTTTAATAACGGAACACTCATTTATGACACTCTATTCAACAGGAAGAACAGTTCGCTCCGTGCGTAATACGTCATTGCACATGCGCAGTCCTTTTAGTTTCGTAGATATTCGAATATATTCGAATACATTGCTTGATATTTGATATCCGTTCGAATTTGATTTTTCTCAAAAGTGACAGCCCTAGTGTGTGTGTGTGTGTGTGTGTTATGCAGGTTATGTCCTCAGTCTGGAGCAGATGATGTTCAGCAGATGTCTTATCTGGTTGATCTGCAGGGTTCTGGGGTTGTTGAGCGGCCGCTGCGTAGCTCCTGTGTTGTGATGGAGGTCCGGGGGCCGGTCTGGGCTCTGCTGGAGGACGAGGGCTTCTCGGTGGCTGAGAGCTTCTTTTGTTATCGAAGTTTTTGTTTCTTGCTGTGTTTCCAAGGGCTGTGCTTTTCAGCACTCTGGCGAAGACTTTCACTCCTTGCTTTTTGAGATGTACGTGGTCATACATATGATGAGGCTGGATGTCTTTGTGATGGGCGAGATGAACATTAGGAATGAGTGCACAGCTTCTGGAGAGTTCCACATTATTCCCGTGGATCACATGGAAGGGCACGTCGGTGCGTGGCAGCAGTGTGGACAGAGTTATTCTGGCCTCTGGGAAACGTTGTGTGGCTCTGATCGCCGTCTCTCTCATCACAGGAGCCACAAGGCCCTTCATGGCCCTCAAGTCATTTGTCCCTGTGTGAATTATTATGTGCTTGTAGTTTTCGTGTTTACTCTCCGACAGGATCTGAAAAGCACTTCTTGTGTTTGGACACCAGATTTTCTTGGCTCTCATGTTTGGTAATAGGAGTTTCTCACTGACATATTTCCCATTGGAGTCAGTCAGGATAAGAGCGTGTGTCTCTCCCGGGTCCTGTGCAGCCGAGCTGTGGGTCTGGGATGCTGGATCAGTCGAGCAGTGAGGCTCTTCTACTGGTAGCTGTTCAGGTCGAGGATTCTCCATGAGCATCTCTGGACGGATCAAGGGTTTAGCAGGAGACTCTGTAGGTGCTGAAACAGAACTGAGTCTTTCTTTTAGGTCAGTGATGAGTTCGTCTTTGGTGTGAAGAACTGATTTCAAGGCAGAGAGCTCCTCCTGCATTTCTTTTCTAACGTCTGTTAGTTGTCTTCCTAAAGTTGATTTTACTTCCCTCAGTTCATCTTTAGTTTGCTGAAGTTCTGTTGACATTTCTTCTCGTTGTCTCTGCAGATATTCAACTTCTTGTTTTAAGTTCTTTATGTCGATTGTCACTTGTTCCATGTTGATTTCTTTCAGGTGGGACAGTATTAACTCTTTTATCTCCACTACTTCTACTTCCAGAAGTGAAAAATTGTCTTTCATTCTTGACATTGGAGATGGGATCGCAGTTGCTGAAGTCGCTGTCATCTTTTGGACTGCTTTTCCAGGGGACGCATCAATGTTCATATTTTTGTCAGCTTCATCAGACAGGGCCAGTGTTTTTATTAGATCAAAATCCTTGATGAAGACCTTGAGAGCAGACTCTGATCCCTGGACCATGACAGTGCCATTTTGATACAAGTTCAGGGTCAAAAATCTTGTTTCATCATTTTTTTCAGGATCTGTCTGCCTTTACAGATGCCTCTTTTTTTGATAAAGGTGAGATGTTGACAGAAGGCAGTGTGCCATAAAGGGCTGTGTTCGGTGTAGAAGAGCAGGTTGTTCATGGCACTGTGGTCCTGTAGTTCAGCAAACAGTGTGTCAGGGCTGTCCTTCATCTGCTTGTGTATGAGCATCAGCCTGGAGTGCTCAGAGCTCTTCTGAGGGTAGATGAAGGGGCGGGGCCAAGATGATGCGCTGGCCATCGTTGATTTGGAATGTAAACAATCAACTGAAATAACTGCCACTGTTTTGATTTGTTTTGTTTTTCATCTCTCAGTGAATATATAAAATAGGCAAAAATGAATAAATAAGCCAAAAATGGGAAAAATATGACTTTCACTGGTCTCTTTACAATTCCAGTTGTGTCCAAAATGTTCAAAAATGTTTTTCAGTGCTGTTCTTTTAAACAGAAATGAGGCAAAAGTCCAGAGAGAGAAATAGCACTGTCTATTTAAACTATCTTTACCTCTTTTTTCCTGCAAGTTTTCTTATAGTTGTTGTTGTTTGTTGCTTTATGTTATCCTTTCCAACATGAATATCCTCTTCTGCAGAGGGTTATCCTGTGATCAGCTTCTCTTGAACTTTTCCTCAGATTCAGGTGTGACAGTTTAAAAAAAATAAAAACTGTCCAGATTCAACACAATCTTTGTTTAGATGTTGTCTAGGTGTTGTTGTATGTTGAATCCTCTATTTTCTTTAGCTTGTTGGCAAATAAATCTTATTTTTCTTGCAATTTATCTGGAGCTCAACTCAAGTGTGACCAACTCTCAACTATCAACTCTCTCTCTTTTATTTATTCTTTTACTCTGTCTCAAGCTGATGCAAGATTTTTGACCATGCAAAACTACAAAACTGTATTCACAATAGAAATATCCAGTTTGCATGATTTTCGTAATGTCCCTGATATTTCCACCCAGATAGCACAAGTATATTTGATGTGATATTTACATCTGGAAGACGTATTTTAAAGAGTGTTTGCTCATCTGCAAGACGTCTATTGGACGTTTCCTGTCAGATGTCAAATAGACGTTTAGAAGATGTATTTAAGATGTAATGATTTAGAATGCATGTTAAACTGACATCTTCTAAACGTCTATTTGACATCTGACAGGAAACGTCCAATAGACGTCTTGCAGATGAGCAAACACTCTTTAAAATACGTCTTCCAGATGTAAATATCACATCAAATAGACTTGTGCTATCTGGGCAGGTTTTTACTGACTAGGAATCTTGCATATAACTCTAGTAGCTGTAAAGTCCTTGACTGGTAGAAATAATTTGCTAATGAAGCAGTCAAATACAGTAACTAAACTGGCCATATATATTTTTTCCACTTGGATGAACAAAAAAAAAGTGATCAAATTAGCATTGCAGATGACACAACAGGGTCACATGTGGTTTATAATGGTTTAGTGAATGTTAGACATTGTTTTGAGAGTGCAGCGCAAATATAATATAGTTATAGGCAAATAAGGCAATTAAGCAAATGAAGCAAGAGAAGGACAAGACACTTGGCCCAGCTCCACAATGTCACAATTGCACACGTTTGCAATGTCCATCAGGACAAACCTGGACCTGACTGATATCAAGTTTTTTATTTATTTATGCTTACTTAAAGTCCCCCTGTGGTGAAAATCAAACTATTAATGGTGTTTATATGTCTATGTGGTGTTTTTAATATGCTTTAAGACAAACCATGTGCATTGTATTTTCTCTGCAGTGAACCAAAGACAGTCTCAAAAGTGCAGTTTGAAATGACTGGTGTTCCTGACGTCACAAACTACCTTATAAGAAATCAGGTCAACATGTCATCGTCAACGAGTGTATCTCTGAGCTGGTGTGAGCGAGTGGAGGCGGAGCTAATTTGCATATTCATAGAACTCCGGATACTAAAGAGGCAAAGATGTAGAGTTACATTCAAGCTATGTTAAGGCATGAAGACATTTTTTAAATATGTCATTTTGGTGATCAAAGATGAGTTTTAAAGGAGACAATTATTGTATATGGAGGCTTTATAGTTTGCTTCACTTGTTTGATTTAATGACTTAATTACAATTAAAATTCAAAACCAACCTATACCACTGATCGAAGCCATGAGAACTGAAGAGAGACACATGATTGGACGAGCAAACCCCCCCCCCCCCCCCCCCCACCACACACACACACACACACACACACACACACTATCTCAAGCATTTCATGGGAACCGTTCTGAGGGCACGACAACCGTTTTAGATTTTTCCCCATCAGAAGGAGGTTTATACAGAAATGTCAGCATTCTCCATTGCCCTGGATAAAGTTCCATGCCAAGATAAAGCAGTAACCCCACATACCTCTGATCTATGCTGCTGTTTCTTGCTCTCAACTTCAAACATCAGCATGGCCCCCGAGGAAGCCGTGTGTGACCTCTGCATGCCTCAGACTCTCTCGGCTCTTCTGGCCCCTGCATCTTCCCTGGCACTGTCTCAAGAACAGAGAGAAAGAAAGCACAGAGCCCACAACACCAATTATCTAATGGGGTGCTAGAGGCCCTGACAAAACAGCAGCAGGAAGCATCGTTTTTCTTCCTTGTGCTTCTGTCTCACTCTCTCTCTCTCTGACTCACTTACTCTTTGTCTGTCTGCCAACCTGGGCGAGGGGCTGCTGTGCCATTGTGCTTCAATCTCACTTGCTATTCATAAACCTTGTCTCCTATCCAGCGTATTCAAAACTCAAGTTTTTCAAGGTACAAGCTACTCATAATTTCAAAAAGTTGAGTAACAATCAAGCTACCCATTTAAAACTGTAGTTAGCTACACTGCTGGCTACAAACAAAAAGTATAGCAAATTAGTTTGAAGCTATTTAAGGGAGCAAGATCTTTGATTTTTTTTAATGTTCTGTTATATTGCTTAATCAACGCACATTTATCAAACAATTATAACAAAAATAAATAATAATAATAATAATTCACACATCAAGAAATCATGGGGTATTGTATAACATGGATTGTACAAAATGGTACAAAGGGGGTGTGCAAAAATCATAGATATCAAGTCAGTTCTGGCAGGTCACGTTAGCCTATCACTGTATTCATATATAAGCTCCTTCGGTATTATCAACAGCTATCGCGTTTCTCAGGAGCTAATTACCCTCCTCCATCCCCAGCTCCTCCTCTCATCAGTCAGGATTTGGCATTCTGATTCCCCCTGAATCAGCCTACAATTATCTAATTATGTTGTACATTAAAATTAATTAATGCATGGTATCTGCAATACATTCATGTTGGTTCTGTTCTGTTTACCCCAAGGGGGGTTATTGCTGCTCTCCCTGCTCTTAGGGAGTTCTTGCCCAGAACAGAACCATACCGCCAATCCAAACTGTTTGCTAACTGTCAATCGTATTTGACGATAGTGGTCCTGACCAAATTTTAATGACTGTCCAATGAATCTCAAAAAATATGGTGCCACATACATGACATTTGGAAGAGAAAATAGTGGCGACTATTTTATTTGTTTTAAAAGAATGGCCACCATTTAACTCAGGAGTTTTCTAATCAAAAACAGTAGGCCTCCCTTCTAACAAAACATACACAACGCATTGTATGAATTACATACACAGATTTTTAATAAAGCTATGAAAGAGATTCAGTCAAGAGCAGTGAATGATTTTCTGTTTCTTTTGTTGTTTTTAACATGAACAACATAGACAGCAGCAGGTAGGCCATCATGGCAGCATTTACACTGCAGGTCTTGATGCCTTGTTCCGATTTGCTGATTATATTCTTTCGACGACCAGCTTACATCTTCTTTTAAAAGTGACCCATATCCAATATTCACACTAAACACTTGGCGAAACAACCAAAGGTAGACATACTTTTTCAATGACGTACGACTCACATTGACGGGAATATCCGATCTGTCCACTTACATGTCAGACACAAATGCATAAATCCGATTCATATTAGATTCATTTCCACATATGAATAAGGGCTGAAACCGATCTGAGAATATCGGAATCCAAGTGTCTTTTTTCCAGCTTACACATTCGTAGGTCATATCCGATCTGTGCCACATGATAGGAAAAAATCTAAATTGGGTCATTACCTCTGAAAGTGGGCAAAAGTGGACAAGCTCAAAATGTTTTAGACCCCGTTTACACCTGTATTTAGTGTCGTCCACTGGTGATGCGATCGACCAAAATGGATGTTAATACCAGGTGTAAACAGGGCCTAAATGTGATCTTTGAGGCTGCTGTCACTTTAAGATCTTATGTATTGATTCAATATTAGGATAATTTAGCCCAACTTTTTACATTCACTTTAGACATAAATGACTGTGTTTATGTGAATACTCACCCAAGATGGGCATTTTGACAAATAAATGTGTGTATTTGAATGTTCAAGCGCAATAAATCGCAAAAGTGAACTGAATTCTCTCGTGCACTTTAGATGTGTGCCTCAGAAAGCCATGTCAATAGTGAATTCAGTTCTCTTTCGTGGTTTATTGTGATTTTAATAACTCATCATCAAGCATGTCCCACTCTTTCTTCTCATTCATCCATATTTCTTTGCTGCTCTATCGTGATTTAAGCAGTACTGCGCTGCATGGATATATTTTGCATACAGATAAACTATAGAAAAATCTCTATTGATCGCCATATCGCCCAGCATTACGCCGCGTGCCCCACACTTTGAAAACACATCTGATTTAACTAAAACGAGGGAACTATTACAACTATTGTATTATCAATTACAATCATGGTTAGGTTCAATGTTTGGGTAGAATATTTTTGTACAATTTTGCCATCTCACACAAATTATCACGATTTCTGCTGAGAGTGAGTTGAATTTCAATGCTATATTTTTTTAACAGCAAAACATGAAGGGATTTTGATAGAATAAAACTCGACAAGGACACAGGGCAAACATGAAGTAGCACCTCATTGCAGTACACGAGATCCAGGGGGCGGAGTTGGATCCAGATCTAAGGGGTGGAGAATGGTAGGATTAGGGGTGGGGTTAGGGATCAGGGGCGGAGATGGGCAGGTTTAGGTATATCTAAGGTGGGAGGAGTTGGATCTGGATCCAACTCCTCCCCCTGGATTTCGTGTTCTGCAGTTAGGACCATCTCCAAACATGAGGGCTTAAATACATGGACTAACGACGAGACAAGGGACAACTGTGAACATTTAAACAATCAACCAATAACAACATGACACAACAGACAATGGAACACGTGGCAGGATCACATGACAGACCAGAACCCAGGAACAATAAACAAAAGGCTTGTTTGAGATGAGCACAATCTGCACAGAACCAATCACCGGTGATCACCGCGAGATGCATGCCGGTTAGAAATGTGTCCGAGTGCGGTCCGCCTTGATCTGATGTCATGCTGACGTGTCATGCTGATGCAACACCGTGCACGGGCTTGAATCCCGCGATATCAGTCTTTGATCTTACAGGGGTCTGATCCACTGCGAAAAGAGAGATCTGTCCGTCTTGCCTGCACTTTTTTCACCCCTCCCCTCACTGCAGCCATAGATATCCATAATAAAGGCTAGATGTCTTACGGCGAAGTCTCTATCGTCATCGCTGGCGGCCATCTTGTCACAGGTACCTGATGTAAGATGATCAGCACGAACACAAATACTCTTATCTCGTTGAAATCTTGACGGATTTACAAACGGTTTGGTTTCTTACAAACGTTATTAACGTGGCTATAATTCTGGATGATTATTTATTGATACACTTATTATTCATAAGTGTGCAGTGTCATAACACACCATGCATGACATTTATAACAAACCAAACCGTTTGAAAATTGGTAGAAAATTTTGCAAGTTATGGTTATTTAAAAAGTACATGCACCATTAAAACACAATGTTACGAGTGAGCGAGCAGCCTGTGACAAGATGGCTGCCAGGTATAGACGTCGACCTCCATTGGCCAGCAGCGCGGACGAGACATCTAGCCTTATGGATTCCTATGACTGCAACCGCGTATCTCGACTACATTACAGAAGAGGCAAGGCGCATCTCAAACAAGCCTAAACACCCAAAACGTGGCAATGTGTGATGTGACACTGTTAGCTGTTGGAAACATTTTGGGCTATTTTGAAAACTGTCATTGCAGAAAAAATGTTGTTAATTTAGTAGTATAGCAACTTCTAGTTAAAGGGATAGTTCACCAAAAAATGAAAATTCTGTCATCATGTACTCACTCTCAAGTTGTTCCAAACCTGTTTGAATTTTTTTTTCTGCTGAACACAAAAGAAGATACTTTGAAAAATGTAAGTTACCATAGGCCGGCCCTATTGACTTACATAGCATTTTTTAAAAATAAAATGATGACAGCATTTTTGGGAGAACTATCCCTTTAAATTGGTTCTCAACACCAATGCCCCCCATGATACACAACAATATTTGAATATGTGATTTACTGGATGAGGATTAGGAATAAGGTATTGTTTTTGTTTATTCACAATTTCTACCCGATAAAATATTTTAAAGCTTGGCATTACTAGAAAATGTAAAGTCATCATAGAATGCCCATGGACTCATAAAATTTTATTAATTGACATGATTTTTCCCAGGTCTATAAATAAGCTTTAAAATTCAGCTACCTCAAATATCCAGGTTTTCCATGAAAGTGAGGAGAACTGCTGGTTCTTCTATGTTAAAACAACAACAACAACAACAACGAAACATTGTTGAGGGGGTGAATTAAAATTTAAAATAGCTTTATAGTGAAAAATGCTTTGAGGCCCCGTTGGAAGGTTGCTGAGGTCCCCTAGTGGGCCCCGGGCCCCTGGTTGAGAATCACTGTTTTAGTTTGTTATTCTCAACACTGCTCCTACCTTCACCAGTCACCCATTATTTTAGTCAATAACAGTGGCAACAAAAGAAGGGGGGAAAACAGCAAAAAAAAAAACATTCAATTTAAAAATGAATCATGTTAATTATAATGCGTTTCAACTCTTACTTTTATAAAGATAAAAAGATACATCAAGACACTTTGTATTCAGCGAATAGTCTGCTCTACAGATTAACTTCTGTTTGAATGGCTAGACAATATTGGCAGTATTTGCATCTTCCTGAAATGTTACTCGGACACAGCATGTCTATTTTTTATTTTCCCATTTTTTTTATGTACCGTAATCATGACCAGCTATGACAGGCTGAAAGGAATTTAATTGAGCTAGCATTACCCTCGTGCAAATTGCAGAGCAAAAAAAAATTAGCAAAGGCAGCAGTTCGCTTTGGAGATAATTCATCAGAAGATGAAATGCTTAATGCAAAGACCGTAATTTGTAAAGATAAACGTGCATTTCCTTCTCCACGCACTTTCACACAGATTTAATAGAGCTGACAGCGCAAGAAAAAAAAAGAAAGGGGGAAGTGTGGGTGAGGGAGAGTGGGAGAGAAGATAAAGCCTCTATTTTGCTTCTCCTGCCGCACATTCACCGATGCGTCTGTGTGCTGCAGAGATTGAACCGCTGACACACGCAATGCGAGGAAGTGAGAAATTTCACTGCTGACAATAGCCAGACTTGTGATATATTAACAACGTTTGCACCCTCAAAATGTTACTATTTCAGAGTATTCAGCCCCACCGTACAAACTAGATAATGAAGAGACACAAACGTAAATATATGGGGACATAAGACATAGGCGTATTTACAAAGCAAATTCTAAGAACGAGGATACAGCGATATTTTACAAGTCTTTGACAGAGCGAATGAAGTTGTCAAAGGGAAGCCATTTTGAGCGCTTTCACTCCCTTACTTCAACGTTAACCATTGCCGCCCTCCCCTTTTCCCTCTTTTCTTTCCCATCGGAGAGAACCTGCTCTATGATGTTTGCTATGCACGCCACAGCCGTGACAACGTCTCAATAGCTCAGTTCTCCCTGATGATCAATGGTGTGTCAGAATGACTAACTGAATTAGCTGAGGAGGTATGCCATGTTAATCTCCATGAAAAGGTCACTTTGAATATGAGCATAATTTGCTCTGCGCTGGTGTTTCAGAAAGGAGGAGGAGGAAACTGAATCACAGCTTTTGGTGGCGTTCTATTTTTTCTTTAAAGGTCTGAGTTGTGACAAACCGCAACAAGTCTGTGTTTCCTTGTCAACAGCTCAAGATATGGCTCGGATCTCCAGTATTTATTTTACTGTGTCATTCTGAGACATATTTCACAGCATGTGGTCTGAAGATTAAAAGCAAACATAGGTTGGATTTCTTTTTGTATGTCTTAGCATGCTAAGCTTCAAGAAGGACCTCAATTAGGTGATACTGACATCAAAGCAATGGTATTAGACAAGCTTGAGAACAAGTAGACATATTTATACTTTTCTATATTCTTTTTGAAATAACATTAAATATATACCTCCTTGTTCTGTTTGGGGTCACAGAGCTTCCACAACCCTTAAAAACGTAACTAATGATCAGGTTTATACTTCAGGTCTTTTATCTTGTAAAAACTTGTTAAAAAATTAGTTCATCATTTTCTCACCCTCATGTGATTTCATTCTTCTGCGGAACATATAGAAATATATTTTGAGAAATGTATCAAACTTGGGAAGGTGCTTGGTCAAAAAAAGTCACAATCAAAGAAATGAAAAAACCCACACACTACTTTATCAAATCAACTCCCATAAAACATTAATATTGCAAAGTTTTCAATAGTTGTTTGATGTCTTCTTTTTGCTTATTGGATAATTGGTTAGTTTGCTGAATGCCTATGTCTTTAATCAGGGGTGAGTGTTTACTATGTGAATATAAAATCCCTTCATATTTGTTGTTCTTATTGCCTATAACAAAGACATTGTTTGGTTAAAATATTGCAGTATATTAAACATTTATGGAAGCAGATGAAGCATTGTGCTATATTGGATAATGGTCATATTTCCTAAAAGTTACATGACCAGTACTGGGGTTCCCTTTCGTAGTCACTCCGAGTTACGTCGGATGACGGAGAATGGGGGTTTCGCTTAGAAGCCAATCCTCTTCGAGTATTGAAAAACGAGCCAATGGCAAGAAATGCCATGGTCTGCGGAATTTGCATAGCGTATCCCCGCCTCACCACGTGGGTATAAAGGGAGGATGCGGACGCAAACGCAGCTATGCTTTCGCTTCGGAGCCAAGAGAATCTCTTCACTCCACAAGCCAAATCCTGAGTATTCTCAGTGACTACATCTCTTCGAGACGAGCGAACTCTCTGATGTTGGTGTGACGGCGGTATCCAGCGAGTTTCATATTGCCTGCGATCTGAGCAGTGGTCTGCCGGTCTGTGTGTCTCTCCCTGGTCGCTTCAGCATCCGCAGAGTTTTTTTCCTCTCACTAAAAGAGCGTGCACGCGGCACGTCTTTTTAAAGACGCGTCTTTCTAAAGACGATCTGCCCGTGTATTTCTGAGTGCGGTATTCTGATAGATTCAGCTGTTGGGCGCGAGCGCTGTTTGGCGTGTTTGGGCTTTGATCACGCTCGGACAGCGCTCGTGGGTGTGTCACGTTCTCTCTGTGGGAACGTGACCATCGCAATGTATACGGTCGAGACTCTGTGAGCTCATTTGAGTGAGAGTCCCCTCATCCATCACCCGATCTATTTTTCTCCACGTGAGATAATACTTCGGCTGGTGGCCAGGGTGACTAAGACGTCAGGTCTGGAACTAACCGACGAAAATTCCTCGGTCCACACCCCGTCTTTCACGTTGCAACCCACGTGGTCCCGAGTGGATTCGCCGGCCCGCCCGCGGGCCCGCGTTCTCATTCGGTCCACCAGCTGATGAAATCATGTTTATCGCCGCATCACAAGGTGAGCTGGAGTCCTCTGGAGATGGCTCGTCTGTGCTGCTGTCCTCGGATGTGCTAGCATAGCGAGCTTGATTCAGAATTCACAGCTATGCTTTCCCGGGCTGCCACGAGTATCGGGTTTGTGTGGAAAATTCTGCCATATCCCGAGCACTTGAGGCTGATGATTGGTTTTTGGGGGTGGCGAACCCAAATCCTTTCTACCCGGATGTGCATGAAGAGGCCATGAGATCGTGGAAGTCTCCTTTGACTTTTCGCGACTGCTCTGCGGCCTCTTCCGCCTTCTCTGCCCTCGTAGAGGCCGCAGTCTACGGTACACTGGGGTTCCCCCCTGTGGAGTGTTCTGTGGCAACACTTAGGTGTCCCCACAGCGCCTCCACCTGGCGTGGCAACCCTAAGCACCCCCCCAATGCCTGTAGTTTCTTGTCTACTCCGGTGGCGGGGACCTATAGAGCTGCGGGGCAGGCTGCCACCTCACTGTGTGTTATTGCCATCCTTCTGGGTGTTCAGTGACATGCACGAGGGTAGGGCTGATTCAGGGCTCATCCTTGAGCTGCCTGCCGTCACCGACCTTGCTCTACGAGCGACGAAGGTGACCGCACGCTCCCTGAGTCAGGTGATGTCCACATGTGTGGTCAGACATTTCTGGCTTAACCTGGTTGATGTGCGCGAGGCTGAGTGAACCAGTTTCCTCAACTTCCCCATATCCCAGGCTGGCCTCTTCGGCGGCGCGGTCGAGAACTCTGCCCAACAGTTCTCGGCCGCCCAGAAGTGGACTGTGGCTTTTTTCTGACCCTGCGGCTTCTGCTGCCAATCAGCCGGCGGCTCAGACGCTTCAGTCCGCTTGCCGTCGAATGCGCCCTCCTGCGACTTCCGCCCCCTCCCGCCCGGCCCCAGCAGCACCGGGCCGGGCCGTGGAGGTGGTCGCAGGGAGGTGCCCCTGCCCGTACCAGCCCCGCAGCCCCGCTGTACGCCAGGCTATGCGGCGCTCCCGTTACGGGCAGCTCAGTTATGGCTTGCAGTTCTCATGGAGTGGTTGCAGGCCCACTCCTTCCCCCGGTGGAGGGCTGGGGGAGAATCTTTTAAAAAGAGCTGCATCCCATCTCTGAGCACGCAGAGCTGGACGGCAGTGCGCGACGCCCCCGAGCCTCGCCACTCTCGTTCCCCTCTGTCTCTGAGGGTGCGGATGACAGTGCGTGCCGTCTCCAGACCACACCACTCTCGTCCCCCTCTATCGCCAGACCCCTGGCAGAGCAGACCCCCGCGGAACGCTGGTCCTTCCCTGGTCTCCTCTGTCAGGACGCGGAGCATGACTGTGCACGCGTGCTGGGCCGCTATGCCACCCTCACCTGTGCCGGTCACTCCGCTCCGCTGCCCCTCCGGGGGGACGCCTGTGGCTCGGATGATTCCACTGGATCAGTGTTTGGTGGCTTGGTTAGAGCTCCCCAATCTGTCCTGTTGGGTCGCCCGAATGATCAGGCTCGGCTATGCGATTCAGTTCGCACGGTCTCCTCCCCGCTTCAGGGGAGTCCGCTTACTGTGGTCGGTGGCTATGCCCCGATCATGAGAGCGGAGGTTGCCACCCTGCTGGCGAAGGGTGCAATCGAGGCTGTCCCTCCAGCCGAGGTGGAGTTACGGGTTTACACCCCGTACTTCATTGTCCCCAAGAAAACCGGTGGGTTACGGCCAATCCTGGACTTGCGCGTCTTGAACCGCTCCCTTCACAGGCTGCCGTTCAAGATGCTCACGGCCAAACGCATTTTCGAATGCGTGCGGCCACAGGATTGGTTTGCAGCGATAGACCTGAAGGACGCCTACTTTCATGTCTCCATTTTACCTCGACACAGACCGTTTCTTCGGTTTGCTTTCGAGGGGCAGGCATACCAGTACGCGGTTCTCCCATTCGGGTTGGCTCTGTCTCCTCGCGTCTTTACGAAGGTCGTCGAGGCAGCCCTTGTTCCCCTACGCGAACACGGGGTTCGCATCCTGAATTATCTCGACGACTGGCTAATATTAGCTCACTCTCGAGATCAGGTTTGCGAACACAGAGATTTAGTGCTCCGGCACCTAGCCCGTCTGGGCCTTCGGGTCAACTGGGAGAAGAGCAAACTTTGCCCCGTGCAGAGGATCTCTTTTCTCGGTATGGAGATAGACTCGGTCGCCATGTCCGCGCAGCTTACGAGCGAGCGCGCACACTCACTGCTGACTTGTCTTCGACAGTTCGAGGGCAAGAGTGCGGTCCCACTGAAACTTTTTCAGAGGCTCCTGGGGCATATGGCATCCGCAGCCGCAGCAACGCCACTCGGATTGCTTCATATGAGACCGCTTCAGCTGTGGCTTCGCGATCGAGTCCCGAGGTGGGCATGGCATCGCGGTACGCTCAGAGTTTTAATAACTCCGACCTGCCGTCAGACCTTCACCCCGTGGCGGAACCTCAGCTTTC
Source organism: Tiaroga cobitis (assembly GCA_030578255.1). Taxonomy (NCBI): domain Eukaryota; kingdom Metazoa; phylum Chordata; class Actinopteri; order Cypriniformes; family Leuciscidae; genus Tiaroga; species Tiaroga cobitis. The sequence goes on along the minus strand of CM060602.1, from coordinate 25,917,840 downwards.
TACGGGCCGGGGTTCCCCTAGAACGAGTTTCCAGGCATGTTGTCGTCTCCACAGATGCCTCTGCCACGGGCTGGGGCGCCATGTGCAATGGACATGCAGCCGCGGGCTCCTGGACAGGACCCCAGCGCCTCATGCATGTCAATTGCCTTGAGTTGCTGGCAGTACGCCTTGCCCTGCACCGCTTCCGTGCGTTGCTCCTGGGTCAACACGTACTTGTCCGCTCGGACAATACCGCGACTGTAGCGTACATCAACCGTCAGGGTGGTCTACGCTCTCGCCGTATGTCGCAACTCGCACGCCACCTCCTCTTATGGAGTCAGAAGCACCTGAGGTCCCTTCGTGCTATTTATATTCCTGGAGTGCGGAACCGTGCAGCCGACGAGCTGTCACGGCTCCGGCCAACCTCTGGCGAATGGAGACTCCATCCCCAGTCGGTCCAGCTGATATGGGACCAGTTGGCGACGCACAGATAGATCTGTTTGCCTCCCACGACTCATCCCATTGCGCCCTGTATTACTCCCTGACCGAGGGCACGGATGCACTGGCGCACAGCTGGCCGCAGGGCCTACGCAAGTATGCGTTTCCCCCAGTGAGCCTTCTCGCACGGACTCTGTGCAAGATCAAGGAGGACGAGGAGCAGGTCATATTGGTCGCCCCATACTGGCCCACCAAGACCTGGTTCTCCGAACTGATACTCCTCGCGACAGCACCTCCTTGGCCAATTCCTCTGAGGAAGGACCTCCTTTCTCAGAGACGGGGCACCCTATGGCACCCTCGTCCCGATCTCTGGAGACTCCACGTGTGGCTCCTGGACGGGACGAGGCAGGTTTGAGTACCCTGCCACCAGCGGTGGCGGCTACCATCACTTCCGCTAGAGCATCGTCCACGAGACATGTCTATGCGTTGAAGTGGAACCTCTTCGTCAACTGGTGCTCTTCTCGCCGAGAAGACCCCAGGAGATGCTCGATCAGCGTTGTGCTTTCCTTCCTGCAAGACGGGTTGGAGCGAAGGCTGTCTCCCTCCACCCTGAAGGTGTATGTGGCCGCTATCGCCGCATATCACGAAGCAGTTGAAGGTAAGTCTCTTGGAAAGCACGACCTGATCCTCAGGTTCCTGAGAGGAGCGAGGAGACTGAATCCTCCTCGCCCTCCTCTCGTTCCCTCTTGGGACCTCTCAGTGGTTTTAAGTGCCCTGCAGAGGGCTCCCTTTGAGCCTCTGCAATCAGCTGAGCTTAAGATCCTGTCAATGAAGACAGCGCTCCTGGTTGCGTTGGCCTCCATCAAGAGGGTAGGGGACCTGCACGCATTCTCCGTTGACGAAGCGTGCCTGGAGTTCGGGCCCGGCCACTCTCACGTGATCCTGAGACCCCGGCCTGGATATGTGCCCAAGGTTCCCACCACTCCCTTCCGGGACCAGGTGGTGAACCTGCAAGCGCTGCCCCGGGAGGAGGCAGACCCAGCCTTGGCACTGCTCTGTCCAGTACGCGCACTCCGTGCTTACGTAGACAGGACGCAGTGTTTCAGGACCTCAGACCAGCTCTTTGTCTGTTATGGTGGGAAGCTGAAGGGAAAGGCTCTCTCCAAACAAAGGTTGTCTCACTGGATAGTGGACGCCATTGCTTTGGCATACCAGCAGCAAGGTCGACCATGCCCCCTTGGTGTGACTGCCCACTCCACCCGGAGTGTGGCGTCCTCTTGGGCTTTAGCGCGTGGCGCCTCGCTAACAGACATCTGCAGAGCTGCAGGCTGGGCGACACCTAACACATTCGCCAGATTTTTCAATCTCCGAGTGGAGCCAGTCTCCGCCCATGTACTGTCTTTTTCAAGCTAACATGGGAGCTGTGAAGTGTCTCGCTTGCTCGCCATTCCACTCCACGGACTGGATACGTGCGATATTTCCTCAGGTGAGCCTTCCTCTCTGAAGCCCTGAGTTCCTCCAGCACTGTTGACGCTGGCGCCAGTGTCTATTGCCTGTGCGTCGGCTAGGTGCCTCCGTGTGCATGGTTCCTCCTCTGAGTAACCCCCACATGTGTATTTTCCACTGTAAGCCTCTTTGAGCATGTGTCTTTCCCTCGGCAAGTCACCTGCCACTCCTGGAGTTGAAAGTAGATGCCACCCTACGGGCTGGTCACTCCAGTGTTCCTCCATATGTAGCCCCCTTGGGCCATATGTGTATTCTTAAGTCCTCCCTATGGGTAGGCATGCTGCGGCATATCTCCCGTGAGATATGCTTCCCAGTGTACCTTGGTATTCCTGTGTTAAGTAGGACTCCTTCGTCCGTGCCTATATCACGACAGGGAGGTCAGACTTCGCAGGGCACTGGAAGACAGCTGTGAAGGTGGCGTGATTACACGGGGACCCCCATTCTCCGTCATCCGACGTAACTCGGAGTGACTACGAAAGGGAACGTCTCGGTTACGGATGTAACCCTCGTTCCCTGAGTAGGGAACGGAGACGTTACGTCTCCTTGCCACTTCTGCTGTACCGCTGGGTAGACGCCTGAGTTCAGTCTCGGCTCCTCAGCGAAGACATAGCTGCGTTTGCGTCCGCATCCTCCCTTTATACCCACGTGGTGAGGCGGGGATACGCTATGCAAATTCCGCAGACCATGGCATTTCTTGCCATTGGCTCGTTTTTCAATACTCGAAGAGGATTGGCTTCTAAGCGAAACCCCCATTCTCCGTCATCCGACGTAACGTCTCCGTTCCCTACTCAGGGAACGAGGGTTACATCCGTAACCGAGACGTTCTCTGGGACGTACCCCAAATACGGTACAGTCAATCTCAGCAGAGCATGAGGGTCAATGAATGTTTGAATGTTTATTATCTATTGTGTGTTGACATGTATTTGATTGCCCTGCACAAACAAGTCACTGCAGATCTATTAAGATTGATTATAATATTAAATAAATTATTTGCTCTCTAAATCTTGTTGTTATAATGTCAGTGAAGCTCAGTCACGGTGCAGGTGCTAATAAATCACACATAAAGGTTACATGACCATTAATAACTATGTCATCATACTGCATACAGACAGTGTGACAGTCAAATACATTAGACTTCAAATAATGAGCTACACCAGAAAGCTCTATACATTTTCAAATAATGGGATTGCAAAAGCCTTGAAGGCAAATTGAAAGATCCTGTCAGCTCACAGTCAGCTGAGGCTTATATTCAATCTATTGAGAAGTATTACAAAATATAATCACTAATGAAAATATTATTGGTGCTCAAGGAGTCATTAGCGCTTAAAATGGACTTGCACTTATTCTGTTTTAATATATGAGGTAACCACTACTGCTTGCGGATTGTGTGTGTGCACTGACAGGGAACATATGTGTGTGGTTCAATCCGTTTGGCCTTGGTGTGTATGCTTTTCCATACAGAGCGAAACAAAGACCATTTCCAAAAGAGAGATCAATGAAAAGGGTTACAATTATACAATTCAGTATTATGATGGTGACGTACGGCCCGTTCCCACCAAGAACAACAACAACTATAACGATAACTATATTAGCGTCCACACCGTCCATGAAAACGTTCTGTTTATTCTAAGCGCACGCTGCAGTTTTGTCATCTGCAGCTTTAAATGCTCGAGCTCTTTGCTGTCAATGTTTTTTAGCATTTATCAGCTGGAAAAAAAATTGTTCTAAAAGTGATTCCAACGATATCGTTCCTCTGTGCCGTTATCGTTATAGTTGTGGTGTGGACTCTGCTATTCTTTTATACTTAGAACAATTGTTAGAACTATATCTTTATTGTTATCGTTAAATGTACAATATGTAAGATTGTTGTAATAAAATATTCACAAACCACTTCCACAGTGTGATACATTTGAGGATACGTAACAACTTCATTTTGTGACAGAACTTTCACACTTTCATCCATAAATTCATCCCGTCTGTGTTTGCGAAGCCATTTCTAAAAGTAAATTATGCCTGTATAAAAGTATTTGTGCCTGTATAATTTTTTTTTTTTTTTTTTTTTAATTGTCAGCTGATAAAACCTGTGCATCAAGGACCATATATAACATCTAAGGCTAAATGTAGCTCTTAACTGGCTGAGTTAGATGTAAATGTCATTGGCAGTTAAAGTCTTGTGTTGCTTATAATAAATTGACATGTTGATAACACTTAGTCTTTCATAATGCTCTCAATTACATGTTGAGGCATACTGTATGCATTAGTGAGTGGTGGTGCTTATGAGGTGGCGCTCTGTCTGGGACGGGACGGGTTGGGGGGTATCACAGAAAAAAGTAAACGTAGATCAACTGAGGCAAGCAGGCTTTGGTAAAAACAGAGAAATAAACAAGGATCAACATCAGCGAATATTTTCAGGATGGAGAGAGCTTCGTGACAAACTTGGATTTGCATGTGTTTTAATAGACAGGTATGCAAATATATAGTACACATACAGTTATATTGCACTTTGTTTGTACTTCAGTAACGATTTTTATCAAGTCTGGTGACCAAGTCTATGGCAGTGAAATTAAATAATGCAAATACTGTGGTTTTGTTCAAATTTACTTTTAATACAATTGTTTTAATCGTTCCTCTCCTGCGTTATCAATATCAAGCTTCGCCTTTGTTGTTGTTTTGAGAATGCGACCTCTAGCTTTAAAGTTATTGTCCTTGGTGTGACCTTTAGTCAGTGCATCATTAATGGCCCAAGGTGAGAGGGGTGTTCTTAAAAAAAATCAAACTGACTTTTGATTAAAGTCAAGGGTCAATGTGCATTTTGTAAAAAAAAATAAAAAAAGTTAGGATGGTAAATATGACTCTAGTTAAAGATACAAATATAAGCTGTCTTCCTTTTTGAGAGTGTTTTAGCAGCTTGGGAAAAAAATGCACACTTCACCAGGGTAAAAGCACAAGAATACCAAGAAAGACAACAACTACAAAAACACCAAGAGGGCTACATATGTCACCTTCCCCTTCATAACTTTGCCTCCTAGGGATTGTGTGTGTTTGTGTGTGTGTGTGTGTGTGTGTGTGTGTGTGTGTGACAGTGTGAGAGACATAAGAAATTGCAGATTCTTGTCTGCCTGACAATAGTTTACAATTTTATATTTTTGTATTACCTTCATAATGATATATAGTTTAGCTTAAATATTATTATTACTAAAACTATTATTTTCTTTATCCATATTTGTAATACCATATATTAATATAATATAATATTAACATATTATAAAATATAAAAATATACATGTAGAATTTTATAAAGCTTTGAAAAATACATATAAAAGCTTTTAAACGGATGATACAAATGATGGCATGATCTTCGTTTTGACATCTCAAGATTAATCGCATATAGACTATATTAAACATGAATGAATAAAATTAATACGTCACCATGCTGTTCTGTCATTTAGTTTCATGTAAGATAAAGGTTTAGGCTTAGACTGTGTGCTGAAATTTTGCTCTTCCATCAGAGAGAGAGAGAGAGAGAGAGAGAGAGAGAGAGAGAGAGAGAGAGAGAGAGAGAGAGAGAGAGAGAGAGAATGAATTCCTGCTGGGGCTGCTGGGGACAGCAGGCTGGCAGACGCAGCACGTTGTACTGTGTTCTCTTTCATGGTTTTTAATTAACAGCCTGGGAATTTCCAAATTCCGGGGGAAAAAAAACTTGAATAAATGAACAGTTCTGTGAGACAGCTGTTCTGCTGTGCCACAAAGTGAGAGAAACAGGGAGGTGAAAAATTCTATAAATATGTCATGCACATCAATCAGCATATATTTATCTTAACATGGTAAAAAGCACAACAGTCATGTCAATAAAATTGAGCTTGGTTTTATTTAATATTCAGTGGGTTATGTCCACTCTATCAACTTAGCTTCAAAACTGCAGGTGGTTTTGAGAATCTTTGGCCTAGCTGAAGTTGACAAGTCTATAACAGTTTATCCTTTTGAAATCAAAGTTGTTAAAATTTCACAACATTATGTGTGCTAACCACAGTCAATGCATGCCCAAATAAAATATTGAATTTTGAGACACTGGAGAACTGTATATGTAAAGTAGGGCTATGACTAAATAGACAGAAATTCCCCAAATGCTCAAGTATGCTTGCAGAAAAAAAGACTAGGAACCCACTGCCTCCTAAAATAAAACATTTAGGTTTAAAATACAAATTTGCTTAATTTAAAAAAAAAAAAATTAGAATACCATTTATAACAAAAACTGTTCCTAGTTCATTTTTAATTAGACATAACAGAAAATTGATTCACTGTTCAGTGAGGGAGTCATTTATGAATGACACTGAAAGATCTATTCCCTGACTGAATGAGCCTGATTCAAACTTCAAACTCATGAGCAAGAGCGAGCCTGGTTCATGAATCTATTTGACTGAATCATTCAAAAGAACCAACTCATATGAGATAGGTTTATTGTGAATCAAACAGCACATACACCTCACAATATGATATAAAACCAGTCTGATATGGATGCACACAAAGTTGTCTTGACAATCTCCAATAGCCACTAGATTTTAAATGATTGTCATCATAACAATTAACAATCATTTTAGAGATGGGTGATTTCTATTTATATCCAACATATTGGGTGAAATAATTAGTTGGCATTTCAGTTAATATCTTTATGTCATGCATTTAGCATTTACAAAATTAAGGAATGAACATTATCATGTATCATGGTGCATAAATGGTCTAAAAGAACATTCCAAATTTGTTGATTGCTTGCTCATGAATATTTAATCATTTTAATGGCCATGTCTTTCAAAAAGCAAAAGAATAAAAATGGAAACAGTAACAGCCATGTAGTAAAGAAGGATATTAAACATGGCTGCTTGTTCCTGCCAGTTTTTCGCTTCTCTACAGCAAACCTGTCTACATTACCGAACAAACATGGTCAAATAAAACAGGGTTGTATTAAACGGATTGACTAAGGTTTGTTATGACGGACCTCTAGCTTGTAGGTTTTATTTGTAGGATAAACCTGATTATCGGTTGCTCCTTTTTAACCAACCCGATCACACTAAATGCGTCTCTATAGCACGCAGTGTGTTTATCGTGCAATTTATACGCGAAAATGAGTCTGTACGTGCATAGGATACGCATGGGTTGGTTAGGGTAGGTTTAGTAGTGGTGTTGGGTGCGTGTGCATTACACGCAAATGAACTGCGTATCCTGTCCACCATAACAGTTGCTCTTTGAGACACAATTAATAATCAGTGAACTCAGACATAGCCTCAAGAACTTGGATTTGACACATTCTAGACTTTTGATTTCATTTGGGAAAAACTTTATTACAATTACTCGTGTCTTGGCTTGGCCTGAGATATCCAGCAGACTTCAGTTCAATGCAGTGTAAAAGTTGATCAGATGATAAAAATGATAGGATCACACTACCCAACTGGCAAGTCAACCCAAATACAACAATCTCTGAGGGAAACACACATCATCTTGTTAGAAGTCACGCCACTCAGATGTAAACAAACATGGGTATATGCAGTTGGCTGCTGTTGCTGTAGTTACTACTCGTTCCAAGTCAGAAAAGAAACAGGCAAAGCACATTTGGGTGCAGACTTGGGTGGGAAAAGATATGGCCAATATGGACTCTGTAAACTGCAAATTGATTTGGAAGGGAATTAGAATGTTAGCTAGTTAGTTAGATACACTGTTTGAGATTTGTTGTTCCAAATGGTCAATTTGCATTGGCTTGTCACTGTATGACTTCAAATGTGAGTTGTGGAGCAGCATACACAACTAGAAATGGCCGTGGGAACTAGGGGTGTTGAGGGTGCATGAGCACCCCCTGCTGACAGCTGTTTCACTACATTGGAATTTAAGATGACAACTTAAAGGGGTCATGACATGGTTTTTGTTTTGTTTTATTATGTTCCTTTATGTGCAATTATAGTATTACTATAGTTTTTTGTACAGATTTTTTTTTAAATTTAGTGATTTATGACTTTTTCCCACCCTGTTTCTCCCCCTCTGATTAAAACAGTCTGTTTTGGGGGTGTTTCCCCTTTAAGAGTTCAGTGTTAACGCCCATTGTTATGATTGGCTAACGTCAGTGCTGCGTATGCATAAATTATTTAATCATTTTGTATCACATGTAGGCTACACAATGCTTCGCCGCTTGAAACTTCGGTCTTCCGATCTTTTACCATCGTGTCAATTCTATGGAGCGAATTATGTGCCAAAACCTCACACACACACAAAACGTGTTTTACTCACACCCAATGATTCACAAACAAACTCAATGTGGTTTGTAAATACAAAACATCACTCACAAACTAATGCATATTGTTCTGCAAATAAAAAACATACCTATCAAACAAATACAGTATGTTTTACATATACATAGAAACGTATTTCTTCAATGACAAAAATATCCTCCAAGTACAAACTAAAATCTTTCAAGTACAAACTAAAATCTTTCAAGTACAAAACAAAATTTTACAAGTACAAAGCAAAATTCTACAAGTACAAAACAAAATTCTACAAGTACAAAGCAAAATTCTACAAGTACGAAAAACTGTCACGTGACTTTTGGCACTATTTTTCCGCGTCCAAGGCAGATTTTCTCACAAATGCAGTTGAGCAACTTCCTCTTCTAGAACAGTAGATGGCGCTAAGATAGGGGATTCAATTGTGCCAACGTTCTGTTTCCTGGGATATTAGTTATAAATTACATAATATGACAAATTACAAAAAACGGTCTGACTCTGCAGCGTGAGCTTTGCAATGCAACCGTTATTTAGTCACTGAATGGTTTCCATGGTGACGCGTCATTGCTTGTCACGTGACACACCGCAGCACAGCCACAACAGCTCTGAATGAATGATGATCTGCTTTATTCAAGTATTGCAGGAAAAAGGCAAAATGAATGTGTGACAGGGATGTTGGTTCGGTGAATGGGTGATGGAAGGAGACACAGGGTCGGCGAATACTGGGGCTCGTGCACTTTATTAAGTTACTTTCTCTCCCCACAGCGCTTACTCGCGTTCACACAATTAATTCAGAATATTTCAAAAATAAATCACAAACAGTACTCTTCCGACTGGATACAGCTTCTCAGGTCACAAATGCAGCAACACTTTCCACTCAATACAGCTTGCAGTTTTCTCTCTCGACAGCGTGCACGAGCTCCCAGCAGTCTCTCTCTCCCCACTCTGTCAGCACGGCTCCGCCCTCGCTCTCAAGTCAAGTCATCTTCATTTATATAGCGCTTTTAACAATGGATTGTTTCAAAGCAGCTTTACAGAGATAAACATATAATTTAAGGTAACAGATTGTTTTGGCATTATAGCGGTTCTTGAATAATGTTATTTCCAGCTAAAGTTAACTTTGATTGATTCACCTCCGTCGAAATGATCAGACTTTAAACGCGAACCTGTGATTAACGCTGACGGCGTTCACATGCTCATTCAGAATGGATTCTATAGTTATGTGCTTTTTAAAATATGTGCGCAGGTTTATAATTCATACAACCCAGCCTAAACAAACTACTTTTCTTGCCTATAAATTTTGATACAGAATTTTGTTTTATTTTATCACTTCGGGGTACGCGAGCCGGAATTCACAACGCTTCATCTGTAGAGTGGGAAAGGGATCCTCCATAGGGAGAGGATAGTGGACACTTCAGCACTGCATTGTCATCGGGTCCAGGCGGATCTCCTTCGTCAGATCTGGACACGGCCTGGATCCGGCAGGCTGCGGGAAAACCTCGGGATAAACAAAGACACTAATATTAGCGTAGATGCCATTCTTCTTATGATGTAGCGAGTACATCAAGATTTAAGGGAAGTGTTCCCAGTTCCGGCTGACCTAATCTATGCAGCCTAACATTGAATTATAGAAGTCTATAGTGTGTTATGTGTATGCTAGGTCAAAGAGATGTGTTTTTAGTCTAGCTTTGAACTGACAGAGTGTATCTGCTTCCCGGACAATGGTAGGAAGACTGTTCCAAAGTTTTGGTGCTAAATAGGAAAAGGATCTACCGCCTGCAGTCGATTTAGATATTCTAGGTATTATCAACTGGCCGGAATTTTGAGATCGCAATAGACGTGAAGGACTATAATGCGTTAAGAGCTCGCTCAAGTACTGCGGAGCTAAACCATTTAGTGCTTTGTAGGTAATCAACAATATTTTAAAATTTATACGATGTTTAATAGGGAGCCAATGCAGTGTTGACAGAACCGGGCTAATATGGTCATATTTCCTGGTTCTGGTAAGAACTCGAGCTGCGGCGTTTTGAACTAGCTGTAGTTTATTTATTAAGCGTGCAGGGCAACCACCCAGTAGAGCATTACAATAATCTAGCCTTGAGGTCATGAACGCATGAACTAATTGTTCCGCATTTCCCAATGAGAGCATATGGCGTATTTTAGATATATTTTTAAGATGGAAAAATGCAGTTTTACAGATACTAGACACGTGGCTTTCAAAAGAAAGGTTGGTATCAAAGAGCACACCCAGGTTCCTAACCGACGATGAAGACTTGACAGAGCAGCCATCAAGTGTTAGACAGTATTCTGGGTTATTACGTGTGGAAGTTTTTTGTCCAATAATTAGAATCTCTGTCTTTTCAGAATTTAGTAGTAGGAAATTACTAGTCATCCAATTTTTTATATCAGCTATGCATTCTGTTAATTTTGTGAATTGGTAAGTTTCGTTGGGTTTTGAAGAAATATACAGCTGAGTATCATCGGCATAACAGTGAAAGCTAACTCCATGTTTCCTAATGATATCTCCTAATGGTAGCATGTACAGAGTGAACAGCAACGGTCCTAGTACTGAGCCTTGTGGTACGCCATACTGAACTTGTGATCGATAAGACATCTCTTCATTTACTGCTACAAACTGATAACGGTCAGATAAGTATGATTTAAACCATGCTAGTGCAATTCCACTAATGCCCACATAGTTTTCTAGTCTATTTAAAAGAATATTGTGGTCAATTGTGTCAAATGCAGCACTAAGATCGAGTAACACTAATAGAGAGATACAACCACGATCGGATGATAAGAGCAAATCATTTGTGACTCTAATGAGAGCGGTCTCAGTACTATGGTACGGTCTAAATCCGGACTGAAAATCCTCGCAGATATCATTTCTTTCTAGAAAGGAACATAGTAAAGATACTGCTTTCTCTAATATCTTTGACAGAAAAGGCAGATTCGAAATCGGCCTGTAATTGACTAATTCTGTAGGATCAAGTTGTGTTTTTTTAACAAGCGGTTTTATCATAGCCAGTTTAAAGGTTTTTGGTACGTATCCTAGAGACAAAGATGAATTAATGATATTAAGAAGAGGATATATGACCTCTGAAAACATCTCTTTCAGTAGCTTAGTCGGTATAGGATCTAACATACAAGTTGTCGATTTAGATGAATTAACGAGTTTGCTGAATTCTTCCTCTCCTATAGCAACAAATGAATCAAATTTTTCCTCAGGGAGACTACAATGCACTTCCTGATGCGATACTGTGGTAGACGGTTGCATAGTTAGTCTCCCGCTACACACCTCGCTGAACCACGCCCCCCTCGCCACTGAATGCAATTTTTAAGACATTTTTTTAACCCTTGTGCATTGTTCAAATTCACTACCCTTTCGTTATGTTCGTGGCTGAAAACAGCCACTACTTTAAACTGCTGTAAAAATGTATCAGATAAATATTTTTTTCAATTTTTTTTGCATAAATCTATTAATCAACCTCAGTCCTGTTCAAAACTACTAAATGTTTAAAAAAAAAATCAGGATTTTAACTCTTTAATTGCCAAATTCATAAATCATGTCACAGATTTGGGGGAAAAAAAAAAATGACTGATTTTCAATATAAAATGTGATTGTAGACTGGGTTTTTTTTTTACCTTTTATCACAGTCTTGGACATGTCAAAGATTAGAAACAACATTGGTTTTGATGCATTGTTAGTTTTTGTGCAGCATCAGATTTTAACTTTTTCTCCCTCATTTACTGTTCGTGGCTGTTTTTGCCCCATTGACTTCCATTATAACCACATTTTTTGATTGCAAAGCCATGACACCATATAATCATGCTTTTTTGATTGTTGGTGGTTTTCCCTGTTGGAAAGAGGTAAAATTTGTAATTTTTACTGTTGATAACCAGGTGGGACCATTAACCCTTTAGATAGGGCCTGTTAAAAAAAGCTTAGTTTCTGGCTTTTACATGGAGTTGTATGGAGTATAATGGCATATTAAAGTGTGTGTGTGTGTGTGTGTGTGTGTGTGTGAGTGTGAGAGAGAGAGTGTGAGAACTTACCTTGATGCGTCTGAGAATATCAAAATATGCACCTCAGCTCTCAGAACTACATGGAGTAAACAAAAACAAAGCAAGTGTATTTATGCATCTGCTGCCTTTTGATGGTGAGAAATGCAGACTAAACAAAAACATCCATCCATCCATCCATCTTCTTCCGCTTATCCGGGGCCGGGTCGCGGGGGCAGCAGTCTAAGCAGAGATGCCCAGACTTCCCTCTCCCTAGACACTTCCTCCAGCTCTTCCGGGGGGACACCGAGGCGTTCCCAGGCCAGCCGGGAGACATAGTCCCTCCAGCGTGTCCTAGGTCTTCCCCGGGGTCTCCTCCCAGTGTAAACAAAAACAAATCAAGTGGATTTAAAAACTTGCATGCAAGCCTGCTGGTCATTTGATGGTGAGAAGAGCAGCAAGCAACATGAGAAAGGGCTTGACTTGTAGTGAAGTGTTAGAGATGATGCAGCCTGACCCCTCCAGCGAGCTGCAGGATGTATTGTCTTCTCCCGACACCACAGACTCAGGAGAGTCAGATCCTGATTTGGATGTGGCACCCTCATCATCCTCTCTAGCTTCCAGTGAAGGCGAGGAGGATTCGGAGGATTTGGAGGATCCTTTGGAGACCATACATCCTGCAGCTCGCTGGAGGGGTCAGGCTGCATCATCTCTAACACTTCACTACAAGTCAAGCCCTTTCTAATGTTGCTTGCTGCTCTTCTCACCATCAAATGACCAGCAGGCTTGCATGCAAGGTTTTAAATCCACTTGATTTGTTTTTGTTGAGTCTGCATTTCTCACCATCAAAAGGCAGCAGATGCATCAATACACTTACTTTGTTTTTGTTTACTCCATGTAGTTCTGAGAGCTGAGGTGCATATTTTGATTTTCTCAGACGCATCAAGGTGAGTTCTCACACTCTCTCTCTCACACTCACACACACACACACACACTTTAATATGCCATTATACTCCATACAACTCCATGTAAAAGCCAGAAACTAAGCTTTTTTTTGAACAGGCCTATAAGGGTTAATGGTGCCACCTGGTTATCAACAGTAAAAATGACAAATTTTACCTCTTCCCAACAGGGAAAACCACCAACAATCAAAAAAGAATGATTATATGGTGTCCTGGCTTTGCAATAAAAAAATGTGGTTATAATGGAAGTCAATGGGGCAAAAACAGCCACGAACAGTAAATGAGGGAGAAAAAGTTAAAATCTGATGCTGCACAAAAACTAACAATGCATCAAAACCAATGTTGTTTCTAATCTTTGACATGTCCAAGACTGTGATAAAAGGTAAAAAAAAATCCAGTCCACAATCACATTTTATTTTGAAAATAAGTCTTTTTTTTTTTTCTTTTTTTTTTTATCTGTGACATGATTTATAAATTTGGCAATTAAAGAGTTAAAATCCTGATTTTTTTTAAAAACATTTAATAGTTTTGAACAGGGCTGAGGTTGATTAATAGATTTATGCAAAAAAATTTGAAAAAAATATTTATCTGATACATTTTTACAGCAGTTTAAAGTAGTGGCTGTTTTCAGCCACGAACATAACGAAAGGGTAGTGAATTTGCCCACAGTGTACTGTTGAGTTTTTGAAAATTTTCAAAGCATTTTCCCAAAATATGTGTCAAAATAAGATTTGTCACCAAAAATCATTCCATTTGCTGAAACACGGAGAAAGTTATGGCCAAATTAAGACTCAAAAATACCCCGTAGTGGCTGAAAACGTCCCCAACAGCACACATATTCGACGGGCCGGATTAAACAGCCTAACGGGCCGCATGTGGCCCGCGGGCCGTAGTTTGCCCACCCCTGGCCTACACCATCAAAGTCACAACTTTTTGCCCAATTATTACCAACAACTTTAAAGTTGAACAGATAAATTCATTAATTGTAATCTATAAACATAATATTCTGGACTGTGTCATTCTGAGTTTTTACTTTTGAAGGTGGTAATAATTTTAATTAACACAGTTGGCCATAATGGGCGAATACACAATATGAAACTATTCACGAAATTGTTTACAGGAGAAGGTGACAAGAAAGTATTTTAATAGCCTATTATTTTCAAGAAATCAACAATGAAAAAATAATATATGACATGGAAATAGTCTTTTACTCTACAATTGAAACTTTTTCACAATTTATAATTTATACAATTTAAATTTTCAGATAAATGCTTTTGTTTTAAACTTTCTATTCATCAAATAATCCTGAAAACAAAATTGTACACAATTGTTTTCAACACTGATCATAATCATAAATGTTTTTGGAGCATTAAATCATCATCATGAGACATTTTCATCAAGCTGAAAATTCAGCTTTGATCGCAGGAATAAATTTGGCTACATTTTAAATATTCATATTTTAAATTGTATAAATATTTCGCAATATTACTGTTCAAAAATATCTTACCGTTCAAAAACTTTTGACTGGTAGTGTATATCTCACAGGGGCGGCGCCAGATAATTTTTTACAGGTGTTGAGAGGGTGCTAGATCATTGACAGGGGGAGCTGAGCAATTATATTATGATATATATATATTATATATCAATACTATTAATAAATTAGCAAAACTTGGCCACTCAATATTTAATATTCAATTATTTTATTTATTCAATTATAAAGTTTAAATTGTATTAATTTGAACAAGCACAACATTCAGCATTCAACCAAATATTCCAAAATATTTATTATTATTAATAATGTTATTTCAACATATCTCATTATTTCGACATTATATGTGTGCGTATTATAGGCCTACAATATGTGCATTTGTAAATCCGGTGACACGCGTGCATTCATTTTTATTTATAAGTATAAGTCACTGTGTCTGCTGCAAATATGCAATTGACGATCGCCCTCTCCGTAGTGAACGTGCCTAGAGAAATACATAAGCTATAATTACATAATCAGAGAGTAGCCAATTTCTTTTCGTTTTGAATTGTTTCGTTTAAAGACATTTCAAGCTCTCTATATATTTCTCATATCTGAGGCATACACTGAGTTTCGGTTGAACCCCTACTGTTAATTTATATTGAGATGCGCACCAGTTTATGTGCAATGCAAGTGACCGCGCGGGCGCCTCCATGTCATGATTATATCATCTGCTATATTTGCTTCTTATTTATTAAATCCAGGCAATTCCTTGATGGTAAAAATTATTAAAATTAAGATTTGAATTTATACCTAACGAAATTCACTTTAAAGAAAGGCGTTCTACAAAACAAAACTTAATGAAGTGGTCAAAATCATGTCTGACCCATTCCATGTCTACCGATATATTTCGACTCATATCTTACTTATGCTGTTCACTTTTCAAAATTAACATAGATGTAAAAAAATCACATTATAATATTTTAACAAATATGAAACTAAATGCACTTATTTAATGGCTACAACACGTATAGTGTTTGGTATACAGACTCTGTATTTGTACAATTTGCTGCACATTCATTTTATTCTGAATTTTTCACACATAAGTTGAAAGGCATTTGTTTGTGAATAATAAAACATATCTGCAACATTTATCAAGTATTTAATTGTGCGTGCATTTATTAATCATTATGATAAAAATCATAATAAACTATAGGCTATTTAAAAAATATCAGATGAGCCCAGAATATATCCCCTTATATGTCAAAATATCGACTTATTATGTCGAAATAAGGAGATATAATGTTGAAACAACTAATTATTATGTCGAAATAACGAGATATAATGTTGAAATAATGACTTAATATCTCGAAATAACAAGATACGATTTCTTTTTCGTTTTTTCTTCACCATGCGGTTCAGGGCTTCTATAGAATAGTAATATACAGCCTACAGCCTGAATATAATTACTTCCAGAAAATATTTTTGCTTTGGTCTTTCTTTATAGTTATTATGCACCATGGTCTCTTTGGGAAACTAATTACTAATTACTGTAAAAGCAATAGCCTATAGCAAGTAGGCCTACATCCACTAATGCAAACTTTAAAATGTTTTAAAGGCGACATAGCCTACATGGGGACGACGTGTGTATCAGGTGTCTTATAATGCGACGTACAGAGGGACGACGTGTGTATCAGGCGTCTTATAATGCGACGTACAGAGGGACGACGTGTGTATCAGGCGTCTTATAATGAGACGTGCCTAGTTCAGACGTTGGATTTTTATGGATTTCTCACATACGCCGTCGCCACGTCGCCGTAAGGTATACGTTCCTACTGTGACACCGCCGTGACGTCGCCGCCGGTCTGTCGTCTGCCGTCTCTATCAATCCCATTCAAAAATTGACACGGACTGACGGCGACGGAAGGGTAGACTGCTCCTTCTCCTTCTTTAGGGAAGTCTTAGAAAAGACACTATCCACTCGCCATACAGCACATCTGCGTGGCGTAAACAGACCCCCTCGCTGCACGTCAACGCATGCGATGATGTCAAATGGGGCGTAGTTGTCCTGCGCTGGAGGCGGTCATATGCAAACGACTGGTACGTCACTTCGTACCGTGACGTCACTAAGTTCAAAGGATCTAGAACGAGCTGTATTTAGAGCTTGATTAAATAAATGGTTCGTTTATCATGGGGAGGGTGAACGTCTTAAGCTATGAAACTTGCAGGAGGTTTTAATGGTACAAAGACCTCTTAAATACCAAAAGATCAAGGCAAATTTGGTTTCTCATGTCATGACCCCTTTAAGTTTTGTTTTTCAACATGTTTTTAATTTTCCACCTTTATTCATAAAATGACTCTAAAGATTATTTTGTTTTTATATATTGTCGAATATGGTTTTATGACTTTGAGAAATGAATATACTGTAGGCTTTTTCAAAAGCCTATCTCACATGGAGTCAGTGACATGACTACGCTGGTTGAGGACCAGCATGTCTCAGAACTCATTTGACTTATGCATGTTCACACTGACATCAGTGAAAAACAAAATATTGAGGTCTTGATTAAAGCATTCATTGGCATTAGGGCCGTTCACACAGAACGTGCTTTTCCATTCCACTGTGCTGCTTTAACATTGTTTTTCTATGTAAATGGAATAGATGGACGTCTTTAATCGTTGCGCTCGCGTCTTGCGTCTTTTGCAGCATCTCGCGTATGACACAGCGTTCTAAAAACACAGCGCTCAAGTTAAAATAAGTTCAGCTTCTAAAAGCTCCCCCATGCATACACTGTCCGCATCTTGCGTACTTTTTGCTATAAAAGTTTTTGCTTTCTGTGTGAACCGCCCCTAACTCCTGAGCACCAAACGACTTTTGATTATCATATAAGGTAAGATGCAGTTTTTGTGCTGCTGCTGCTGCCATGTAGTGAAATTAAATATGCTGTGTTGTTTTTATATTTTATTTAATCATGAGTTCTGTATGTTCTCACATAACTCATTCATTTGCATGTTGATCTGTAAGTGTTGTTTGGGCTGTTTCATATTAGGATTTTGTTTAAAATCAACAGAAAATGTAAAGAAAGTTCAAAATAACAGCATGTATTTGAAATAGAAATCTTTTGTAACATTATACATTATACAAAATCTTTTATACTGTCACTTTTGATCAATTTAAAGCATCCTTGCTGAATAAAGGTAGCCTATTATTATTATTATTATTATTATTTTATTTTATTATTATTTCTAACCGGTAATGTGTATACATTAGTGTACAGATGTGCACAATGGCTTTTTAAAATATTTTCAAACCCTTGTTGTAATGTGTTGGAGAAGACTGAAGAATGGGAGAATCTAAACGCAGGGTTTGTAATAAAGTAATACATTAAACAGATAACAGAACTCAAGGAACAAAACCACGAGGATCACGGAGACAGAAGCAACCATTACATGTACAACAACTGACAAAGTAACAAGTGAAATACAAGGGCTATAAATACACAGGGGCAAACAACTTAACTAGATAATGAGGAAACAAGATACAGCTGGGGAGACTAATCAACATAAAAACTACAAAGGACTACAAAACATGGCACAGAACAGGAAATAACAAAAGTCCACACAAGACAAGGGGTCCACTACACAAGACAGGAATCATGACAGTTTGTGATAAAAAAATTCTCATAAAAAGAGCAATGTCTAATGGAATGAGAAAGTTCTTGGAAAAAGTACTATGAAAGTCATTTTAGCAAGATGAAACTGATTGTATCAGGGGTTTTAATGATTATACTTCCATTATATTTTGCTCGGCACCTATTTTATGATTCAAAAAACAAAACTTCTGTTGAAATCAGTGGTTGAAATGTTCCGTGCTTGAGAAGGTTGGGGGTAACTTCTCTACAGGCTTTAGGAAGGTAAAATTAACATTATAAATGTCAATCAAATCTGCAAGTACTCACATGATTTAAATCGTATAAACTATTATCGAATAATTGGGCAGGCAACTGTCAAGATGATATGAGCGTAAACAAAGAAAATGTAGAAGAAAGTTATTTATGGGTCAAATGCATTGCTATGTGTTAAATGTCACGTTATTTACACGTTACATGAATGATTCATGTTAATGTCACTTGATTCTGTCTCAGTGTTTTTCTGAATGAGCAAATATGCAGTATAAGTGTGTAATCTTCTTTTCAGGAAGTCTGTCTGTTGTTGTGACTGAGCTGACTCCCGGCCTTGAATAAAACTTAATCTATCCAAAGGGCAACTTGGAGTGATGGAGCACTAAATAGAAGGGAAACACTAAAGATAGCAAACACTAGCAGTGATGGTGTATTCTTGGGTGGGACGCTGTTCCCCAGGTTGGGTTAATTCCACCTGTGGAACAGGTGGTTAGAGTCCACAGTAGGTAGGCTACTTTGGGACAGATAAGGAAGTTAGAACATTTCAAAACTCAAAATAAATAATTTTTATGCTTTGTTTTTTAAACAATTTAAATGGATCTAACATAATTTCATGTTAGATACATTAACATAACAGAAATTCAGACGTGTGCTCTTATTATGTCATAGTGTTGCAGAAGCTTTAAATGTACACCACTGACAAACAGCCTTACAAACAAACTGTGAATCATCAAAATAAAAATTCTCAATCTAAGAAATTATTAGCTATTCAGGTTGTGAATTGAAGTAATTTCAAAAGAGGATTTGCAATTTAAAAAAAACCTTGAGAACTGGTTGAGAGTCTGAACACTATTATTTGCAAGGTACAGTGAGGTTCAAATCTGAGACCACATTGAACGCCTGTGATTCAACATCTAATTTAAACTTGAATACAAAACAAACCTTAGGATTTGGGAAATTTTGGAAAACCCTTTCATGTAAAATGAGTAAGAGATATTTCAGATTCTGAATTATTTGTGCGTCACTAATTAATAAGCAAATTTGTGACATTGGTCACGTGAACTTCTTTGTACAGTTCATGTTCAAAACAAAAGGAAGACATTCAGAAATGAAAATCTTTTCTCTCAAATTGTTATGCAACATATAACAGTTTATAATTTGACATGTAAATGATCAAAAATATGCTAAAAAATATCTAGCAATCACAGACATTTGAACCTGTCTGAACATTTGAAGGTTGAAATACCGCTAAAGGCACACTTGGAGTCATCTAGGCTAAAATCATCAGACTAGTTTTTTTGAACTGTCAAAATCCTGCCAGGCTTTATGCTCCTAATCTGCCACATTGACGTTGAAGCATCATTTCCTTACAACTCACATGATATTGATGTTTGTGTTTGCATCTTATTCAGAGCTTGAAATCATTCTATATTACTCAGCTCCAACACTCAAAAGAAGAACTAGTGCAGAATGCAGTTACTCGCCTGTTTGTAGTGACAGGAATAGTCTGAATCCTGACATACGTGTCTACCAATCAACAGACAAGGACAGACCCTTCACTTCACAGTCTCCACAACACAGTAAGTCGCATGATAGATTGCATTTAACCTTCCTGCTGATTTCTCTCCGGATGTGACAAAACAATAATAATAAGAACTCCATGTGTTTTCTAAGAATCCTAGACAACAAATCGACGACAAAAACAAGCTAAAATTGGATTCCCAAACCCACTCTTGAATTACAGTCAAAATTAAGTATTGCACTGTTCCTTTAACAGAAAATATATCAGTGAAATAGTCAAGGGAGCTCAATAGACTCAGTGAAGAATATGGAAAATTAACATTCAAAGCTAGTCTCTGACATTCAGCGAGCACTTTGGGAGCGAGTCTGGCTTTTTTCTTTTTCCACGTGTGCAGGACGCAAAGTCTGAGCAAACAGGGCTATAAATAATATGTTGGGAAACTGCCACCCTACTTACCGGCTCCTACGGGCACAGCTATGGCAGCTTTTAGCTCCTGCAGAAGTGGAATTTGATTCAGAGGGCCGAATCCTTTAAGCAGAAGAAGTAGTAAAGCTAAATCAAATCTTTTATTTATCATGTCGTTGAATGCAGCAGGACAGGAAGTCAAGAGGTCACAATATACAGTGTTTATTTGTAGCCATGTGTCAATTGGAGTCTGCGTTTCTTACTGTGAAAGAAATACAAGGCACAAGCCATGTACCGTAAAGCAATCGCAGCCACTCTACATTTTGAAAGGGTCTGTGCTGTGTGTGTGGTTGTGTCTGGTGAGCTGACTGAAGCAAGCTATGTTTTATTTTAGCCATTCTTTTCTAAGCGGCGATTCATGTTGTCTGGAAATGATGAACAATGCGGTCCTCCACACCCTCGTACCCAGAATCCCGATCCCTCCATTAGCACGTCTATGAGCCTGTGTGTGTGTGTGTGTGTGTGTGTGCATGCTAAAAAGGGCAGATATAGTGGGTGACAGGACCTGTCTGGTTGGGAGGTACACCTGCCTCAGTGTGTGAGAGAGATCAAAGTTTCCTCCATCGCTCCTCATAAATCCGACTCATACATGTCATCCTCTCCTCTCATGCAGCAGATTTCGACATACAATAAAACCCTCATGAGCTCCATTGGAATAGATTAAGTGATACAAGTTTAAAGGGGCACTTGGCAACTATTTCAACTTAATAAAACCGTTTATGAATCATTTGAATGGTTCAATAACCTGTTCTGGAGAGAATGACTTTCCCCGCTCCCCCCAGCGTTCCCAGGCGGAAAACCAACCTTGCAACATGGGGACTAACGTCCCGGTAAGTTGGAAATAGGAAGTCTCGTGAGAAGCGAGAACGAGCGAGAAACACGAACTGCTTTATGGCAATTCGACATAATTCTATGATACTGTGTATGATGTATTACCCACCTCGGTAGACATAGCTCCACACGATAAAATTGGCCGGCTCCGATAATAACAAATGCACATGAGCAGCGGTAGAAAGGGGCAGGAAGGTACCGCAAGTGAGTTTTTTTATGACAGTGTTGTGAAAATATACGCCACACAGCTGTAGGGGGAGCTCGACGAGAAAACATGCAACAACAAAAGTGAAAATCAGCAAAGAAATGACTAGAGTTGCCAAGTTCCTCTTTAAGTCAGAACTCTGATAATTGGTTTTTATTGATTCAAGCCTCAAAACTGCTTAAGTTTCCTTTAAAAAGTTAGGAAAATGTATCTCTTGGTTTTATTAGAGAAATGTTCTCAATATTTTCTATATAACACTGAACCACACTTTCCTTAATAAAATATACACATTATTTTTCATCACCTTAATTGTTTTAATGAAAATTACAAGACCCATGAGTCATTTTTTACAGTTTACTTAGGAACAGGGGTTAATGTAATACATTTACTCTTATCATTTACTCACCCTCATCTCTTAATTTAACATAAGAAACTTTGAATAATAATAATAATAGTTGGTTGTAGTAACATTGCCACAAAAGCAAAATAAAAGTATCACAAAAGAAGTCAATAAGACTTGAGCGCTATATTTCGAGTTTTCTGACAATTGATTTGTGTGAGGAATCGACTGAAGTTTAGGTAGTCATTCACTGATAATCTTTAGTCCAACGAGCCATTAAGTGCTGCATCCAGATCATTGCATTTGAATTTATGGGTTGAATTTAAGAACTGGATCGGTCCAACTCATGAACAAATCATTCAGAAAATAATTCAGTTTTGTGAACTGAATTAACAGATTCTGACTCAAAATAATGATTCATCATAGTCACAGACATCATGCTTCTTAACATTTTTTTTTTCTTTTATGATACTTTCATTGTCTGCTTGTTGCAGCTTGACAGCCCCAGTCGACCATTCACTGTCGTTATACTGAGCATGTGAGAAATAAGGTAAGTAAATAATTACTTAAGCCTATTTTCCTAATTCATATGAATGCAAACTGATAATAAGATGAGAGAAGTCCTTCAAGCAGTAGTGCTCTGGATCATGCACAGGTCTGGGCCAAGTGCCACACCCCCTGCCCCGCCCCATCAGAGCATGACCTCATTCCACCAGCAAGGCTGCCACCCTCTTATTGGGTCAGCGAAAGCCTGCCGACACGTTTTCACCTCATTCAGCTTCAGTAAATTGAATTTTAAAATACAATCTTCCCTCCGTTCGATATTGATGTGGTGTGATTTTTTCCCTCCCCCTACTGGAGGAAGGGTTGAGTATTTCATTAGGGGTGGGAGGCTAAAAGAGGGGAGGGGAAGGAGGAGGGGGGGTTATGACACTGTGCATTTTACCTTCACACTCATACACAACACATGGTATATGGCCTCACAGCGACCTTTACTGTTCCTGAGGTCAGGCTTTAAATTCACCTTTAAAAGAGCACAATGGCAGCTCCGACAGGGCTCATGGGATTTCTGTCTACAGGGCAGGCCTGCGTTTATTTCATCCAGTGCAGGATGTCACCTCCTGCAGGCGTTTTTTTTCCTGCAGAAATGCTGCTGGCCAGAGTTATTTGGGGCCGTGTGATTGACTCATGAATCTGTTAGATGGGAACAGGCCGAACAGGCTACTCCACCTCACACTCCATCAATCAGAGACAGTGCAGGATCCCTAAGCCGTGTGCGTTCTGTGGGCTTTCAGTCAAACTCACACATTCGCACAGAGGAAATTCCCAACCTCACGAAGGCTTGGAAACTGAAGACCAGTTCCATAAAAATTTTTTTTAAAAATACCGAATGGAGGATTTTCTGTTCATCCATAAATCTACTGATGTGTGCAAGGCACCGCACTAAATACCCTGAAAATGCGTCCTGAAATGCTGTGCTATTGTACAGCATCACAACTGTAGACGTTTTAGTTAGTAATGCAACAATATTTTTTTTCCATGCCATGTTCAAAAAGGTATTTTTATTTAGACAAAATGGTATAGAAATAAAAATTAAATTATATTCATGACGAACCTACACCTCAAACACCAAGGATACTCCAGTCTGTGACAGTGTGGTTATTAATCATCTTTATTTAGTCATTATCCTAATCATCCTTATGTATATTTGTGAGGTACTTATTACATTATATGACATTATTATTAAATTATACATTATATAACTACGACAATACAGAAAGGTGTAAATCGTGTTACATAGTTGAAACATTTCCAAATGTGAAACATTTATGAATATGCTTTATCATTTTAAGTAAAGTGAGCACATATCAAACTATCTGTAACAAAAAAAGCAAGAGTGACAGTAAAAATGTTGTTAATCACACTTAAGTGTTGTGACATTACTGTCGGATTGAGTATAGTCGGCACTGCATCGTCTTTTATTATCAGTCTCTCTGAAAAGCCTGCGTCGAACGGTCTTGTTTAAAAAAAAAAAAAAAAATCCTCAGTAGAATGAAGCAAACAATCCTTATCCTCAGAGGCATCTCTATTATTTTGTTATTCGGGTAATCCTGTGTTTGCGTCTCTCTCGTATTACTTCACTTCTAGTCTCAGCCTCAGACGTCACGGCCACGGACCATGGCTGAACGTCTGATGCATATGGCACACTTTTCTGGAAACACTTCAGGAGTTCCGAAGTCGCGATCTGATTGGTTGAATTCTACAGGATGTCCGGGAGACGTGTGTGTCGCGTTCTTTTTTGGTCCGCCTGTGATTAGTTACGTTACATGTCAGTCAAACGTCCTCTTGGGTAGACCTTGGCCAAGAAAAGCTGCGATAGAGTCCAGACCTTCTGGGTCTGGCTACACGAGACTACTTCACTTCCTACTTCATGCACGAATCAGTGGGCGGGACTAAAGAGGCAATGATGTAGAAGCGGGTATTGATAATCTTCAACAAAGGTGGTCTTTCGTTGCACTATGACGTCACACTTAGACAAAATCCGAAACGAGACGTTTTGGCAGCTTGGTTTCAATACAAGTTGACTAATGAGGAAGATTTGTGTGTTCTGAAACTCACAGGATATTTTTAATAGTACAATGACCTCGTATTTGACAAAAGATTGTTCAATTCATAACCCGTTACCTGGATGATCCATGGGTGTTTTTTTGTTTTATTTGTTTGTTTTTTGTGATGGTTGTTCATGAGTCCCTTGTTTGTCCTGAGCAGTTAAACTGCTCAAAGTTCTTCAGAAAAATCCTCCAGGTCCAACAAATTCTTTGGTTTCCCAGCATCTTTTGCATATTTGAAAACAGGATGAAGATGTGTAAAAACAGCCATGGATCATCCAAATAACGACTAAGAATTAAGAATAATGTAAACTTAACTTTTGAACGGGGTCATTTTTATAAATTCAACTTTTATTTTGTCTTGTGGACTATATGTAAAAATCTGATTCAAGGTGTAAGTAAACTTTTGACCACGGCTGTATATTGGTATATATAAAACCAATACCAATTAAATAAAGAAATGATTATAAGCTAATAATTTACATGGTTCCAATATACCAATTTATCATGAATTCCTTGTTTTAGCAAAGTCTGAATTTAATGTAAAGAGAGAGACACACCGTACATAACATCTTTATATGCAGCCACAAAGAAACATCCAGCACAACCAGTGTTATTAGGGTTGCACAAAATTGGCCACCATATCGGTATCGGCCGATATATGTAAATATATCGGGAAAGGTCCACGAGCCTGGACTCATTATTTGAATGATAAAAAAGCCGCCAAGTAAATAAAATAAGCTATCAAAATCTTGAAAAAATGAGCAGTATTCTTTGCTCTCAAACGCTGGGGGCGTGTCTGCTGGCTGCGCTGAAACCACGCCCACTCGCGGGAAAGCTGTCGACGGTGACATTAGGTGATACTGAATGGCCAGCCTCAGTGGCTCCAGTGCGTCATCGACAGTAGGGGCGGGGCCAGGAGCTCAGGGGCTCCGTGCATCATCGAGCCCCCGTTTTAGCCCCACCCAAAATATCCTGAACACTGCAACGGTGAAAAACTGTTTAACGGTCTAACTCCACAATTCAGTAATTCACAGTTCACAGTCTTTGTAATGTGTTTCAGCAATACATTTCTAACATTTATAATGTGTTTAGATTTTTTTTTTTTAGAATTGCCTTTACAGGGACTTTAAGTGCAACATGTCCAGCGCAAGTCTGTCATATAGGCTATATAAAATTATTATGAGGCCATCATTATAATTGTGTGCTTGGGACATGGTGAGACTTTTGTTTTTGTTATCAGGCTCTCAAAAATTATATAAGGAATAAGAATTTAGATTTATCGGCCAATATATCGGTCATCGGCTTTCAAATATAGAAATATCGGCTATCGTATCGGCCAAAATGTTCATATCGGTGCATCCGTGTTATATATAACATTGGTATGATCAATTATTCTTAGAACTACAACAAAAACTAAATGAATGCTAGGGAACAATAACTGGTCAAAATCAGAATCTTTTGATTCCTTGCAACTCCCATCCCCAGGCATCATCAAATGACGGCAGCGAAAATACTGAAACGTTTCCTTCGGTTCTGCTAACCAGGCCTAAGCTCATAAATATCAGACTTATTTTGACAGCTTCATTAAAATATAATTAGTTCATGGATGGCCCATAGTGGTATTAAGTAACACCACCAAAAAAGTGATCTGTTGTTCTGGTCCATGTCACTTTGCTGAGTTGCTACCTTTGAAGAAAGCCTGTCGTCTAGTCTTTGCGTCATGCCAGCTCTTTAGTAGGGAATAAGTGCCCAGTTATAGCTCTGTTTTACAGCAATGAATGTCTGTTGGGGAATAAATCATTTATTGTGATTGGATGAAAACAGCACGACGACTGCTTTAAAGGGCTTGACGGTCAGACTGCCTCACTCCGTAATCAGGCCAGAGTACCATTTCACCACTTACCGACACAGAGCAGGCACTTGTCTGCAAGAGCCTTGGCCATGTCCAGTGCCAAATAAAGCCGCCAGGATCATTATAAACACAATATTAAAAAGTAAGAGCAAAATGGCGACCGGAACAACACATGAAACAAGCCAAAAATCAAATGAATCACGGACCAAAGGTCTGAAATCTCTCACACATAGCTCGGGTCTAGCACTGAGCTGTGTTTTTGTAGTTGAACCACACCTGGACTTGAATGTCAATGTGTGCTGTGTGAGCAAGCCATGCGTCGAATGAGGGGCATACAGATGAGGCTGCTTCTTAACAACCACAGATAATGATGAAGAATGGTCTGCTTCACAGGGTCGTAAAAGCACAAGGAGCTTTAGAAGCGCCGATAGCAACCCCAGGCAACCATTCTTCCTCCTGTTGTCCATTTCTTTCCATACTTAGCATGCAGGAGATAATGAGTCAACACTTCTTTCTGAAAACAAAGAAACAACTGTGAGTATGATAACCAAGATCATCAGACTCTCAGAGGAGTGCGGCATCACGGCTAGACGTGCAGATTGTGCGAAATTATCCAAATGGCTTGTGTCAAAGAGAACAGATGATGACGGATGAGAGATGGATAGTGCAGACAGAAATGTAAAAAATTATCTCCATTTCACATCTCACATGTTAAACGCAACGTGAGTGTTGGCCCTCATGCATTTCTCTATTCAGTCTGCATTCCTTTCTGCAGTGACATCCATTTAATACATACATTGAATGCTCTTTCACCTGAAGAATACATGTCTCACTTGTATTTTATTCCTACACTCACCACAGCCCTGATTTATACCCGTGAGGCATTGTCACTAAGCTCACTGCTGAGCTGCACATCTTTGAATAAGGAGGCTAAACTAGGAGAAGACATACATAGCAACAGCAAGTTCACCATGGATGAATCCTTCCTACATTATTAATATGAGCAGAGAAAAAAAAGAGGAAAAGGTGTAGAATATGCATTGAAATGAAATCATGAATGTCCTTAAGCTTCACAACCTTTACTTAATGTTCTCCTGGATATAAAAAAAGCCTTTTTTTTCTTTTTTTTGTTGCTCAGGTCCACTTTTCAGTCTGATGCAACAGCATATTCATCAGCCAACTGATCTACCTCGCAGCCCTTTGATTGCATTAATTAAATCCCTTTTTTTGCATCAGGGTCATTTTTGTTCTTTTTCACAATGTCATCTCATTACTGGAAATTCTTGTGATGATTTGCATATAAATTATTACATCTGTAACTACCCCGCTTCCCTTGGTCAACTTCACACACACACAGACACGTTCACAAAAGAAGTTCATTTTTCACTGATGAAGTGAATCCATTTAATTACATTTTAACCACATGAGTCATGTTTAGCTACTTGGTTAGTTATTCTGTAAGTCAGTCACTCTGTTGAGGTGGGGAAATATGCTAATCTGGTGTAAAAACAAAACATAAAAGAGAGTCAAATGTTTATGCCAATGAGTGCACAGCAAGAATCATTTTCTTAATCAGCATTTTTTTCATCTTAAAATCATTTTACTTGAGAAAACTTCACAAATATTAATGATTGTTTTCAGAGAATTTCTTGGAGTTTTTTTTTTAGGAAATAAATTTTCTTGTTTTAAGCATAAACTAGCTTTATGACTAAAACAAGAAAAATATACAAGAAAAATACACTTAATTCAAAGTATATTCTCTAAAATATGTCTTATTGTTTGACACAATTTAGACTAAAGTAAATGTTTATTCTAAGGATGTTTAGATAATTTAGGGAACCAGTTATGTCCGATGTCCAAGTTGTCCGAACCTCAGTTGCAGCTGCAACCCAAGCTACAAAAATATCAAAGACACAAGGGAAAAAAAATCTCCTGATGTTCACTGTCTTTGATATGAGGGAGGTAAGACCACAGAAGAGGAGAGGTCACACACAGGAGGGAAGCCTCCCACTTTTGATGTGTAAATCAGTTCATTTATATATCAGAGTGTGCAAGAGCCAAAAGGAGATGTTCTGTTGAAAAGAACCAAACGGACTTGAATGGATCTAAATCCAAGTCCTGCAACATCTATATACTGATTAGGTTCGCTGTGGTAGGTGTTACATTGTGTTCCATACATCGATTACATTACTTGCCCACTGAGGTACCAGTCGGTTTGCTTATTCATAGAAATATATATATTTTTTAAGTTCAGTTGGACAATCGGCACTACAATTATAAACTGAAAGCGTCAGCGTACAGCACAAGCTGTACAGTGCAGCAGATCCGTAGCATCATTGACAAAATATATTTTCTTGTACTTAAAATGTACAGTCAGTATGCAGTCTTCATAGAGCACCAACTACAGGTCCACCATCATCTAAAGTTAAAGCAAAGAGCGAGCATGAATTGAAAAAGCGATTTTTTAACCCAACGGTGTTAACCCAACAAATTTATTAACCAGTGAGAAAATTTCCTCACCGTGACATCCCTAATACTGACACACTAGGCTCTCATTGTCTTTTCACACATCTGTAAGCCAAAACTCCGACCCTAATTGTAACCATAACTTGCACTTGAATGTGTTACATAAAGTCTATTTTGTAGCTTATTCTGGCCAAGAACCACCCAATTAAAACAGTGGCAGGGGCTACCACAAAAAAATATCAACACAATTTTCTGTATTTCTATATGCCCAGAAAAGAGAAAAAGTGTAATTCAGTTCTGCTTGTAGGGCTCGACAGTGCAAGAATTTCACTTCTTCTCTCAATCTCCAATGAAATTAACAAACAGATTTCTCATGTCATAATCTGTTATAATTAAATATGCATGTGTTTAAGAGTGCTCAATACATTAAAGATGCAATATTCTCTGGACAAAAAATATATATAATCAACCCTATGACTTTATGCTCTATCCTATGCTTTAAATTTATGTGCCTAATTAAAGATAGGCTATGCACATAAAACAGCTTCTGCTGGAGAAGATAAGAACTAGGACTAATTAAAGCGATATTTTGAAGAAGAAAAGCAGGAAGCAATGGCATCTAGAGCAAAGGGTTCACACAACGACAGGCTGTGAGATCTGCCTGCGGAAGGACTGTTCTGCAGTGTTTCTGCATCTGAGAGCGCAGGGCAGCGCCGTGACACAAACCATCTTGTATATTCACAGGACGGTCCATAGGGAAAGACAGAAGAGACAGGGATTTGGTTCACTGGCAAAGTGGAATTCCAGAGCTTAATGGGCCTGTGTAAAAAAAAAAAAACTCAGGCTGCCATTCACCGGACAAGTGGAGCGTTGGAGAAAGAGATGGGGGAGGGATTTAGCAAAGGGATGAGGGAAGAAACCTAGTACATACTGCATCCCATGAGCAGAATACAAATTAGAGAAAGTGGGAGAAGAACCATTAAATGGTCATTAATGTGGGAAACAACTCTAGCCAAACTTTTTATGGCACTGTTTATGTAGTCTACAGTCATAACCATTTATAAAGCTCGACATCAATTGCTAATGATTGTTCTCTGCAGATTAGGGACGATGCATGAAAACCACAGAGTGAAACTAACAGCGTCCCTGAACGCACAGCCAGACACCTGAAGTCACATGTCTTCTCTTGAAAGAAGCTGTTTTGCCAGGGTGAGGTGCGGAAAGAGAGCGAGGCATGGAAAGGTAATGTTCTTTACCAGCTCCCTCATGGATTGACACAAACCAACCCGAGAGACGACGAGCATTCAGAGCAGACATTCCTCCCTCTCCCCGTGTCCGAAGAAACGTACTTCCCTGCTCCACAGAATGCAAAAAAGAGTATGTCAAACGAGTCGGATATCCAAACACTCAGTATTCATGACACAGTCGGTGAACAATACCCGGATGATGAACTGCATATGCTGAGATTCTGAAGTGTGAAACCAGCAGACACTTTGCTATCCCATAATGTCATTGGAGCTGGAGCTGAATTTCTCTTTTCAAGTGCTATAGGTGCCAAGAAAGCTGTTACTTGTGGATAAAATGTACTTGTTTAACAACATCCAATTCTTAGTATAAAATGTCTGATAGTACAGCATAGCAGGGCTCTACAGTGTGACAATTTAAGTCGCATTGAAGTGCAGCAATGTGTTTATTTTTCATGTGTGCAGCTCGTGATCCTGTGTTTTCAGAATGGACTGGGTTTGGTTTGCTTATAGTGTGCATTCTAAAAATGCAACATCCTTCAGATCTTCCCAAATTTATAATGAGAATCGTTTAGAAATCGGTTTTCAACCAATAAGAAGCGTATGCTCTTCCTGGGGATTTCTGCCAAAATAAAAGCTCTATGATTTAACGATTAAAAGCAAAGAAATTAAAACCATAAATATTACTATTGTAAGTGTACTGTTCAATGATGATATTAATAATATGATAATAATAATATCATTATTACATTATATTAATAATATAATGGCAGACTTTAGATTAGAGTCCAATTCTCACGATTAACTAAATATTAACTACGATCTATGCCTCAATAAACTCATAATTACTGCTTATTAATAGTTAGTAAGGTAGCTGTAAAGTGTAGGTATTGATTAAGGGATGTAGAATATGGTCATGCAGAATAAGCCATTAATACAGTATGTGCTTTATAAGTACTAATAAACCGCCAAAATCCTAGTAATATGCATGCTAATAGTTAATAGTGAGAATTGGACCATAAACTAAAGTGTTACCAAAATAATAATATTTTATTTTTATTATTATTATTGTTGTTGTTGTTTAAGCAATTTTATTTTAAAATAAAATAGTATTATTATTATTACTATAGTAACATATTTCTTGACTGATTTGTTTATTTGTTATAAATGATAATAATAATAGCAATCACTTTTTCAATTATATTTAAATTTTTAATTATTTAAATACAAATAAAATAACTTTAATATTATTAGTATTATTGTATTATCTTATTGAATGAGTTCCATTAAAACAGTACTGTGGATGTGAACTGAAATGGAGGGACATTTTTCTAATGTCTTTATTTAATCTCTTTATTTTAATAATACGTGACCCTGAATCACAGAACCAGTCACAAGTCGCACGGGTTTTGCGGCAATAGCCAACAATACATTGTATGGGTCAAAACAGGGCCGGAGTGGGACTCATTTTCAGCCCTGGAGTTTCATGCCTTAGACCGGCCCACTTTAGTTCCCGTCTGACTATATTAAAATAATGTAATTGAAACCTCAGCATATAAGTCTGCAATAGTGCAGTGTTCTGTACAGCCTTGTTATTCATTGTATTTTAAAAATATATAAATTTCTATTCAGTGCAATAGCCGTATACTAGGTTTTATAAATACAGAGGTCCAAAAAGTGATCTTGGGGGTTCGGGGGCATATGCCCATGCACCCAGACAAGTGAAGTAATACAAACAGTGAAAAGTCCCAGTGCTGATACTGGGGAAATA
Source organism: Tiaroga cobitis (assembly GCA_030578255.1). Lineage (NCBI taxonomy): Eukaryota > Metazoa > Chordata > Actinopteri > Cypriniformes > Leuciscidae > Tiaroga > Tiaroga cobitis. The sequence goes on along the minus strand of CM060602.1, from coordinate 25,886,012 downwards.
TAAACACATTCGAGGTATAGACATACATATATATGTATATATATATATATATATATATATATATATATATATATATATATATATATATATATATATATATATATATGTATACAATAACAATGGCAATATATTATATAGGTGCTTGCGTTGTTAAATTGAGCTTATTTTTACACTGATGATAATCATTGGCAAAGAACATATGTATGTCTGTGTTAAATAGGAATCTATTGTAATAAAGTTATTCTCAATGGGCACAGTATGCACTAGGCTATTCCTCTGCTCTCATTTCTCATCTCCATCTTCTTTTTTTCTTTCTTTATCTTTAGGTTACCTGTAAATCTCCCCTTCCCGAAGCTGATTTTTGATTGATACAGTCTTTACAAACTGATTATTTCTTTCGGTCGTTTAAAACTTCTGTCGTAATTAAAACAGCTGTTTACGTAGTTTAGCCACTTGCATCTTATCTCGTGAAGCGCCGCGTTGGGATTCGCGCGCGGTCGCGGCTCGCGCTTCTGTGAACATAAATCCCGCTTGCTTTGATGGGTCATCTCAAACATTTTTCCATTGCCGACGAGCGGTGTTTTAATACTGAAGCAGCTCAGATTATGAGGTCGGTTATCCTCGCGATATGCAAATCATTGCAGCACCAAATTAGAGTTAATATTAGGCAATTATTTCACAACGTTCATTATACACTCTGAAAAATATACACTCAGAAAGCTGTGACTGGAGCCTATGTAAAGCATTCAACCCAGTGCCATGACAACACCGGCCCTCCTGGCCAATAAAACAGACCGGCCCACCGGGAATTCTCCCGGTGCTCCCGATTAGCCAATCCGGGCCTGGGTCAAAATTATCGATTTTTCTTTTATGTCAAAAATCATTTGGATATGAAGTATACATCTAGCCTGGGAAAACCCAGACAACTTCCGGCAAATTTAGATTTGCTCTGAAAGTTAGTCTGGCAAAGAGCACATTCAAGCCCATTTCCAAATCCGTCGAAATCGAGGCACCAATCAGAAACGTTAGGCCGGGCTTTACACGATGACGACAGCGCTGGGATTTTGAAGCAGATTTTGTAGCCTACATTACAAAGATGGATGCCGTCGTCGAACATCACTCGTTCGAATCAGCTATCGCGTCTGTTTTAAGCGATTTGAACGTTTCCTTTTTGTTAAAAACCGAGCAAAGAACAACACTAGATGTTTCTCCGCCGGCCGCCGCTCTGCATACGTCATCTCCTTCATCGCTCTGATTGGTTTTAGGTCTACCCGCGACGTCCGTTGGTGACGCCCCTCTGGAAATGATTTGTCTATGACGCTTTGCCAGACCATAACTCAGTTACAACTGAGAATGGTCTGGTTTTAACCAGACTAGTAAATATCATGTTCCATGAAGATATTTTGTTTATGTCCTACCGTAAATTTATAAAACATTTATTTTTGTGAGTGAATGCAGCACAATCGCGAACATAAATTGACAACTTAAAGGGTTAGTTCACCCAAAAATTAAAATTAAGTCATTAATTACGAAACGAGACTTCAAGAGATTTCCACGACGCATGCGCGAGAATTGCGATCTCCTTCAACTACTTCAGTTAAGTTCTCGCGCGTGCGCGTCGTTGAAATCTCTTGAAGTCTCATTTCAGGCCTACAAGGAAGAAAAGGAATAGTCGAATAAAGTCGTTATTTTTGTTTGTTTTTTCGCACAAAAAGTATTCTCGTCGCTTGATAAACTTATAATTGAGCCACTGTTGCGACATGGAATATTTAAACATTTTCTTTAGTGACTATCTGGGCCGGCAAGTTTCATTCCCTTAGGGAGCCTATGTAGCAGTCATAAACCTCTCAGATTTAATCATAAATATCTTCATTTGTGTTCAGAAGACGAACGAAGGTCTTACGGGGTTGGTACAGCATGGGGGTGAGTAATTAATGACTTAATTTTAATTTTTGGGTGAACTAACCCTTTAAAAGGCAATTTTCTCCATGTTTAGATTTTTTTGCAACCTCAGATTCCAGATTTTCAAATAGTTGTATCTCGGCCAAATATCGTCCTATCCTAACAAACCATACACAATGGAAAGCTTATTTAATGGTTAAATCATAGAGCTTTCGGATTATGTATAAATCTCAATTTCAAAGAATTGACCCATGTGACCAATTACATTTTGTATTCCATGAAAACAATTAAGCATTAAGCATTTATGACCTACTCAGTTTGACTGATATGATATCTGTAATTGAAAGTAAATCATAATTAACGCTTTAAATTTCCTTTATTACTACATTCACGTTACATTACATTACAAGTGCTGACATGCTAAAAATTTTATGAACCAGTTTCTGGTTATCCATTACTACAACAAGAAACAATTTGGGTCCTATAGAAACACTTAACACCACTAGTAGATGCTTTGACATTGCCCAGCTTTAGGTCAGCAGTCTTTACAGAACAGATATAACTTTATTAGTTCTGGAGTGGAGGATACTAGATTTTCAGATAGGGAGGATGGCAGCAAATAGAATCATGGATTGAAGAAGATGAGACAGAGAAGGGGGAGCTGAGGGGAACTGATCATATCTATGTTGTGTGTCCATCTAATGATGTGGTGCTTCTACCTGTTGGTACTGATTTGTTAGCCACGGCCAAATTATAATACATTACTAAATAAATAAATAAATAATTTTAAACAATTAAAGTGATAATTAATCACAATTAATTTCCAGTATTTATTTATTGTGCTGTAAATATACCTCCACGTAGCCTTATATATTTTTGGCCTTTTAAAATCTAGTTGGAATGCACTTACCAATATAACAAAAAAAAATACTATTTAAAAAATTGAGATTTATGTGTATTACAAAGTGGGAACTGGCTGTTCTTTCAGGTTGCTTGACAAAGAAAAGCTTTTAAAAACATACTTTCTTGCCTGATAGACCAATTTTGGACCATTTTGCCATGATCACAAGTAGTTCTGATACATCTGAAGGGTCTTGTGCCATTCTGCCATTGTGCCATTTCAGCGATGTATTCTCCCCTTCATCAATCATAAGCCAGCTACCACTATCATAATTGCTGTAATGTGCACACTAAGACTTTTCTCCCTACTTATTTTTTTTTAACCAATAAATGCCATTGAAGTCCACTGTGAACACATAATGTGTAAAAAAAAAAGAAGGATAATGAATTTCTTTTGAGTGCCTTTAGACATCACCGATATTGGCATCCTGCGCTATTTACATTGATCAAAGGGTAACACTCTATTGATTCACATAATTTCATGACTCGGAGAGACCTAACCAAGCAAGAGAAAAAAAACTGTAATCTGATTTAATAACAATATATGGATTATTTTTTAGCATTTATATATAAAAAATATATATATTTTAATTAGGGCTGTCAAACGATTAAAATATTTAATCGCGATTAATCGCATTAATGTCATAGTTAACTCGCGATTAATCACAATTATTTTTATCTATTCAAAATGTCTCTTGATTTTCTTTTTGTCCCATTATTTTTTCTCATTTTAATGCTCTTATCAACATGGAAAAGTGGATCGGCTTGCTTTGTGCAAATGTTTTTTATTGAAAACAACATTGACATACTGTGTTCAATTTCACACTAACATTCTCACTTGGAGCAAATAATCTCTCAATGCACTGTCCATTAATGAAAGAAATACTGACGAGGTCCTGATATTGACGAGGGGGCGGAGAATTCGCATCAACCGTGTGTGTGTGTGTGTGTGTGTGTGTGCTTGTCCATCATCAAGCGGTATTTCAGACTGGACGTGCTGCGATGATGATGATTTGTTGACAACGACAAAACACACAGATCACTTTGGTCTTGTCAATGGAACCATTTGGCAACTTTTTAAAAGTAAACTTTCCATTCAGAATCTTATTGGCATCCATTTCGGCGTCTCGCGCTCGTCATCCACTCAAAGCGTAACGTTAAAGGGTTAGTTCACCCAAAAATTAAAATTAAGTCATTAATTACTCACCCCCATGCTGTACCAACCCCGTAAGACCTTCGTTCGTCTTCGGAACACAAATGAAGATATTTGTGATTAAATCTGAGAGGTTTATGACTGCTACATAGGCTCCCTAAGGGAACGAAACTTGACGGCCCAGAGAGTCATTAAAGAAAATGTTTAAATATTCCATGTCGCAACAGTGGCTCAACTATAAGTTTATCAAGCGACGAGAATACTTTTTGTGCGAAAAAACAAACAAAAATAACGACTTTATTCGACTATTCCTTTTCTTCCTTGTAGGCCTTCCTTAACTTAACTTCCTTGTAAGTTTCGTTCCCTTAGGGAGCCTATGTAGCAGTCATGAACCTCTCAGATTTAATCATAAATATCTTCATTTGTGTTCCGAAGACGAACGAAGGTCTTACGGGGTTGGTACAGCATGGGGGTGAGTAATTAATGACTTAATTTTCATTTTTGGGTGAACTAACCCTTTAACCAACTATTTGGCCGGCTCGCAAGCCCAAACAAGTGTGTGCCGCGCCTGTTGTTTTGTTTCTGGTCCAGCTAGATCCGCTTGCGCTTTGGTCGATGAAGCAACAAAACATCCTCGCGCGGCGCAAATTGAAATGAATGGGTTTCATAGCGCAGCCCATGCCGCGTCCTGTTGTAACAGCATGTGAAAAAAAAAAACTACAAAGTTTGCTAGGCCAAAAAGACCGTTAATCGCTCGATAAAAAAATTTACGCCGTTAAAATGGGTTTGCGTTAACGCCGTTAATAACGCGCTTAACTGACAGCCCTAATTTTAATGTTTGATTATTTAAATTTTTGAATCTACTCATACTGCACCACTTTCCATTATGACTTTTTTTTTTATCAGCACATTTCTGCCTTTTATTTATAAGATGGGATATTTTGTTCTGCACAACGATAATTGAATTTTTGATGACTGAATAAAGTGGCAATGTCTGATACACAATGATGAAGTGACATTTCACTTATAGTTACAGTACTATAGTTACTACTTATAAAATATGCTTTGTTTTATTCTTCTTTGATTGCTACTCTAAAATCAAGAGTTTTATATTATCGCGACAAGTAGAGATCCATCCGTGTTAGATATAGATCCGGGTCGCTACTATCTAAAGACCCAAATATGTAATAATGGTAAATGGTAAATGGACTGCATTTATATAGCGCTTTCACAGACCCAATGGCCACCAAAGCGCTTTTACATTTTGCCTCACATTCACCCATTCATTCACTCATTCATACACCGACGGCGGTGTCAGCCGTGCAAGGCACCATCCAGCTCGTCGGGAGCAGCTGGGGTTAGGTGTCTTGCTCATGGACACCTCAACACTTGGTCAGGTGGAACCGGGGATTGAACCACCAACCTTCCAGTTATAGACAACCTACAGGAACCACTGAGCCACTGCCGCTAATGATTGGCAAATATTCATGCATTTATGGATTAAATAGTATATCTGACAGGGTATACTTAATTTATTAGTGTAGTTATTTCATATTGCCTGCATGTGTGTGTGAGAGAGAGTGTGTGTGTTAATTAGCTTTAACACAGAATGATAGGCCATGTGTCTGTGCTGTATTCTTTTTTTGGCCAGAATGGGATGCTTGACCTCTAGCTGAGGGCTGCACTAATGGGCCAGTTGCACACAGCAGATGTATGCTGAGAGCATGTGTGCCAGTGTGGACTCTGTCCAGCTCGACAGCTGGGGAAAAAAATGACAATGCTAGTCACTGACATCATTTACGAGGCCATTAAACCTTGATGATAATGACATGTGATGTAGCAAAGGACGAAGGCCTTTTTCACATGAAGCTGTGCATTCTTTAAATCTTTCACTTAAAATAGGTAGACCCTCTCAAGGGCAGATGATAAACAGACAATGTCAACCAGATCTAGATGGAGTTTATTTTATGGGTTTTAACCTTAAGTATAGGCTTAAGGTATATTAATGAAATGCTATTAAGGAGTTAAGAATGGATATGATTTCAAGAAAGTAAAAAGAAACATCCGAGATCCTACAGGGTTGACAAGAAAAATGTGACTTGGATTTAAAGGAGAGCAAATTAAGCTCAGATAACAGTATTTGTGGCACATTGTTAATTACTACAAACATTTATTTATAATTTTCTTTCCTTTTTAAAAAAACAAACAAAACAAAAATCTGGGTTACAGTGAGGAAGTGAATGGGGCCATCCCTAAATGTTAAAATGCTCAAGTGTTTTAAGACAAGACTTAAATTAACTTGATTTAGTGTGAAAAAAATCTAAAAATCTTACTAACCTTTTCTATGTAGAGATATAGGCAACTGTAGAACTTTGTTGCTATAACAAACAATACAAAGCTATTGACATTAAAAATCTAAAATGACAGTAAAAATTTGATTTAAACAGCATTTCAGCTCAGATAATACAAAAATTGTTTTAAAGCTGCAGTCCGTAGCTTTTTTGGGGTTAAAAATTATCCAAAATACACATTTGAGAAAATACATAACCAGCCAGTGTTCAAAACTATCTGCTTGCCGTAGCTCGATTAAAAACGGTAAGCTTGTAATAATGTTTTTAATTCCAGTGGTACTGGTGGATTTCCGCGGGAGATTCGAGCATGTCTTTGCGTCATTACGTCACATCTGTACACATAAAGAAGGAGTCTCGGCTAGTATAAGCTATATTGCGTGTGAGGATGTTGGAGGTGGAGATTTATAGCCTTTTCTCACAGCACTTGATATAATTAAACTTTTGATGGCGGATCCAGAAAGGTTCAAACGACAATCACCAGTGACAACTGGAGATTCACCTACTGTAAAATGCAAAAGACTTCGTTTGGACTTCGGAGTGGCTACAGAAAAAAAGAGACTGCAACCGGCCCATGCGAAAACAAGGATACATATCGGAAGGACATTACATGTAGTCACGCAATGCTGACAAAGTATAATTTGCACGGTTTTGCGTGATATGATAACTTATAAGCGATTGTTAGATTTAATCAGCGCGATTTACTGCAATGTCAGAACCAGAACAAAAGTGGATGTTTCTTACTTGTTCAGATGACATTTTCTGGTGAAAATTATTATGTTGGTCATACTTCCAAAAATAATAATCTGTGATTCTGAATGCCAGTATCGACACCGGCATGGTGACTGACAGCCTCACAGTCTCCTCAAACACTGTGTTCATCCGCGCTGTGCCGTGTCGAGGGTGTTGAAGTACAACTCACGTAAAGTTGATAATTCCGCGAATGACTGCAATTGCAGATTTCGAACAGAGATGGCGACAAAGAGGAAAAAATGCGGACTGCAGCTTTAACAATAATTAATAGAATAATTGGACAAAGGACTGTAAAAAATGTAAGTTGTCAATAATACAAATATCATTAAAGCACATTTGTCAAGAAAATGCTATTTTAGTCTTTCTACTTTCTACTAAATTTTGTGTTGAATTCAATGTGGTAATTGCAGTTTCTTTGTAGTATTTTGTCAAATTTACTAGCAATTTCTGAGTGAAAAGGAAATGCAGCGTGTTGAAATGCTGTTGATTCAGCTTGACTTGTATTGAACCCAAAATAATTGTGTAAGCCATGAGCTAGAGGAGGTGATAAGAATAACATAGTGATAAGAATCTCAGGGTGGGCGACATGAGCAAAAAAAGAAAGAAAAAAAGGGTAGATGTCTGAAATGAGTCAGTAATGTTCTCAGCCTGTTCTCTCCCCTCCTGTGGAGAGAGACCTTTGGTGAATATTGAATGATGCTAATGTCAGTCTGCCTCCAAAAGTCATTCTCATTTTCCATCGACCAAAGCAAGGAAAACAATTCTGGCGGACCAGCAGAGCAGTCAGTAATGAAGCTGGGACGACAAATTAGAGCTGAAATTAAATAAAGGAGATTACATAAAGCAAGGGCGTGGGAGCATGAAATTCTGCTGAAAGATTTTGTGTAGTGGAGAGAGGTAGTAATATTGAATATAAAACTTTTTTTTTATCTAGTCAAAAAGGCTACATTCAGACAGAAAACACAGTATGTAACAATCTTAAACCAGTCTTTTGTTCACTTTCCTTGAATTGGTTTTTCAGCATGTAGCCTGAATGGAGGCCAGCAATGATCCTATGAATGGACATTGAACAGAGTCTACCTTTATCACCATGGTAACGTCAGAAGCCCATGTAGAACTGCTGGTTCAGATCTGAGGAGAGAAGTCTCTTGCTGCATTAGGGCTCATTAATTACAGCAAAAATCAGTTACACCTGGCCAAGTCACACATCTGTTCAACACTCCTGCCTGCCTCTGTCTAATGCACCACTGATCACACAGAACACAAACCATCACGTATAATGCTCCACATATCATTCTCTCCCCTATTCATCGTCCACTTTCCCCTGTTTCAGTCTCTCAGTCTGGATAATCTTGATTTCTTCCTGTGCGTTTATGGCCATGATTTACTAATGGCGCTTTTCCACTACACAGTACCAGCTCGCCTCGGCTCGGCTCGACTCGCCTTTGTTTGCTTTTCCACTGTGTAAAAGTTGTACCTGTACCTGCTTTCGGGTACTTTTTTTTCGTACCACCTCCGGCGAGGTTCTAAGCGAGCTAAGGCGATACTAAAATGTGACGTGAAAACAATGCCGACTGCTGATTGGTCACAGAGAATCTGCGTCATCATTGCACGCGCCAGATGGAGTATCCAGAATAAATAACCCCGCCATTTTTAAATAGTTTGGCCAGAGATAGTTACTAAACTTACTACTATTATTATGGCAACTCGGAAGAATACACCGTGGTCAAACGAGGAGGTGCAGACATTCCTTTGTTTGGTTGCCGAAGAGAGGATCCAGCGAGAGCTTGATGGGGCAACGAGGAACGAAAGGCGTCGCTATGACGACCGGGTACTATTTGTGGCGGTACTTTCTGCAATGGAAAACGGAGCGAAAAGCGAGCCGAGTCGAGTCGAGCTGGTACTGGTAATGGAAAAGCGCCATAACATCCCAGATAAAGGACACTAATGTGTGTGCGCACTTCACTGGCGGGCGCATTGTGGCTGATTTGTTATATTTTTCCAAGAGAGATGTAATTCCCAGCCTATTGATGATATTCAGTATCTCAATATTTGTTTGTTCTGAAGTTTCTCTTAAACACTTGAATATATGAAAAAAGCATGGCTGTGACTTTAAGTGAGAACATTTTTAAGTGGTGATGATGCCAATCACTGAATCAATTCACTACTGAAGTTTAAATCAGACGCAATTGCAAAAGTCTAATGACATGCTCTTTAGAAAACTTTATAAGCAAAACAAAAAGCATAGGTAAACTAATAATTAACTTAAAATTAAAATCATTATACTGTTGATAATGTTTCTTATCAGCAGCTCACTACTAAAGACTGTCATGTTGATTACCTGAGACGACAGACGACACCGGAGCATCTCAAATCCGCTCGCTATAAGAACAGAAAGGGAAAATGAGCGCCGTAGGTTTGTGCACTATACATATGGCGCTTTTCCATTACCAGTACCAGCTCGACTCGCCTCGGCTCGGTTTTCGCTCCGTTTTCCATTGCAGATAGTACCGCCACAAATAGTACCCGGTCGTCATAGCGACGCCGCAGGAAACTGCCGTGACGTAATCTTATACGCGACACACATCTCGCTGGATCCTTTCTTCGGCAACCAAACAAAGGAAAGTCTGCACCTCCTCGTTTGACCACGGCGTATTCTTCCGAGTTGCCATAATAATAGTAGTAAGTTAAGTATATCTGGGCAAACTATTTAAAAATGGCGGGGTTATTCTCTGGTTAGGTTATTGAGGGAATGCATTAACGTCACTTCCCCGCCGGAACACGCCCCCCTCAGCGGGACTGAGTGGCAGAAGAGCTGCTGCGTGACTGGAGTTAATAGGGGAAACTGCGTTAACGCGAGTAAAACAAACTATTATCAGTTTAAACTAAAAGTTGGACTCGATATAGTGTTCCTTACAACTTATCAAAGATCCAGTGATCCATGGATATTGACATGCAGCCAGGAATCGTGTTTCCTGACATTTATATGTGCCTGATTTCGACGCCGGGGAAATAAATGAAGAAAATTTGCCTGTAAACGTTTTATATAAATACAATATAGATAGGTCTAAATCCGAGTGATCACTTACATTAATGTTATACTGTATATCATCATATCGTCCAGCCCTAAAACTTGTATAGTTTTTTGTCAGTGTTTATTTAAAAACATCCAATTATGCAGAATATAGTCTGTTCTGTAGCTTTTTCCAGTCTGTAAAAATATACAGTACCTCAGATTTCTGGTCAAATCTAGTTGTACAGTCAATCGCAAAGCTCTTTCCCGTTTTAGATGTGTTTTGTGTGATTTTCACGGCATTCACGCTGAAAACAAATGCTGCCGCTCAGTCTTTTTGCCACTTGTGGGCGTGACCGCATTCACTCCGGCCGACGGTGACGTCATGCGCATACCCTCTATTCAGGATACTCCGTCTGCCGCGTGCAATGATGACGCAGTGAATAGTGACGATTCTCTCTGACCAATCAGCAGTCGGCAGTCAAAAAAGTACATCAAAAAGTACCCAAAAGCAGGTACAGGTACAACTTTTACACAGTGGAAAACCAAACAAAGGCGAGTTGAGTCGAGTCGAGTCGAGCCGAGTCGAGTCGAGCTGGTACTGTGTAGTAGTGGAAAAGCGCCAATACTCAAGTACGCGCTCATCTTTAGCATTTCATCGTCAGATACACTCAGAAACCCGTCAAAATAAAAGTTCTATTTTTTTTTGTATTCTGAACCTCAAATAAAAGTTGAGTGAATATTTTGTAATGTTTTCATTTCTAATACTCTAAGATCTTTTTAACAAATTTAAAATAATTCCACAGATTTTTCCAAAAATGCAAAAGAAATGCTAAAAAAGGTAATATATATATATTGCTATAAACAACAATATATATATATATATATATATATATATATATATATATATATATATATATATAGTTGTTTATAGCAATATATATATACTCACAGAAATCACAAAAAAAGTCAGCAGATTGCGTGTGGCCCTGAATTGTTCAGGCCTAGTGGTAATCTATGATTATTTATAATGAGATGCATACATACAAGCATAATATATATATATTGTATGTATGTATGTATAGCATGACTGTTTTCAACATTAATAATAATAATAATAATAAGAAGAAATGTTTTTTGAGCACCAAATCAGGTTATTACGAGTGTTCTGTTCCAGTGTTTGTTTTTGGTGAGTTTGGACTAGGGTTGGGCGATGTCTACCAATTTGGCATCAGACAAATGCCAAATTGCTACGCTACGGGAAAGATGAATCTTTTCTAGATATTGAAGCCAAAAAAATAACCCTAATTTTGTATTCATTGTCAACGCAGTGCAGCAGCTAGCAGACCTAGAGCAGGATGTCTAGCATGCTCATTGGCTGCCCTGCGGCAACTGCAGCAGCCTACCACTGAGCCTGGCGTGACGTGACGTCACGTCCAATGAAGGGCACTCGCGCCCTCATCGCGTCTTAGCCCGCCAGAATGGGCGTGGCTTATCGTATATAAGCGAGGCTCTGAGCGGAGGCTGTTTCACTGATTTTCATCTCTTCAGCGAAGCTCTTCGCATCGCTGGACTCCGAGAGAAGCCGTCGAGTTCAAAGAGGTAAAAAGGATACGTCGCCGGATTGCGTAGCTCACATGGATGGCTTGAAGGCGGCCGGCTTCTTCAGGCGCTGTCTTAAGCTGGCTGTTCACTCCTCAAGCTGCGTTCACACTACACGCGACCAAGCGACACGATACCATTTCATATCAATGGTGAGCGGGCGACTTCTGGCGACAAGCGCGACAGCAACCGTTGGCGACCGGTGGGGCGTGTCCAGCGGCGCGACAAAGTTGAGAAATTTTTAACTTTACGCAAATGAAGAGCGATTTTCGCGAGCGACAACCAATAGGAGTGAAGTCAGTGGAGTGCGTCACTCTTCAGTGCTGAGTCTGACCGAGGCAAGTTGAACAAGAAGCTCATTTTAGCTGTCAGAAACTGTCCTATAACTTATGATATATCTCGGTGTACAAACAGTGGTGTTCACTGTACTGACTCCATGACAGAATGGTTTTGGGATCCCAGATAGACCGGTATTTGCCCGTTTGCTGCAGTTAAATAGCAGCGATGGCAAAAAGCACTCATTGTTTATCGTTCATCTTTAATATTGTGCATTTTATGTACTGATTCCATTTATATTTAGACTTTTCCTTCCAAAATATTTGTTTGTAGTGGCAGTAAAACGTGTTTGTTGTCTAGAATAGAGTAACATCCGTGAATGTCACTCACAAACATTACTAGGCAACTAGTTAGTGGGAACGCCCTCCAGCGCAGCCACTGGCGACCTGCAGCGACAAAGTCGCGTGTAGTGTGAACGCAGCTTTACGGTAGAGATCCACTTTTGCGACATGACTGTCGCGTGGTGTCGCGACGCCTCCCCACATTTGTACTTTGATGGGCGTTCCTCAAGTTTACCGTTATGGGGGTGGTTTTGAGCCAGCGGCCAGTCTAGAACAGAGGACCTGCGAGAGACTTCCCCCCGTCTCCATATGCTCTACATCTATTGGATAGATGCGGCGCGTTCAACGGATTCATTTGCAAAAAGATGGGCATCGGCCAGCTTTTTGACGTGCAGCATTTTTCCAAATGAAGCGCCGCCTTCCCGGGATGCTTTGCGGGCGCGTTAAAGTCGCGTGACGTCACCCATAGGAATAAAGCGGAGCGCAGCGCGACAGAAGTATCGCACGGACAAGTGGATCCGCACCCTCAGAAGTGGTGTCGCAGCGACAAACACACACAGAGAGACGTCTTTTTCAAGATGCCTTGCACTTCCTGCGGCTCGTGCAGAGCCCCGCTCAGCGTTGGAGACCGCCATGTAGAACACGTGTTCATGGCCAGGAACACGCAGCGCTCGCTCTCTCGTCGGGAGGCACTGCGACGAACTTCCATGTCAACCCTGCGGGTGTTACGCAACTGCTCCGAGACTTGGAGGTGAAGATCCAAATGCAGCTTTATTATAGAATAGTCAAACAGGCAGGGATCAACAACAGCAAACAGGGCAACGGAGACAAGGCAGAGACAAACCAGATACCAGCAAAGGGTCGAGGCAGGCAGAGAGAATCAGAGTCCAGTGAAACAGTCCAGGGTCAGGGCAGGCAGAGAAGGGTCAGCAACGATAAACAATCCACAGGTCAAACACAGGAATCAAACTTGGGAGGATAATGCTCAGAAATGCAGTGTAACACTTAAACAAGACTTCGCGGTGAGTGAATGAATGAACATGGTATAAATAGACTGAGACTAGCAGGATGACAAGACACAGGTGAATACAATCAGTGACAATGAGGTACAGGTGAATGTGATCAGTGATGATGAGTCCAGGCAGTGAGTATGGGAAATGTAGTTTGTGAGGAAGAGATCATAGTCTCTTGTGGAGCGCCATCTGGTGGCTCTCGAGGGCACTCCAGCTGGTGATCGTTACATAGCCCCCCCCCCAATGAGCGGCTTCCAGACGCTCCAAAACTGTCCAGGTGGGTGGTGGCATGGAGGCGGATCCGGGGGCGGGATGGAGGGCCAGGTCCGTGGAGCAGAAGAGGACCTGGAGACTGCGACAGGACGGAAGGCCAGGGCGGAGCAGACAGTCCATCGGGCGGCCAGGGCGAAGCAGACAGTCCATCGGGCGGCCAGGGCGGAGCAGACAGTCCTTTGAGCGGAGCAGACAGTCCATCGGGCGGCCAGGGCGGAGCAGACAGTCCATCGGGCGGCCAGGGCGGAGCAGACAGTCCATCGGGCGGCCAGGGCGGAGCAGACAGTCCATCGGGCGGCCAGGGCGGAGCAGACAGTCCATCGGACGGCCAGGGCGGAGCAGACAGTCCATCGGGCGGCCAGGGCGGTGAAGACCCTTCGGGCAGCCACGGAGGTGAAGACCCCTCGGGCGGCCACGGAGGTGAAGACCCCTCGGGCGGCCACGGCGGTGAAGACCCCTCGGGCGGCCACGGCGCAGGAACAGGCACCGGCTCAGGAACAGACACCGGCTCAGGAACTAGGACAGGAACAGACTCTGGCTCTGGCTCAGGGACAGGAACAGACTCTGGCTCTGGCTCAGGAACTGGAACAGACTCTGGCTCAGGAACTGGAACAGACTCTGGCTCTGGCTCAGGAACAGGAACAGGAACAGACTCTGGCTCGGCAGACGTAACGTGAACAGTCTCTGAATCAGCCATCTTGTCCGTAGACACTGGCTCGGAGGCGGCCATCTTGTCCGTAGACACTGGCTCGGAGGCGGCCATCTTGTCTGTAGACACTGGCTCGGAGGCGGCCATCTTGTCCGTAGACACTGGCTCGGAGGCGGCCATCTTGTCCGTAGACACTGGCTCGGAGGCGGCCATCTTGTCCGTAGACACTGGCTCGGAGGCGGCCATCTTGTCCGAAGACACAGGCTCAGAAAGAGGATCAGGATCAGGCTCGGCAGAAGTGACGTGAAGCTCAGTCTCTGGATCGGCAGAAGTGACGTGAAGCTCAGTCTCTGGATCGGCAGAAGTGACGTGAAGCTCAGTCTCTGGATCGGCAGAAGTGACGTGAAGCTCAGTCTCTGGATCGGCAGAAGTGACGTGAAGCTCAGTCTCTGGATCGGCAGAAGTGACGTGAAGCTCAGTCTCTGGATCGGCAGAAGTGACGTGAAGCTCAGTCTCTGGATCGGCAGAAGTGACGTGAAGCTCAGTCTCTGGATCGGCAGAAGTGACGTGAAGCTCAGTCTCTGGATCGGCAGAAGTGACGTGAAGCTCAGTCTCTGGATCGGCAGAAGTGACGTGAAGCTCAGTCTCTGGATCGGCAGAAGTGACGTGAATCTCAGTCTCTGGATCGGCAGAAGTGACGTGAACAGCAGCCTCCTGCTCGGCAGGCGTGACGTGAACAGCAGCCTCCTGCTCGGCAGGCGTGACGTGAACAGCAGCCTCTTGCTCGGCAGGCGTGACGTGAACAGCAGCCTCTTGCTCGGCAGGCGTGACGTGAACAGCAGCCTCTTGCTCGGCAGGCGTGACGTGAACAGCAGCCTCTTGCTCGGCCGTCTCTGGCTGGACGTGAAGCTCTGGGATGAAGCTCTCTTCACAAACGGAGAGCGCCTCTCTCCAGTTCAGACCGTATAAATCGGGGAGCTCCCTCGGGTTGACTTCCTTAGCCCCCAGCCGGTAACACAATTTGATCGCCTCGTCCCCCAGGGAGCAGGAGGCAGCAAGTGAAGCAAAACCCCATGTGAATTGGAACAGATCTTGGCTATCCAGGGCCAAGGCCGCGATCTGTCCAGCGAACTCCCGGATCTGTGCTGCTGGATTCATCTATGGCGAAGTCTTCTGTTACGAAACTGCTCCGAGACTTGGAGGTGAAGATCCAAATGCAGCTTTATTATAGAATAGGCAAACAGGCAGGGATCAACAACAGCAAACAGGGCAACGGAGACAAGGCAGAGACAAACCAGATACCAGTAAAGGGTCGAGGCAGGCAGAGAGAATCAGAGTCCAGTGAAACAGTCCAGGGTCAGGGCAGGCAGAGAAGGGTCAGCAACGATAAACAATCCACAGGTCAAACACAGGAATCAAACTTGGGAGGATAATGCTCAGAAATGCAGTGTAACACTTAAACAAGACTTCGCGGTGAGTGAATGAATGAACATGGTATAAATAGACTGAGACTAGCAGGATGACAAGACACAGGTGAATACAATCAGTGACAATGAGGTACAGGTGAATGTGATCAGTGATGATGAGTCCAGGCAGTGAGTATGGGAAATGTAGTTTGTGAGGAAGAGATCATAGTCTCTTGTGGAGCGCCCTCTGGTGGCTCTCGAGGGCACTCCAGCTGGTGATCGTTACAGCGGGCTCGACTCAAAGTTTTAAACCCAGAAGCTGTCACTCCGCCCTTCGTAGGACCGCGCAAGAAGAAGCGCCTTCCTCAAAGGCCACCGTAGCCTGTGGCCACCGCGAATCGCTCGCCAGAATAACCCCCTTGAGCTTCGCTCTCGCCTCCCCCCAAAAGATATTTCACGCTAGACAGCCTGCTTTAGGTCTGCTAGGATAATTTTTTGGCTTCAATATCTCGAAAAGATTCATCTTTCCCGTAGCGTAAGCTAACTTACGCAATACTCGTTCCCTCTTCTAGAGAGAACCGAGGTTACGTTAGGTAATTCAAACTGTGCTTTCGCGCTATTATAGCTGGCGCTGAGCCAAAGTCAGACGCGCTCAGCGCTTGTCATATGTCAAAACTATTCAGTGTTTTTAACCACATAATGTTTATTTTAGGTTTCAGACATTTAAATACATATAGTTTAAAGCAAAACAATACATTTATAGTTTGTAAGATACACAATGATGTCTATGGAAGCAGAAATAACAATCCATTTCAATATATTTGCGATGCCGGCTCAACATGGCATCGTCTATCGGCCCAACCCTAGTTTGGACATGTCTTACGGGACGTTTACACCACAATGATGTACTAAAAACCGAAAAGTCACAAACAGACGACAAACGATTGAAACGATCCCCGTTCACACGGATTCGTGAAATTAACTAAAAAGCCTGTATTGTGCTGCCAGGCCAGTAGTTGGAGATTGTCACTTTGAAAAGAAACACTACGCAACTATAGACTGAACACTCAATACATGTGCATGACATCACCATTGTCACAAATTCACATTTTTGTAGTTTACATGGAGACGATAACGGTATCGCTTTCAAAAACTTGTGCTTTTAAACATGTTTTCAAAAGTTTGCATTTTCAGACTCCCAAAACGCTGTTGTTGAGTAAATGAACGGCCAAAACGCATAAAAAGTTTTCAGTTTTAAGTTGAAAACGGTGACGTCATGCGCATGCATATTACGTGTTCAGTCTATAGGCGTGTAATGTTTCTTTACAAAGTGTCATCGCGAACTACTGCATGGCAGCACAATAAAGCGTTTTTAGTCATTTGTGATCAGGGATTGTTTTGACAACATTGTTGTCTGTAGCTAAGTGAAAAAAAGCAAAGGAAAAACTTCCGTTTTTAGTACATCAGTGGTGTAAACGCACCCTTAGTATCCTGAGTGTTTTGTTTTAAGTTTATTAAAGTTTATTAAGTTTATCATGCGCATTGCATATTACGTGTTCAGTCTATAGGCGTGTAATGTTTCTTTACAAAGTGTCATCGCGAACTACTGCATGGCAGCACAATAAAGCGTTTTTAGTCATTTGTGATCATGGATTGTTTTGACAACATTGTTGTCTGTAGCTAAGTGAAAAAAAGCAAAGGAAAAACTTCCGTTTTTAGTACATCAGTGGTGTAAACGCACCCTTAGTATCCTGAGTGTTTTGTTTTAAGTTTATTAAAATTAACTGCCTGCATTTAGATTCAGGGCATTTCATTTCTTGCTTCAATCGTGAGAGTGTGACATATAATGGGTGCAGAAAATGTAGCTTTGCCAATAACAGAAATAAATTATATTTCCAAATTTAAATTGTGATATTTCACAGTAATACGATTTTTACTGTATTTTTGATCAAACAAATGCAGATAAGCCACTTACCAACCCCAAAAGTTTGAACAGTATACTGTACATGTATGCATATTTACATTATACTTGAAGAAATGTATGCATCTCAAACACTTAATCCTTGATAGCAGATGTTAATAGATCAGCTCTGCTATGTTTTCACCCAAACCATTAGTAAATCAGGGTCTATGTTTTTCTCTCTCTGCTTTTCTGTCACCCTCTCTCTGTAAGCTTTCAAAGAGAAAAGCTCCCTTGACTGCCGTCTCATATAAGAAGAGGAGAGCAGTCTAAGTTCATTTATACCCAAGTGGCACTTGCATGAAGCACTTCCTAAGACATATTTTAAATATTGTTTGAGTGAAAATTAAAAGCTTTAGGTTTGTAATATCTGCCTGCCATTCTCTCGCTGAATGTCCCTCTGAAGACGTACAAACATTTTTTGTAGTATGTGCTGGTCAAGCTAACTATGGGGGTATTTTTGCTTTGCATGTCTGTTGAGAATTTTTATTTCCATCTGCTGTTGTCAACAAGAACAGGATTAGTATTATAATTTATGTAGTTCTTCAAGACTTGATGATAAATATAAGATGAGTCCCTGCATGTATTTCTTACATTATGAGACACATTCTGAGAAATAATTTTAAACAAATACATTATACATATGGAGCTTAAATATGACAAGTTATTTGAATTTGAATTCTGTACTTTTGAATTTTTGACAAGTGTAATCTAACAAAATTGAATATTATGTGGAATTTGAAATTGTTCTGAATTTGATTTCTTTAAATGAATATTGAACGGCTGAATTTTATAGACATGTATTTTCAAACAGCTTTTTTTTTGTTCTGAATTCTTAGACTGCAAATATCCAGTTTTATAAATAACCAGATTCAAGTTTTCAAGATGAATAAGAAATTCGGAACTTCAAATTCTGTTTTCTCAAATTCAAAACGCGGAAATTCAGATCATACAGAAAGTAGGTCACAGGTCATCCACAGGGAAGAGTAGAGGGTCTCAGAAAAGTCGAACGGAGCATTTTGGCCAATTACAGAGCTGCACTGCTGTAGTTCCCTTTCGAGAGGTCTCTCGTATTGCGTAAGGCTTACGCTATGGGAAAACTCCTTTTCTCGAGAATATTGAAGCCAAACTTTTAAAACGCAGTGTAGCTGCACAGCAGACACAGATGAGCGCGAGCACGGTCATTGGCTGTGCTGCAGCAACTGCACGAACCTATGGCGAGGCGGCTCAGACGCATGAACCAATCATGAACACGTCAGAGCCCGTCAGAATGGGCGTGGTTTACGACTATAAAGGGACCAAGCCTCGCCCAGGAACTCCAGATTTTATCTCCTTCTGCGAACTCACTTTGCTGATCTCCGGAGTGGTCCTCGCCCAAGGAGCCCACGGGCAGCAGGCTTGATGAGTGGTTCCTGCAGGGCCACCGACAGCCCCCTTCTTCCCAGAAGATCATGACGAGCTGAAAAAAACATCATGGAAGGCGCCGCACTCAGCTTGCTTGAAGCCTTCCTTCTCTTCACCACTCTCCTCTGTCGACGGCGGAAGAGAAAAAGGCTATGAGACGATTCCTCCCCTCGAGGAGGCGGTGGCAGCTCACCTCTGCCCGCCCACTGCTACAGGATGGAAGGCCAAAGCGTCACATCCATTTTAGCCCTGCCGCGCCACTTCAGCTCTCGCTAGCCGCGCATACACCGCCGCTGGCCAAGCTGTTTCGGTGCTCCACACCATGGCTGTCCTCCAGGTGTTTCAGTCCAAACTTCTCCGCTCAATGGACGACTCTGGCCCTGAACCGGAGGCTTTCAGGGACCTGCGCAGCGCCACAGACCTGGCCCTGCGAGCCACGAAACCAACAGCCCAGGCGAATGGACAAAAAATGGCAAGTAGAGATGGGGCTGATCCGATCCAGTATCGGTATCGGGACCGATGCCAGCGTAATTCACGTATCGGATTTTCCCGATCCAACCTGCGGAGATATCCGATATCCATGAGCCATGTCTGCGCTTTAACGCAGTCTGCTGAAACGACTCCAAAAGTGATTCCCTGCGGCCTGCCGGCTAGTCTGCTAGCTGGCTGCAAACTGTGGAATGGAGATCCTGAACGGAGGTGCGGCTCAATGAGACACAGAGACAATTATCACAAATTCATATTTTAATATTTCCTAGGTTTTGTGTAAATACATCAAGTTTACACACATGGGTCTAAAATGACCCATCTATCCAAGCGTGATAAAACAAAAGAATAAAGAAAACTTTTTGTTAAAATAACCATTGTCACAGTTGTTTAGAATCAACACATTTATTGTAACACTTGAAATATGTTTATTGGCCACTTTGTCACGCATAACACACATATAACCGATAACACTGAAATTGAACTGTAGTGTAGTGCAACTGTAGGGGGATCTCCCCACCACCAATGTGCAGCATCCACCCGGATGATGCGACAGCAGCCATAGTGCACCACACGACGGATTATGTGACCGATAGCATTGATTTATGACCATTTATAAAAATTAATATGGAGGTACTGCCCAGGTAAGATTTCTGCCCAACAGCGCCAATATATACTTGTATATATAACTTTCTATTGCAACTTTTATTTTGTTGAGCTAACATTAGATAAAATAAAATATGTCGACCGCAAGCTAGCTAATAGTATTGGACATGTTTCTCTTTTGCACTAGTAATGGATTTCAAGGTCAAGGTAACCTTAGCCTAAACGTTCTAATTTTAGGCTATATCTAGATGTCTTTCACAAAATATCAAATATTTTCTGTGACAAAAAATGTATTAAATAAAACTTACATGCATGAAATATACACAAGTAGCCGTGTTGAATTGTGAAATGTTTGGCAGGTGAATAGTTTTCTGCAGTAAATATATTTATACTATTTATAAATATCAAAGGTCCCTATATGGGTCATTTTTGACCCATGTGTGTAAAATTGATGTAGAAATACAAAAACCGTGTTTGTTTATGAAGTAAGAAAGGAAAAATAAAAATAATGATTTGTGGAAATCAAA
Organism: Tiaroga cobitis; assembly: GCA_030578255.1. Lineage (NCBI taxonomy): Eukaryota > Metazoa > Chordata > Actinopteri > Cypriniformes > Leuciscidae > Tiaroga > Tiaroga cobitis. The sequence goes on along the minus strand of CM060602.1, from coordinate 25,865,400 downwards.
AACAAGATATTTAATGAACACCTGGATTAATAAATGATAAAATACATTTCTTTCAAATATTCAGCAAAGAAACATGAATACGGGTCTTTTTAGACCCATGTTGCGCATTAGAAGGGTAGTGAAACAAAAAACATTTTTATTCGAAAAGTAAGAAAGGAAAAATTTAAATAAGGATTTGTAATGATCTAAAACAAGTTAATTGAGGAATACCTGGAATACTGAATGATGAAATTAATTTCTTGCAAAGATATAGAAAATGAAAACTCAGTCGGGTCTATTTAGACCCATGTTGTGCATCAAAGGGTTAATAAGCATAAATCTATCTATGATAAACTTTGCAGTGCTATTTTACTTTTGATTACTCTATTATAATTATTTTTAGACCATACCTGAATAATGTTAGTAGACCTTCCTGAAATTAAAGCACTGTGTAGGCCTGTATAATGTGTATCTTTGTTTAATTGTCTATCTTTTGTTTATTTATTGTTTAATATATATATATATATATATATATATATATATATATATATATATATATATATATATATATATATATATATAATTGACATACATGCATACATACGTTCATATCATACTTGCCTGTAGAGAGGAGTTTATTTCAGCATCATATAAAATCAACAATAATGATAATAATAATAATAATAATAATAATAATAAAGCAAACACAGCTAATAAAGCAAAGTATCGGTATCGGCCGATATCCAAATTTAGGTATCCGGATCAGATCGGAAGTGAAAAAATGTGGATCGGTGCATCCCTAATGGCAAGCCTGACGGTGCTTAAGCGGCACCTTTGGCTGAATTTGACCGACATGGAGGCAGACAGGGTAGCTTTTCTGGACTCCCCTATCTCCACCATGTAGTAAAGTGTAATGTGAAATGTAGTGAAGGAGGTGGTGACCATGACAATACTCCCCCCTCCCCTCCCCTCCCCTCCCCTCCCCTCCCCTCCCCCCTCTCCCCTGCTAAGTAAGCATCTTTAAGCACCTCTAATAGATGGAGATCCGTTATGATGTTACAAATACAGCAACCTATTGATGATTTGACAGTATGGTGTAAGAAATGCATTGAGAAAGCTGATTTCCTGGTAATGCACGTGACCAGCATTATTCTCATCATTGAAGGATTATTGATATGTTGACAAAAGCAACACAGTCAAATGTAATTAACAAGAGAGAGGTGAGAGAACGGCTGACATTACTCTGTAGGGTATTGATCAGATTAGAGTTTCATTTAGGTGCTTGTTTTGTACAGACACACAAAAAAAGTATATAATCTGTAATATTCTAGTGAAATCTTTTAACTACTTACCGATTTTAACTTTAAGGTCTATAGTTCAATCCAAAAGTCAGAGACCAAAATGAAAATTTGAGAAATTTAAATTGAAAAGATTCTGCACTATTTCTAAGTCGCTCGCTAATCAAATAAGCACATTTGTGATATTGACTATTTTGACTTTTGTTCAATCAATGCAATGTTTTACTCAAGTTATCCTGATTTGTATAATTGTAATACATAATTGTAGCTAGATCGAATTAGAAAATACTAATTTTCACTAAAGCATTTTTGCTACTTCACTTCAGCACTTCCACTCAGTTTTTGGACGCTACTTTACATATACAAATAATTGTTCATTTACAAAGTCCAGTTCTCTAAGTTGTATCCCAAGAATATTTTTGTATTCTTACAGTGAAAAAAAAAATTCCCATGACATTTTCAGATTTAACATACATTTTCCCCTTAGCTGTGCTCCTTCCAGAAGAATAATGTTCATGAAGAGCTTCAATGAAGAGCTTTAGTGAAGAGCTTCAGGGTTTAGGTGTTGTCAAAGCATAGAGACAGCACTTGTCAGAGTAACTTAATTACATTTGATGATGGATGTATCTCTTTGCTTCTATTACTCGACCTTAACCCTGCATTTGACACTACAAATCATTATCTCCTTTTTCAAAGTTTGAGAACTACTGTCAGCATTTGCTTGGCTGGTTTATATCTCATCTTTCAGATTGAGCGAGATGAACTCTCTCTTTTTTCTTTTTTTTTTTTTTTTTTTCACATTAGCAGTAATCAGGACATTATAGACTGGATGACCAGTAATTTTCTCTTCCTTGTCTTTGATAAAACAGGATTACGAGTCACTGAACCTTAATAACATCTGAATAAATCTCACAACGTTGCAAAAAAAGTGTACTTAAGTTCAATTTCCGTTTTAATGGTTTCATGTACTGCAAGATATGATGCCATAACTGACAGTAATTTAAAAGTGCACTCAGTATTTTCCCTCATTTTTACACAAATAAAAATCTGGTGATGACTACTAAGCAGTAATAAAAGCAGTGAGATCACTTTTTGAGATTACACAACCAGCTGAATACTACTATCACACAACATAAACCAAAAATACTAAGTGCACTTGAATTTTTTTTACAAATAAAGGTAAGATAGGCAATTTCGGAGAGGCTAGCAATAGTAATCTTTGAAGAGATCCCACTCCAGAGCGTCTCCAAAGCTACGCCTCCTTCAAAACACATGAACATGCACATCAGAGTCTGCAAAGCGTCACGAGACAGCATTAAAGTACCTCATGCCTCAAAGCACATAACATAATAATAATTAGTTAAGTAAACAAATTACAGAGCTCTTCCTTGTACCACCTGACTGCTGCAGATTCATTTCGGGGTTGATAGTGTTGACATAGAAACGCATAAATCAGAGTCTGAGGATGTGAAAAGCTCCAGGTAGAAAGTCACAGGTTGCCATCTCGTAATTGTAGTTACAACATGGTGTGAACGCAGCATAAACTTGTTGTTTTGGTTCAGGAGGAACTGTAAAAGGCGGCTAGTGTTTGTTTTGGGCCTCCGTGACTGTCTGTCTACAACACTGCATAGCCTTACTGAAAGCGCTGATGACTCGTGATGTCTGCGTGAGCAGGGTGTGCGGAGGTATGGAAATACATATGCTGACAGGCAGGTAGGATATTGTATCTGACAGAATGCAACGATTGGATGAAAATCTGTTGGTACTGAGACTTCCACAGAAAATATATACATGTTTTAATATTTATACCACTTCTATTATTGTTTGCTATCAGTATGTGAAGAAAGTTTCAACCAGTTTAACAAAAAGTGTTTATTAAAAAAAATGGCCAACCCTACCTTTAAAATCTTTTATGAATATAATCAAATTGATTTTTTTTTTTTTAGTGTAGCCAAAATAAGGAACGTGGTTTAAATGTCTGATTTGGAGTAGCAAGATTCCATTAATTAAGTAAAGTACATTAATAACTTCAAATTGCTAAGGAGTATATAATGTAGCCTACTATTGGCTGGATGACCCATTGTATCCATAATCAAGCTTTAGCTGGTCTAAAACAGAGCAACTTTAAAGTTCTTGGATCCATAAAGTTTTAGCATGGCAGGCTTACTTTATCCACCCTGCTGGCTACTTGTTCAGTTTCTTATTGACTTAAAAATACTGCTATCGACATGTTCAGCTCTAAACAATCTAGCCGCCAGTACCTGAGAGATCTCCAAAGTCTTATAGCCTTTTGCACCCCCTACAGTAACAAAATACAGGTGTTTTATCACTACCAATAATAGTGAAATACAGAGCAGAAGGAAGATCCCTCTCTTATGTGGCTTCTAAACTTTGGAACAGCCTGAGAAGCCACACACCCAGCCTTCCCTCATCTCTCATGTGTAAACAGTGATGGATCTAAACAGTGAATGATACTACTCCAATAACTCAATGCATCCCTGCAGTGGAATCTGGACTTTTGGCAAGCTCGTCTCATCTTCTACTCCCCTAACTGCAGGGGAGTCAAGCTTGTTCATTATCATTTAGCTAGCAATACAACATAAATGGCTGTTTAGAGTATCTTCATTTTTGAAGTCACTATAGTGCCTGAGACAGATCAGACATGCAATTTTTTTATATATTTAATAAATAGTCCACAATACCCCTCACTAAACACACAACCGTGACACACCAAGCCAATGTCAAAGAACTAGCGGTGACAAAAGCGATTGTGTTGCCGCCTTGCGTTGGCTGCGTCTTGGCCAAAAAGCTGGCCATGAACACCGCAAAGACTAAAGCCAACTGCCACATAGCATAGCATGCGCGTTGTTCTGCGCCTGCGTGTAAGGAAATCATTTCTATATCAGCAGGTGTGTCAGCAGGTGTGTCAGCCACAATTTAGAACTTTATTTACGTTTTTATTTACATTTTATTTGTGTTCAGACTCGGGCGTCAACAATGTGCAAGTGTTCACGAGTGCATCATGCAAGAGCTGACATTGTTACGTGAACACGCTTTGTATAATATTATTTTGTAAATAAAGTGGTAAATTGTGTAAATTTCACGGGTTTAAATGACATGATGGTGAGTAAATGATCATTGTTGGGTGAACTAACCCTTCAAGAGTTTCTGTGGAACTACCTCCAAACTGCAACTAACACCCAGATGCAGATGTATGTATGCAGACATTTACATTACATTCAGCTAACTCTGTAAGAATCTTGCAAGTTTTCCTCTTAACACCCAATCCAATTTCATATGCAAAACATCCTGCAAGAAGACAAATTATTGTAAACTTCCCTTCAAAAGTACAACTTATTGGCTCACACACCTCCTGAGGTTGTGACACCTTAATGATTTAAAAGATCACTGGCTAAAAGTCATCAAAGAAAATTTTAATTAAATTTTGATGTAAAGACAAGGATGCTGAGGTAGAAATCTTTGAAGAACACCTAAGTTTGCGCCAGGCTGCGGCCTTGTCTTTACAAATAATCAAATACCTTCTCGGGCAAACCAGTTCTCTCTCATGAATACAACTTCAGCAAGGATCAACTGGAACCTCAACAAACCGCATCAGGACAGTATATCAAAGTATATCCAAGTATGTCTTACTATTTGATATATTAAGTATCACCTATGCCTTTTTACAAAGGTGTGTTGGAACTGAGAAATTGATGTTTCCTTCAGGCTGTTGGTCTGCTGAATATCAAATACTGCATAACTTCATGCTTTTGTTCTTTACTCTGCTTCAAGCTTTAACCCTCTTCTTTTACTGTATGTGTGTGTGCATGTTAGAATACTTCAAGTCAGTGTATAGAGTAGTTAATAAACTCTTGTTTGTATCACACTTGATGATGTTTGTTGTTTTGCTCATAACCTTGGTACCTAATCATACCGATCACAGATATACGCTCATAGAAAGTGTTGGATAAGTATTAGGATATTATTGTCTATGCCCAAGAGAGTGATATCCTACTATAGTCAATAGATGTTCTCACAAAAGGGGAAGTGTTAGCAGGACATCTACAGTAAGACTGATTCTATGCGTAATCCCGCCAAATCAGTTGCTTGATACAAATACTTTTACATATCATAATTTTTTATAAATATTTGCCTTATTGGCTAATTTGAAATCCATACATTTAAAAAAGTTGTTGTGCACTATAATCCAAGTTTTCTGAAGACATACAATAGCTTTTGTGACAAACACCAAAAGTCATTATACACAGATTTAACTTCCAATCCACTGAGCTGTTAAAGGGTTAGTTCACCCAAAATGAAAATTAAGTCATTAATTACTCACCCCCATGCTGTACCAACCCCGTAAGACCTTCGTTCGTCTTCGGAACACAAATGAAGATATTTTTGATTAAATGTGACAGCTGGATCACTCCTCCAAAGGCTCCCTAAGGGAATGAATCCTGACGGCCCAAAAAGTCAATGAAGAAAATGTTTAAATATTCCATGTCACAACAGTGGCTCAACTATAAGTTTATCAAGCGATGAGAATACTTTTTGTGCGAAAAAACAAACAAAAATAACGACTTTATTCGACTATTCCTTTTCTTCCTTGAAGGCCTGAAACGAGACTTCAAGAGATTTCCACGACTTGCACGTGCGAGAACTTAACTGAAGTAGTTGAAGGAGATCGCAATTCTCGCACATGCGTCGTGGAAATCTCTTGAAGTCTCGTTTCAGGCCTTCAAGGAAGAAAAGGAATAGTCGAATAAAGTCGTTATTTTTGTTTTATTTCCGCACAAAAAGTATTCTCGTCGCTTGATAAACTTATAGTTGAGCCACTGTTGTGACATGGACTATTTAAACATTTTCTTCATTGACTTTCCTGGCCCGTCAGGATTCATTCCTAGAAACTGCCTGCTAATTTTACAACCCCCCTGAGCTTAAGACTGCATGACTCTGTTCCAAAACCCAGTGAACTGTCTATGTAGGCAACATTTTAAGGCATCATAGGACACACAAGCTGTGCCAAAAAGGCATGGAACATAATTATGCTGCCTTGTCTGGTAGCATCACATGTATAATTTACAGAGCAGGCAATCCCACAATCCACTGCAAGTAGACAGTAAGGCTGCTCTTTTGGAACGGAGCCGATGTCTGATCTTTCAGGCAGGTTTCACAGAGGGTCTGCCAACAGCTCTGCCAGACCTACCATTCAAGGTTTTTTGTCTGGCTATTTGTGAACCACCACTAAGTCTTCCATCCTTCTTTCAAAATGATTTAAGTGAACAAAAATATGAACAGGCTTAGATGACTGGTACCGCCAGTCATCTGTGCATTTAATTCATTCAACCACAGCAGTCCCACATGGGCAGCCATGGAATACAGCAGTGGGCAGGTGTTCTCTTGGATCTGTCCTATTTACAGTATCGCCTAGTGCAGATGCTCTGTTGGAGGATCATCATTTGCACCACCTTATGGCCACTTCAGTTTATTAAGCAAATTATGGAAAATAATGTGCAAAGGGAATTAAACGCATTACACTGTTTAACATTGTACATGAAGTGGTTGTAGTTTTGGAAATATGCTATTTAAAATATGATTGTAAATTTGTCTTTACTTCACTTTTGATCAATTTAATGTTTCCTTGCTGAACAGAAGTCAAGTCAAGTCAAGTCATCTTCATTTATATAGCGCTTTTAACAATGGATTGTTTCAAAGCAGCTTTACAGAGATAAACATATAATTTAAGGTAACAGATTGTTTTGGTGTTATAGCGGTTCTTGAATAATGTTACTTCCAGCTAAAGTTAACTTTGATTGATTCACCTCCATTGAAATGATCAGACTTTAAACGCGAACCTGTGATTAACGCTGGCGGCGTTCACATCCTCATTCAGAATTGATTCTATAGTTATGTGCTTTTTAAAATATGTGCGCAGGTTTGTAATTCATACAACCCAGCCTAAACAAACTACTTTTCTTGCCTATAAGTTTGATACAGAATTTTGTTTTATTTTATCACTTCGGGGTACGCGAGCCGAAATTCACAATGCTTTATCTGTAGAGTGGGAAAGGGATCCTCCATAGGGAGAGGATAGTGGATACTTCAGTACTGCATTGTCACCGGGTCCAGGCGGATCTCCTTCGTCAGATCTGGACACGGCCTGGATCCGGCAGGCTGCGGGAAAACCTCGGGATAAACAAAGACACTAATATTAGCGTAGATGCCATTCTTCTTATGATGTAGCGAGTACATCAAGATTTAAGGGAAGTGTTCCCAGTTCCGGCTGACCTAATCTATGCAGCCTAACATTGAATTTATAGAAGTCTATAATGTATTATGTGTATGCTAGGTCAAAGAGATGTGTTTTTAGTCTAGCTTTGAACTGACAGAGTGTGTCTGCTTCCCGGACAATGGTAGGAAGACTGTTCCAAAGTTTTGGTGCTAAATAGGAAAAGGATCTACCGCCTGCAGTCGATTTAGATATTCTAGGTATTATCAACTGGCCGGAATTTTGAGATCGCAATAGACGTGAAGGACTATAATGCGTTAAGAGCTCGCTCAAGTACTGCGGAGCTAAACCATTTAGTGCTTTGTAGGTAATCAACAATATTTTAAAATGTATACGATGTTTAATAGGGAGCCAATGCAGTGTTGACAGAACTGGGCTAATATGGTCATATTTCCTGGTTCTGGTAAGAACTCGAGCTGCGGCGTTTTGAACTAGCTGTAGTTTATTCATTAAGTGTGCAGGGCAACCACCCAGTAGAGCATTACAATAATCTAGCCTTGAGGTCATGAACGCATTAACTAATTTTTCCGCATTTCCCAATAAGAGCATATGGCGTATTTTGGATATATTTTTAAGATGGAAAAATGCAGTTTTACAGATACTAGACACGTGGCTTTCAAAAGAAAGGTTGGTATCAAAGAGCACACCCAGGTTCCTAACCGACGACGAAGACTTGACAGAGCAGCCATCAAGTGTTAGACAGTATTCTGGGTTATTGCGTGTGGAAGTTTTTTGTCCAATAATTAGAATCTCTGTCTTTTCAGAATTTAGTAGTAGGAAATTACTAGTCATCCAATTTTTTATATCAGCTATGCATTCCGTTAATTTTGTGAATTCGTAAGTTTCGTTGGGTTTTGAAGAAATATACAGCTGAGTATCATCGGCATAACAGTGAAAGCTAACTCCATGTTTCCTAATGAAATCTCCTAATGGTAGCATGTACAGAGTGAACAGCAGCGGTCCTAGTACTGAGCCTTGTGGTACGCCATACTGAACTTGTGATCGATAAGACATCTCTTCATTTACTGCTACAAACTGATAACGGTCAGTTAAGTATGATTTAAACCATGCTAATGCAATTCCACTAATGCCAACATAGTTTTCTAGTCTATTTAAAAGAATGTTGTGGTCAATGGTGTCAAATGCAGCACTAAGATCGAGTAACACTAATAGAGAGATACAACCACGATCGGATGATAAGAGCAAATCCTTTGTGACTCTAATGAGAGCGGTCTCAGTACTATGGTACGGTCTAAATCCGGACTGAAAATCCTCGCAGATATCATTTCTTTCTAGAAAGGAACATAGTAAAGATACTGTTTTTTCTAATATCTTTGACAGAAAAGGCAGATTCGAGATCGGCCTGTAATTGACTAATTCTGTAGGATCAAGTTGTGGTTTTTTAACAAGCGGTTTTATCATAGCAAGTTTAAAGGTTTTTGGTACGTATCCTAGAGACAAAGATGAATTAATGATATTAAGAAGAGGATATATGACCTCTGGAAACATCTCTTTCAGTAGCTTAGTCGGTATAGGATCTAACATACAAGTTGTCGATTTAGATGAATTAACGAGTTTGCAGAATTCTTCCTCTCCTATAGCAACAAATGAATCAAATTTTTCCTCAGGGAGACTACAATGCACTTCCTGATGCGATACTGTGGTAGACGGTTGCATAGTTATAATTTTGTCCCTGATATTATCAATCTTATAAGTGAAGAAGTTCATAAAGTCATCACTGCTGTGTTGCTTGGAACCTTCTGAGCTTGAAGCTTTCTTTTTCGTTAGTTTAGCCACTGTTTCAAATAAATACCTTGGATTATGTTTATTTTCTTCTAATAGGTTTGAAAAATAAGCAGATCTAGCAGCTTTTAAAGCCTCTCTGTAAGCAATCGAGCTCTCTTTCCACGAAATCCGAAATACATCTAGTTTAGTTTTCTTCCAGTTGCGCTCCATTTTTCTGGCTGCTCTCTTAAGGGCCCGGGTGTGCTCGCTGTACCACGGCGTTGGACTATTTTCTTTAATCTTCTTTAAGCGCAACGGAGCAACTGCGTCTAAAGTGCTGGAAAAGAGAGAGTTAAACGTTTCTGTTGCAATATCAAGTTCTTCTAAGCTATCCGGGATCCTGAGATGATGAAACTGATTAGGAAGATTATTGATAAAGCAATCTTTAGTGGCAGAAGTTATAGGTGTCACGTATTTATAACACGGAGTCGGCTTTGCAGCCTTGGCTAAATGTAATTTACATGAGACTAGATAATGATCTGAGATGTCATCGCTCTGCTGCAGAATTTCAACGGCATCAACATCTATTCCAATGATAATATTAGATCTAGAGTATGATTACGACAATGAGTAGGTCCTGACACGTGTTGTCTAACTCCAATTGTGTTTACAATGTCTTTAAATGCCAATCCCAATGCATCTTTTTCATTATCTACATGTATATTAAAATCACCAACAATTAGTACTTTATCTGCAGCCAATACTAATTCTGATAGAAAGTCCGCAAATTCTTTGATAAAATCTTTATGGTGCCCTGGTGGCCTGTATACAGTAGCCAGCATAATTCTCAAATGTGATTTATCGTTTACACTATATATTTTTACATTAAAGGGTTAGTTCACTCAAAAATGAAAATTAAGTCATTAATTACTCACCCCCATGCTGTACCAACCCCGTAAGACCTTCGTTCGTCTTCGGAACATAAATGAAGATATTTATTATTAAATCTGAGAGGTTCATGACTGCTACATAGGCTCCCTAAGGGAATGAATCCTGACGGCCCAGAGAGTCATTAAAGAAAATGTTTAAATATTCCATGTCGCAACAGTGGCTCAACTATAAATTTATCAAGCGACGAGAATACTTTTTGTGCAAAAAAACAAACAAAAATAACGACTTTATTCGACTATTCCTTTTCTTCCTTGTAGGCCTGAAACGAGACTTCAAGAGATTTCCACGACGCGTGCGTACAAAAAGTATTCTCGTCGCTTGATAAACTTATAGTTGAGCCACTGTTGCGACTTGGAATATTTAAACATTTTCTTTAATGACTCTCTGGGCCGTCAGGATTCATTCCCTTAGGGAGCCTATGTAGCAGTCATGAACCTCTCAGATTTAATCATAAATATCTTCATTTGTGTTCCGAAGACGAGCGAAGGCCTTACGGGGTTGGTACAGCATGGGGGTGAGTAATTAATGACTTAATTTTCATTTTTGGGTGAACTAACCCTTTAAGCACCAATACTTCAAAAGAAGTATATTTAAAGCTAGATTTCTTAGTGGTTTTGAAAATATTACTATAAATTACAGCAACACCTCCCCCTTTGCCTTTCAGACGAGGTTCATTTTTATAACTGTAATCTTGTGGGGTTGACTCATTTAAAATAATGTAATCGTTTGGTTTTAGCCAGGTTTCTGTCAAACACAGCATATCAAGATTATAATCTGAAATCATATCATTAACTATGAGAGATTTTGAAGTAAGGGATCGAATATTCAGCAACCCAAGCTTTATCGTTTGCTCATCTGTATTATATCTGTTTTTTATTTGTTGAACATCAATTCAATTTTTAACCTGACGTTTTTTGGATTTCCAAATTCGGGGAACAGACACAGTCTCTATATGATGATATCTAGGTGAAAGAGGCTCTATGTGATGGGATTTATCTGACCTTGGTGACGCGAGGCCGCTAGCAGACGGTCGGTTTAGCCAGTCTGTCTGCTTCCTGACCTGAGCCCCAGATTGTCATGTTTTATCTCTAAGACTATGAGCCAAATTACTAGAGAGAAGAGCAGCACCAGCCCAGGAGGGATGGATACCATCTCTTTTCAACAGGTCAGGCTTGCCCCAAAAACTTTTCCAATTGTCTATGAATTCTACATTATTATGCGGACACCACTCAGACAGCCAGCGATTCAGTGAGGCCAATCGGCTAACTATCTCATCACTCCTGCATACAGGAAGGGGGCCAGAGCAAATTACAGTGCCTGACATCGTACTTGCGAGTTCACACACCTCTTTAATATTAATTTTGGTGATCTCCGACTGGCGGAGTCGAACATCATTAGTGCCGACATGAATAATGATCTTAGAGAATTTACAATTAGCATTAGCCAGCACTTTTAAATTTGCTTTGATGCCAGGCGCTCTGGCTCCCGGCAAACATGTGACTATGGTGTCTGGTGTCTTTATTTTTTTTACGTTTCGTGTGATCGAATCACCAATTACCAGGGCACAATCAACAGAATTCTCAGTGGGTGTTTCACTGAGTGGGGCAAATCGGTTTGTTATGGGAATCGGAACGGAAGAGTGGTTCTTTGATAAACGACTAGAACGATCTCTCACGGTCACCCATCTGCCCTGCTGCACGGGCTCTACTTCAGCCGGAACCGAATCATGTAAAGAGTTCACTATGCTAGGCGCATCCACAACACTATCTAAAGATCTAGCATTCTTACCATCCTCAATTAAAGTTTGGATGTGTGTCTCTAGTTCTGAAATCTTCTCCGTCAGCCTGACTGTCTCCTTGCATTTATCACATATAAATCCTATATTGCCATCGGAGAAGGCTATACTATACATATGACATGTGACACAGGTGACAATAACAGGACAAGAAGACATTACTCACCGTGTTTGTTGACTGATTTCTTACTTACCTGGACTTTATGAACTCAAAGGCGCGGGCGCGCGAGAGAAAATAAATATATAAATGAGCGTTAGCGAGTTACTAGCGTGCTGTGTTAACAATAACGGAAGCTAGAGGTGTAAGGTTAATCTGAGATGTTGGGTAAGCTGTATTTAGTAGTATAAACAACTAGATAGTAAATGATGGCTCAAAACAAAGAAATATGAGGCTCGGGCGTAGCTTACAGCCTCGAAGCAAACAAACACACAGCAGGCAGCGAGGCAGACAGGCAATCGATCAGCGATCGAGAAGTATTAAATTCTTTTTAAAAAAATCGTACTCGCCCCAAACTTTTGAACGGTAGTATATTCATTTATCAAAACACACAAAAATACTTACAAGAAGTCATAGGGATATGAATGACATGTAAACATAAAAATTTTTAATCTTTTAAAACTGTTTAAATCTTTAAAATTTTATTTGAGATATACCATACACACACAAGACGATGTTTCACAAGAAGCCTTAAATTCTTGCTACGACACAATTAGAGAGTTTCAAGAAATGTTTATAATTTCAAGAAGTTAAATGTTTATATTTCTATGGAATTCAGCATTTACATCCCTTCTGTCCCAAACTCGGCATAATTATTATCACCTATTATAATGCCCGTACATCATTAAACGCAAGATATTTTCATTTCACAGCTAATTATTGTCAAGTATGGAAAGTTGATTTAATTTCCTGAGGAATAATATTCTAATTGGTAAAGTAGTGTGATTCAATGTTTGAGTTAATATTTAAATGAGGAGGTTTTAATAAACCTGCAGCTTAAACTGTAGCGAGGGCAGCAGTGTGTGTGTGTGTGTGTGTGTGTGTGTGTATATATATATATATGCAAATCGACGTCTGTAATAAGGTAATTAAGGCAAGATGGTGATCTGCTCTCTCTCTCTCCACTCTAAATCGGTCAAAGTTGTCCCCCGAGGTCAACATGGCACCTCTAACAGGCAGAAAGTACCGCGAGCGAGCACGGACACCACTGCCCCGCCAGAGGGCATATTTCTGTTCGCCTTTCGAGAGGTCAAGTGTTGAGTTTCATGTGACCACACAGGCCCAGTTTTCCGAGCGTGTCCATGACAGGCTGCGCAGCCTAAGGGAAAGACCAACAGATCAGCCTCATACTTCTGACAGACTGTGGAAACAGTACTTTGCTGAAAAGTACTGTGATTTCCTCTTCCAGACATCCCTTGTCTGTTTGCCAGACTGTCAGATACTTTATGGAGTGACCAGACAACAACCCCATGCCTTACTTGTTGGACTTGTTTTAGGGTAGATTACTTTACTTATCTTTAAATCGGTGTGTCTCCAATACCCTCTGCTGTGCTGAGCCTCAGACTGTGCAGGAGGATCTGGTGGGATTCTGTGAGTCACGGTGTAAGAGAATCTCACCACTTTCTTGGACTTCATCGACTGTAGGACAAAAAAAGGCAGAGAAAATAAGGGATACATGAGTGGGAGTTTATGAGTTTATTTGCACAGGCAATTAAGGCTGACTAGTTTATAAATTCAGATGCTTGTTTGTGTATGACTGTTTCCCCCATGTAGGATGCGTAATCGTGAACTCCTCTGTGGCCATCTTGATGGAGGCTGTTTATTGCTGGCTGGCTGAACATTGCTGCAGCGATTTAAAGTAAGAAGTTGAAAAGTTCTACATAACATCACAGTGTGTAGAGCAACGTGTGATGACTGAAGAGCATGCGACAGTAAGATGACATGGTTTAAAAATAACCTTAAGACTGTCACACTCCAAAAATGGACAGTTTTATGCACGCTCCAGCAGACATACTACAGAGCACTAATGAAAATGCTTCTACTTTGCTTTTTTTTGCTTTTTTTTTTTACTTAATTTTTCTTCATTGCAAATTATATTATCAACATAGAGTGATTTCGAAATTGAATTGAAAAACGTTCTGAATATCTTTGGATAGCTTTAATAAGAGCAGCACTTGAGCTGCAACTCCAAAATGTTGAGTAAAAAAATGATGATCATGACATGTCATTCTGGGTGATTTAAGAACTTGAGCTCAATTCAACTAGTAGAACATGGTGCCAGAAACATCAGACTGTGGATGTGGATGTGGATGTGAAAACAAACAGTATGCCTAAATTCACACACTATTCATAAAACAGTGAAAGTGAAAAGTACCCAGATGACTTACTACTTCCAGCAAGATTCCGAACTAAGCATTTAAAGGACACTTTACTCATTTAATTTAATTCGTTACATTTATATAGCGCTTTTCTGGGTACTCGAAGAGCTTTACATATGGAAGGGGGGAATCACCTTGCCTCTATGTTGAAGCCTTAAAGATGAACTGTCCGTATTCTCCCATGTTTTTACAGACCGTTTTACTAAGAAACCACTGGGGCTTTCGGTCCACACTCACTGGATCGAACAGGCATTTGACCAGGTCGTTTGGTGTAGCCAGTGGGCTGGGACAGAAATCGAAGAAGAGTGAAGCTATGAACGAAAGAAGGGTAATGACTGCAAAAAGCGCACTGACCCCAAACATGCACAGAAAAACACACACGCATTTCAACTTCCTCTCACACACCATAAAATAAAGCGCTAAATAAACCCTCTAATGGATGCTTTAGTCATAGTGGATGAGGAACATCAGAGAACCTCCTCAGTAGTGCCTAGCTGATAAACTCCATCAAATACACCTCCGGAACATCTATGACAGCACAAACGGAGAAGAAGAGAGCACCTCTGCCTTCCACTCAAATTCCGAGGTGCTGTTACCATGGCAACAGCCTCCTAATATCCTACGGCAAGGTTTCCACGGCAGGCTCTCTCTGCACCCATAATCAAAGACACATATTTGCTCAGTTAAATCTAGATTTCGTCCAATCCAGCTGTTCTGTAAACATCAGTGATGACACACTATGACTTGATGGGTCACGGCATTCACTTGCACATTAGCATATTTTCAAGGGGGAGCAATAAAGACATCAAATGTCAGATAAATGTCAAAATGCAATAAAATTTTCAGCCTTTAAATCTTTCATTTGATGCAGGATGAGAAGTGTGCTGGCTCAACTCCTGCGGTGTAAACGTATTATCTGTAATGCATTTGAGATATTTAACAACTCGAACACAGGGCAGAATTTAGTGTGCACAATTCCTCCAGAAACACTTGGATGATAATGGTAATTACAGAAGTGGAGGTTATGAAGTTGGAGTTGGAGAAGTTGGAGACCACATATTGTAGTCGCCTATGTACTGTTCTGAGGAGACTGACGTACCCTCAGCAGCAATGCCTCTGCAAAACATCAAGGAGAGCAAATCAATGTGGTTTATAGTGCTTTTAAAAGGATAGCTTGTCTGTCATCATTTTGAAGAATGTCCATGCAGCTCTTTTTCATACAAAGAAAGTGGATAGATACCAGAAAAAAGGACAAACAAAAACATGATAAAAGCATCATAAATGTATATATATATTATGAATGCACAATATATTGGCCACCATATCGGTATCGGCCAATATATGTTAATTTTTAATGTTATTGTTATTGGCCCGATAAGAAAATTTAGCCGATATATTAAAGCTGATAAATAATGGATAATTTCCTTCAGCTGAGACACTTCAGATGCGCACTGTTCACCATGATATTTTTGAATAGCTAAAAATATGATTGGAATCACTTTGAAGATGAAAATACAGTTCAGTGCAACATGCACAGAGCAAGTCTGTCATATAGGCTACATAAAATTGTAATGAGAACATCATTATAATTGTGTGCTTGGGACATGGTGAGACTTTTATTTTTGTATTCAGGCTCTCAAAAAGTATATAAAACTTTGGATTTAGATTTATCGCCCAATATATCGGTTTTCAAATATAAAGAATAATCGGTATAGGCCAAAATGTACATATCAGTGCATCCCTAATCTATATGTCCTATGCACTATATTCAAAGTCTGCTGAAGTCATATAAGAGCTTTAAAGCAAGAAACAGAATGAAACTGAAAATGAAAGTCAATAAAAGCTCGTTCACAAAAACTGTTGGTGGGCACCATGGTCAACATTCACTTTTAATGTATGGAATGGAAAGAAGCAGCTTGGAAAGTTATACAAATACCTCCTTTCATATTTCACAGATGAAGAAAAAAAGTCATAGGGTGCTTCTCAATTCTTATTTGTGCATCCTCCTTTCCTTTCCTCGCGTCTCAGCTCCACCCCCTGTAGGATGTGAGGGAAGGCTGCAAGGAAAGAAAAGAAGGACGGAGGAATCGAATGAAAGATTTTTTATACATTGGAATACTTGAGCGTCACTTCACAGCGTCATCAGCTGCGCTCAAAGGATCTGCCCTTATGTTGTTGAAGTTTGGTTATTTAAGAAATTAATAAATAATAATAAAGCAAGATACCCTGTTGAAATATGTGAGATGCGTGGTTTATAAAAACTGCAAAGGTAAAGTATAAATTAAAATGATTGTGACCGATGTGAAGGGGGAGGAGAAGTTATATGTGCGTCGATGTGCGTACGTTTAGTCGATAAAACACTTCTGCAAAGGATTCACCTGTGCATCCTCGCTCATGACTCCTCAGGAAGCCTCCTCATTCCTCAATCCTTGCCTCCTCGCGGTACAATTAGAGAATTGAGATGTCCTTCAAGATGGCTAAGCTCGATAAGTTTCCGGGTCATAGGATGGAGGACGGAGGAGAGAGGAGACGAGGAGGGATATTGAAAAGCACCCATTGTTTTCTAAAAATATTGCATAATGGATCACTTTAAAAGAAAAAAAATATATATTACTTGGGAAATATAGATTTGAATGTTGAAGAAAACTACCAGGTTCAGCATTTAACCATTGTGCATCCGTATAGATATTTTTGTCTTTTTCAGGTTTGTTTTGTTTGATCATTTTTCCTATTTTAATGCCAACTGCATACATTTTGGCACAAGTGGGTATTTTTATTTGAATATTTACTATTCCACCCCCATTTCCTTTTATAAATCTATTTTACAATAGGTACACAAAATAGTTACACTTAGGACCACAAGGACAAAAATGTCCACATTGAAACCCATTAAAACTGCAATTGTTATTCCCAGGGCCATTTAAGTATGAAATGATGAAGTCTTTATAGGCTTTCATTCTGTTGGCAAGGCTTTATAATGAAAAGTTTTACTATTTTTTACCAGATGGTGCCATTTTCTCTAAAGCAAACACTCGCTTTATTCCTATTTTCTGCTTCGATATATTATAGAGCAAATTGGATAAATCATGCCGCTATAATTGTGTGGGTGTGTTGGTATGGTGTGTGAGTTTGTGCGCGCGTGTGTATGTAATATTTGAGAGGGAAAAAAAAAACTCTACTGTACTGAAATCACAAATCCAACCACTGTGTATCAGTGGAGCTTTGCAGGCATCTAAATTTGGTACTGCACCCAAACAAAATCTTACTGAAAGAAAATTTTTCGAGATATCAACCTCAAATTTTGAACACAATTTGTTTAGATATATGGCTTTGATTCTCTAACAGTTTTGGAGTTATTAAATATATATTTTATATAAAACAATGTTCATAAATCATTTTCATAAACTTAAACCTCTGTAACATTTTTTTGGTTTCACTTTTTTAACTGTTGTTTTTTTTTACTTCAATCAGCCAAGGATCTTCTTTAAAATGAGACCAAATTTAAGTCTGTGCTCCAAAGCTTCAGGTTTTTTGGGTTTGTTTTTTTTTGTTGCCCTCTAAGGACCTCAGAGTAACTTTTTTCAATTGATGCACAAGGGTTAATTATGTCAATCAACTCTACCAATTCACATAAACTTAAGTTAATTAAATTACACTACATTTTAAATGTAAAAAAAGGCTATATATATATATATATATATATATATATATATATATATATATATATATATATATATATATATATATATATATATATATATATATATATATATATATATATATATATATATATGTGTGTATATATTATTTAAATAAGTATAAGCAGCATTTATATACTTCCACACTGGTAATGAAGGTCAACTGGTCAGGGTCCTTCGTCCTTTAAACCTTTTGTAAATTAATGTCTTTCATTTACAAAGCTACTTGTATCATACCCCCATTGTTACACATATGGCTTAAACCTAGTCCCAGATTAAAATGCAGTATTGAACTGCTTTAACTGAAAGCAACTTGCACTGACATATTTTAAAATATGTCAGTGCCATTGTTTTGTCTCAAGATGCACACCACCGGTAATGTCTTTTTTTCTATGGCATGTTTATAAAAGCTACTTAAATGTCCTAATTGAACGAAGGCCTAATTCTGGCTTAATCTAAGCCCTGTCTGTGAAACCAGGCCTTAGATTCTGTACTGCTTTTCGCTCTTATTTATCATAAAGCACAAAATCGTGAAAGCTGATTGACAGTGGAAAAACACAGACACAGTGACACGCTGTGGTGCGAACATGTTGTTTAGCTGTGTTTTAGTCACACTGCCAGGCACAGCATGTCTAAAAGGCTTGTGTATGAAAAGGTTTAATAAGCATCCCCAGCTAATGATAAGGACTCTCTGTGGTGGTCATACATGCAGCATTTCATCAGCAAACCACATCATGTTGAGTGAAATAAGGCATAGCATTAAACTGGTTTCACATGCAGGCACTGCCTGCAGAGTTAAATACCCTTAGTAACCTTGAATAATATGAACATACACATAACACTGTACTTCAAGCTAACATAACATTAGCTGCTATTACATTAGGTCAGATTCCACATGGTGCCAGGAAATCATTGACAATTTTACTCACTCTGTGCCTGTGGACACTGGAGAACATTTCTGACAAGTGTTTCCACAGATTCTTTTTTGCAGTATGGGTACCACCGTACACCCATTATATTGCTCTCTGGCCCATGGACAGCAGAGGAAAAGTGGAAAAAGGAAATACAAAAATAGCATAAGGACAGCTGTGCCTCATCAACACTGATCAGCAGCTTCATAAGGTGAGAAAGTACTCCAAGTCTTTTTCAGCTTTAGAAGTCTAACCTGAGCCGCCTGACACCTCACGCCCACCCGGCTTGCCATCATCACAACGCACCTGACTTCAACATAGCGCCTAGGAACCTTGTGCATACTATTCCCTGGCCTTGACAAAGGCACTAGAGACTCTGTCATGTGAATTTTTATTTTAAAGTGGCTCTCCTGGGCATTTTCACTCCTTGTGCTCATTTTCATTCCCTGCCACATTATGTAATACAAAAGCTGATTTCTCCAGTGCCTTAAGGACTTTCAGCTCTCTCTTTAAGTATAATTAAAGAGATATACTACAGGTCTCCTGATTTAAAAATGTCATTACTAGTGTTACCCCATTTCTACGGCCAAAAATGAGAATTATGCTAGTAATTTCTGGACATCACTTTTTCTTTGATGTCATTCAAATGAATGTTTAACGCCTTGGAGGAAACGGCACTGAGAAAAAGTGTTCAGCTGCGGAAAAATCCTTTTTTCAATAAAACAAAAAAGCACCAGATAGAGCAGATCAGGTACACACAGTGTTGCAACAAATAAAAAAAAGTATATACCGGTATATAGGCCTATATCTTTCAATTTTGTTAGTAAAGTTTCCTATAAATTGCATCATTCTCGTGTCAAAGAATAGACTTTCCCTGTCTATGAAGCTCCAGGGGCATTTACTATACACTTAAAGGCGATGATTCACAGGGCAACTTTTTGAGCAATGTTGCTGGGCAATCTTGCCAAGCGATTGTTGCTTGGGAACTTTCCTATTGAAAATGGGCAATAAATTTCTATCTGGATAATTTAGATCAGTCGTGGGCCCCGTGTCTCGTCTGGTTGCCCGTTGACGGCAACATTGCCCAGCAACATTGCTCAAAAAGTTGCCCTGTGTATCATCACCTTAACAGTTAAAAGATGTTACTTATTAAAGCAACTTGGTAACATGGCATCCCATCTTAAAGACCAGAAAAACTATTTGCCATAGCAAAATCCCATTTCTGTGATGCTATACATCACTGAAAAAAAAAAAAAAACAAGAATAGGAAGGTTAATGCACTGTTCACACACGCTGCTAGAGGGCGTTGCTAGTTGTGGTTGTAATAGTAATGTGCTTTACTACCACGTCAATGTTTTTTAAAGGTACCCTACATGCATAAAACAAAACTGCATGGATTTTGCAAAACAACACTGTGCTGATGCATATGACCCTTCACAATAGATAGGCTAATGTTTTACACAGAAATCTGTTAGAGAGCTATTGAGAGTGAGGAGTCACGTGCCGATTTGGCGCCGGTCGGCCATGATGGTAGGAGACGCTATCGGTTGCCAGGGGCAACGCCTTCAGAACTTCACAGAGGTGCGACTAAACATTCCAGAAATAGCGAAAGAGAGACAGCGCAGCTTAGTATTTGTTTACATTTTAGCGATACGCCACAGTTTCTTTGGAAGATATGGAGAAGGAAGAGAAATGAAAGGGGTTCTATCGAGAGAGACTAAATAACATTGCTAGCCAGCTGTATTTAGAGAAACTGCTTGTCAATAAACTGACAGCAGCAACAGCGAGCAAAGCATGTGAAAAATCTTGTGAATATTCACTCTAATTGCTAGTTCAAGTTTGGTTGAAGGCTGCAGTTTGTCCGGTCAGAACAATGATGTCTCACTCAGGTTATATTCCAAATCGTAGGTTTATTAAATGTGCATAGATGTGTGGTTCTGTGAATACAAAATACAGATATAAATATATAAACGTATATAAACCACAAACAATATAAATAAACTTATTTGGTAAAATACTGACGAATAGCGGTGAAATATAACACAATACAATCTCTATGATGATATACTTGAAAAAGTGGGACTGGATGTGTGTGCGCTAACGCTGTGCACGAGCTGTGCACGAGCTGTGCATGCGAGCCTGGCTACTGCTACATGTGCGGTCGAACCGAGATGTAAACAACTGAGCGCATGCGCGCGACCTGAGATACAACCGTGCATTGGTGATTATAAGGAATAAATTTAACTATTATACGAATGACATCAATATAAATGGAATGGCAGTAATGTCACAGCAGTAGAATATAATTAAGTAAACAACCTTAAATGTAAACACAGCTACAGGCGGATTAGCATGCGCTGAGAACGTTCAACAATTATGTGATTACTTACAGTGTGATGCACGCACACGCACAATCGATAAAACTCCTCCGATTTGGGCTAATGCACTATATTTCACTCTACAAACTATATACAGTATCCAGCCGATCTCCTTTTCCCTTTATTATCCGTCTACTCTCTTCCCCTTCACTTCGCGAACTCCCGTGGAAAGTTTGGAACAGTCCATTTCTCGCTGAATGACAGGGGTGACTGGGAGAGTCCATGTGCCAAAGGGGAGCACTTTCTACAGCCGCCCCCAAATTCACAGTGTGAATTTGCCAACTTCAAGTGACTTTGCTACTTTAAATCTAAAGCTAGTCGGGAAGAGAGGGCAGACAAATAATTTTGGCTACAGGTCGGGTGTAAGTTTTGCCGTTAACCTGTATTTCCGCAGATCTGACTCTCTTGTCCAACCCAGCAAATACCTAAACAATTATCCCTACGGGCCAAAGAGCGCGGGGCAGTTGTTGGTCCACGATCATGACTGTGTCACCGACTTGCAGGTCAGCTTCTTCAGTCCTCCATTTCTGTCTGATTTGGAGGTTGGGTAGGTAGTGCTGAATAAAGTGCCTCCAAAAGTGGTCAGCCAAGAGCTGGCTATGTCTCCATCTCTTACGGCTCAGGAGTTCAGAGTTTTGGTATACCACTTGCGGTAATGAGGCATCTCGCCGCCCCATCAACAAGATGTTTGGAGTAACTGGATCTGGATCCGCGATGTCCGAAGAAGTGTAGCCAATGGGTTTGGAGTTGAGGATTCCTTCTATTTCTATGAAGACAGTTCTCAGCACTTCTTCTGTGACTGTCTGGCTGCCAATTGTGACGTGAAGTGCAGCCTTTAAAGAACGAATTTCTCTCTCCCAACATCCACCGAAATGGGGTGAACTGGGTGGATTAAAGATGAATCTTATTTGTTGGCTGGCGAGTTGGGCTTGAAGCTCAGGATGAAGGGCAATGAATGACTCTTTCAGTTCCCTTTCTCCTCCTTTAAAGTTGGTGCCTTGGTCGGACAGGAGCTCAAAGGGTTTACCACGCCTGGAGATGAATCGTCGTAAAGCCATCAAGAAGGAATCTGTGTCAATGCTGGTGAGTATGTCAATGTGGACTGCACGGGAAGTCATGCATTTGAAGATGATTCCCCATCTTTTCTCATTCCTGCGTCCCACCTTTATAGTGTAAGGTCCAAAGCAGTCCACACCTGTTGAATAGAAGACAGGTTGATGGATCCTCAATCTGGCAGGTGGGAGGTCCGCCATTCTTGGTGGATGTGGTTGTCCCCGCCATCTCTGACACTCTGCACATTGTCGTTGATGGTTTCTGACTGCAGCCCGTCCCCGTATCACCCAGTATTTCCTCCGAAGTTCAGCAAACACCCTATCTGGTCCTGGGTGATGTAGCCGATCATCATAGTCCTTGATCACCAGTTTGGTAGTTGGATGAGACGAGTCGAGGACAATAGGATGTATTGTATCTTCCTCTAGCTGGCTGATCTGACGGAGACGACCGCCAATGCGCATGAGTTTGGTGTCCTCATCAAATTCCGGGGCTAAGCACAACAAGCGACTATTTTTTGGCAAAGATTTACCTGCTCTGAGGAAGGATAGTTCGTCTGGAAATGTATCAGTTTGGCTCTGATGGAGTACTGCCCGTTCTGCCTCTTTGTAGTCATCTGCTGTTGGGTTATCAGTGGCCGCCCCATTGGCATGCTGGATGTAAGCCTTCAGTAACTCTGGAAGAGTATGGTATTTCTGTGGATCAGGAGTAGATGGAGTGGAGATTGATAGGCCAATGAAGATTGGTTTTCTCAGTTCACTGTCCTGATCAATGGTCGTAAACGGTGGCATCTCCGGCCAGTGGTCAATTGTCTGTCTGAGGAATTTTGGCCCCTTATTCCATCTGCTTTCCTGGCCTATGTCACACAGCAGTTTTCCCTTTGTGATGTCATCTGCGGGGTTCTCCTTTGATGGCACGTATCTCCAGTTATCAGACTCCGTGAGTTCCTGGATTTCTGCCACTCTGGTGCCTACGAAAACTTTAAAACGACATGAGTGTGACAGCAGCCAGGTAAGGACTGTTGTGGAGTCAGACCACAGAGTGACGCTGTGGATGGGCAAAGTTAGCTCTGTCTTCAGAACTTTTGCGAGTTGTGCACCTTTGAGTGCTGCACATAACTCCAACCGTGGAATGGTTTGCTGCTTTTTTGGGGCTACCCGAGATCTACCGGTTACAAAGGCTACTTCCACTCTACCTTCCAGGTTTTCAGTTCGTAAGTAGGCCACGGAACCATAGGCTCGCTCTGAAGCGTCACAGAAAATGTGGATCTGCCTCATGCTGGTAGGCTGATCCAGTTCTTTACTGCAGTAAGCCCTCGGCAAAACAACGTGCTGTAAACCATTCAGCTCACTCTCCCATGCTTTCCACAAGTTCAACAGATTCTCAGGCAGACGGGAATCGTCCCACTCTCTTTTCTTGTCCCATAACTTCTGTACGATCACCTTGGCCCGTGTTGTGAATGGCACAATATAACCTATCGGGTCATACTGGCTAGCGAGGATATGATATATGCTCCGCATAGTTGGAAGTGGGTGGTCTGTCCGCCGCTGCTTATAGGAGAGAGTGTCTGATGAGCAATGCCAGTGTAACCCAAGAGTTGACTCTTGTGCATCTTGATGACCTTGGCTGAGCCACTGGATGCTGCTTTGAGATCGAGCATCAGCTGGCAGGTGGTCGATGACTGATGGATCATTGCTCGACCATTGTCTTAGGTCAAAGCCTCCGGAAGATAAGAGACTGCGGAGTCTGTCTACAAGACCTTTCGCTGTCTCACTTGAGGTGAAGCTCTGAAGGCAGTTGTCAACATAGAAAGATTTCTCTACTGAGAACTGTGTGTCTTCAGACTCACTGTGATCCAGGACGTGCTTCTGTAACGCGTATGTTGCGCAGCAAGGACTGCACGTTGTTCCGAATGGAAGTACTTGCCATTCATACCCGTCCGGTGCCTTGTCTCTCTGAAGATTTCTCCAAATAAATCTCAGTAGTGGTTTGTCCTCAGGCAAAAGGCGTACCTGGTGGAACATCCCACGAATGTCACTACTAATGGCGATGGAATGTTCTCTGAATCGCAGAAGAACTGACAGAAGAGAAGGACTAAGTGGTGGACCAGGGAGCAAGTACTCGTTCAGGTTGTGGCCTTGGTAAGCAAACGAACAGTTGAAGACAACCCTTTTCTTTCCATTATGCTCCACCAAATGATGTGGAATGTACCAGCTCTCTTTGGAACAGTCCACCTGCTCAGGAGTGAGTTTTGTGATGTAGCCAGCTTGCTGTAACCTGACTATCTCCTCTTGGTAGGCCGCCGCTTGATCAGGATTCTTGTTCAGCCGATTCTCTATTCCCCTTAATTGTGGCAGGACAGCTTCTTTAGGTGCATGTAGACATGGCATATCTTTGGCACGTAGAAGAGGGGTCGCATAGCGCTGGATTCTGTTAACATTCACTCTCACGGTTTTGTCCTGGAGAAGTTGGATGGACTCTTTGTCTTGTCTAGACCTTGTCAGTACCTTCTCGTTTCGATATGGAAGAATGTCCATTTTCCACAGTTTCTCCACATTCGCATAAAGGTCGTTAGTGGGCCGTAAGCTGGTGAAAAGACATTGCTGTGGGGAAAGTCTGCTGGTTAGTTCTTGTGCTGGTCCCTGTAGTGTCCATCCTAGGCGTGTTCTCACAGCCGCAGGGCCACCAGGTGGACCCAGTCTGACTGGTTCTATGGGTGTGATGAGATGAGGGCAGTCAGAACCGATGAGAACTACTGGTTTCACTTTGTGAAGGTGCTGTAGTGGCAGGCCTGCAAGATGCTTGTACTTCTTCTGGAGTACCTTGACGGGATGCGTGTGCTCTGCTAAACCCAGGCTGTTGGCTGTGAATGCGCTCCGTATCATGAAAGCCTTGCGAGGGTTAGCCACTGAAGACACAGTAAAGGTCACAGCCGCCCCGTGAAGGGTCTGTGTATCTTGCCTGACTGTACGGAGAACTAAGTCCTCTGGCTGACCCTTCAGATTCAACTTCTGCACAGCTTCATGTAGGATGATGGTCCGCTCTGACCCATCATCGAGGATTGCATATGCCTCCATGGATTTGTTGCCGTTTCGGAGCAGAACCTTAGCCACCTTCAGCAGAATTTTATTGTCACAGGTTGGACGATCCACATACAAGACTGCACTGGCTGGAACCGATTCTTCTGTGGCTCTGCTCTGGTCATTTACATCATGTAAGGCCAGCAAGTGCTTTCTGTTACAAGATGGACAGAGGGCTTTCAGTGTGCAATTGGCAGCATGATGACCACGCCCACAGCGCCAGCATCTATTTTGGCCTTTAATCCAATTCACCTTCTGCTCTTTGTTGAGTAACTTAAAGTTCTCACAGCCACTCAGAAAATGTCTGTTGTTGTCGCAGAATGGACAGTAAACATTCACCCCTTCTCTCTTAGCAGCAGTTGGTTTGGGTGGATAAACTGGTGATGCTGGGCTGGCCTTTGGTTTCTCTGTACCAAGGAGGATGGTAATGGGTTTGCGGGGCTGTCTAGAGTCTCTCCTCATCTCCCTCCTCGGCACTGTCGAAACTCTAGACTGACTGGTATAGTCAGTGTGGTCATCCTGAACTTGTAGCTCGTACTCAAGCCAGTCCGCAAAGTCCAATAATGTGGGGATAGTGACATGAAGAGGATGAGTGTACCTCTTGAAACTGGACCTGAGATCATGTGGCAGTTTGCTCATCAGTCTGGACACATGTGATCCACACTCCAACTCGACATTGCCTTTCTGACCCAGCTGTTCCAACATACTGACCAGGGAACGCACTTGGAGTCCGAACATGCGAAACGTTTTCACATCTCCACTTCGAATGTTTGGTCCATCCATCAGTTCTGCAATGCGTTGTAAGGCTAGCTGATGTGGCTGGCCATACATTTTATTGAGGGCTCTCATGGTGTTTGTGAAAGGAAAGTTTGAGTTACTGTATGAGTCTGCCACAAGTAGGGCTTCCTCCAACTTAAAATGGTTAGTGAGGATCTGATATTTGAATCGCTCTGTTGCATCCTCAGGCAAAATGTTCTCCAATGCTATTCTCAGTCGAGAGAACTCCCTAGGATCAGGGGATGTTAGGAAGGGAATGGTTGGAGCAGGGCCTCGGTACATTTTCTCCTGCATTGATGAAGGCTGATAAAACGCTTGTCTGTGGCCTGGATGCGGAGGTGGCATACTGTTATATGCTGTGGTCTCGAACTCTGACTGATAAGCTGGAATGTGTTGGGAGGAACAAGAGTACCTGGGTTGAGGTGGGTCGCTGTAACGCACTTGTGGTGGTACTCTATCATGTATTGAGGAGGAAATGTCCATGTTTCTGAAATCCTCAGCTAATCCAAGGCGCTCATCTATTGTAGCTGGGCACAGCTCCCTAATGGCCGTAGGCGGCGTTGGGGGGGGTTTCTGTGGGGCTGGAGTAGGACGGAACCGTTGTGGAGTCTCGGGGCTCACCACAGGAGGCAAGGGACCTGGAGATAGCACTGGTAAAGTCACTGGCCTAGAGGGGGCTCCCCTTTCTGCCTTAAGATTTTGAAGTTCGTGATGTAACATGGCATTCTGTTGTCGCATCTCCTGTAATGCTGAAATAATCTCTGGAAGCTGGCTGGTTTGTAGCCGCAAGTCAGCGTTCTCGCGTTTCATCACCTGCAGCATGGCTGTAAGCTCTGCTTCCTCTTCTACTCGCCCATCGGATCTTTCACTTTGCCATTCATCTCTCAGTGTCCACTTATCCTGATCTAACTCTTGACTGACGGTAGAAGACGATCGGGTCTGTGCTACCATACTTGGTGACTGGACTCTGTTATGGCTGAGGTCTGGGAATGGCTGTCGATGTGGCAATGGCTCACCAAGCTCATAATCCACTAAATGAGTTGGTGGGTTGATCTGTCTTCGTGGACGCACAACAGGCGCTTCTCTCTTGGGTTGAGACATCTCTGTAGCAATTCAACACTCCGGCTCGAAGGACCATGAAAAATCTTGTGAATATTCACTCTAATTGCTAGTTCAAGTTTGGTTGAAGGCTGCAGTTTGTCGGGTCAGAACAATGATGTCTCACTCAGGTTATATTCCAAATCGTAGGTTTATTAAATGTGCATAGATGTGTGGTTCTGTGAATACAAAATACAGATATAAATATATAAACGTATATAAACCACAAACAATATAAATAAACTTATTTGGTAAAATACTGACGAATAGCGGTGAAATATAACACAATACAATCTCTATGATGATATACTTGAAAAAGTGGGACTGGATGTGTGTGCGCTAACGCTGTGCACGAGCTGTGCACGAGCTGTGCATGCGAGCCTGGCTACTGCTACATGTGCGGTCGAACCGAGATGTAAACAACTGAGCGCATGCGCGCGACCTGAGATACAACCGTGCATTGGTGATTATAAGGAATAAATTTAACTATTATACGAATGACATCAATATAAATGGAATGGCAGTAATGTCACAGCAGTAGAATATAATTAAGTAAACAACCTTAAATGTAAACACAGCTACAGGCGGATTAGCATGCGCTGAGAACGTTCAACAATTATGTGATTACTTACAGTGTGATGCACGCACACGCACAATCGATAAAACTCCTCCGATTTGGGCTAATGCACTATATTTCACTCTACAAACTATATACAGTATCCAGCCGATCTCCTTTTCCCTTTATTATCCGTCTACTCTCTTCCCCTTCACTTCGCGAACTCCGGTGGAAAGTTTGGAACAGTCCATTTCTCGCTGAATGACAGGGGTGACTGGGAGAGTCCATGTGCCAAAGGGGAGCACTTTCTACAGCATGATTTAAAAAGCAACACATAAGACCATAATATGAGGCATTGAGTTTGGACATAAACACGATCAGATAAGGGAATTTGTATGGGGAAAATTTAACTGAATATATTCCTTCATATAGCCAGTGAGTTTTTTTTTGCGGTCCGACTTGCTCTGATGTCATGCTGACGTATGTCAAAAAACTCTCGCGACGCGACCGCAAGGCGCACGTGTCGGATTCTGCAGTCACGCGCAGTTGCTCTCCACCGACTGCGCTGATCAAAAGCATGATCATAAACGACTTGCTGACGACACAGCTTAATGCTCAATGGTTTAAACAAACGTAATGTATTGTTCTCTTTTAAAATGTTTGATTTTAAAACTCTGATATCATGTTTTATGTGTATACATTATGTGTGGATATTCTCAAACTCTCTGACAGTGCGATCTATGTGATGTAATGATGTAAAGAAAAAATGATTGATAAACACGTAGGCCTATTTAAAATGGAATTAAATAAGTAGGCTATCCTACTTTGGGTGTCTTGTTCATTATATTCATTTTCATATAAAAGCAACAAAATTTAAATTACATCCAGTTTATTAGCAACACCATGCACGGGCGTGAATCCCGTGAATCCCGCGATATCAGTCTTTGATCTCACAGGTGTCAGATCCACTGCGAGAAGAGAGATCTGTCCGTCTTGCCTGCGCTTTTTTCACTCCTCCTCTCACTGCAGCCGCCTACTCTCGACTACATTTCAGGCGAGGCAAGGCGCATCTCAAACAAGCCTAAAATCATTGAGGTCAAAATAAGGAGCAACTTTTCTCTACGGATATGACGACACACGGGCGATATGTAATTTAGGCCTACGTAATTTGTTAAAGCAAAAACCTTTACTGTCTATGGCAAAAACCAGAGCCGTTAAATATGAGAGTTGCGACACACTTTGATCTCGCCGCCACGTGGTCACGTGGTTCATGTAGCTCTACATAGTTCCAAACAAATCCGCGTTGCCAATGATTTTTAAAGCGGGGCAGACAGCAGCAGCTATATTTGCAGCAATAATCGGTAAATATTGACGCATAATGTACATTGATTATTACGTTGACACTTAAATGACTTGGATAATATAATTTTTTTTTCTGGGGAGTAGCAGAAACACAGCATTAATACGTTTTTGTGTTTATTTAGGAGGGAAATGGGGTGCTCCCATAACGTAGAATACAACTACCATTTGCAGCAAATTTCTGTAAATATGATGGAGAGTGTGGTCAGTTTGAAATTAAACTGGAGATATGGTTACTGAGTGGAATGATTCATAACATTAACGTTACTGTTAACGGGATTAACTTCAGTAGGCTATACATTTACATACAGTAGCTACACAGTACATCGTATGCATGTATTTGTGTGCGTTCTGATGAATGGTTTGGTTTGAAAGGATGTAGGGGTACATTAGCCATAACGTTACTTAAATGAATCCTAAAACGTTAATGTTAGATCGTATTTATAATTATTTCACTCAGTAACCATCTCTCCAGTTACACACACACACACACATATATATATATATATATATATATATATATATATATATATATATATATATATATATATATATATATATATATATATATATATATATATATATGCATACTCTACCAGCCAAAAGTTTTGGATCAGTAGGCTAAGATTTTTAATGTTTTTAAAATAAGTAATCTCTTCTGCTCACCAAGGCTGCAAATTGCAATTTATTTGATTAAAAAAAAATGTATTTTTTAAATATGACAATTAAAAATAACTATTTTCTAGTGTCACATGATCCTTCACAAATCATTCTAATATGTGGATTTGATGCTCAAAAAACATTCATTATTACGATCAATGTTGAAAACAGTTGTGTACAATTATTTCAGGATTTTTTGATGAATAGAAAGTTCAAAAGAACAGTGTTTATTTGAAATAGGATCTTTTGTAACATTATAAATGTCTTTACTGTCACTTTTGATCAATTTAATTCATCCTTGATGAATAAAAGTATTGATTTACTTAACTTTTATGTCAATAAAGCCTTTGAATTGAATACATTTTGTTGTGTTTTGAATTTTGGAGGGAATGGGTTAGTGAAGTGTTGGTCACGTAAGATATAGCTGCAATTAACCTATTATCTTCCAATAAACATTAACTAAAACTGGCTACATAAAATATAACTACTGACTAGATTCACGAGAGGTCGGCTAATGTGTGTAAAAGTAAAAAAATACAGTAATTTCATTAATTTACCAGCGAGCGTACTTCGGAAACACTGAAAATGAATGGGGTTCAATGCTGGAACTATCAGTGTTTGGAACTATTGGCTGCTCCACGACACGCGTTACTTCCGCATTCCAAAGTTCCTATGGCAGTCTATGGGAGTGTCGCAACTCTGTTTTTCAACGGCTCTGGCAAAAACCATCCCGACAGGTCTAAAATATAAAAATATATTTTAGACAGGTCTAAAATATAAATCACCATAGTAAATCACGGTCAAAGACAAAAGGATTGATGACTGACTCGTTTTTGATCTTGTTAAATTGTTTGTAATGTTAGTGAAATAAATCAGAGAATGCGAGATAAATAACAAAACAACAGCAACAACACAGAATAAAAGTTAACTTTTGGGCGGTTACATTAATTTGAAAATATTTAGAATCGGTAAGTTTCTTATTTGCTTCGATGTCATGTGAATAGGTTTATACAGCGAAAAAAATAATAGAAATGTGTCCCTGTAACACACTTTCCACATTTTGATTTTAAATATAGGCTACATAATATAGGCCTACCTTGACCTTAAATATAGGAAGATCGCGATTGATGTTGTTACGTTGTTTAGTGAACGCTATTAACAAAACATCTTAAATTATAAAAATAAATTATTGTGGTATAACTGTCTGTACTGCCCACTATTTTACGATTCAAAATACTACAGCGACAGACACTATATCATTTGCATCAGATACACATCAAACAGCAACTATCAAAACGAGAGATATCGACATTAAAAAAGTAATGAATACATACCAAATCATGTTCATTTATAAGGACCAGGCCTCAGTAAATACCCAGCTAACAATTTTATGTTCTGGGAACGTTAGTTTTTGGTTCCCAGAACGTTCTGGGAACGTTCCCAGAATGTTCCCTATTGGTTCTCCAGGAAAGTTTTCTTAACGTAAATAGAACGTCCCCTTAAGGTTAGGGGAACGTTCCGGGAACCTATTCGGAAAATGAAACCTAAAAAAACCTGCAGGGAACGTTCTGGGAACGTTCCCTTAACCTAAAAAGAACCTACAGGGAACGTTCCTGGAACGTTCTTGTTTGGTTCCCAAAAAATAACCAAATGGGAACCAAATGGGAACCATACGGGAAAGTTAGGGGAACGTTCTGTGTTTGCTGGGTAACGTCCATTAGGTTTTTTTTTTTTGTATTACAAACGAATGATCCTTTATGTTTACTTTCCACTAAATGATATGATATGATGAGCATTGCGGTCAATTCCTCCAGAAAGCCAGAGGGTGAAACGCATTATATCAGTCTTATGAAATGTGCTGTTTTTGTTTTGTTTTTTAAGGTAGATGTTCAACAATACCTAAAAACAATACTAAGTTAGAAAAAATAATAAAGCTGTAAATGTATTAATATTTGAAAATATTTGAATATTTTTTTTATATTTAATTTTAGTTTATGATCTTTTTGTTTTGTTTTTCAATCGCTAACAAGCGCTTGCCCATACTTCAGATACTTTTTCTGAACTCTTAACACAGACTCACACCTACAAAACACAATTGGCCAAATGGATAATTTTCTTCTCAAAAACAGATTATATACTAACTCTTTATATAATCTGATTATATACAGATTATATACTAACCTATATACTAACTCTTCATTTCAAAATAGAACACATCTTTCGCACACACTAACTTTACCAAAACACTGGAAATCTGACTCAAAATGAAATTATTCTGTCAAAGAATAACACTTGTTTTCACTTCACAAGGTACATGCAGTCAATCAAAATACACCAGGTTTCAAAATACTGGCTATTGTTGACATTACAAAAACTGCATAGACTTTTATGTTTCAGTTCTCTTTCATAGGTTCACTCAACGCTGCGGAAAGCGCAGTGGGATATTCTCTGAATGTGCCGATTGTCTGAAGCCTTATAGAATCACGCCAATTCATTGGCTGATGGCGTCCGCGCGATATGGCTCCGCCCCGACGCTCTTACGTCGCATCATTACATATTCGCGCGCGCGTCATCTGCTCCTCAGATTTCTCTACCTTCAAAACGAAGCGGTCACGTTTGCCCTTCGCTCGTGATTTTTCTGAGCTACAAATACATCAAGGATTATTCTCAGCGCTTCTGCGACTGTTCAAGTGGAACTCTGTTTCTCCTTACGGTGAAGTTGCCATGGATTACAGACGCTGTACTCCGCCATGTGCTTGTTACATCGCTAACGACGACCCACACAGTAAGTGCGTTAAATGTTTGGGTTTTTCACATGCGCGTGAGGCAGTTATAGGATCGTCTAAGTGCAAATTCTGTGAAAATTTGTTGCTCAAAACCCTCAAATCGCAGCTCGCGGTCTTTGAGAGGGAATCATTCGTCTCCCCCTGTCGCGCTCCCGAGGCCTCTCGAGGATCCGCGACTTGGGGTTCGGATGTAGAGCTTGAGGATGTGGAGTTCGAGCAGACGAGCCCCGCTCTTTCTCTCCCTCCTTCCCCTCGGCACGCGCGAGGCATGCCAGTCAAATTTTCACACGATTATTTGCGCCCCAGCCCGGGAGCACGCGACGCGGTTTCTTTCGGGCTGGAGGATATACTTTTTACCGAGGCTTCCGACTCCGAGAATTTCGGGCCTACTCTCGCCGACGAGGTTATCCCGCCGAGTGGCCAGGAAGCGCGGCCTACTGCGGCTTACGCGGAGCTCGTTGACGTGCTTTCGCGCGCTACGGAGAAGCTCACTATTGATTGGCCTGACGAGCCACGTGAGTCTCAGTCGTCGAAACTCGACGAAAGGCTTCTCAGTGGCCCTAATTCTAGGCCTCAACGGAGGAAGCTGCCATTTTTCAGTGATCTGCATCATGAGATCTCCAGATCCTGGAAGCAGCCTTTCTCTTCGCGCCTCACTAATGCGGCTGCTGCTGATTTCACCAACCTGGTAGGCTCTGTGGAACAGGGCTATTCCGCCATTCCGGCGATTGAGGAAACTTTAGCCGACCATCTTGCTCCGTCGTCTGCGCCGTCCTGGAAGTCGCGCCCCCTCCTCCCCTCTAAAGCATGTAGGACTACTTCCTCTCTCGTTGGGAAATTCTACATGGCGGCTGGGCAGGCAGGCATGACCCTGCACACTATGGCCATTCTTCAGGCCTACCAGGCGGACGTCCTGAAGGATATGGACAGGGCGACGGCGTGACCCCTGAAGCGGTCAAGGAGCTTCGTAAGGCCATTTAGCCTTAAGAGCCACCAAGCATACCGCACGTGCTATAGGTCGCTCTATGGCTGGTTCTGTTGCGGTGGAGCGCCACTTGTGGCTTAATCTCACGGAAATCCGTGACAAAGAGAAGGTTTTCCTCTTGGACGCCCCCATTTCTCAAACGGGGTTGTTTGGTGAGGCGGTCAACACAGTGGTTGAGAAATTCCGCTCCTCCAAATCCCAATCGGCTGCGTTCAGACAGTTCATGCCCAGAAGGGCTAGACAGTTCATGCCCAGAAGGGCTAGAACATGGATTCCGTTCTCATGCAGGCCCGCTTGGCCCCTGCACGGATTTCCAGCTTGACGGCATGCTTGGCTCGTTTTTTGCTAGGCCATCATGTGTCTGTGGGCACCTGCCGCAGGATGCTGGGCCTTATGGCCGCGGCCTCCTCCGTGCTACCGCTGGGCCTACTCCACATGAGACCCTTCATGTGGTGGGTGAAACTCTCAGGGGTTCGACCCTCCGGGTCAACCCTTCGCCTACTGAAGGTATCGCGCAGTTGCTTTCGAGCCCTTTCAGTTTGGGACCCTCTTTTTTTTCGGAAAGGGGTCAGCATGGGTGCGGTATCGCGTCGCCAGATGATTACGACGGATGCCTCTCTCACCGGCTGGGGAGCGGTTTTCGAGGGCAGATCAGCGTGTGGGGTCTGAACCGGAGAGGCTCTCTCTTGGCACATAAACTGCCTGGAGTTAAGGGCCGTTTTTCTGGCTCTGCTTCATTTCCTCCCTCTTCTGGAGGGTCACCATGTCATTGTCAGAACAGACAACATGGCAGTGGTGTCTCATGTGAACCGGCAGGGAGGTTCTCGGTCGCGCACCCTAGACAGGCATGCGCGTCACCTTCTCCTGTGGTCTCAGAGCAGATTCCTATCTCTAAGAGCGGTTCATGTCCCAGGGGTTCTGAACCTTGCATCAGATTTTCTGTCGAGACAGAAACTCAGATCGGGGGAATGGATGTTGAACCGCCAGACGATGGCCCTGATCTGGAAGGTTTTTGGAGAGGCGGAGGTGGACCTCTTTGCATCTCAAGAGTCGTCCCAATGCCCGCTTTGGTTCTCCCTGAGTCCCCCGGCCCCATTGGGGATAGATGCGCTCGCTCACCCTTGGCCAACGCAGAAACTCTATGCCTTCCCGCCCATCAAATTGATCCAGGCGGTCTTGGCCAGGGTGAGAGAGAGCGGAGTCCGCCTCCTCCTGGTAGCTCCGTTCTGGCCATCTCAGCCATGGTTTTCGGAGATAATTCCGCTACTGGAATCTTCCCCTGGAGGATCCCGGTCAGGGAAGATCTGCTGTCCCAGCTACAGGGCAGGATATGGCATCCTCGCCCAGACATGTGGAAGCTGTATGTTTGGCCGATCAGAGGCCGTTAGCATTAAGCTCTGGTCTCCCAACTGACGTTCAGGAGACCATTGCGAGTGCTAGAGCCCCTTCTACAAGGAGATTATATTCTTCAAAATGGAAGGTTTTTGAGACTTGGTGCTTAGCACATGATAGGAGGCCAGTTAACTGCCCTGCTGGTTCAGTACTGGAATTCCTGCAGGAGAAGTTTGCGGCTGGAGCAGCCGCTACCACTCTCAGAGTTTATGTCGCGGCTATTGCAGCGCATAGGGAATCGGATGAGATTCCCCTGGGCAAATTAAGGTTAGTTTCTGCCTTTATGCGTGGGGTGAAGCGCCTGAAACCGGCT
This sequence comes from Tiaroga cobitis, assembly GCA_030578255.1. Lineage (NCBI taxonomy): Eukaryota > Metazoa > Chordata > Actinopteri > Cypriniformes > Leuciscidae > Tiaroga > Tiaroga cobitis. Next base: position 25,829,941 of record CM060602.1, on the reverse strand, counting down.
CGCTCCCCTAGAGTTTCCTCATGGGATCTTTCTGTTGTCCTAGAGGGTTTGACGAAAGCCCCCTTTGAGCCCTTGGAGTCAGCTCCGGAGAGGATTCTGACTCTCAAGGTTTCTCTTTTGTTAGCTTTGTCCTCATTAAAGCGGGTAGGAGACTTCCAAGCTCTTTCTGTTAGCGAGTCTTGCTTGGACTTTGCCCCTGGCCTGGTCAAAGTTTCCTTGAGGCCGAGACCAGGGTATGTCCCCAAGGTTCTTTCCTCAACTTTCCGCTCACAGGTAGTTAACCTTAACGCTTTCCACCCTCCTCCATTTTCGTCTGAGGAAGATAGGAAGCTTAACTTGCTCTGCCCAGTTCGTTCTCTTAAGATATATGTAGACCGCTCAGGCGGTTGGAGGAAATCTAACCAGCTTCTGGTTTGCTTCGGTGCTAGCCGCCGTGGGCTTGCTGCATCAAAGCAGAGGATTTCTCACTGGGTCACAGAGGCTATCTCGTTGGCTTACGGGGTGCGTGGCTTGCCTTCACCTCTTAGCATTAGAGCGCATTCCACCAGAAGTGTAGCATCTTCTCAAGCTCTTTTCAGAGGAGCACTTTTGGAGGATATTTGTGTTGCGGCAGGCTGGTCCTCTCCGCACACTTTTGTAAGGTTCTATAGCTTGGATCTTTACATGACCCCGGGTTCCCAGGTTCTTTCTGTTTGAACTCGTTACGGTCGTTGTCTCTTTTATCTACCAGTCATAAAAAGCGCTCTAGCTTGGCGAGTTTGGTAGTCCGTTTCCACTGCGCTTTCCGCAGCGTTGAGTGAACCTATGAAAGAGAACGTCTCTGGTTACTGGCGTAACCTATGTTCTCTGAATAGGGAACGAGACGCTGCGTTAGCGGTCAAGCTCCTCGCGTTGCTGACAATTTCTTTTCGGCAGAGAAATCTGAGGAGCAGATGGCGCACGCACGAATATGTAATGATGCGACGTAAGAGCGTCGGGGCGGAGCCATATCGCGCGGACGCCATCACCCAATGAATTGGCGTGATTCTATAAGGCTTCAGACAATCGGCACATTCAGAGAATATCCCACTGCGCTTTCCGCAGCGTCTCGTTCCCTATTCATAGAACACAGGTTACGCCAGTAACCAGAGACGTTTTACAGGTATGCAAAACATGCAATCCACTGTTTTTACACCAAATTTCTTGAACTGTATGTCCACATGTACAGTAATGTTCACATTCAAAAGCATTCCAGTAAAAAGCAAATCAGTTATTTTTCCTTTACTGTTTACCACAGGTGGTACAGTAGAAACATGGTATGATAGAACAGAAAAAGTTTTACAGTATTGCTTACAGTGAACAAAATATCCATGAAACACACAATAGCATTCTGAACAAAAAAACAATAGCAAAAATCAGTGAGATGCATCTCTCACTGCTCCTGCATCTCTCACTGCTCCTGCATCTCTCACTGCATCCCTCACTGCAATTCTCCCTGCATCTCTCCCTGCACCTCTAACTGCATCTCTCACTGCATCTCTCACTGCACCTCTCACTGCTCCTGCATCTCTCACTGCATCTCTCACTGCTCCCGCATCTCTCACTGCTCACTGCATCTCTCACTGCATCTCTCACTGCTCCTGCATCTCTCACTGCATCTCTTACTGCATCTCTCACTGCTCCTGCATCTCTCACTGCATCTCTCACTGCACCTCTCACTGCTCCTGCATCTCTCACTGCATCTCTCACTGCTCCTGCATCTCTCACTGCATCTCTCACTGCTCCTGCATCTCTCACTGCATCCCTCACTGCATCTCTCACTGCACCTCTCACTGCATCTCTCACTGCTCCTGCATCTCACTGCATCTCTCACTGCTCCTGCATCTCACTGCATCTCTCACTGCTCCTGCATCTCTCACTGCATCCCTCACTGCATCTCTCACTGCACCTCTCACTGCATCTCTCACTGCTCCTGCATCTCACTGCATCTCTCACTGCTCCTGCATCTCTCACTGCATCCCTCACTGCATCTCTCACTGCTCCTGCATCTCACTGCATCTCTCACTGCTCCTGAATCTCTCACTGCATCTCTCACTGCATCTCTCACTGCACCTCTCACTGCTCCTGCATCTCTCACTGCTCCTGCATCTCTCACTGCATCTCTCACTGCTCCTGCATCTCACTGCTCCTGCATCTCTCACTGCATCTCTCACTGCTCCAGCATCTCTCACTGCATCTCTCACTGCATCTCTCACTGCATCTCTCACTGCATCTCTCACTGCTCCTGCATCTCTCACTGCTCCTGTATCTCTCACTGCATCTCTCACTGCTCCTGGATCTCTCACTGCTCCAGCATCTCTCACTGCTCCTGCATCTCTCACTGCATCTCTCACTGCTCCTGCATCTCTCACTGCATCTCTCACTGCTCCTGCATCTCTCACTGCATCTCTCACTGCTCCTGCATCTCTCACTGCTCCTGCATCTCTCACTGCTCCTGCATCTCTCACTGCATCTCTCACTGCTCCTGCATCTCTCACTGCTCCTGCATCTCTCACTGCTCCAGCATCTCTCACTGCATCTCTCACTGCTCCTGCATCTCTCACTGCTCCTGCATCTCTCACTGCTCCTGCATCTCTCACTGCTCCTGTATCTCTCACTGCATCTCTCACTGCTCCTGGATCTCTCACTGCTCCAGCATCTCTCACTGCATCTCTCACTGCTCCTGGATCTCTCACTGCTCCAGCATCTCTCACTGCATCTCTCACTGCATCTCTCACTGCTCCTGCATCTCTCACTGCTCCTGCATCTCTCACTGCTCCTGCATCTCTCACTGCTCCTGCATCTCTCACTGCTCCTGCATCTCTCACTGCTCCTGTATCTCTCACTGCATCTCTCACTGCTCCTGCATCTCTCACTGCTCCTGCATCTCTCACTGCTCCAGCATCTCTCACTGCATCTCTCACTGCTCCTGCATCTCTCACTGCTCCTGCATCTCTCACTGCTCCTGCATCTCTCACTGCTCCTGTATCTCTCACTGCATCTCTCACTGCTCCTGGATCTCTCACTGCTCCAGCATCTCTCACTGCATCTCTCACTGCTCCTGCATCTCTCACTGCTCCTGCATCTCTCACTGCATCTCTCACTGCTCCTGCATCTCTCACTGCTCCTGCATCTTTCACTGGGCCTGCTCTTCTCCCTGGGCCCCTTGCTCTTACTCTTCCTCGTCCAGACATTACAGTGTTTGTCTTTTTCTGTTTCTGTTTCCAAAAACATCACTCCTCAAAGTCCTAATTTTACTGTATAAGTGTCAATGTAATAGAAAAAAATAACCCCTGCCACTGAGTCTAAGCCAACTGGAATCAGCTGCGGTTGGCCCAATTTACCCAACATAAATAAGCTGTGGGTCAATTATTCAATTGTTTGTTTATTATTTTGCTGAGATATATTGTTTTTTAACTGATGTCATTGCAGAAGCAGAGGTTTTTATATTGTATCTAAGGTTTGGAATATTGTTTTTGCTATTGTGGGATGGTGTGTTAACATTCGCAAATACTACAAAACAATCCATAATTTTGTTGGGAGGTATAGCTTGTCTGTTAAGAAAATGTAAGCATTGTGGAAATGTGTTCACTGACAACATATTGTGTGAAAACGACATGTGAATGGTATGCCACAAAAGACCGATGCTGTGCTAATTGTGTTTAGTTTTGAAAATGTGACAACTGGTTGGACAAACGCTTGTTAGCGACTGAAAAAAACTGTAATATACCCCCAGGTTGTAAATCTTTAATATCTATAGGCCTATAGGCTATGGTAACACAAATTTGGGTTGTTTCTCTTCATGTTCATAAAGTAGAGCTAGAAACGATTTGACAGCCATTCCTCACTGCGAACATCATTTCACCAAGTACAAAATGTCCCTCTGAAACAACATTCCAATTAACCAATCAGATTCAAGGGACAAGTTTACAGTTTATGTCAAGTTTAAGCTTACAGCCAGGTTTAAGGTGCTTCTATTCATCTATCATTTCCCTCTGATTTTAGGGATAAGTTATAGGTTTAGGGAAAGGGTTAGGTTCTAGGATCAACAAAATATGTCTACCCAGCCATATTTTGTATGTTTAGAAAAAAATTTATAATTTGTTCACATATCAATGTGCTTTATCTGTATTATTAACAGTTTGAGTAATTAAGTCGTATGTAGTCAGAGGCACACATGAGTAGAAACCATTTTATATTGGGAATATCATTATACAATCATGAGTTTGTGAATTTTTTTAACAATGAATTTGGAAACTCACACAGCGCAGAAAATGTGTTAATTTAACAGAATGTGTTCTATTTCTATAACTCAAACTTAGCTTTCTTGGAAAGAACAAAGTAATTCATGCCATGCGCTGCTGCTCAACTCTTTTTCTTTTCATATTTTGGCATTCAGATCTTTGATATTTCCCAGTAACATGACCGCTTTGACTTCTCTCTTGCCATCTACGCACTTGCTGTACAGCAACAGAATTGAACAGTTTTGGAGAGAGAAGAGGGATTGTGGATTGAAAAAATTACAAAAAGTTACTTGTGTTACAGAATCCATGATTTGCATTTGTATGTTTATTTAGAGGTAGAAAGCGTTGAATTAATAATATCCTGCATCAGCCCTATAGGACATTTTGCGAGCCTTTCTTTGTAATCTTTAATGTTTCTTTCAATCATAAACCGTTCTTATGCAGGTTAACCAGAGCTATAATCAATCTTTATCTATCTGACACTCTTGTCACATCATGTCATAATCTGCATTTTACATTATAGCATATTTAACACATATGCAGCTCAACTCTTTTTCTTTTAAACCACCCTTAAAGTGCTGTAACATAATTATAACTCTGGCCTTCTCACTGACAAGTGAGAGTGCAACTGGGCAGAAGCATTCAAATCTGGCACAGATGAAGGCCGTAATTTAATGGATGATGACAACTGATTGTGCAAGGCTTTTCTGAACGACAAGTTGAGGTTGTTTTAATGAGGCATGATTACAGGGTGCTGTATTCCTCTCTCTCTCTCTCTCTCTCTCTCTCTCTCTCTCTCTCTCTCTCTCTCTTTTGAGCATCTCCGTCAGAGAGCCTTGGCCCCCTTGCCAAATGTTGTATAGTATATTTATTACCTTTGAAAAGACAGCAACAAGCGTGGTGATTTCCAAGAACTAAATATGGAACGCATGTCAGTTTTTGTTCTCTTGACTGCCAGTTTTGAGCAGTTTTAAGATCCCAAGTCCATAAAGGGGCTTGGTAAGACCATAAGCAAGGCCATAAGAAACCATATTTCCCACAGTGCAAAGCATCAGTAAAATGTAGCATAGTTCAAATTCAAAATGGCCCACTCTTCTCTTGCAGGATAAAGGTAATTGCTTCAAAGGTGTTTGTATGGAGGGGCTGAGCTGACTTCTGGAGGGAATGTCACCATGGCAACAAGCCCAAGACGATGACATTTAGAATCAGAGATAAAACATTAAGCAAGGAATACAGCAAATACAATTACCAAGATAACATTTGTTACATTGGAGGCCAAAGGCAGGATTCCGATCTTTCGACAGTTAAAAGCGTGGATGCAGGATGCAGGATGCAGAGCTGGCGTTTTTGCTTAACGGCCTTTCAAAGCGTCTCACTTTCATCAAAGCCCCGCTCCCAGTTTGTGAACAGCTTGCTGGGAGCCAAGTTGATTTTCTGCCTTTGACTTTTAGAGGACCTTGAGAAGGCTGCAGTCACACTTTAGCAATAGGTTTCCTCCTGAGGCTAGTCTCTGGGGAGTCCCTGGGAACAGCTCCGTGAATTGCTGGTCACCCTAAAGGACCGCGGCTGAGGAAATCACACTAACCCAAGACAAAAGACACGGGACAATATTTACACTATACACTCACATGCGACATTCCCAGAGGGTTCTTACGTTTTACCGTTTATACAAAGGGAACAACAAAACCTTGTATCATGTGTTTTTTTGTGCGTTCGAGATTTTGGATATAAAAAAAAAAAACATCTATTAGTCCCTGCAGTAATTGTAATGCAGCACACCAAAGAAGTCTGACGTGAAAGGAATGGAATGAGACTGACATCATGAGGGCTATTATATCTTAATGGCTGATGTTGTCAGCAACAACAATGAAAGATGGATGATTGCACTGTGACATCTAGTGGTAACCAATTGATTGATGGCCTGTCAAACTGGGGATTTCTCATAGCCTACACAGTTCATGTACGTAACCCATCAGTCATTTATCGCCATTATTGATTAGCACATACGCCAGAAATATTAAAACTATCATCCACCCAGCACTTGTAATCAAAACTGATGGTAGTCACATTGTTTACATGCAGCACTATATAATCGATAATCAAATTGATATAGGCTATTAAAGGGTTAGTTCACCCAAAAATGAAAATTAAGTCATTAATTACTCACCCCCATGCTGTACCAACCCCGTAAGACCTTCGTTCATCTTCGGAACACAAATTAAGATATTTTTGATTAAATCTGAGAGCTGGATCACTGCTACATAGGCTGCCTAAGGGACTGACACTTGACGGTCCAGAAAGTCATTAAAGAAAATGTTTAAATATTCCATGTGCCTACAGTGGCTCAATTATAAGTTTATCAAGCGACGAGACTACTTTTTGTGCGGAAAAACAAACAAAAATAACGACTTTATTCGACTATTCCTTTTCTTCCTTGTGGGCCTGAGACGAGAGTTCAAGAGATTTCCACGACGCACGCGCGAGAACTGAGATGAGGACGTTCTTCTTCGACTCCTTCTTGTTACCGGCTGCTCACCGCTTAGAAGTATTACCGCCACCTACCGTACAAGATGACGTGTTGGAAGCGCAAAACTTTCTGTTTACCAGTGGTGGAATGTAACGAAGTATAAATACTTCGTTACTTTACTTAAGTACATTTTTCACGTATCTGTACTTTACTTAAGTAGAATCAATAGTGCATACTTTTTACTTTTACTTCGTTACATTTTGCAGCAATTATTATACTTTCTACTCCAGTACGTTTCTACTATATTCTGTGACATTTTCGTTACATTTTCTGAACAGTTTTTCCTGCCAAAACGTCATCCTGACCGTCCGTTCGTCGCACGTTTGTCTCACCACTCACCAGTGAAGTTTGGTTGCCATAGATATATGAACCCGGTCACACTAAATGCGTCTCTATAGCACGCAGTGTTTATCGTGCAATTTATACGTGAAAATTATTTTTTTACGTGCATATGGTACGCATGGGTAGGTTTAGTAGTGGTGTGGGGTGCGTGTGAATTATACGTTTGGTTAGGATTAGTATGGCAAGGCAAGAGGTTCAGAATTACGCCATATATTAATCGCGTTTACAGCCAAACGCCGTCAAATACTAGTATATAGTAAGGATATAGTAAGCTTGATGTGTGTATTGCCTAATTGCAAGCTTGTTCAGAAATGGTGACAAAAACTTAAAAAATAAATCCATCATTATTGAACATCATTATAGGAGTAGGCTATTAGGTTGAATGAGTTAGAATTAACTGTTTTATTAATCATTAGAATATACATTAAGAGAAAAAAAAAATTATGCAAGTACTTTTACTTTTAATACTTAAAGTACATTTAAAATCAGGTACTTTTTACTTTTTACTTAAGTAGGATTGTCATTGTGGTACTTCTACTTTTACTAAAGTAAATATGTCTCTGGTTATTTGTACTTTTACTTAAGTACTGAGACTCAGTACTTCCTCCACCACTGCTGTTTACAAGCAGAGGAAGACGCGCGCTGTACATACGCTTTTCAATTCGACACTTAATGTGCTGTAGGTCTCGCTATATTATATACAATGGTTAAAAAGTCGAAATCAGTAGACATATTTACGAATTGAAACGCGTATGTACAGCGCGCGTCTTCCTCTGCTTGTAAACAGAAAGTTTTGCGCTTCCAACACGTCATCTTATACGGTAGGTGGCGGTAATACTTCTAAGCGGTGAGCAGCCGGTAACAAGAAGGAGTCGAAGAAGAACGTGGAGGGTTAGTTCACCCAAGGCACTACACAGCTTAGCAGCAATTAAAGGGTTAGTTCACCCAAAAATGAAAATTAAGTCATTAATTGACTTAATTTTCATTTTTGGGTGAACTAACCCTTTAATTGCTGCTAAGCTGTGTAGTGCCTTAAGGGGAATTCATCAGCAAACAAGACAGATGTTTCCCATAGATCAGACAAACAAATGCAGATCTTCACAAACTCTACAGGAAGTGAGTCAGGAGACATTTCAAATTAAGTTTGGAAGTATCGACAGATCATTTTGTGACGTACAGTAGAATGAAATGGATTATCAAAAAAAAAAAAAAAATTAGGGTTAGACCTTGGGTTCTATTATTCAGATGTACATTGGATGGAGGCAAATCTAAATGTGAGCTAGAAGTCGGTTGTACGAAAGAGAAGAAAGAGTTAAGTCCACAGTTTTAAACCACTCCTTTGTTCCTAAAGGTATTCACAAAATTCATAAAAAAATTATAAATCTCCATTGTGTCTTATATTTTTAATTTTTGAATTCAGTTCTCTAATTTTATCCTTATACACAATAACTAAAATATATTTTTTATGCTTTATGAGTTTATTTAAAGATGTGATTTAATTACAGAGCTTTACTTCTATCTGTGTACTGTATGTGAATCCATGTGTTTATTCTATTTTGATCTTATGTTGTTGTTGTTTCATATTCAATATGAATATGTTCCCTGTTCATGTATTATTCTGCAATAAAATAAACATTTTTAATCAAAATTTCAAAGTAAAAATTTCAAAATGAAACGCGCATAGAATAAGTTAATATCCATTTCTATTTTATGCCGACTTTAAAGGGGTCATGACATGAGAAACCAAATTTGTCTTGATCTTTTGGTATTTAAGAGGTCTTTGTACCATTAAAACCTCCTGCAAGTTTCATAGCTTAAGACGTCCTCCCTGTCGGTACACGATCCGTTCCACCTGCACGAACCGTTTCACGCATGCGTGTAATTACATAGTAGAAAACGTCACGGTATTCCTACACTATCGGTACCACGCATGTGATGAAACACTTGACGGCCAGGCGGCACAACTTGCGGCATATTTGTGTAACGTTAGTTGTATTGTGTTTAACATTTCACAGCGGGTCTGTTTTTATGCTTTTAAATGTAGCTTACGCTATGCATTACGATGTGTTTACGTGGTTGCCAATCCAAAATTATAAAGGAGTTGTGAGTTGTTACATGAACATGCATGATCTGTTTCCTCCATACTCTCCTTTGCTGTATGGTATTAGGCTTAACTTATTTAACTTGCCGTGTTTTGGTCTGAGGTAGGATTGTCAAAGACGGTTTGTGTCGTTTTTTTAATTAAAAGCTGTTAATATTAGTTAACTTTTAAGTTAAAGTAATTTTGTATTAGTATGGGTCGTCTATATAAGCTAATATATATCTATACAATCTAAATGAGGAAAATAATCCCTTCAATTTTGTTTACAGAAGACAATAAGGGACATAATATGCATTTCTGCCTATACATCTGCACTTACATGAAGAAAGAACTACAAACAAGTTTGGGGAAACGTTATAGAGTATTTCAAACTGACAATGGAAATTACTTGAAAGAAGCATGTGTGCACACAGAAGTGACATGAGACCAGCGGTGGGACAGTAGTGAAGTACACTGAGTATCTTTATTTAGGAGTAAAAACTCACACACACACACTCTCTCTCTCTCTCTCACACACACACACACACACACTCTCTCTCTCTCTCACACACACACACACACACACTCTCTCTCTCTCACACACACACACACTCACTCTCACACTCTCTCTCTCACACACACACACACACACACACACACAAAATATGCGCATGCGTGGAACAGATCGTGCAGCGTCGTAAATCAAAATCAGCGTCGCAAAACAGAATTATCATTTGCGCATGTGCGTTTTCTCCTGCGTCTACTACGCATGCGTAGAACGGATCGTGCAGGAACGGATCGTGTACCGACACTCCCCATGATACACGAACCATTTATTTACAGTTTTTCTCGATTGCTAAGACACATTTCTTGAAAGCTGCTCTCCTTTTCTCTAAACTGTGAACACAAAACCCAATTTTCAAGCTACATTCACAAAACCTCAGATTCTTCTTGCAAAACCAAACTTTCCCCTCAAAACAGTTCAATCTGTGCTCAAAACTGAACTATGTTGTCAAATCGTGCCCCGAGTCAATCAAAATTAAAAACACTACTGAACAGTCACTAAACACTACGTAGAAAAATAGAAAACACAATGCACAGGACATGAAGCTGGAGAAATAAATGTTTATTGTTCACTGTAGGCTAAATGCATGTTGCAAATACTGTGCATTTAGCACTTGTACAAAAAGACAAAACAGAAATCTTGTGCATTTACACGTAGCACTTGTAAAAACAAACAGAAATCTTATGCGTTTGCCACTTGTGTACATTAAGCCCATGTAAAAATAAAGTACAAAAATATACAAATAAGTGCATTACTCAGCCACAGCATCATGTCTCCGTACTGGGTCAGGCTACAGGACTTCATCCACAGCACAGGCCACATTTTGTCTGGCCAGGCAACGGGGGGAAAAAAACCCTGCCATGCCTCCACACCTAAATCACCACAGGCAAGTCCCATGGCTTGCAGGAGATTTACCCTGGTGTAAGGTTGGCGTTCATATACCTTCCACCGCCATGAGAAGAAGAATTCCTCAATGGGGTTTAGGAAAGGGGAGTATGGTGGAAGGCAAAGATTACAGTAATACTGTAAAACCTTGGTTCATATTGAACCACTCTCTAACCTGGAGGCCTCTGTGAAAACTCTCTGAGAATCCTCTCAGATTTCTATCCATTGTAGGGCCTCACAAACCAGTGCTCTCTGAACTGGCTTACTGTATATGTTCCCTCACATCATTAGCCACAAGTGTGATCAATTTTGAGTTGTTGTGTTCAAGTGGTGACAACTGTGCTTTAATTGTGTTTGACTTTTGTCACCTGTGCTCACCATTATGCAGCACGGGTGCATCACAATGAAAATGTGTTGGCAAGTTGTGTCTAAACAAGTGAAAAGTGCTTATGGTTTTGCCAAAAGAGTGATTGATTCAATCAGTGGGTTCAGGCAACTGAGCATTTGGTTCAGACAATAGGGTTTAGTGTTTTAGCAATTGAGAAAAACTGTAATCAAGCTCTAAATACAGCTCGTTCTAGATCCTTTGAACTTAGTGACGTCACGGTACGAAGTGACGTACCAGTCGTTTGCATATGACCGCCTCCAGCGCAAGACAACTACGCCTCATTTGACATCATCGCATGCGTTGACGTGCAGCGAGGGGGTCTATATAGGCCTACGCCACGCAGATGAGCTGTTCCTGCTGTGGACAAACAACATGTTTGAATACGCTGCCGAACGATCCAGACGTCAGGGAAAGCAGTTGGATGCGGTTTATTTGCAGCATATGCAGCCCACCAAAGCCTTATTTGTTCGGTGAGTGATGTAGATGAGTGTGACAGGGTGCATGTTACTGAAAGAACTATGAGGCGCCGGACTGGACAAAAGCGAAGCGAACTGTGCGAGAGAGACCGAGTGTCAGTGGTGCGCGAGAGAGAACGAACGTGTCAGTGGTGCGCGCGAGAGAGACCGAGCGTGTCAGTGGTGCGCGCGAGAGAGACCGAGCGTGTCAGTGGTGCGCGCGAGAGAGACCGAGTGTGTCAGTGCACGCGAGAGAGACCGAGCTGTCAGTGGTGCGCGCGAGAGAGACCGAGCGTGTCAGTGCGCGCGAGAGAGACCGAGTGTGTCAGTGCACGCGAGAGAGACCGAGCTGTCAGTGGTGCGCGCGAGAGAGACCGAGCGTGTCAGTGGTGCGCGCGAGAGAGACTGAGCGTGTTAGTGCGCGCAGAGAGACCGAGTGTGTCCGGGCATTAGTAGCCTAATTAATTGGTACATAGTAGGCTAATATAAGAGGCATGGTAGTTCGATTTATGGACAACAATAATCAGTACAAACGATTTGTTTTTAACTATTGTTTAATAAATATAAATAATTCGAGCAGATGAACTTTCATATGGAGGATTAAATAAGATTGAATGTAGTAACTAATCACTGTGCCACAACCAGGTTTTACGTTTCTTGAACGTCAAATAACAATGACTCTGAATTTTATTCACGACATCGGGATGTTGTCTGTGCACCACAAGAGCTGTGGATAGGATGGCATCTGTGAGAAAAATGGTTATCGGCAGACTGCCTTCGAAGAGAATGCAGCAAAATATCGAACTGGCCTGACTGGTACAGTTACAGGAAATGTTAAAGTGTTTTTGTGTTTTGTTTTTTGTCAAAGATGTTATAATCTTTAACAAAATGTTTGACGTTATTTGACAAGCATACACACATACATGCACACAAAAGACACCAATGCACAGAAACACAAACCTATATATAATGAAATACATTTGTTGTGTTGTTGCTATATCACACTAAAGACAACAGTGTCAATTTACTGTTAATAAAATGATTTCAGCCGAAATTACCTGTGTTGTTATATTTTTATATTGGCCCTTTACCTGAATGTTGTTCCATGGCTCACGAATCATTTTTAAACATTATACTTTTTTTGCGCTTAAAAATTAAATGGAAAAGCTGAATTTTCAGCATCATTATATCAGTTGTCAGTGTCACATGACCCTTCAGAAATCATTCTAATATACTGATTTGGTGCTCAAGAAACATTTATTATTTTACAAATTATATGTAACATTTCTTATTATTACATGTTAAAAACATTTGTGCTGCTTAAGGTTTTGAGGAAACAGTGTTACAATTCTTTTTAGGATTTTTTGGTGAATGTAAAGAACAGCATTTATTTTAAATAGAAATCTTTTGTAACGTTATAAATGTATTTTCTGTCACTTTTAAGCATCCTTGCTATATTAAAGTATTAATTTCTATCACACAAAACAAACTCACTGACCGCAAACATGTAAATGGTAGTGTATATAATGACATAATAATTATAAAAGAAGATAATATCTCTAGTCTATCTTAAAATTAATTATAAATACAATGTATATAAAATATAAATACATTAAAAATAATATAATTTTGTCATAGTGAAGTTTCTCAGTCATTTAGAGTAAAGAATAAACAATTCTGCGCTGCAAGTTGTGGAAAAATATCCCCCTTGTAGTGATACTTGGGACAGACAAGAAAGTGTTTTTGTCTTCTGTCTATCTGATTCAATTCACAGTCTGCATAGTCTCTGTTCTCCATATCCAGGATTTTATGCCGTCCTTTCTCCATTTGTCAGTCATGGTCACTGAATCGATATTTTGAAAGTCTCTCTTTTAATTGTGTAATTGATCAGTAATTTGCCAATTTTGTGGTTCTATTTAGGGACGAGTAACACTGGAGTTTGGTTTATTGAATAATAAGATATAATATGAAATAGTGTGCTAATTCAGTGGTAATAATTTAATTGTTGTTTTTTATTTATATTGTTGTCCATTAATCGAACTTCCATGCCTCTTATTACTTCCGTACCAATTGTGCTTGGACTGTCGAACACACTCGGTCTCTCTCGCGCGCACCACTGACACGCTCGGTCTCTCTCGCGCGCACCACTGACACGCTCGGTCTCTCTCGCGCGCATATGGCAAGCCAAAGTGTTCACAAACGCCTGGCCAGGCGTCCGATTGCACATTGACACGTCAAAAGCGTGCGTTCGACAGCCAAACGCGCGTCAAAAGCGCGCGTTTTTGCCATAAAAGCGCGCGTTCTTAACGTGCGCTTTGTGCACACAGAAAATGCGCGTCAGAAGCGCGCGTTCGACAGCCGAACGCGCGTCAAAAGCGTGCGTTTTTGCCATAAAAAGCGCGCGTCAGGAACGCGCGTTTGGGTGTCAAAACGCACGCTTTTGACGTGCGCTTTGGGGGTCACCGAAAACGCACGCTTTTGACGCGCGTTTATCGTAACAAAAATGGGCGTCGAAAACGTGTTTCGAGTAGGACGTTATGAACGTGTAAACAGGTAAACCACACAGGCAGTGCCAGCGTGTGTGAAGTGTTCATACAGGCGAAAATAACGTGCTCGTTCATTTAGTGTTCTCGGAATCGCACGTCGAAAGCGTGTGAGGTCTTATGTCCCGGTTTCTTATACTGTCATTAAACCCAAGCTAAACAGCATGGCTTTATCGATGGCAAATTTGACACAGGAGAGGATTATAATGGTGAGTTATTATAATCCAGGATAGTTATCATTTAGGTAAAAAAAGAAAACTGCACTTCTACAACATTTATTGATTTTTGCTCATGTTAATTTCAACGTTTACTAATGATTATTAAAATAAAAAGTTGTATTTGTTAACATTACTTACGCACTGCGAACTATCAGGGTACTAAAAGGGTACACGTCTCAGATTATTAAATAAGTAAAACAAAGTTGTAAAAGTAAAGTTTAAAAAGGTTATAGAAGTCTATGAAAATTGTAAAAAAATATATAAAATACATATTGTTGTATTATATACTATATATATTTACAATACATTTTCAACTCTAAAACTTCAAGAAAACCAATGCTAAATATCTGAAGTTCAGGGCCAGATTTTAGGCTGATGTCTCAATAAATTAACTTTAGGGAAAAAATATTTGTGTGTGCAGTAACAATCTTTTCCACTAGATGACATCCAGACTCCACCAATGACTCTTCGATTTCCATATATGTTTTTAGTGATCTGAACTTTATATTTCCATACTATTCCAAATATTTATGAAGTAGATATCCTAATAGTTAGGGCAGAAATGTTAATATTTGATTTCAATTAAACCTCTAAAACCCCCAAATGTACGGAATGAATCAAAGCGCGTGTTATAGTTATGTTATAATGTAGAATGGCAAGTGTCCCATGGGTATATATATATATATATATATATATATATATATATATATATATATATATATATATATATATATATATATATATACTGTATATATATATATATATATATACATCAGCCTAAAATCTGGCCCAGAACTTGTTCAGATATTTAGCATTGGTTTTCTTGAGGTTTTAGAGTTGAAAATGTATTGTAAATATATATATTATATAATACAACAATATGTTTTTTTTTTTTTGTTTTTTTTTTTACAATTTTCATAGACTTCCATAACCTTTTTAAACTTTACTTTTACAACTTTGTTTTACTTATTTAATAATCTGAGACGTGTACCCTTTTAGTACCCTGATAGTTCGCAGTGCGTAAGTAATGTTAACAAATACAACTTTTTATTTTAATAATCATTAGTAAACGTTGACATTAACATGAGCAAAAATCAATAAATGTTGTAGAAGTGCAGTTTTCTTTTTTTACCTAAATGATAACTATACTGGATTATAATAACTCACCAATTATAATCCTCTCCTCTGTCAAATTTGCCATCGATAAAGCCATGCTGTTTAGCTTGGGTTTAATGACAGTATAAGAAACCGGGACATAAGACCTCACACGCTTTCGACGTGCGATTCCGAGAACACTAAATGAACGAGCACGTTATTTTCGCCTGTATGAACACTTCACACACGCTGGCACTGCCTGTGTGGTTTACCTGTTTACACGTTCATAACGTCCTACTCGAAACACACGTTTTCGACGCCCATTTTTGTTACGATAAACGCGCGTCAAAAGCGCGCGTTTTCGGTGACCCCCAAAGCGCACGTCAAAAGCGTGCGTTTTGACAGCCAAACGCGCGTTCCTGACGCGCGCTTTGATGCAAAAACTGCGCGTTTCTGACGCGCGTTTTCCGTGTGCACAAAGCGCACGTTAAGAACGCGCGCTTTTTATGGCAAAAACGCACGCTTTTGACGCGCGTTTGGCTGTCGAACGCGCGCTTCTGACGCGCGTTTTCTGTGTGCACAAAGCGCACGTTAAGAACGCGCGCTTTTATGGCAAAAACGCGCGTTTTTGACGCGCGTTTGGCTGTCGAACGCACGCTTTTGACGTGTCAATGTGCAATCGGACGCCTGGCCAGGCGTTTGTGAACACTTTGGCTTGCCATACGCGCACCACTGACACGCTCGGTCTCTCTCGCGTGCACTGACACACTCGGTCTCTCTCGCGCGCACTGACACGCTCGGTCTCTCTCGCGCGCACCACTGATAGCTCGGTCTCTCTCGCGTGCACTGACACACTCGGTCTCTCTCGCGTGCACTAACACGCTCGGTCTCTCTCGCGCGCACCACTGACACGCTCGGTCTCTCTCGCGCGCACCACTGACACGTTCGGTCTCTCTCGCGCACCACTGACACGCTCGGTCTCTCTCGCACAGTTCGCTTCGCTTTTGTCCAGTCAGAGAGAGAGAGAGAGAGAGAGAGAGAGAGAGAGAGAGCCCCGGCCGCGCGCGCGCCTTCAAACTGTCTTGCTCTCCCTCTCCCTCTCCCTCTCCCTCGCGCATATGAATCAAAATCAATTGAGAATTGACACGATGGTAAAAGATCGGAAGACCGAAGTTTCACGTGGCGGAGCATTGTGTAGCCTACATGCATAGACAGTAAAAGAAATGGACACAGCGACCCCGTTGATTTCAACGGAGAGAGTTGAAGCTCAACATGGGCACTCACTTCCTGATAGCCAATCGTTCTGCGCAGGCTCAAACTGAGCTTGATGACGTAGATGTCACGTGAGCAACCTGACTGACAGTTGTAAAATCTTCTAGTAGCTGAATGATGATCAGAAGTTTCCAAGGTCGAAGTATCACGGCTCTCCAGAAATAAGGGCTTTGACTAGCAGGCTTGCGCAAGCAAGCTAATCTCGAACGGTCAATGACGCATCAGAGTAAAGAGTAAACTCACATTGATGTGTGTGTGTGTGTGTGTGTGTGTGTGTGTGTGTGTGTGTGTGTGTGTGTGTTTTGGAAATCAAATCGTTTAGTAGGCTATTGTAAAAACATAATATAATGTTTATTAATATATTACAATACTATTAATAATTATAATAATTAATTTAATATAACATATTACGCTATATAATTACAATATGACATGATAAAAGAAGTGGCTAAAATCGACTTTAAAGGGTAACTAAACCCTAAAACAACTTTTTTTAGTTAATGATCTGTAATACTGGGGCTTTATTAATGCTGTTAATTGATTCAAGTAATTTTTTTGACATTTGGGTTTAAAGGACAAGTTCGGTATTTTACAACTAAAGCTCTGTTTTAAGATCGTTTCTGATGAAATAGAATGGTCAAGATTGTTTTTGAGACAGATGCTGCTGTTTTGAGAATTTTAGGTTTCTGTGGTTGCCCCCCACCTCCACAATGGTAGTATAGGTTCACTGGAACAATCATTCATAAAAACGCATTAAACTTTAGTTTACAAAGACGTGAAACTCACCGAGTGGTCTGGTTAGTTCACTGATATGCTCACACAAAAATCGCTGCAAAAGATACTTTCCAACAGGTTTTATCCTAGTTTTTGTCCAAGTCCATTTTCTTCCTGTTTTCGGTCGAAGTCCACAGTAGTCGATTGTCGAGTTTGCGTGCGCGATCCTTAGTTATCTAGTTACCAATGATCCCGCGCGCGAACTCGACAATTGACTACTGTGGACTTCGACCGAAAACAGGAAGAAAATGGACTTGGACAAAAACTACGATAAAACCTGTTGGAAAGCATCTTTTGCAGCGATTATTGTGTGAGCATATCAGTGAACACCCCAGACCACTCGGTGAGTTTAACGTCTTTGTAAACTAAAGTTTAATGCGTTTTTATGAATGATTGTTCCAGTGCACCTATGCAACCATTGTGGAGGTGGGGGGCAACCACAGAAACCTAAAATTCTCAAAACAGCAGCATCTGTCTAAAAAACAATCTTAACCATTCTATTTCATCAGAAACGATCTTAAAACAGAGCTTTAATTGTAAAATACCGAACTTGTCCTTTAAAGTGTTTTAATTCTACAATATATGGTGTAAAAACGTCTGAGTGCTGCCCTCTTCAGGTTGAACGGTGGCTACTGCAGTTGAATTTTCCTATTGGAAGTTGTGAAACTCTGTGATGTCAGAGAGTACCAGCTAACCACGCCCTTGCCTACAGAGAGATGCGTCTTAGGTGCACGCCCCCCTCCGCTGGGCTCTGACCACTTTTCCAGCATTTTTCAAATATTGCCAGTGGGTGGAGTCAGGCTCTGACCAGGGGTTTAGTTACCCTATAAAATAGCCTACTTTAGGATTGTAATCGTTTGAGTAGCCTATCTGCAGTTCTAGTAGCCTAATTTTAGTTAGTTAGTTTAGTTTATTTTGAACATGTTTATGTATATATCCAGATTTAAATATTTGGCTAGTACACACACACACACACACATAATACAATCAAAAATAACAGATAAATAAATGCATGTAGGCTACAGCACAATCTTCTAAAATTATTAAAAATGATTCAAATATAGGCACATATGCAAATAATTTTTCCCCTTCTTTTTCGTTTCCTTTTACATCAAACATAATAATCACCCATCCAAAAAATACTTCTTAGTATGAGCCCAGGAACCATATAAATACTGTCCCCTCGAGTCATTTTCGTATCCATTCAATATTACATGACCATATATTCCAATATATAAAGAATTGTGAGCTAGGTGTTAAATCATGTAGTTTTGGCTAATAAATCACGTTCACAAACACTTGAACAAAACCGTTTTCTTTATTTCACGTTATGTAGGCATTTTGTACATATGGCTTCCGAACGGGATCACATTCATCTTCAAGCGTAGATCTGTAAATAAATAAAGCAACAACGTTAACCGCAATAGACATTGAGATGTTTTTTTTTCTTCCATTGCCTGTATAATTTCCTGATAATTAATTTCCCCGTCCCCCGTATGTGTAGTAGTAGATAAATAATTTAAAGTTCGTGGATAAATGTTAGGCTACTTCATATGTATTCACTTGCCACATATCGAATTATTTCCAATTCCTCAAAAACGTTGTTTAAATATTTTGTCGCGTTGCTTTTATGGACTCTGTCTATCTATGCCATGGGCTGACTTTAGACAGTAAAAGACTGCCTGCGAGACTGTGCGAGCTTCTCCTCCTGTCTATACGGTAACTTCTCTACTGTGCGACGGACAGTCGAGTGGTTATGGCGCAATTTTTGGCCTATTTTTACAAGAATGGCTTCTACGGGGCCATAACGTAAGATACAAAGTAATGGAGCCTTTTATACATTGTCGTGTTTCTTTAGAAATAAATAATGGACAAATTGAGTCTTTGGACGCCTCAGATGTAAAGTTATTCGCTGTCAAAGTGACGCCAAAATGAATGGGAGTCAATGGGATGCTAACAGCAGGTGATAGCCAGCTACAATGGCGGCCCCCAGAGGCAGCTTCAACTTCCGGCTGATGGATTACCCCCTTGCCTACATGTGATACAAAATGATTAAATAATTTATGCATAAGTAGCACTGATGTTAGCCAATCATAACAATGGGCGTTAACACTGAACTCTTAAAGGGGAAACACCTCCAAAACAGACTGTTTGAATCAGAGGGGGAGAAACAGGGTGGGAAAAGGTCATAAATCACTACATTTAAAAAAAAAAAATGTACAAAAAACTATAGTAATACTATAATTGCACATAAAGGAACATAATAAAACAAAACAAAAAACCATGTCATGACCCCTTTAAAGTATGAGAAAAGGATATGGAATGAAAACGTTTGTGACAAGTGACAACAATACATTTGAGTAAATGTAATTAGTTACTCTACTAAAGTATCTTTTTGGCTACTTTGTAGTTTTACTGAGTATCAAAGATATTAGCAACTTTTACTCATTACTTGAATACATGTTTTAATGACCATGTGTAGGCCTACTCCTTACTCCATTACATTTGAGATGAGTAATGCAATTACTCTACATTTTGCATGGCACCTAACTTTTTCTGCAGCAGTTTATTTCTGCTACAGAAGAAGTGATATTGTCATCTACAGGGCATTAAAGGTAGTGTATCTTGAGCGTTTTGCATCCAAACTTGTCAACAAGGCTGGCTTATACGCGAATGTGAGTGGTATAGTTGCTGAATCGCAGGCGTTTCATATATGAGATGAGGACATTCCCGCAGCCATGATGAGGCTGAAACCAGCACAAGCAGTTCCTTTTACTTTGAGTCCCCCTGTAGTCAATAATTGTTACCCTTAAAACTTATATTTGATCACCAAAATTACACATTAAAACGTTTTTTTCATTGAAGAAAATTTCTTCATGCCTTTAGCTTGAATGTAACTCTACACCCTTGCCTCATTTAGTATACGCGGTGCTATGACCATGCAAATTACCTCCACTTGCTCACACCAGCTCAGAGATACACTCTTTGACCATCACACGTTGACCTGATTGGTTTTAAGGTAGATTGTGACGTCAGAAACACCACCAGCGATTTCAAACCACGTTTTTGAGACTGTCTTTGGTTCACTGCAGTTTTAAGGATAAAATACTCAGCAATGGTGTTGACATGAATTTGTGCATGGTTTGTCTTAAAGCATGTTAAAAAACACCACATAGACATAGCCTAAACAACATTAAAAGCTAGATTTTCACCAAAGGGGGGCTTTAACATTATTTTATTTATCCATCATATTAAAGAGACATTTTTGAAGCATATTGGTTTATTTATGCCCCTTTTTGAGCACTTGAGCTTATGAGACTTGACTGTCTGTAGATGTTTAAGAGGCTGCTGTGTCGATTATTGAGGGGTTCAGTTTTATTTCGATTTCGATTAGATACTCTTAAGACTTTTACTCAAGTCATATTGGAATTGGTGACTTGCAACTTGTAATGTAGTAATTTTTGCTGTAAGATAACTCTACTTTTACTCAAGTATGGTTTGTAGCCTACTCTTAGCGCCTAAACTGTAAGCTTGAAAATGACTTAGTTTTGGGTGAATTGTAGAGGGTTAGATTATTTATTTATGGTTTAGATATTTTACATGCTACTGTGTGGTTAATAAAAGGCTTGTGATTATCTCAAATGGAACTGCTCCATATATGAATACAAAGTAAAATGCCAAGGACAAGGATGCCTGTGGCATGCATTAGTAATACCTGCACAGATTGGAAATGGGAAAAACTCATACTCCTATGGTTGGAAACAGTAAGGCATGTTAATTTCCTCTTGTGAGTATACTTTTTTTTGTGCAGCTAAAAAGATAAGTGAAAAGATTTTGCCTCCCATGGGGGACGTTCTTTCTCAGGATGTTATTTTTGTTCAAATCTCAAAGGCTTGCAGTTAAAGTTTATGAGGGATTGAAAATGGATAATTAGCATTTAAATGGTCTAACACTTGTCTTTTTTTCTCCGTCGTGGCTGTCACAGTAACCTTTTGTGATGCGCTCTCATCGGATAGCACTTATGTTCGTCTGGCTGGAGAGCTGACAGGGTCTGTGACAAAGTTAAGTCTTCTGGTGTGGAGGTTGCCAAAGGGTCATTTCTTATGGACTCGCAAGTTGTTGAGAATAAGCTCGATAAGAAATGACCAACTGTTCAAACACCGAGATCACATACGAGGTTAAAACCAATTCTTTGCCTAGGGAACGGCAGTGGGGTCACTGCAGGTGTGGATATCCCAGGCAAACAAAGCACATGAAGTGTGAAAATTCGCCGGGTTGCCTGTTTAATTACTCAGGGAACTCATTAAGAAGAGTGGCCTGCTTTTAATATAGGTTAATTAAAATTTTTATTTCCGAGTCTTGATAAGGCTGATGAGGTCATGCAAAGACAATAACACAAGCATGCACAAAATAGATAAACATGAAAGGCTGGATGGAGAGTATAGGACCGTGGAGGATTAGATGTGGCCGGAATCTCTCTCTCTCTTTACCTATACTGAAGTAATCTCCTCCATCTTCTCTTCTGCTGGGCTCTGTACCTCACTGATTAACACAATGTCTAAGTGATTGACTGCAGTCATTATTTAAACGGACGTTACCTCACCAGGGAGGTTCAGATTTCTCTCAATCAGCAACTTCTTCACACAATCAGCGACTGTTTCACACCTGGAACACTCATGTGATGAAAGTACCGATCCACACCAATTATTTCTGCTAATCTGCTCCGGTAAGTGAGGACGATGCGGAATACACAACTGACTGGAGTGTCTTATAGGGGTTGTTTATCAATGAAAAACTTGTCATTATTCACTACTCTTCATTCTTCCGTGGAACACAAAAGGAGATGTTTTACTGAAAGTTCAAGATGCTCCTTTCCATCTAATGAAAGCAGACAGTGTCCAGATGCTGTCAGACTCTAAAATGAACAAGCACACACCATAGGTACATAGTTCGAATGACTCTTGTACTATATCCTGGAGCAGGCCCGGTTCCAGAATCAAATCACTGAGGGTGCTCTAGTAAAGTGCAGAAGACATCACTTCTTTTACCAATAATTGGAATAGAATTTCAAAGATATTTTGCTACGAATATTTTTCTATTAATCTATTAGTCTACCGTTACATTGCTTTAATGCGTTACTGTTTTAACATGTCATATTTCTGTCCCGTGCAGAGTGAAACCAGCATTTATATGTAGATATCACTTACGAAACTACAACATGCAATTGCTCGTCTGCCCTCTTAGCAGCATGAAAAACAATAGTTTTATTCAATGGATTATGCTGTAGCCTGGAATGCGACCCAAGACCACTCCCTTTACAATCATTAAAACGCTGTCAGTTCATCGCGATCGCACAAATTTGCTTTATAATCCACGAAGCTGCCAACAATGGACAATAAATCGCTTACATCGTGTCTACACTTTCTTTGTTAATGAGAGGTTTTGCGAGCCTGCATAACTCGGTGAGTGGATTCTGACTAACTTAAACACCTCTGACTGGCCATTGCGTTCAAGAGATCAACACAACTATGTCGGTGATTGGCTAAATTGCTCGCCGCTCCAAAAGCACGTTGTAAATAGATACATTTGATGTTCTCCAGAGCCCAATCACAAATATACACTGGAGCACTTGCCAAAACTGTTTTGCCAATATAGTATTAGAGTATCAACTGAGGGTGCTCTTGCTTGCGTTTAAGGGTGCTTAGCACATTCTAGCACCCCCGTAGAACAGGGACTGGCCTGGAGAGCTGGCGATTTCCAGCAACACGAGCAACAGCATGCCTGCGTGTCCAGCGATGCAAGAAAGTTGAGATTTATGACTTTTGGGAGCGACAAAGCCCCATTCACACTGCCAGAGACACGATCCCATTCATTTTCAATGGAGGGCTGGTGGCTTCCGGTAACACGAGCGACAGTGACCGTTGGCGACAGAATGTAGGCGTGTCTAGAAAAAATTCAGAAATGTTAACTTTATGCAAATGAGCAGCAAATTTCCAATAGGAGTGAAGACTGCCAATGGAACTCACATCACCGTCTCGAGTGAAGGCAAGGCAAGACAGAGTTCTGCAGCAATATCACTGTAATATGATTTAACTGTAACCACATAGCCTACATGGACATAATAAAATGATGTGTGGAAAATAAACTGTAGGTGTTATGAGTTTTATTCATACATTGATAGTTTGTGTTGTTCATTAATTACATGATACATGCAGTGAGCTGTTTAGCATTATGTTGATCATTAGGGAGTCGGTGTGAAAGGGGCTTAAGTCGGTGCTCGGGAAAATGTCTCGCTTGAGATCAAGTCACTTCAACATGAATCTGCATTATCGGCAGTTTTGTGTGAGGGCGAAAAAGTTCCCCGCGCAGATTTTGCTCATTTTCAAGTTGGTCACATGAATCGCCACGCTGACCAACAGCTGCTTGGTTTGAAAGTGACTTGGTTTGACAAATCAAATGAGATTTGATAGCAATGGCTGAGGGGAAACCCAATTGACTTTGGAAGATGTGGAGTATATGGACCACTTTTATGGTGTTTTTTGGCAGCTCCTGGTAACAATATGCTTTCATTGTATGTAAAAAGACCAGCATGAACATTTTGCCCAGCATCTCCTTAAGTGTTCCACAGAAGAAATAAATAAAGTTGTATGGGATTGAAACAGGTAAAAAAAGAAAAAAAGAAATTCCAAATCTTCGTGAACTATTCCTTTAGCAAAACACTTCCTATCACTTCAAATATCATCACCCACCAACAGCAAGTCTTATATCAACACTGCAGTTCTCTTCTATTCCCTGAAACAAATGTCCAAATGAAATGGCCCATTTCCTCTGTCCAGATTACTCCTGACAAAACAAACACACAGACACAAACACAAGCAAACGAATACATAATGACCTGTTTGTGAGGTGGCAAAGAGTAAAATCAATGAGATGAGACATGTAGGACCTGGAAGATAAAACAACAAATTGACTTGGAAAAACACATTAATCTCATGTTCAGTGAAAGCAAACAGAAGCCCATCACCCTTGTTTATTTCCTTGGAGTGTGTTAGCAGTGGGTAACAGACTGCACAAATGCAATAAGATCTAGAACTCTTCCATCAAAAAGGCAAGAATTATCTAATCATACTGAAGAAAATAAATCATCCATACAGCATCATAGCTGGACGATTCCCAACAGGTGATGTAATATGCTGAGGCAAAGAAGCCTTAATGCTTTCGTCCTTACTGATTGAAATCTATACAGTATCAGCATGAATACGCCTTGTATGAGATGTTCTGCAAGGTCTAGAAGAAAAAATCCCCTGGTAATACTTTAGCAGATATTTCCCTTCAGCAGGTCGCCAGGCAACTGTGTCCTCATGATTCAGGTCCATGGTGAGAATAACACAATGAGGCAATGATCACAGATATGCTTCCTATATCTGGATCTTACACTGAGACCAACTAAATCCCCAAACATACACCCCCCCCCCCCCCCCCCCCCCCCCCCCCGAAAGAAAAACCCTAGAGAGAGGAAAACATATCAGATAATCAAAAAGGCTACATTTAATGTTGGCCAACTATGGTTTGTGTAATTAACACTTAGAGAACCTTAAAAAAATTCTTTAACACATTTGCCTGTGAGGCGTACCATGTGATTACATAAAGAGACAGGCAATGCACTCCACTGTGATGATTTTCCTAAGAGCTCAAAGCCACAAAATCCTGAGCCAATCAACACAATTCACAGTATGAAGGGTGGTGGCTGTTGAACAATTCAGGCTTCCAGCTCCAACCGGGACTGGCTTAGGGCTGCACGTCACACTGGCTTTTTATAGAACGTGTACCACATTTCAGGACTGATACATTTTAGATTATGTTGCATCAATTATGTACGTGCTCTATTCTAGACTTCGTTCCTCAGTGCTGCGGTCACATTTTAATTAGGGAGACAAATCAAAGTGGTTATAAGTGGTTATATTACGAGATATATATATATATATATATATATATATATATATATATATATATATATACGATACATACTATATACATACACTTAATATATTTTTAAACATCTTATAAAAAGCTATATCTTCAAAAATGATGTGTATAGTGTGTGTGTGTGTGTGTATATATATATATATATATATATATATAATTGTTTTACATATTTATCTAAAAACATATATTATAAAAAAAATCATCTCTTCAAAAATTATGTTTGACAAATAATGAGAAATTATAATTTTGCTTATACTTATGTGTATAATAAACCTTTAAAAATGTTTAATATTTCTCTAAAAATATATAAAAATGTCTCTTCAAAAATGAGGTTGGAAAAACAATGACAAATATTTTTACTCTATATTATAGTATACACACACACTTTTTTATAGACTTTTTTCAAATATATATTATATAAAACACATAAATCATCTCTTCAAAAATGATGTTTGACAAATAATGAGAAATTATATTTTGCTTACGTGCATTATGTATATATAATAAACCTTGAAACATTTTAAATAAATATTTCTAAAAATTTCTCTTCAAAAATGTGGTTCGAAAAACAATGACAAATATTTTTACCCTCTATATTAGAAATATATTTCCCTAAAAATATATGATATATAAAAAAATATATCTGTTCAAATATGAAGTTGGAAAATTTAGAAATTCGATTTTCAATACTTTACGTATATGAAAAAGAATGTGTGTGAAAGAACGTCAAAGTCAGTCAGTCCTTTGGCTGAATTTCAAAAGCCTGATTGCTAATCACAGCCGAATCGTTGGACCTGAGCTTACCTGCAGCACAAGAAAAGCTTAATGCACATGATTACTGATGCCATGCCTTTTCAGAGTCTCCCACAGAGAGGTGGCCTGATTGTCTAGAACAAGGAACAGAGTTGCTGAGACACAGCCTTCGGTTTGCTCTGAATTCAAAATATCAGGGAGGGAGCAGAAATGGCTCCTCTTTCATGTAGTCAGGCTGGCTGCTAGGTAGCTACAGTAGTGTGGGGTAAGACTGTCAGTTATCCGTGTTCTCCCCCTGCTGTTTGCACATGGTATTCCAAAAGAAACGGTTTGGAAATAAGGAGCACCTTGGTGTTATATAACCGTTTTTTTGTGTGAGTGAATGCAATAATGCAAGCATCACGTGGTTTTTCCGTAATTAATGTTAAAGAGGTGAAGACGGTTAGCCAGGATATGTCAGATTTAGAAAAGAATAAAAATACTGAAACATCGATGTCTGTGTGAAACAGATTAACCGTCTATTCATAAAGGTATGACTCTATTCTGAAAGCAGCAGGGGACTGTGAGAGCATCACGCCGCAGCGACACGGATGATTTTAAATTAACAGCGAGCTTTTGATGGTGTGCTATGGGCATTCCTAAAAGGTAACATAAAATGTTAAATAAATAGTATGATCAAAGGTAGATAGTAGCGTCTCTGAATAAGTGTGACTGCGTTGGGCAATTAACATTCGAAGAGAGTATGCGTTTTTGAGGCAGAGTGACCTTGGAGGCAGACAGAGAGGAGAGCCGCTGAGAGAGAGAGAGAAGATAACGAAGCAGACCAAAGACACGGAGCAGAGGTGAATTTCAACATCAACTCAGTATGAAGGCCAGCTGTGTAAGAAGAAAACAGAACAGTGAAGATACATTGGTGAAATTCTTCATTTGTCCTCCCACATTTTCTAAATATCAAGGTAATGAAAAGAGCCAGAGTCCAGCTTCATTGGAGCAGTCATTAAAATTTTATTAACATTATGTACAAAATACTGCAGTGGAACAAGTCAAGATAACTTAATTAGCCACGGATGACAGTCAGGCTGCTATGTGAGCAAGCCCGAGACGTCGCTGAACTGTAGGTAGTCCTGAAGCAGTGTGGGGACCGGCAGCTGTTGGATAAAGGAGGTCTTAGACAGAGCATCGCTGCCCACCGATGCCTGCACTGCCAGCCTGCACAGATGAGTGAGGGCAGGGACCGATTCTGGAACCAAGAGCAAAGGGTTACTGAGCTGTGGCCACTTACCACATCAGATGATACATATATAGAATGCAGTAGGATTGGACAATATGGTTATATATTTTTTTCAAAAATAAATTTATGAAATAAATTAATACTTTCATGCAGCAAACTAAATTGATTAAAAGTGACACAGTTAAAGCATTTTTTATTATTTTTTTTATTTTTATTTTTTTTTACAAAAGATTGCACTTTCAAATCAGTCATGTTCTTTTTAACTTTCTATTCATCAAAGAATCCTGTAAAAAAATTGGCAAAAATAATAAGCAGCACAACTGTTTTCAACAGTGATAATAATGAGAAATATTTCTTGAGCACCAAATCAGTATATTAGAATGATTTTGGAAGGAGCAGGTGTCACTGAAGACTATCACAGGAATACATTTTTACAAATAAAAAAAATGTATATGCATGTATATATTTATATATGCATTTGCTCATCTGTAAATTACTTAAATAGTAAAAACTTATTTCTTCTTAGTTTCTCGCTAAACATTTTAATACATAAACATTATGCAAACTAATTAGTGGGTTTTGAATTGTTTCATCAAAACAGTTTGAACTGATTACAAAAAATGAACTAAACTTAAAGTGCCCCTATTATGCTATTTTAAACATTCCTACTTTTGTTTTGAAGGTCTCCTACAATAGGTTTACATGCATCCAAGGACAAAAAAGCGTTGCTTCTTTCCTTCCAGTGTCTGAAATGGTTCAATAAAGGATTCAGTCTCTCTAAACCCTGCCTTTCTGAGAGCTTCCTCTGCTCTGATTGGTCAGATGGTCGCATCTGTTGTGATTGGTCTATCAGCGCGTGTTGGAAACTAAACTCACATTACCATATCTGAAATTCAACTCATGAGGCTTCCTCGGCACTTGTATACATAGTGATATGAACACTCCTCATCCAATAAAGTGCATGCAAATTATATTTGCACCAAAGAAAACAGCAACTTCTCAACCTGTCCACAT
The DNA here is from genome assembly GCA_030578255.1 of Tiaroga cobitis. NCBI lineage: Eukaryota > Metazoa > Chordata > Actinopteri > Cypriniformes > Leuciscidae > Tiaroga > Tiaroga cobitis. The sequence continues at coordinate 25,801,551 of CM060602.1, read as the reverse complement.
GCTGCTACAACATGATGCTTCTCAGCAACAACTACAGTATTTGAGGACGGGTCAAAGTAGACGTTGCTTGCGGGCAGCCGATGAAGACCACAACCTGGCATTATGAAAATTTGTTACAGACCTATGTAGATTTGTTTCGGAAGTGAATTACTGATGATTCGTTTCGTCAGTTCAGAATCGATCCTTTCTTTTAGGAGACAATAACTTTATTTGTCGTGCACTTTGAGCTTTTAAACTTCGCAGACCTTTTACATAACAGCTATGTGAATGAAAGGAATGAATATCAGCACTTTAACTGTAATACAGAAACTCTTCAGGAAACTTAATGGACAAATAAATTCCCTATTTAGCTTAATTTCACTTTACCAACAAAACAATGGTGAATGTACAGTACATATATGCAATCTATTGTTGAAAAACACCTGATCAAAGTCATAAAACCCACACATACTGTACACAAGTGTACAGTTCATACCGAAATGCTTCCGTGGGGTCCAGGTGCCATCTATTCGACGGTGAGAGAGAATCTGAAGCATTGCTGAGGGCAGAGTCTTCCAATTAATGAACTCCAGAAAGAAATTAAGCACTCTGTTCTCAGCTTCTTCAAGCCTGCACCCAATTACAGCATAACAGGCAGAAGAGAAGAGCTTAACACAGTGGTTTTGAACTCTGACGTTAATAAAGCACGATTATTTATTAAAAGCCATGCATGGTGAACCCACTCATGATTAAAATAAAAAAAATAAAAACGTGAGACACAAATGTTTTACTTACATTTTGTCCAGTAGGAGGAGCATGGGGTCCATTCCTGCTTTGAGCAGCAGGGGGAGCCAAAAAGAGGCGCTCTGCAACTCAGCAAGGGCTCTATTGGCCAGCTCTCCGAGTCGGTCACCCTGAGGGAGCCCAGCGTGCTCCAGGATCAAGGGCAGGTGCTCTGGTACATGGCCCTGTAACGCAAAGGCATATATGCCCATGCTCACATGGGCCCCTGCTGCCAAGAGCATCAGAGTGATCTCACGAGTCTGGTGACACTCGCTGTCCAAACTGAGAGACAAACGGGGGGGGGGAAGTCATACTGTCCAACTGATTGTGTTTAAAATGAAAAGCAGAACATGAATGTACATCTATGTCATACTTCCAAGAGTTGCACCACAGAGCCATGTCCAAAGGGCAGCTGTATCCAAACTGTCGACAGCTCTGGGCGTCTGGACTGTAGCCCTTCTTTAGCAAGACCCGAAGGCTGTCCGCTTGTCCGCTAAGTACTGCCAAGTAAACTGGACTGACCTTTCCTTCTCCCCGGTCACATTCTCGGTTCGTTACCGGAATCAGCTTCTCTAAAATACTACACAGAAATACAAGAGATGAGCGGCCAAATTAATCCAGTGTAGCAAAAATGATTTAATAAAAGGCCAAAGTTACGCTCTCATTTAAAAAGTACAAAAGGTTAGCTTTCCAATGTTATTTATATTATACTAAGTAAATGTCACATTGTGGATTGTTTTTTTTTAAATGAGGTCTTCATAAGCTCTAAACAGACCCAGTATGTAATTGACCAAAGCTGCCGTACCTTAGCCGACTGAACTGGGCCGCAGCATGGATGGGAAGCTGCCAGCAGTCCTCATTGCAGTACAGGTTAGGGTCAGCTCCATGGGCCAGTAAAACCTCCACACACCGTACGTGGCCCTCCTGAGCAGCAATGAGCAGCGGTGTGGCCAGATCGTTTGCTTGGCCGTTCACATTCGCCCCTGTGACAACGACAACCTGTCCTTAGGTACACTTCCTGATTTTGCTGAATTACGTAGTCACGTTTCTGGGTCAACATATTTTGTTGTTCTGAAAATTTAATCATAACCATAACCATATCCCTATCCCTAGGCAAGGCAAGGCAAGGCAAGTTTATTTATATAGCACATTTCATACACAATGGTAATTCAAAGTGCTTTACATAGGAGGAAATAATTAAAACAGTTTAGAATAAAAAATAAAATAAAGTACAGTAAAAACAGTCGGACGAACATTGACACAGTGCTCATTCACTAAATGCATAGCTAAACAGATGTGTTTTGAGTCTGGATTTGAATGTGACTACTGTAGGAGCACATCTGATCTCCTCTGGAAGCTGGTTCCAGCTGCGGCTGGCATAATAGCTAAAAGCAGACTCTCCGTGCTTAGAGTGAACCCTTGGTATTTCTAACTGATGTGATCCTAATGATCTGAGTGATCTGTTGGGTTTATATTCAGTGAGCATATCTGCAATATATTGAGGTCCTAGCCCATTGAATGATTTATATACCAGTAATAATACTTTAAAATCAATCCTAAATGTAACTGGGAGCCAGTGTAAAGACCTGAGGACTGGTGTGATATGTTCAAATTTTCTGGTTCTGCTCAGAATCCTGGCAGCAGCGTTCTGTATGAGCTGCAACTGTCTTATGGTCTTTTTAGGAAGGCCAGTGAGGAGTCCATTACAATAATCCACCCTGCTGGTGATAAAAGCATGCACAAGTTTCTCTAAGTCTTGACTGGAAACAAAGCATCTAATTCTTGCAATATTTTTCAAATGATAGTATGCTGATTTAGTTATTGCTTTGACATGACTACTGAAACTAAGGTCTGACTCTAGAGACACACCAAGATTCCTGACTTGATTTTTAGTTGTTAGACCCCTAGCGTCAAGGTATGCATTTACCTTGAGAACTTCATCTTTGTTTCCAAACGCAATGACTTCAGTTTTGTCTTTGTTTAACTGAAGAAAGTTTTGGCACATCCAACCGTTTACTTCATCAATGCATTGGCACAGGGAGTCAATGGGGCTGTAGTCGTTAGGCGATAGGGCTAAGTAGAGCTGTGTGTCGTCTGCATAGCTGTGGTAAGAGATTCGGTTCTTTCTCATTATTTGGCTCATTGGGAGCATATACAGGTTGAACAGGAGTGGCGCAAGAATTGAGCCTTGAGGGACTCCGCATGTCATGGGAGTCCACTCAGACTTATGGTCTCCTATACTCACATAATAACCTCTCCCTTCTAAGTATGACCTGAACCATTTTAGGACTATCCCAGAAAGCCCCACCCAGTTTTCCAGCCTGTCAAGAAGTATGTTGTGATCGACAGTGTCAAATGCAGCACTGAGGTCGAGTAGTACCAGCACTGATAATTTGCCTGTATCAGTATTTAATAGAGATGCACCGATTACAACTTTCTAGGCCGATCCCGATTCCGATTTTTCCTTGAGTTTGACCTGCCGATACCGATTTTAGCCGATTCCGATTTTATTTTTTCAAACCACTTTACAGCACACACAAATATTTATTTTCTATCTTCTCTTTAATAGAACATTTTGCATAGAACATTTTTTTAACAGATAATCGCTATAAAATAGAACTATATAAATGACTCCTAGTGTGAAAAATTCTCACACATCTAAAGTGCAGTGTTATGGAAGAACCATTTCCTTTTCACATCCAATATCCAATAAAAAAACATTGATATTTAGCAAACTAAACTTCTGTATGAAAACAGGTAATGGCAATAAAATAATATATAAATAACAAATAAAAATTCAATAAATATAGCCTTGCAGTATAAAGATATTTATCTCTCTCTCTCACACACACACATAGGCCTATTGCAATCCCTTGTTGTATATCAATGGCAAGTTATATTTCTCAAGCAGTTCTTCTCTCATCTGACACATGTCCAGCCAAGCTAAACAGGACAAGTGGAGCATGTGCAGGGAAACAATTAAATAATAATAAAAACAAGTTTAAATGGGTAAATTTTCTATAAATATTTTTGAGTCTTCATTTTCTTTCTGACATAGCCTAGCCTACTTCAGTTCTTGTTAAAACACACCAGACATGCAAATTCTTTGCATTTTGGGCACTTTTTGGATGAAATCATATTTATTTTGTCCATCAAAAGTGTGCTTTCACTTAAATTGAGCGCAGCAAAAATAGATTCGACGCCGAAACCCGCGCTTCACTGTTGCTCCCGCGACGCTCCTGCTCGACGCTCACGCGCTGCTCCGGCTCGCGGTGTGAATGCACTCATTGATTAACATGCACGCCGAACAAAACAAAAAAAACGCGCTGCACCTTGCGGTGTGAAACGGCCGTAATTCACGAGGTTTCCTACATGTGCGCGTTCCGTGTGCACGTGTGATGCTGATGTTTCGCGATGTTAATCATGCGGCGCCTGAGTGCATTTGACCGGCATAAAATCGGATTATGTCAGACTGACCGGCCGGTCGCCGATCATGGCCGATCACGTGAAAACCGGCCGATTCCGGTCACCAGCCGATCAATCGGTGCATCTCTAGTATTTAAGCGAATATCGTTTATAATCTTTATGAGAGCTGTCTCTGTGCTGTGATGCGATCGGAAACCAGATTGAAAATTGTCAAAGTATCCATTCAAGCTTAGGAATTTGTTCAGCTGATTGAAGACAACTTTTTCAATGATCTTGCCTATGAAAGGAAGATTTGAGATCGGTCTATAATTGCTTAAGATGGTCTTATCCAGATTGCTCTTTTTCAGGAGGGGCTTGACAACTGCAGTTTTCAGGGAGTTTGGAAAACTCCCAGAAAGAAGTGAGGCATTTACCACTTCTAGGAGATCTGCTTCTAAGCTGTTTAACACACTTTTAAAAAAAGATGTGGGAAGTGTGTCAAGGGCGCAGGTTGATGTTTTAAGGTGCTGTACGGTTTCTTCCAAAATTTTGCCATCAATTTCTTCGAAAACAGACATAGTAACTACTTTCTCAGGTAGTGGTCTGATCTGTCTGACCCCAGTGCGGCTCAATGATGAGCTGATCACCTTTCTGATATTATTGATTTTCTCAGAGAAGAAAGAAGCAAACTCACTGCACTTGATGTCTGAGAGCATTTCACTGGGAATCTGGCTTGGGGGGTTTGTCAGTCTCTCTACAGTAGCAAAAAGAGTGCGTGTGTTGTTTAAGTTGCTGTTTATAATATTCGAGAAGAAAGTCTGTCTAGCTTTGCCTAGTTCCATATTAAAAGCATGGATGCTGTCTTTGTAGATGTTATAATAGACTACAAGTTTTGTCTTCCGCCACATGCGCTCTGCTCTTCTGCATTGTCTTTTCATGTTTTGCACAGCTGTTGAGTTTCTCCAAGGTGCTTTTTGTCTACCACTCTTCCTGACTTTCACAGGAGCAATATCATCAATTACACTTTTAATTTTTGAGTTAAAAGATTCAAGGAGAAAATCAACAGAGTCAGCAGATATGCTTGGTTTTAAAGATATAGCCTTCATAAATAGGACACTAATGTTCTCATTTAAGCATCTCTTCTTGACAGACACAGATCTAGCTTCAATGGCAGGAGAGATCAGTATATCAAAGAAAATACAGAAATGATCAGACAGTGCTACATCCTTGATAACAATTGATGAGATGTTTAGACCCTTACTGATAAGTAAATCTAGAGTGTGTCCACGATTATGTGTGGGTCCATGTACATGCTGAGTCAGATCAAAAGTTTTGAAAACAGTTTTGATTTCTTTTGCCATATTGGTTTCTGCATTATCTATGTGAATGTTAAAATCTCCAGCAATGGCAAAACAGTCAAACTCAGAGGAAATTGTTGATAACAGTTCTGTAAATTCCTCAGCAAAAGCTGGAGAGTATTTTGGAGGCCTGTAAATAATGATAAGTAAAATACGTGGAGCGCCTTTTAACACAATACCCAGATATTCGAAAGACGAGTAATTCCCAAATGATATTTGCTTACATTGATAGACATCTTTAAAAAGAGCAGCTACGCCCCCGCCTCTCTTTACCGCTCTGCAAACACTCATAAAAGTAAAGTTAGGAGGGGATGTTTCATTTAGGACTGTTGCACTGCAGCTGTCTTCTAGCCAAGTTTCATTTAGAAACATAAAGTCCAGGTTGTATGTGGTTATTAAGTCGTTGACTAGAAGTGATTTATTTTTAAGTGAGCGGATGTTTAAAAGTGCTAACTTAACAGTCTTACTTTTTGTCCCCACAGCGATCTTAGTTTGCCGTGTGATAGGCACCAGATTAGATGGGTTTGCTGTATGGCTTTTGAAGGCCTTAGATTTTCTATCATGTAATTGAACAGCAATAGAGAAAGATACAGGCACACTGGGTTCCCGCTTGTTTTGTAAACATTTAAGAAAGTTACTGTTATCATAGCGGGTACCCGACATATATCACTGAGAGTTGGTATCAGTTGTTTTTGGTTCACCGCGAGCCGCTGGAGGATGGTGTGGGCCCTGGCGCTGTGGCAGAGGCCGAAGAGCTCTCACAGGAGGAGGAGGAGGAGGAGGGCGAGCTGGGCCCGCAGGCTTTGGTGGTTGTGGGGCCTGCCGTTTTTTGGTTGACATCTGGGGGCTTGCAGCAAAAGAGTGGGATAGTTTGGTTCCAGCATACACCAGTTGTTCCATTTTCTCTGAGAAGCACAGAAGTGGAGTTGCTGGAGAGAGAGATAACGTGTCTGGTGAGAGGGGCTGTTGTTCTGGTGTTATCGGAGGCTGTGATATGCTGTCCTGTATTCCCTGGCTGTTTTCCAGAAAGTCGTCCTTGGGTGCTGAATCTTCTAGCAGTTCTAATATGTCACAGTCTGTTTGTGGTGAGCTCTGTGGGCAGGGCTCAGCTGAGATTGTGTCCGTGAGCAGAGGTTGTTGTGGCTGAGTGGTGTTTTCATTGTCCTTGTGTGATGTGTCGGCCGCATGTCCATTCAGGTGCATAAGTGAAGTCCTGTGGTCATTCATACTGTGTCCAGGTGTGTGTGTGCCATTCAGGTTGAGTGGATTGGCACACACTGCAGAAGGATGATGGAGGGAGAAGTAGATATTGTCCTTTAGCACTCTTGAGCCAAGTTTGTTTGGGTGGAGCCCATCCTGTTGAAACAGTTGCCTCTGACTCCAGAAAAGATTGAAGTTGTCAATGAAGTTCACTCCTTTTATATTGCAGGTTTTTTGCAGCCATGTGTTAAGCCCAAGCAACCGTGAAAACCTGTTTGTTCCTCTTGCTGGGAGTGGTCCACTGATGAATGTCTGAACTTTCAGTCTTTTAAGTGTTTCAAAAAGTTCCTTGAAATCCTTCTTAAGGAGTTCTGACTGCTCTTTATGAATATCATTCTTCCCCACATGAACAATGAGTCGATTTGCAGTCTTATGTTTCATCAGAATGTTCTGAAGTTCCTTGTTTACATCAGAAGTCGTTGCTTGTGGAAGGCAGCATGTAGTTGTGTCCCTGCTAATAATGTTTCTGATTATGGAGTCACCCACTATCAGAGTCCTGGGCTCGGCTGCGCTCTGAGCTGAGTGCCGCTGTCTGCTCGACCTTGAGCGCCAGTTAGCATTAGTGTTAGCTACTGGCTTATTCATTCTGTGTTCGATCACATTCATTACATTCAGGGATTCCTCATTCATTAATACTTCAAATCTGTTCTCAAGATGTATAGGCGGTGGTAGGAGACCAGTGTTTGCAATCCTTGTCAGAGCCGTATCTGGGGTAGAGGATGCTACTGCGGCAATGTGTGATGCTCGTGACAATCTGATGTCTCGAGTGCCTTTGGGTCTCGCTCCCTGTTTGTGCCATCGATTTGTAAGTCGATCGGCTTGTTTCTCTACACTCAGTATAGCCTGTCGAGGAGCACTAGATTCATGGGACTCACCGGCTGTATGCTGAGGGCGTCCATGATGAAGCTCGATTGTGTGTTCCGTCTGGTTTGGTGGTCCCACAAGTAACTTTGTTTCAAGAACTGCAATCCTTTGTAAAAGTCTCTGGCAGTTAGTGCAGCAAGTAGATTCCAGAAGAGGCATTTTCTCTTATCCTTATGAATGTAGGGAGTTGTGTTTTCTCTTCCCCGGAATGTAAGCTTTCAGTGGGAGGCTGGTCGGAGAAAAGAATTCTGCTTTTTTCAAGCGTTTGAGCACTGTACTGAAGTTAAAATTAGGTGATAAAAGGAAATAAAATATAAAAATATAAACGATAGAGCAATAAAAAATATAAAAGCGATAGAGCAAAGCGCGGAGCAGTAAGCAAGAGCGTCCGAACAGTAGCTGAGCAGGAAGTGGAAAAAAGGTTTATCCCTAAACCTACCAATAAGTTATCCCTAAAATCAGAGGGAAATGATAGGTAAAAAAATTGATGTAGAAGCACCAAACCCTTAGCCTGATGTCATCATACTCATATTCTAGTCAGAACGTGAGTCTGATACTGCTCCATTGGGCTGTGATTATGGGGCGTTTCAACCGAACCAGGAAAGAAAATGCCTCTGCACTCAATTGGATCGACAAATGCCTTGATCGCGGTTCTCTGTTCCTCTTTTAAAATGAAGGTGCTGTCTACATCTTCTATAAGAGTAGATGGCTGAATCTACACATCTCAATTCTCCAGCGGCAGCCATTCTTTGTTGAAAACTAATTCAACCTAAGCGCTCTTTGGTGACGAGGATGATTACGTTACTGTCGATCAGCTGTCCATCATCGTTTACAGCCCGCCCAGACAATTTGATTGGTCCGAACAGCTTTGGTTCAGGCATACCTGCTTCACAACGGATCAAGTCCAGACCAAACTTCCCACCCTCAAATGTTGTGGGCGGGGCTAAGTTCGGCTGGCATCCAGGCTACCAAACCCTGGTTGTAAGCCTAAACCTGACAAAGTAAACTTCTCCCTCAAATATGACTGGTTGATTGGAATGTTGTTTCAAGACCAACAAAGATGTTGATCCAAGAACATGTACAGTATTGTTTGGTGAAATCAGGTTCTGCTGCTATGTTGTTCCAGGAATAACAAAGATGTTAATCCATGAGCGTTGTGTTCTTTGTGTGGCTTTCTTTCTTTAATTTCTATTTAAAAACCATTTAAGTTGAACAAGGGTGTTCACCATAACGAAAAATATAGTTCATGTCAAGTTCTTAGAACAACTTAGAACAAGTAAGAATGTACTCTTTGTATTAATGTTGGTTTCATATGACTTTTATAAATTTCTATATGATTTTCAAGATAATTTGATGACTATAAAAAGTCAAGTAAAAAGTAAAACAATTTCCCTACACATTTGACAAAACATGGGATAAATTAAAAATAAGTTGGCAATTAAGATTATTTAAATGTGATTTACTGTCAGCCAACAGTTTCATGTAAACAACAAAATCCATCCATGAATAAAATAACCAATGAACAGAATAAGAACAATAAACGAAGATATTTAATCATAGGCAGAGCGCGTGTACGGCTGGGCAAGGCTTAGCCTTCCCCTGGCCACGGATTTGAGACTTCTCTGTCTGCTTCTGCTTATGATAGACCAGTTTGATATTTACTAACACCGATGATGTGTTTATCAGGTGCAGAAAATAACAGTTCTGCAGTAGCAGGGAGCCACGGAATCAAAGAAAGAGTTTATATCCCGCAATTTAGAATTTTTCCCCTCAGAATTGAGATATAAACTCACAATTGCGAGTTATAAAGTCAGAATTGTGAGGATTTTTTTTTATAGTTTTAAATGTTACCCATGTAAAATGTTATAGTTTTAAATATTATTTTAATGCTGGAACTGTAAGGCTAATACAACAATAATAAAATGATGGTATTCTATAAAAATACCAACTTTTATTGCATCACCAATTTGCTGACATAATCTGAAATAGAAATGTTTTGTAACATTATAAATCTTCTATCTTTACTGTCACTTTTGATCAATTAAATGCATCCTTGCTGAATGGAAGTATAAAGTTATTTAATTTTTAAAATAAATATTAATAAGCAGCAAAGCAAGCAGCCAAACATTTAATGAGGCTTTTTTTCCACTATGAAGACATATTTTTGACATGATACTTTTTTTTAAACTTTATGCCACCCCTCCCTCACCACCCAAAATGTGTTAACATGAATTTTAATTAATAAATTAAAAATGTGCTCATCATAGTGGACTGTATTCAAGTCTCTGTATGTCTATATTGAATTTTTACTGCAATCATTGAATACATTCATAGATCTGAACAATTCTTTTTATTTTATTTACCCTTACATCAAACTGCTTATATGTCTCAGGAGAATGTGTCACTGTAAATAGCACGGTGGATACAGTAGTGATAGCTCTAATGTTGCAAGAGTTGACACTGAACATTGACCAAAGCATTTAGTGTACAAAAAGAGAAGCACATGACTGGCTACATGCAGTTCATACTTCATACAGGATTAATCATTAAAGAAGTGTTCTTACCGGCATTTGCAAGAATCTCTAAGCATTGGTGATGTCCATATTGTGCAGCAACAAATAATGGTGTGATCCCATAGTCATCCACTGCCTCCAGAGAGCACATGCTCACCAGGAACCTCGCAATCTCAGTATGGCCCTGGAAGTGTTATTTACAGATATTTATTTATTCAACTTCTTGATGAAAGATTTTGATAACTGCCTCAGATGTAGGATTTAAAAGCTTGATTAAATTAGAACACACAAAATGGCCCTGGGCTTTCATTTTTTGAAGTTTAATTAAACATTTAGCCTAGAAGTATAAAACTTATTGATAGAGGTATAAATGCAAAAGAGTAATAACGGGCATCATAAATAATAATTCGATTGATGTTCTAAATAAGTAGTTGTTTTTTTAATGATAACAATTTGCTGATAAGCCCTTACACTTAACGGTCAGTAAGAAGAGCTGCAGAACTTATATATAAGGGAGGTGAATGTAGTATTTGTCCAAATTTCAAAGTTTCCAAAACATAAAAGCTTCATAAATCATAAATTAGAATTGTAGGTTAAAGCTATAACCTTGTAAACAGCTTGATGGAGACAAGACCAGCCTGACACAGAGTGAGTCCCATTGACGTCTGCTCCATTTCGCACTAGCAGCTCCACAACATTTTTGTGCCCACAATCTACAGCTAGAAAAAAAAAAAAAAAAAAAAGAAGACAAATATATAACAAGACTCCAAAGAGGGAAAATACACATGGTAAACATGATCCGAGATGACCTGTGATCCTAGGTACTTTTGAGTTTACCTGCAAAGAGGGGACAGGAGAGCTCATTGGTTGTTCTGTTAATGTCCGCACCACCCTTGATTAGCCACTTCACCGCCCGGAGGTGTCCATTCCTCGCAGCAAAGTAAACAGGAGTCTCTGAGTCATGTGTCAAAGTGTTGACATATTCTTCACAATTCACTAAAGTAAAGAGGAACATTGAGATACAATTAATGACCTGCATATTAAAGAAAACATACATTGAACAGTTTAATAGTTATACATTATACTAGTGTGTTAAAAGAGCTCTGATAGTTGGTCTTCAAGGGACAGTTCTTGTAACTAAATCTGAATATGTGCATATTTAAATGAATGAGATCTGAAAGCTACCCTGCCATACAAAAACAAAAATACAGTACTTAAACCAGCACTGGAACTGAAGAAACAAGAAAATACTGTCTGTCTCATGAGGGGAAGATTTGAAGGACTATAAAACAGAAATGGTTTCTCACACAAAGCTTAGAATATGGTTCTCAAGTTGCATAGATAAATCTTTTCATACATGTATGTAATTTGTCAATATTGACAACCCCAGTTCCCAATCGTTTTTACTTTATGGAAAAGAGCAGCTTACACATTTTTTTTCCAATATTTCCTTTTGTGATTTAAGCAAGAAAGATATTCATACAGATTTGGAATCACTACAGGTAGCCTAAATGAAGCTAGAATTTCCATTTCTATGTAAACTATCCCTTCATTGCCTAAACAAGTAACTCTATTTGATGGTCCATAATGCATCTTTACTCAGCTGATTTAAGGCGGCTCAGTGCCTGCTCAAAATTCTGTGTAAAAAGACTTAATGTTGCCTAAATGCCAGACTAAACTCTGTCAGCTCTGACCCACATTAGGCCCTAGTATAAAAGTATACTATTAAAATGGCTGTGTAAATGAATTTATTCCACATATAAGCAGTATTAAACAGTCTGCGTAAAGAGACCTAATTTACTTCAGAAGCGCCTCTGTATGCTAAGCTCTTACCGGCTGCAGGGAGGAGTAGCCGCACACACTCCGCTGATCCAGCCGCCGCGGCCTCATGCAAGGCGTTCCAGCCCCGGTTATCTTTCACGTCCACCGCGAAACCTCTCTGGATGAGCTTCTGCACCCGCCGACCCTTCCCCTCCCGGGCTGCCAGCGCGACGACTGAACAGGTGTCTCCATAGCACTCCGTGAAGTCCATCGATTTTTCCCTCCTCACAACACTAACTTTACCCCTCAAACATTACTGAAATAGTTCATACTAAAGTTATATCATTTGCACAGTTAACTGAGTGCACGTTGACAGGTCCAGATCTTGAATTACACCTGCCTTATACTGCAGTGCCACAGGTTAAATCTCTATAATACAGTGAAGTCAAGTGCACACTAGGTTACATGATAAGCAGGGCAGATAACGGTGCTTTGATTGCAAAATAACCACTTTAAGTATGCTAGTAGTCTAGTTAATGTCCCCACTTTGAATCTTTAAGATGTCCACAAGATAACAAAAAGATCAAGTGAAATCATGTTGCGGTTCTAAACATCTGTAAACACATAAATTAATAATGACAGAATCCACAAGCCAGACCGGATAAATTTAACGGAACTTCCGGCGATGCTGTTTTCTGATTGGCTGATTCAAGCCTCCGGCTAGAACAGACATGTGTTACTTTGCGTTCCGTCTATAAATAATTAAGCGGAAATAATAATAATAATAATAATAATAATAATAGTATTATATTAACAAAACAAAAACACGATTACAATATTTCGTTTTACATATTTTCAATTGATCCACCCACTAAACCGAAACCAGACACCTCCTTAAAACAGAAAGGGAGATGTTATTCAATAACTGACAGTATCTAGTAACGTCATCATTCAAATATTTAACTAGATATAATTAAATAACATATGACAGCAACATATAAAACAAAGGCGATGCAAAGCATTGCTTGTCTATTGAACAAGCGGTCAGATAACCTAGAAATGCCATTTTAATTTGTGTAATATAAAAGTAACTACTTAAAATAAAGGAATGGATGAATGAATGAATAAACAAACAAATAAATAAATCACGATAATTTCGAGATTTATTCAGTATTGTATTTTTAACAGCTCTACATATTTAACTTATAAATAACATAGGTTTCATCATAAATCCATTACAACAGCTATTGTTATTAGCGAAAGAATTTGAAAATTACTACTACAGTACTGTATTAAATATGTTGGTGGAGATTCTGATTACCATAGTGATTTATTGTTTAATTTTAAAGCCGGTAAACTGGCTTTTATTTTGAAAAATGATATCTCCCATTATCCAGTTTATACAGTTTGGTTTTTACCTTCAACTAATGGCGTACAAATTTTAACGCTGTTTTATGACAGCTTGTAAATTAGATATCAAACGACGTCAAGAGAGGAAACTTGGTGCGAGGTATCTTCGGCTAGAACTGTATCTTCCCTTGACAAGTATGTGTTTCTTTTGAAATCTTCAGTAATACCAATAACACCTAACGATATGCCAACCCTGTCAACATAAGCTACCTAACAGACTCGTCAGTGGCACACACCCTAAAAAAAGACGTCCATCCACATATAAGTTGAGGCTGTCGAGCGTGTGTTCAGCAGACACACCTTGAGCAGGCAGCAGCAAAGATGTGGGTTTTTGGTTACGGATCTTTGATTTGGAAAGTTGACTTTCCGTACGAGGAGAAACGAGTGGGTTTCGTCAAAGGTTTTAGTCGCAGGTTCTGGCAGGGAAGTACGGATCATCGCGGGGTGCCTGGAAAGGTATGGACCCGATTATTCCCTATCAAAGTCATCCGAGTTGATCAACAGCAGGTGCCCAGTCATAGTGACCTTTAAGGATGACAGAGCACTTAACACAGGACGATTAACACTCTTATTTCTTATTGATTTCATTTCAGCCTGGGCGAGTGGTGACATTAATAGAGGATCCTGAGGTAACTTAATGAAATACTGCTAACGTTACCTTTATACGGCCGAACTGAAGCCAATAAAATGCCGGCATTCTACTTTTTTGACCCATCACCCATGACTTGTTGTTTTTAGACATTAGATATTTGATTAACATTATCTAGTAGTAATTATATAGAGTTATATTTCCCTAGCATTAAAATGTATCCAGTGCTGGGATGATTATTGTAGTCCATTACTGAATGCAAATTAGCCTACATGATAAAAATTGTAGTTAGTAACTATTACATTAGCTACACATTTTAGGTACCGGTAATATAATCAGACCACTTTTAGATTACTTTGGACCTTACTTGTTTATAACATTGTTTTGAATTTTGAAACATGTCACAGTTTCCCAAATTAGGGGTTGGTAATGAACCCTAGTTATTTGTTTTACCCTAGTTGAATAAATAAAGGGTAATTTATTCAAAATAAAATAAAATAACAATAAAACAAACACTAACTAAAAACTATACAATATTTTATTTGTTTGCTGTGTGGCCTCTCAATTTTCAATGCATTTATAGACACGACTAGTCGGTCTGTGTGCCATTCCATAAAACTGGAAGACTTTCTCAACATAAGCAGTAGGCTTTTTAGAAAATACATTTGAAAAGAAAAAAATAATAATTAGGGAGTCAATGAATTCTTAATAATTTAATGCCAATTTGTGAATATTAAGTAATCATGTAATCAATAAAAAAGTTACTGTAGTCTGAAAATTTTAAAATGCACTATAATCTATATGCACTATAATACAAGTAATTAATTTTTGGAAGCTGATTAGCTTATGTAATATTATCAGTTACTACCCGGCACTAACTGTATCTAGTTTTAAAAACCAATGTCTTTTTGTGTTTTTTTTTTTTACAATGAATAGTCTATTTTCTCATTTATGTTCTTTGGACCATTACAAATTATTTTTGCATCATGTAGTATTATTTTAATGACATTTAAGTATGCTTTCCAAACTATTTTTTTTTAAGTTTTGTTCTTACTTTATTGATTTTTTAAATAGATTAATTATTAAACAACTTTTTATACATTGTGTCTTTAACTTAAAAAAACTACTTCATTCTTTTAAAATAAATTGTTTTATTTTGACCTCCTGAGTTTGACAATCAACATCTGAGATTTAAACCCACACTTTCACTTACCGTTTATTTAAAAATATAAATATTTAAAAGTTTCAGACCCTGTTTTGTACCATTTTCATTGGAAGTGCCTTTTTTAATTAGATTTGTAATATTATCACTTAATGATAGAATTAGACATACATGCATTTCATTCACATGCACTAATAATCCAAACTGTGTGCGTGTTCGTTCACTCTCCTCTTTTCTGTAGGGATGCGTATGGGGTGTTGCTTATAAGTTGCCATCAGGCCGAGAAAAGGAAGTGAAAGAGTATCTCGACTACAGAGAAAAAGGCGGGTATGGGGTTATCACAGTTACATTTCATCCCAAAGATGAAGAACACCAACCAATGCAGGACACGTTGCTCTACATCGGATCCTATAACAACCCCGATTACCTTGGCCCAGCGCCTTTGGAGACAATTGCTCGGCAGATTGTGAAGTCTGTTGGTCCCAGTGGCAAGAATACAGATTACCTGTTTGAGCTCGCCAATGCCCTCAGGCAACTAGTTCCTGATGACTTCGATGATCACCTGTTCTCTTTGGAGCGCCTTGTGAAGGAGCTTCAGGAGCAGGAGATGGAGTGATCTGCTATTGTCTATGTTGTCCTTTATCTTCAAAAGAACTCAGGAATTTAGTTAATGTTTCCCTCATTTATCAACTATGACAGCTGATGCAAACTAAACCGTTACCTGGTAAAGCATTAGATAACCAGTACTTTTCTGTTCTTTAAATAGAATTATCCAAGGCAGTCTCTTTACTGAACACTTGATTTTATGACTTGACGTTTCACATTATTTGTCTTTTGTGTTGAACATTGAGATACATATCAGGTACTTAAATGGATTTCAGTGTATGCTGTAATATATATAAGTCATTGCGTCCATGAACTGTGTGCGTGGTAGAACGCACACAGTTCTACCACAAATGCAAAAGAAGTTATTATTCTTCTGAAGAAACTTCAAATATATTACAAAGCCATTTCTTATTTATTTCTAAAGTTCCTTACCTTCAAATAAACCATGGAAGGGTGAATCTCATTAACATGTTCGTCACTTAAAACTTAAAAAAAAATAATATATATATATATATATATGTGTGTAATTTATGAATTTGATAACATGAAACATGTTCTTGACATTAAAAATAATTTTTGCTTCGTGTAACATTATTTGAATGGCATTTAGTTATGGGTTTCCCACCAAATTCACATTACATGCTATTATTTTTTTGCACTTTTTCACTGTAACATGGGCAATTTTTCTGGTATGTGTGGGTTCATTATAATTATGATTATAATAATAATTATATTATTATCCTTCGGATGAGACGTTAAACCGAGGCCCTGACTCTCTGTGGTCATTAAAAATCCCATGGCACTTCTCGTAAAGAGTAGGGGTGTAACCCCGGTGTCCTGGCCACATTCCACCCATTGGCCCCTGCCAATCATGGCCTCCTAATAATCCCCATCCACTGAATTGGCTCTATCACTCTCTCTCCTCTCCAACTATAGCTGGTGTGTGGTGAGCGCACTGGCGCCGTTGTACTGTGGCTGCAGTCACATCATCCAAGTGGATGCTGCACACTGGTGATGGATGAGGAGAGAACCCCTGATATGATTGTAAAGCGCTTTGGGTGTACAGTAGTACATATGAAAGCGCTATATAAATGCCTCATTCATTCATAATATTAGTGGGGGGAAAAAAACTCAATTTTTATAAAAACAATACCATTGGCTGGTTTCACAGACAATGGGGTGTTGCTTATAAGCTGCCATCAGGCCGAGAAAAGGAAGTAAAAGAGTATCTCGACTACAGAGAAAATCCAAGACTAAAAAATTCATGTTTGAGCTGTTTTAGCTCAAAGCAACTTGCACATATCTTAAAATATATCAGTCATTGTTTTTTCTCAAGATGCGTATTTTTCTTCTAAGGCTCATTAATAAAATTGTATTTAAATTATTTAGTTAAATAATTTAACTAAGGCCTATATGGTGAAAACTTTTTGGAATGTTTCAAACAGAATTTATAAGATTCACCTAAGTTAATTACTTTATTTATTAAGGATACTTTGTCTGAATAGTTACAACTCCACTCTACCACATGTCTGTTGTTGTACCGATAACATTGTGTACTTGATCTTTCCTGAATTTACTACAATGGTCCAAATGCTAATGTCTCCAAGAGTTTATGTTTATAATAATTACACTAGTTAATAAGGACTTTGACATTGCGAGACCCAGCTAAAAAAAAAAAAAAAAAAAAAGTGTAGCAATATTGTGGGGAAAAACAATGTTTGCATTTTTAATTTGTTAAAAACAATAACTCATTTATTGGCCTTGAGAGTAAAATGAAGCAAACATCTAAAATAAAATTAAAAAAAGAGAAAAATCACTGCAGTTTTGGCACTAAGCTAAATAATGTTTCTGTTATGTACACTCCCAAATGTAAAACAGAACTAACCAAGGTAGAACCTGAAGCCCTTCCTGGTGCTGTGTGTGACTCAGAGAACAATCTTAAGTGGTTTTGTACTGAGGCTGGAGTGAATTGTGACAGAAGAACAAAAACAATCCTGGAATCTGTCACTTGCCAATAAGTAATGGCTCAAAACATCATCACCCCACCATTATTTGGTCAAACTACAAACATGCCCACTCAAACCAACATGCATGTGTATCCCGCCGCCTTCAACAAACAATTCTCACACTAAATCTGGTAAGGCCGTTCTCGCTAGAAGACGTGTCAGTCGTTTATGCATAGATAAATGCGTATGTACAATACACAAATGCATACATTCACATGTGAATACACAAACACATAGGACAAAACAAAACCCTGTTGTGATGGCAAGTGAGCAGAGAGCTACAGGACAATGTCAAAGCTACCTTCCTACAATGACGTCACAGTACTAAGACTTGCGTCCTCATGTAATGATAAAAAATAGGTGGGCTCAGCCCCAATATGTACTTCATCAAGTTACTGATGCCAGTCTAGCGTAGAGCAACAACAGCCAAAGAGGTGCATGCCGCATCCGATTACCACGGAGATTTAAGTCGAAAAGATGCTGTCTCTATGTCACTCAACCGAGAATCACATGCTCCTAGCTGTAAAAGGTTTAAAGAAAAAACAAAAAAATGCTAAACGATGAAAAATATCCCAGTGTAATGGGGAAAAGTGGTTTTGACCATTCTAAACATGCTCGGATCACTGAGAACCTCAAGTCAAGAGAGCATGATGGGGGCTTTGGAGTTGGATTTATGGGGCAACCCATAGGCATTCTGTCCTTCATCACACTTTTAATGTCAACAGGATTAGAGGGGGGGAAGAATCATCTATCTGTACAACAATATTACAGACTGCAGGCAGTACATCCCTGCGCTGGTAATCCTTAAATATTAAGTATAGTTGAAATGCAAAAATATGGGCTAGATATATACATACAAACAGTACGTACAGAGTATATTTCTAAGTCGTTGAAACGCTCGCTTCGTGTATGTGTACTTCATTCGACTCCTTCATGCCTTTACGTGCCTCCTGCCCTCTCATCATACGCATGGTTTAGTGGGCTCCTGGGTCTGGGTTCGAGAGGTTCTGCTACAGATGCTGAGATCCTGAGCGTCTGTGTCCACCCGTCACATCCCCATGAATGCAGAAGATATTTTATTTGAATATAAAGAAAAAAAGAAGAAGAAAAAAAAAAAAAAAGAAATAACTAAAACCTGCAGAAACATTGTTTCAACCTGAAAAGAAACAGATAAAATATGATCAGGTCACAATCACGCAATTAAGCAGCTTTTATAGACTAAAATGAGTTACTTTGGCAACAGGACAGAACATTATTAGCAGAGTCAAAATCAGTATGGCTGTGTTTTAAAACCTAGTGAGCTCCCAACCGTGACAGCATTTATTGGGCATCACAGGATTAACTTCAGGATTTGCTTAAATGAGCGTCTTTGTAACATACCCAATCTATGCATAGTAGCAAGGTGACACGAGAAGGTCTGTGAGCACAACGAGCTGGTCGTCCGTGAACTGCTGCTTGTGCTCCAGCCAGTTGTCGTGATGAGTGCGGCGGAAATTAGACAGAGTCTTTTTCACAGTCATCTAAATCAGACGGAGAAAGGCTTGTATTGATTTTTGTTAGATTTAATGGGCCCTAAGAGCGAAGCGCACAAGAGGGAGACAGAAAGCAATTGTGTTTATAGTGACGAGCCGTGTACCTCGATAGGCTGCGTGTCGTTGAGGTGAGCGCTGAGGTCCATGAGGAGCTGAGGCATCCAGGTCGGGACATCATAAGGGCTGGATAGGATGCAAGCGCTGAGTCCCAGCACTCCAGCGTGACGCCGCACCAGATCTGAGGAAAATTTTACATATTTTTTTCCAAATAAAAGTATCTTTTGTTTAATTTTCTTTTATTCGGCAAGGACACATTAAATTGACCAAAAGTGACAGTAAAGACTTTTACTTTATATTTCTTATACAAATAAATGCTGTTCTTTTGAACTTTCTATTCATCAAAGAAAAATGCATCATGGTTTCCACAAAAACTTTAAGCAGCTCAACATGTTTCAACATCGATGAATAGAAGAAATGTTTCTTGAGCACCAAATCAGCAAATTAGAATGATTCCTGAATGATCATGTGACACTGGAGATTAGAGTAATGATGCTGAAAAATCAGCTTTGCCATCACAGGAAACTGCGAAAACGCGAGTAAAACAAACTATAATCAGTTTAAACTAAAAGTTGGACTCGATATAGTGTTCCTTACAACTTATCAAAGATCCAGTGATCCATGGATATTGACAAGCAGCCAGGAATCGTGTTTCCTGACAATTATATGTGCCTGATTTCTACAGCGGGGAAATAAATTCAGAAAATTTGCCTGTAAACGTTTTATATAAATACAATATAGATAGGTCTAAATCCGAGTGATCACTTACATTAATGTTATACTGTATATCATCATATCGTCCAGCCCTAAAACTTGCATAGTTTTTTGTCAGTGTTTATTTAAAAACATCCAATTATGCAGAATATAGTCTGTTCTGTAGATTTTGCAGTCTGTAAAAATATACAGTACCTCAGATTTCTGGTCAAATCTAGTTGTACAGTCAATCGCAAAGCTCTTTCCCGTTTTAGATGTGTTTTGTGTTTTTCACGGCATTCACGCTGAAAACAAATGCTGCCGCTCAGTCTTTTTGCCACTTAGTGGGCGTGACCGCATTCACTCCGGCCGACGGTGACGTCATGCGCATACCCTCTATATGGCTCTAAATATGCTTTTCTTTTGTCTGCATTATGATCACTAACGACTGGTTATTCACGCTGTTTTAATCCCTAATTTCTTTTACCAAAGTTCTCTCTTCACATTTTAAACTGTATCAAATGGCCTTTTTGAAAAAAGAAACATTTCAGTAAGCATTTATATCTAGAAAAATTCATAAAAATAACAGCTAATGTGCTAGCAGGTACACAGAGCAAGCTAACATGTTAGCTTAGCACACCATCAATACACGACAATTTATGAGATTAAAAACGTGTTTGTGCTCCAAACTTACTTTATAGCACAAGTCGAGTGTTTTAAATAACTTTCTGTGATCTGATTTGGCTTCAGATAAAAAAATCAGACAGAAAATATATTATTTTACAGCATTCTGCACAAATGATAGTATATATATCAATTAGCATTACATTATAAATATAATCTATTATTATGAAAATACCTGACATGGCTCGAAGAACACAGGTAAATCAAATATCATTGCAATCATGTTTATTGTCTTCAAAACATCTTTATCTGCAGTTACAGCGATCTCTGTTAGCTTTGTAAAGTCAGGGACTTCCTGGAATGTCACATGGTTCTGGCAGTTCTTCATGTGTTCCATATATGGACTATTACTGTGCATAGAGCGCCGGCGCCCTCGGGCTGCCAGTATGGATTGAAAACACATTACATCAGAGTATCCAGCGCTCATGATTACATCGACGCATTTGGGTATAAATTCAATAAATATTATTCCTGTCTATAGATATCTGATGTAAACCTATGAGAATATATCAATATTTCTCCAAATCTGCACATGTTTGAGCTAAAAGCCCTGAGGGACGTTGTTTTGTCAAGCTCTGTCATGACGATCGCACAGGAGTTTTTTTCTGAATGGAAGCGGCTGACGCTCATAATTCATATTAAAGGTAACGACTCATTTTTTAATTACATAACTCCTGACACAAATTAAGACATAACTGTCACTATACGTTTCTCAGAATACAATAGTGGTCAAATACTGAAACTTGAGTCTTATATTTTTTTAATGATGTATAGTTTGTCAAGGTAATAACATTAAATCTGATAGTAACTTTGAACTATTTAAAAAAAAAAAAACGCTTCAGTGCGCCGGCGCTCTGGTGAAGCTTAACAGGTTAATCAAATAAATTCAAGTTTTGCTTATCAAGTGAACTTATGTTTCATCAAAAAATATGTACATAAAAATATAACTAAAAAAAGAGAGAATAATTTATTGTTTTTATTTACAGGCGTTTTGTGCCTTTTTGTAACAGGATAAGACAGACTGGACTCAGATCGGACTTGTACTTAAATGATTTTGGCTCTTAAATTCTGTGGGCATAAAAGCTACTGTTGTGCCACGGTTACGACCCAAACAGTTACAGCACTGCATGTGATTAAAGCGTGATCATACCAACTGAAGGAATGGTATCCACCACAGAGCCCAAGTCTCTTTTCCTCTTTTTGGGCAATCTGGTTTTGCATAGAGCCTCAAAGTGAGTCTGCATGGAGGCATCCATTGCCAAGAAGTTACACTGCAGGAAGCCGCTGAGAGTGGTGGCAGCCATCTCTCTCACCTAAGGCACAGAGATGCAAAGAGATGAAGGTTTAATGAACAAGGGTGCATAAACTGGCATGCTGGCATCATCATTTATTCAGTGTTGCCCAGAAGGTACCTCCAGCTGCTCATCCTCCAGTAGCCTGATGACCAGTGTTCTTACATCCTGAACAGCCTGCTCGGTGCTCAGTATGGTGAACAGATTATAGAACACCATTATCTGGAGGTATGTTAGCACTGAGAATCGTGCATGCCAAGAGCTGCTGCCAGCGATCTGAAAATATAACAAGATTCTTATGATTCCACAGCAAACAGTACTCACTAGAACTGGGCAAGGAACTAATTTTAAACAAAAAAAAAAAAAATGTATAGATAAAAGACATAATAAAATTTTCATTATTTTTTTTCATAATAATTACAAATATAGCTGCAAGCAGCAATTAGCAGGGCCAAGCGCAAAGACGATAAGACATGCCAACATGGCTGAAAGTGTCAGAACAATGAGCAATTAAAGACATTTTAAAGGCCCCTATTGTGGGTTTTTGAAAATGACCTTTCATGTAGTGTGTAACATAGCTCTAAGTGAATGAAAACATGCAAAGTTTTAAATCTGAAAGTGCACCGTATATAAAGTTATTGTCTTTCAAAAGTAAGAGTCGACTGAGTCAATTAAATTAATTGTTTTTCAAACGAGTCATACACCGTTTCTTTGTGACGTCAAGACGAAACATTAGCATATTTCCCGCCCACTTATTGTGCTCGCAGACACCAGGGAAAACTTGAACACCCTCAAACCGACAGCTGATTCCTGTGGATACTGGACAGCATCATGTCGAGAAGACGCTGTGCTCTACAATGTGAAGGTAAAGCCATTTTTTTCACTGCCTAAGGACGAGCATGTGAAGAATCAGTGGTTAAAATGAATCTTTACCACGATACCACAGCAGTATAATCCTAAACTTTTGCCGTGTTAACTTTATTTTACTGACGACTGCTTCTCAAATATCGGAGTTCAGTGCAGGATTCGCAAAACGCTTGCTCTTGAAAGATGGTGTTCAAAATACTTAGTTTTGAGTTTTATATTGTGTAACGTTAGGTCTCCTGCAAACTGGTTAACTCACATTATTACTGTCTAACTGAAATACTTCTGCTGATCAGTTGTGGGCCACTATTACCTTAAACTGTGTCTATTAATGCAGATTGCCTGTCGTTCTCACTAGTTTGAGGAAAGATTAAGCATGGAGCAAGATTTGGTTTACCAACATTTACGTTACATCAGTCATTTACACTAGACCTCGGCTAATGTATGCACTGTTATTGCTACAGTTTCCACGTGTTCACCGCAATAAATTAGAAGAATACTCCGTAAATAAATAAGTACAAGTAAAATAATCGGTTTATTGATGGACATGTCCTTGTTAGTGTTGATGGGGAGGAATTAGAATTGCAACATTTCATAATGTAGGCTATCTCAAACTGAGTAGAGAAACGTCCTGCTCGAGTCGTCCTTGCGATGGAGGTTCGGGTTGAATGAATAGTTCTTCCAATGTTTCCTCTTCGGATTTACGCTCAGATTGATATGGTAAAATCAATGTCATTATTCGTTACTGTGTTTAGTTTACGGTGTAGGAAGCCTCAGGACAAGCAGAGCTGGCGTTGTTATTGCAATGGGCGTTTTTGTTTTTGACGCGCGCTGTACGCGGTGCCCAATCACAACAGACTGAGCTGTCTGCCCAATCAGAGCAGAGTAGCTCGCAGAAAGCAGGGATTTAGAGAGACTGATTCATCCGACTAGTCGTTTGAGAATCGTTGAAAATCTGGTGATGTGCAAATGTATATTATGAGGAAATTAAACAGTTTTTTTACCTTTGATGCATGTAAACCTGTTGTAGGAGACTCCAAAACAACATTTGGAAACTTTAAAATAGCATAATAGGGGCACTTTAAGAGGATTTTAAGCAATAATCATATATACAGTCACTTATAATATGATTCAACACTTTATCACTTTCAACCAATAGGTGGCGCAATTATGAAATTGATGTGGTGTGGTCAGAGTGAGGTGACAATGACACATACAAAGTTTGGTGTCAATATGTCAAGCAATTGCAGAGATAACGCCTGAATAATCATTTTGGCATCATGCCTCAAATTTGCTGCTGCGGTATACGAAAATGGTTGTCTATCGACACGAAATCCATAAGATTTTGTCGGCACTGTCTGGAGATGATACGATTCGATTTGGGTGAAAATCTGACAAACAGACTAGGAGAAGTTCGAAAAAGTAGGTTTTAAAAGGAAATAAACATGGCGGACAGGAAGTTTGGCTGACTATGGCAAAATTGGTATCTATGTTTTCGGTACAACCCAAAGACTCCATTAAAGGGTTAGTTCACCCAAAACATTAAAGTCAATGGCAATTACATGTTTTGTTTAATTATAGCACCACCAAGTGGCGCAGTTCCACCGTTTTTTTTTTGTGTCCTCAGAGTGAGCCCATACATGTGTCAAATTTGGTGAAAATCTCATTTCGCTTTGGAGTTCTAGACATTTATATGTATAAATACATAAATTACTCACACCTGACTTTGTTTGCATTTTCTTGCCACTTACTATTAATATTTAGACATTTGGACATTCACATATGGCCAACGACCCATGTTTTCAAACTTCCTACGAAGGTTTCGTCTCATTCGGTCTAACGGTTTCGAAGATATTGGCAAATGTTTTTTAAGCGCTTAATCACAACGCTACACAAATCGCAAGGCGAAACCTAGCATGTTTGGTATCGTTGGACTCGGCAAGGATTCAGGAATCTAAGGAGATGACTCCCGTGAAAATAAGTCAACCACACCCATAGTTATAAGCATTTGAGGCATCATATTGATGACCCATACCGAGTTTCGTAACGATACGTTCATAAAATACAGCATTTTGGTCTGTTTTCTTATTAAAATGTATTGAATACATTTTTTCATTTTATTAACATTACCAGTGGTTTTTTAGTATTATAACTATTAATATTTTTAATTGGCTTTTATTTTCATATTTTCAGTTCTTCATTTTAGTGTAAGTTGTAGTGATTTTTTTTTATGTGCATTTGTCATTTCTATAAATGTTTTTAATATTTCTGTATAACTTAAATTTTTACTTCAGTTTTAGTTTCAGTAATTTTAGTAGCTACTTCAACTGCAACTTTATTTATTTAGTGTTTTTAAGATTGAATTAAACATTAATATTTTATTTCCATGTTCCTTCAATTTACTGACAACCATTTTTCAATAGTTTTAGTTTTTTTATTTAACAATAACACTGATAACAACTTGAGTCAAGGTCAAATTCGTCCTTGAATTGTTGTCCTGTTATGTGTCTGGCACGGCTGAGGCCTCACCTCATGTAGCACCTTCAGTACCAGAGGGATCTGCTGAGGATAGAGGAGACCCTGAGACACGAGGGACAGACACGTCTTTGCATCTCTCTTCAGCTCATCATAGCTGTCATCGTTTTCTACGGGAGCGATCTGTAGATGGCACAGACCAGCACAGAGTGAAAGTCAGCATTCCACTTAAGAGCACTCCACACAAATGGATAAAAGATGAGCATACGCTAAGATAGAGATATATAGAGAGAGAGTATCCGAAACCTTAAAAAGCAGGGGCAGCAGCTGTAGTTGCTGAGGTACTGGTGTAGAGAAGGAGCGCCCCGCACTGGCCATCAGCCACTTCAGAACTGTTTTGAAGAGTTTAATGGCCTGGGTCCTCTCGTCCTGCTCTCCCACTCCGTTCTCTTCCACCACATGGTTCTGAATCTCTTCGTCCCCCTCAATCAGGGGCTTCAGCTGAGACAAGATCCTTTCGGTAAACTCAGCGATGTGTGGGGACTTAGTAGGAAGAGTACATGGCAGGTTGACATCGATCATGAAAATGTACGTCAGCACACTGCAAGTAAAGAAATCATGACAACAAAGAATCAGTAGAACTGCTAGTATATTTTTAGATAACAGTGACGGCTCTAACCGCAGACCTACCTGCCGATGCGCTCTCTCACATTCTTATAAACCTGAGTGAGTTTGGGCTCCAGGTAACTAAGCAATCTGTGTAGCAGCTCTGGGACCCTCCACTCCTGCTGTGCCAGACCACCCTGCAGCACATACAGGTGGCTACGAGAGAAAGAGATAGGAGAGAGATCAGGGTAAATATCAGGTATGCATTTAAAGTCTGAATGGTGTCAGAATTGACCTATGGTGAAGCCACGCCCCCAAACGCGATGAGCCAATCAGTGCGCATAGCTAACCCAATATACTCGGACATTCTCTGCTTCCACATCCATTGAAATGCATTGTAGTTAGTCAGTTTTCATTCGTTTTTATACGTTTCTTCTTGTCATTTTAAGTTTAAAATGGTCAAACGGTGTGCATGGGGTACATGCAACTCCGACACTCGGTATCCCGAGAGACTGGGCGACGGTGTGTATTTTTTACCCTTTCCCAAACATTTCAACCGAGATAAGTCGTGTCTGCTCTGGATTAAGTTATGCGGTAACGTTAGACCACAACACCAACTAAACGTAGATAAATCAAACAAGAATTAAACAAGGATGTCTACATCTGTTCTAAGTCAACAACGTATTTAAACGTTATCTTTAACATCTCTAACGTAACGTTAGCTTTTAGCAGCGTTGTACATCACTTAGCATCATTAACGTATATAAAACGCATGTAAATAACCGAGATAACGAATCATTCAGCACAACATCGCTAACATTTATGTAAATACTGCAGTGCATGAGCAATGCTGATCCTCTATCTTGTTGTCCGAGATGGTGATGGCAACGAGATGCGGTTTATCACGTTTACACTTTGACCTGTAACGGTAAATTTTTGCCTGGAGCTCAAGATTTTCATCGACCGTCTCAACAATAAAATTATTAATATAACCCTGCAATGCATAGTTAATGCCCTTTTGGTGACTTCGAGAAGATATTTAATCTTTCTGTCTCCAAAAATCATCAATTGCCTCCCGAAAAATGTCTCCTACTGTGACAGCTGCCATAGCGCCTGTCACCGAATGTTGACTGTTTGTCCGAGTGAGTGGAGGGGGCGTGGCTTAGCCATAGGTCAATTGGCCCGTGAATCTAAACACAATATACACTTACCAGGCATCTACAAATGATCCACCTTCCCCGCTGAGAGGACACTCCATCAGCATCTCGAAAAGCCAGTGGAGCTTTCGTGGATCTCGGCTCTCCTGAAAACATCAAACACCAACAGTTAGTTGTTCTCATAGCTTCTATGGCAATTAAAGAATCACATAAATTGTTTTATATGTATTAGAGAGAGAGAGAGAGAGAGAGAGAGAGAGAGAGAGAGAGAGAAACAGGAATTATTTGATATATATATATATATATATACACACACACATCAAATGAATACTCAATTGTTTTATTTATATATACACACAGTACTGTGCAAGTCTTAGAAATGATATTCTCACAAAAACAGAAATAGCTTTGAGACAGTTATTTATAACTTTTGCTGTAGTGTGTCAGTAGGGAATATCAGTTTACATTACAATTTCCAACAATTAATTTTTTTTGCCATTAACTGAAATTTTTGTATGCACAAGGAGTCTGACAACAGCCGGTACTCCACACAGAGATCTCATCTCACCATCATCAAGTCTGTCTGTGCTCACATGAAGAAACAGAAAAAAACTGAGACAAACTAATATCCAGAAGAACTGTGGCAACGTCTTCAAGAGACTTGAAGAAACCCTACCGGCTGTTGTCAGACTCCTAAGACTCACTCACTGGATTATTCAAATAAATGGCAAAATGAATGTTTGGAAATGTAAACTGATATTTCCTACTGACACACTACAGCAAAATATATAAATAACTATTTTGGAAAAAAAAGAAAAGAAAAAAAAAAATATATTTTTTGTCATATACATACATACATACATACATACTTACACACACTCACAAGGCTGCAAAAATACAGTAAAAACAGTAATATTGTGAAGTATTACAATTTGAAACTTTTTATTTTAATATATTTAGCATTTTTATTTATTCAAATAATGGCAAAGCTGAATTTTCAAATGATCCTTCAAAAAAATCATTCTAATATGCAGATTTGGTGCTCAAAAAACATTTCTTATCAATGTTGAAAACAATTGTGCTACTTAAAATGTTTGTGCAAAATAAATATTTTTTCCAGGATGTTTTGATTAATACAAAGTTCAAAAGTTAGAATGTAAAAGTCTTTAGTGTCACTTTTGATCAATTTAACGTAACATTGGTGAATAAAAGCATTCATTTATTTTTATAAATGCAATATTACTGACCTAGACTTTGAAACCGTGCTTTAAAGATATTCAAATGTAAATTTAGATAATTTAAAATGTTAAACCTAAATTATATTAATATTTAAATATATAATATTTATATAGAGTTTGTCCCTGAAGTCCATTTATAATGTTTTCACGATCATTTACTGTTGGTTCAGGTAGTGAATTATGTAGCATAAATTTCAACATAGTAAAGATAGATGACATACACAGGCAGTGGCCACACAGGTACCCCAGTCAGCATAGGTCTCAACAGTAATCTTGGACAGTGCTGTTCGCATCAAAGGAATAAGGAATGTCCATAATGCCTCCACCTATGTGTGTGTGTGTGAGAGAGTGAGAGTGAGAGAGAGAGAGAGAGAGAGAGAGAGAGAGAGAGAGAGAGAGAGAGAGATTTCAAACATGAATATGGTTAAACATCTCAGTGGCTCCCTAATTTTAGTGCATCCCTCAAACTTGCAGCGGGGCTCACCTTGCCAAAGCTCCAGTGCTTGCTGCCTCTAACCAGGCCTGCGATGATCTCAGCCACACAGCGCTGGGTGCTCTCATGAGAGTCATCTGCCAGCCGCTCCATATGGGGCTTTAGAACAGGCAGGAAGGCATCACTGTAGTTTCGGAAAAGTCCCTGTGGGGGTTGAATGAGAAAGCAAGCCATCTGTATTTTGTAATAATTCGTACGGCAGGTGAGAGAGGCAGGATTATGAGCTGGTTAAAGTGCAGAGATTTGCAGAGATAAGGCTGGGAGCACAATTGTATTTACTGCTCTACACAAATCATTTATTAAATGCATCCTCAAATTCTGTGCGACCTCTCGGTTTGGGAATTACAGAACTGCAACAAAACTGCTGAAATCAGTGAACATAAACAGGATGATAACGATCCAATAAATGCTACATTTTAAATGTTTTCTCTTTGCCGAGAACTACAAAAATAGAAGCCAGGTGAATTATGTAGGCATTGAACATATCCTTTCAACTATCTTAATGTACTTATGTATGCACCCTAGTGCAGAGGACCCTAAGCAAATATCCAAGACAAACAGTGACTTGTTAACAGGATGTACAGGCACATCTAAAAATAATTCTACAGCATACATCAAGGCCATTCAACGTATTTTAATTAGAGCCGGGTATGAAACGTATCACACAAGTCACAACTCAATACACTGCAATGCATCATAATATAATTATTGGGTTGTGAATGAAACGGTGTCAAACATGTGAAAGAGAGAGTGAATATGCGTTTTTTAAATTGTCTCATGCTGTTCGCTTCACGTCTCTGACCACACCGATTGCAGAGTTTACACATTTGTCTTTGGATGCTGGTACCTTGAAGAGACAAAAGCGACGAGGATTGAACTTGTCTTTGCCCTTTCGGTCCTCAAGGGACAGGAACTCGATGAGCTGTTTGATAAACACTGGGTCTGTGAAATGGTCATAGATGATGCGTTCCCTCTGTTGAAAAATAGTATACATAGTTACAAGTTCATCAGTAAAACAAAGTGTAGGGAAGTACGGTTGAGATCTGTCCCTGTATACCTCGTTCATCTTCGCAGCAGCAAGATCCTTAGGCTGCTCTGCTTCAGGGGCATATAGCATCAACTTCCTATAGGCAAAGGAACAGAGAGAGTGAGGAAAAAAGGCTGGAAGCACAGATTTAGACTGAATCATACAGTGATCAGAGGCTGAGAGGGTTTACTTTGGCCAGCAGTAGTATCCCCAGTGTGTCTTTTCTACAAAGCAGAAATTGTCCCAGTCCTGCTGGGTTTTCGGCAGGCTGTCACCGTGGTACTGCAGCCAGTCGTTCCCCGGCCTGTCTCCTGCCACCAGCCCCTCCGGCTCGGTTACACTACCTGCAAAGCACCACATGTGTAATTGCTCCTTCCACAGATACTGAAACCTTGCAGATGGACCAACAGTTGGATGTGAAGAGTAATTAAATCATCTCCTCATTTCATTGTACTATTATTTGTTTTCACAGGGATGTTTACTCACTTATATCACAAGGAGTAACAGGTATTTTCTTGCGTGGTCTCTTCAACTGTTTCAGTATGCCTGCCACAGCGGCAATCGCCATCTATATCAGTGATCATGGGAAGCAAAACTAATTAATATACAATTTACACAATGGTTTTAAATTTAAAACAGACTACCATTCACTTCAATTCAAAAGTTTGGGGTAAGTAAGATTTGTTTTTTAGTTTTTTTAAATAATACTTTTATTCAGCAAGATGCATTAAATTGATCAAAAGTGACAGAAAAAAACATTTACGATGTTTCAAATTATTTCTATTTAAATAGAACTATATTTCTATAGAACCCCTGTTCTTTCTATTCATCAAAGATTTCTGGAAAAAAATGTTAAAAATATTAAGCAGCACAACAATTTTCACCAATAAAAAGAAATTTGTCAGCATAGTAGGATACGTTAACATGACAACGATGTGCTAAAAAGTTTTCGCATATAGACGACAACGTTTTCAAAATGATTCCCGTTCACACGACAAAAAAAACGACTATAAATGCTGTATTATGATCGTCAGGCCAGTAGTTGGCGATGCCACTTTGTAAAGAGAAACTACACGCCTAGACTGAACACGTAATACGCATGACATCACCATTTTCACAAATTTGCCTTTTTGTAGTTTACATGGAGAGGACAAAAGTTATTGTTTTCAAAAACTTGCACTTTGAAACCCATTTTCAAAAGTTTGCGTTTTCAGGCCCCCAAATTGCCAGTCGTGAAAATGAACGGCCAAAACACATAAAAAGTTGCGTGTCATGTAAACGGCCTCTTAGAATGATTTCTGAAGGATTGTGTGACACTGAAGACTGGAGTAATGATGCTGCAAATTCAGCTTTGCCATCACAGGAGTTAATTAAATTTTAAAATATATTTAAATAAAACGTAAGAGACTTTTACATTTTTTTTTTTTTTTTTACAAATCTTACCGACCCTAAACCTTTGAACGGCAGTGTTTATTAGAAAAGGTTGGAAGAATGGACACTGCAAGAATGGACACCCCTGATATATAGGAATTTAATATAAAATTAACAAAATAACAGCATTCCACCAACCTTGCGAACAACTAGCGCATCATGGTTGAGGCTCCGTATAAAGAAGAGCACCGCAGGAGCCGGGAGAGGATAGTCATCTCTTAGCAGTAGAGACAGGAAGCCAATAGCAATGTGCTCAAACTTCCAAGGCCTGATGACACGCAAAACAGCATATTCACAAATGAGTGATGTTTTTATGCATCTAGTTTTGTAAAAATGTAGCACTTTTAAACATCCATTTAATACTTACAGATCCCTGTCATTTAGACATTTCAACAGATCTTTCAAAAGCTTTTCATATTTCCTGGAAGAGGGAACAGCAAAGATTTACCACACCATGTTAAGTGAGTAGTAAACGTTGTGAGTCTGTATGCGTGTAGCACTTACTGCTCTGCATCCTGGTTTTTGTCTTGTTGAAGTGCCAGCCCTTGCTCCAGCTCCTGGTCTACGGGAGTCCCAATGTATGGAGTGGGTTGCCTTGAATCGGTGATGCTCCGGCCAAGAAAAACCACACTCTCAGGTACCTACAGATTCAACAAGGGAAACATGAGTCTTGTCGTTTTACACCATACATATAGCCTAAAGGTGATAGCAAAATTTCTGCAAACTATCGCAGTCAAAAAGTTCCATTGTCAATAGTGTTGCGATTTATGAAGCACCAACTTGAACCTGTTGTGAAACCCTGATGGGGAAATCTTTTCCCCTTAAGCGAAATTCTAGATCACAAATTTTTGCAGAACAGTAAATATGTCTGAATCTTAAGAGTCTGAATGACACACCACAGTGGCAAAATATATGAGCAAAACAGGTGGCGCTGCTCACAGTAAAATCGATGCCGATGGTTTCGTACTGCCGGTGGACTTTGTCTGCGAGGTCATCGAAGAGTCTGACGATGGACGGCTTCTCTAGGGACATAGCTGAGCTGAGGCCTGAACGCACTATGGCCGGCCATGTCTGACTGATGCAGTCCCAGTCATGCAAGTTAGCAAGGCACACTCCACTATGGTTTCCAAGCAAGCAGTACAACGCTCCCTAGAGCAAAATACCATTGTTTTTATCATATTAAGTCAATAAAATAAATTAACAAATGCAGCAGGTGCTAATTATAGAAAGTGAAAAATATAGATTGCAGACCTTGAACTGTTGCTGGGTGACATCAGTTCGCGTGGGCTCCAGTAGCTCCAGGACACGAGGAGTAATGTCTCTGCAGCAGAAGTTATAGGTGCCCAAAGCTGTGAACAACACTTTCTGGGCCTTGCTGCGGACCTGAGGGGCCAAAAAAAAAAAAAAGGACATTCAGGAGTACATACAAAATAAAAAGGATTATTTTAATGTAAAATTTGGTGGATGTGGAATCAAGACCTGGCTATAGGTGCTGGTAGAAAGACGCAAAAGGTCCCTCAACAGGTCCTGATGAACAGTCTTGTATTCACACCCCTCGACCAACAACTTTCGCATCTAAAAGTTGAGAGCAGGGGGAACATTTCTTACTGTGTTGCAATATACTGGTATTGACAATAATCTCAATACTCAAAAAATCTATCATGTTAAAGCACCAGTAACTATATGATAGTGACTCCAACACAGTAGGTGGCAGTATTGCACCTTAATGTTGGTTGCCACCCGACATAAAAGACAACAGCGCAATGTTTACAAATTTTGCCGCATTGGCCAAACAGCAGAACACACAAGTTAAAGATGAATTTGACTGAAAAAAAATATATATATATATTTTTTTTTTACGAATATTGTAGATATCACCATAATAATGTTCTTGTGAAATATTTTGGCCACGATAATAGCGTAGAGAAAATCTGATATTGTGACAGCCCTACAATATCTATTATGTGCCAATTCCCTATGCCAGGTTATTAGCATTGGCTCCTACCTCATGCTGAAGAAGAACTCTGTCAATCAGAAGAGCTCGGATGTGCTGTTTCTTCCCATGAAGCTGGAGAGAATAAGAAGATTCGAAAGACAATTATACATTGCAAATATAAAATGCCACAGGAGATTTCTCAGGCCCAACTACACACCCTATTCTCCATAGACTTCTTCACCAGGGTGAAACTCTTCCAACGTGAGTCAAACTCGTGTTTGTGGGAACCTTTGAAGTGCATTAAGTCACTGATGATCTGAGGAAGACAAACAACTGTTAAACCCAGAGACTTTGACAGCTAATTATTGCTATATGATCCAATACAATTAACAGCCTTATAAACAATGATCAATTCATGTTGTTCAAATATCTACTGTGCTCACCTTGATAATGGCGAAAAGGGATTTGGTGTCATCCTCTGAGCACTCCAGAATGTAATCTACAAAAGAGAATTAGAAGATGCATGGGCTGACTGTCTCAAGAATTATGGGTAATTATGGTGCAGTTTAAGTGAG
The DNA here is from genome assembly GCA_030578255.1 of Tiaroga cobitis. NCBI lineage: Eukaryota > Metazoa > Chordata > Actinopteri > Cypriniformes > Leuciscidae > Tiaroga > Tiaroga cobitis. Next base: position 25,767,795 of record CM060602.1, on the reverse strand, counting down.
TTTGTGTGCAAGTAGGTGTGGTAAATGAGGAGCACTCACGAAGCAACTGTCTCATCACTTTACAGATGGCCTCACGGTAGTTCTCTCTAGACTTATCTGAAGAAAGAAAAAGCAAAGCCTTACTGAAAGGGTCTTAACTGTACATTCATCACAACAACATGAAACAACAGGTTTCATAAGCAGTTTCACTAAGAACTTGCTCAGTTGTGGCTTACCATAGTCAACACCAATGTAAAGTTTTGTTTCCTCCAAACTAAGCAGGCTGGGAACACTACAAAGATGAGAATGAAAAAAATAAAATAAATCATATTCATACTTAAGTTCTACAGTTCGGGTCGGTACGATTTTTTTTACATGTTTTTGAAAGAAGTCTCATCAAGGCTGCATTTATTTGATAAAAAATACAGCACAAACAGTAGCATTGTTACATTTGAAATCATGATTTTAATGTATATAAAAATATAATTTATTCCTGTGAATAAACCATTAGGCTATTCCAGTCTTCAGTGTCAAATGATCCTTCACAAATCATGCTAATTTGCTGATTTGGTGCTCAAGAAACATTTCTTATCAATGTTAAAAACAGTTGTGCAGCTTAATATTTTGTGGAAACCTTGATACATTTTCTTTTAGGATTCTTTGATGAATGAAAAGTTCAAAAGAACAACATTTACCTGACATAAAAAAACTTTCAAACATTCTAAATGTCTATTTTGACCAACTTTCTTCCAAAAAAAAAAATTCTTACCGACCTCAAACCTTTGAATGATGCATTTTAAAATATACTTCCCCCCTGCTTTTAACAATTAAATACAAAAGATTAAATAATCATGATTTAATCAGTACTGTGTATTTCTTTGCAAGTCCACTGCTTAGAGGGAACAATGTTCAATATCTCAGTGTGTTTTAGGACTTACAGGCCTGTGACTATGGTTCCATCAAGAGGGGGCAGCATGCTGCCAGCACCCAGCAAACAGTGCTGGACTATACACAGACTCTGAAGAACATCATCTCTGTTTAAAAAGCAGAAATAAGACAGAATTAGCAAAAACAATTGAAAAAAATTCAACATTGTTAAAATCAATACAATACTGAAATACTGATTTTTTTTGTTTGTTTGTCTTTACCATTATTACAGAGTGCACTTTTGACCTCTGACCTGCTCATGTCCTGTTCTCCCTGTGCATATCTCTGCAGGCGCTGGAGCTCGGGCTGCAGCAACAGGTCCAGAACATAGAACACAAATGCTGTCTCCTCTGCGCTGGGCACGTGCCACTGGATCTCCAGATGCCACAGATCCCCTGGGCGACCCCAGTCCTGCAATAAGAACAAGAAAGGAGGAAGAGAAAACTTATGGGATCTACAATGATCCAATACATTTGAGAAAACAAAAAAGACTTGCATGCTTACACAAGTCTACACAAAAATTGGACACATTCGCAGTACCTTAATGGGCAAGTACTCTTGCAGGGGTTTGTTGAAGCCGCCGGGCACACTGCAGTAGTCTGTGGGGTAGGTGAGCGCTGTGGAACGCAGGATATGGTGCAGCAGGTTGCAGGCCAGAGTGTAGCCCTGTTTACAGCGCATGCGCAGGGTCAGCTGCAGAGTCTGAACCAGCTGTGTGCGGTACGGGAGGAGCTTTTCCCCATCCACACGAGTCACCTGAGGAGCAGTGAGAGGGGGTGGCAATGTGAGACACAACAATCCTTGTCAAGTGTCTAAACTAATCTTGTCTTGTAAGGTGACCGATTTGAAACACTTTTTATAGGCATTGTCTCCATTATGCTCCTAGGACCTAATGGAAAGTGCATGTGAGACAAACTTCATAGTTGAGTCTAGTTTAAATGGATAGTCCACCCAAAAATGAAAATTCTGTCATCATTTACTCACCCTCATGTTGTTTCAAAGCTGTATGACTTTCTTCTGCCAAATATAAAAGATATTTTGAAAAATATTGGTAACCAAGTCTATTTTATGGATAAAAATACAATGGAAGTCGTTGGGAACCGAAACAATTTGGTTACCAACATTCTTCAAAATATATTTTATATTCGGCAGAAGAAAGTAAGTCACACATGTTTGGAATGACATGAAGGCGAGTAATGCCAATGACAATGCTAATGACTTAATCTAATAAGCATAAAATACAAATATTACAGAAATATTGGGAGATTTTTTTTAAAAGATTATTACAAAAACATTTATATTTAACACTAGCATAGATAACATGCTTGTATTTGTAATTTTTTTAGATTTTGATGAAAACTTTGCAGTGCTTTATATGATTGATTTATTCACTTATCCTTGAAGAACATATGTAAATGTGATGCTGATCCAAATGATCTTCACAAGGTATATAGTATTAATGCCAACTGTTTAGAAGAGCCTAAGAGTCAGGACAGAGACTATGATGCCTAAAAATGTTGCCTAGATAGGAATCCATCATAATTTTGGAACACAGCTTAAGATCTTTTATGTGTAGTGGTATGATATAGTGTTGTGTTAACCTCAGACAGCAGCTGAAGGCTCCAGAGCAGTTCTTTATCCAGTTCTTCCTCATTCAAAACATCTTCATCTGAAATAGACCAAAACTCAAGTAAGGATGGTGACACACTCAACATGACACAAACAGAGTTATTTTCTTGTACGCACTGGCAGTTAGATGAGTAATGGCGTTACAGCAGTGTGGCACAAACAGCCTGAGAGACTCAGCAGGGTGACACTGAAACAAAGCAGAGGACAGTTGAATCAATGCGTTCTCACAGTTGTGTATCTATTTGCACAAATTGGGGAAAGGGGAAGTATTACCTTAGCAGATGCTCTGCACATGTCTGCCACCATCCTGCCTGCGACACGAGTCTCAAAGATGTTGGTGGTGGCAAAATTGAAGACTTTCTCAAGAGCCACCTATAGACAGATAACAGAGTTTATTTAAAATAGAAATCTTGTGCAACATTACAAATGTCTTTACAGTCACTTTTGATAATATTTAATGCATCGCTGAATAAAGCATTAATTTCTTTTAAAAAAAATAATTCAAAATTCCTGACTCCAATCTTTTGAACAGTAGTGTCACAAAATAGTTTATAGCAGGGCTGCCAACTTTGAGGTTTAGCTTGGAGTGGTGGTAGGGGTTTTAAAAAAACAAACTTGCATCACAATAAGTGTATTGTTGTTGTCAAAGTATATGGTAACTAAACAGAATTTCATTAAGTTTGGTGACAACGTCATGTGACAATGTTTACATGGTACAATGACTGGTAGAGGGTACTGTTTTTATTAGTGCTTGACACAAATTTCACGATTTCAATTCATAAGCTTGCGTTTGGATTCCGATCTTGATTCAATGTCGATTCATTTGAATAAATATCAGGTACAGTAGCTACATGTTCATTTTTCTCAGGGGAAAAAAAAAAAAAATCTCTCAACAAATGCTGTACACATACAGGGAGCCTTGTCAGCTGGTATTATTATTAAAGGTTAAAATTAACAGCTCAAATTAATATAATGCTGTTTTCATAATAATAAATGTTTTTTGAGTAAAAATACAATAATTATATAATATAGTGCATATATTTAGCGAAATACTCCTCTCTAGTTCATTTTTCTAGCTAACTAACATGCTATGGTCATTAAATGGCTTTCCTGAGGTAAATGTCCATGACATTGTTCTCCAGCTATTTTACTGACCTCTTGAAACCAGTTGAAACACTGATTGGTCAATTACAAGAGACATACATTTCAGTTGGTTGTACTGCATCTTTCAACATACCTTGACATTATATAATGTTCATTCATATTTATTTAGTATTAACTAGTAGTAAAAAGAAAGAGGTGATCGGTTCACGTGCCACTTGAACTGAGGCGCTACAGCAATCTGAGTCAAGTCACATTTAAGAGCGTAAAAACAGTATGTATTGTTTGAATTTCATAATAAAATTGATAGAATTTGAAAGCTGAGACTGTTTCATATCAAAAGTAACCTGCTCTGTCTTGAATGTTGGTGTCAGTGTCCTCTTTGCTTCGGGATTTTCCACTGTGTGAGAAAATGGATTTGTGAAGTGAGAGCAGTGCCAATTGCGTGAGTCTCACGCTGAACGAGTGAGAGTTGGCAGCCCTGTATATAGACCATCAAAACAACTTTACATTGTGCTTTCATCACTGACTTTATGCAAATACAACAATGCAGTCTGTTGAGACAACTGGTGAATCAGTCTATGAAGTAGTCATCATAAACTGATGCCATCGGACAACTCAATTATTTTCTAAATTTCAGATTACTCACTGAGCCGCAGATTATTATAAGCCAAGAATGTTAAAAACAGAGCTTGAGACATCTGTTGACACAAATGCTATTTTAATTTTTTTTTAAATTGGTAAGATTAGCAAAATTAGTCTAATTACTAAGATATGTAAAAAATGTAAATGTAAAAACCCTATTAAATATAATAAAAAACCTTGAATATCTCCATGGAGCACTGTGTCAGAATGGTGCTGAAAGTGGATGAAAGGCCCAGCTCCACCAGACTCTCTAAATGAGTCATTTTCTCTGTCTCCGTCTCCTCGCGCGTCTGCTCCAGCGTGCTGCTGTCAATCAATGCAAAACACCTACAGACACATAAAATAGGGCATAAGATAGAGCAATACAGTGTTTTATACTGACACACACAAGACTAAATGACTCACCTGTCCATAAACTGCAGAACAAAGTCTTCAAACTCAGCAGAAGCCGAACACAACTCTCTCTCCATCTAAAAAAAGCAAAAGACATTAGGATCAAATACAGAAAGAATAATAATGTAAAAACTCTGTAATGAGTGTTTTTATATAATATTTTCAGAGCCTTGCCTCTGTCAAGTCATTCTTTTCATGGAGGGCTGATGAACAGTCCACTAAAGGCACTAGAGTAGTGAAAGTAGCAATGAACTGGAACGTGATCTAAGAAAAAAAAAAGAAGTTCAAGACAAATATGAATAAATTCACATCCGAGAAAGCAACGACAAGGAATTCAAATTGTCATATTTTGAGTGCTTCATTTCATCAGTTGTTTCATGAACACCATTGTTAATGTTTATTTCACAGTTTACCCACCATGCATTTGCTGAAGTCATTAGGGTCAACACCAGGTAGTGCTCTCATAAGCAGGGGCAAGACGTGCGCAGGACCTTCGGGATAATGCCGGCCTCCACTGAGAAGACTGCGGGCCATGCCAATCATGCAGCTGAGAGTGGCAGTAAGCTGGTGCGGCTCCGTCAGTGTCTCCATAGCAGGATACGTCCTGCAGGAGGCAGCACATTCACACATTATGCTCTGTGCTTTTAGTTTGTTACACCTTTGGGAACAGTCCAGCTCCTGCTTTACAAGACAACTGCTTACAAAGCCTATTTACAAAGATTGGATTTGTAAATCCTGACAGTGAATAAAAGACACTCTAAGGGCTGATAAAGCATTAAGACTTTCGCTTATTGATTTTTATACTGCAAGTCATCTCCAATAACTATTTACAAAAGTAAACATTTTAACATTTAATCAGCTCTGCATTATTATAATACATATACTAATACATTTAAGAGAATAGATAAAAAAAAGATTAAAGGTTGAATTTGTATGTGCGTATATCTTTGCTGGTATAGCATTTAAGTCATCGTCATTCTTTTCAACTATTTTCCTGATATTAGCGCCTACATGCCCTGAACATCTCCAGCAGTTCCACACACTCACTTCTCCAGCACAGGTGGGATGACCAGCTCTGGTCTCATCAGAGCGAGGTTCTGCAGGGCCTGAGCTGCGTCCATGCTGCCCGTCTTGCTGAACATGGCCATCAGAACCGGCTGCTTCATGCTCTCCACAAAGTCCGTCACATCCTGGTCAGTGAGTCTGTGACTAGTGGGAACAGGGGTGATCCAGCAGGGTTTCTTATAGCGCTCCCGATGTAGACGTCGAACCACACTGGCAGGCAGACGCTGTAGAAGCTTCATTAGCTTCATCTGGAGAAGAAAATAAGACAAACACATGAGCTTGGAATCACTAAGAAAGGTTTAATATTGTAACAATTTCAATAAGATTTTCAGCTAAAGTTTCGTCCCATGTTTTCTGCAGCAATAGTTAATAGTAAATTAAAATGAATAGTAATAAGCTTGTAAAGTAAGCTTATTCTTTGAAACCTTGTCTAAAATGTCAGCAGTACCCCAAAGTATTTGCTTCACTGTTGAAGATGAAAGTAACATTTGGCATGTACTGTTCAATTTCTGTTCAATAATCTCAGTCCTGATTTGCTGCCTTCTTCGTAGACAGTAGTGCTACTCATGCAAGGAACAGCCTTCAGAACAATAGACTAAAGGTTTTCTAGAAAAATGGGATTCTTTTTGGTCATTTTGTAACCAAAACTGGACTTCATGTGAAATTCATACACTAGCACCTGAAAAATAAACATTTGCAGCACTGGGCTTTTCACACTTCTTCAAATACCACAGCTGTCTGCCAAAGTTTATGCTGGTACCAAGATTCAAGGAAAATGTTTAAATGACTGTAGAAACAGTTTAGCTAAAAATGTGACTTTTGTCATTTCACACAAATAATAATTAACTAAACAAAATTTTATTTTTGGCTCACCTGCCACGGGGACTGGTAAATGAAAAAAATCCACCAGCCAAGCATACTTTTTACCGGCCAAAATAATAAACAGCCTTTTTGTGTCATATATACATTAATTTATATATAGGCTATATTTAAACATTTTTGTCATTATATTTCTGGTCTGTTATTTTCCATTCTTACTTTTATTTACACATATATTACACAATTCTTACTTTAATTTACACACATTCAAATAATATTTTTGTGGTGGTGCCTATGAAAATAGTTCTGTACAAATGAAATGTATTAATTGTATATTTAATAAAATGTATGCAATAATAATATATTATCATTATTTCAAAAAAATATTTAGTTTTAAACTGCCTATTTTTTTACTCCATTTACTCTGATCCGCTCAGTAACTGAAGGACTGGAAATCTCAGTTGTTTTAACCATTCATTAAAGTGAATCGGTTCAAAGGAGTCATTAGTTCCTTTTACCATCGTGTTGATTTATTTTGATTAATATGTGCCAGGGAGAGAGAGCAAGACAGCGCTTAGGAGACGGTGAAGCCTTGTTTATACTTTCGCCTGGAAAGAGAAAGAGTGCGCGCGCGACCGGGGGCTCTCACTCTGCTCGTTCTTCAGTTGCGCCCTGTCACTTTCAATTCCCATCCCGCAAAAACAACAACTCCGTCATGTCCGTAGCCATCATGCCAGATATTTTATAACATTACAAAATGCAATTGTAATAAACATTTTATTACATTATTATTTTGGTATGAACATTCACCCGCCAGTGGGGCGGATAGCCTTTTGTGATTTACTCGCCAAACGAAAAATCTACCCGCATTTGGCGCTTGGCGGGTGTTAATTTCGGACCCTGCGTGTTACACATCATACAAAACAATGTTACCACCCGTTACTTTTTTAATCTTAGGAGAAAACTAGTTCTCACAGGATGTGACGTTTTCTTACACCATGGTACATTGATGACTAATTTGTGTCTCAAATTATTCATGAAACTGCATGTCCTTATCCTACGAGAAGACGTTTCACTTAATTGTTCATAACAGCACGCATTGATTTAATATGACAAGCACTTCAAACAGTGAGATCGCATACAGCAAGTGAGAGATGCATTAATAGATAAAAAATTAGTGTAAGAGTTTCTGCATCGCATAAGTTCTATAGATCTAGAGTCTTCGGCCCATATGCGATTCATCCACACTGTGAGTGCAACCGGTCTTTACGGCCCCATAACCAAAGAGCATATAAAAACACGGCAAAATAAGTCTAAAAAGTTATTAAAGACGCAACAGCGTGTTCATATATATTTTCAATGTGGAGTACAAATATGAATGGCTATGTGGAGTACAAATGCATCACAGGATATGCATGTATTTGTGTAATTTATGGAGCTTACAAACCAAGTATAATATATGTTACACAACGAAGGCATAAAAAGGCTTAGTAATACTACTTTCTTCTCACATCAACACTCTTGACTAACATCTGGTTTCAAAGAGGAAAGGCTTTATTGCCACTGGGGGTTAAATAATTAACTTTGCTAACTACACATGATATTGTATGACACTTTACTGAGTCATGAGTGCAGGAAAAGGATGCATGTCAAGGATGACAGGTGGTCGATAACAAGAAAGTTGTTACTGGTGTTTTAGAAGTTTGAATGTTGAGTGACCTCACTCTGCCTGAGGACCATCTGTCACTGCATATCACACTCATGCACGCAAACAAAGCTCAGCTGACAACACACACCATAGATCGTTCTAGACTGGATTGTGGGCTGGACATTGGTGGGGAAAAGGGGAGCAAGATTTCACATTGCACCATATTGTTCTTACCAGCCAGCGTCCGTTATTTGAAGGGTGGTAGAAGGATGCTATACTACTGAAGAGCCCATTAAGCTGTTTCTGAGCCTGGTTCTGTAGGCCGCCCTAAAAAAGATGACAAGGATTATTATAGAATGTGATCTGTAAAATAAATGCGCCCTTTAATAATTAACCTATTTATTATGAGTGTGAGTCATGAAGCTTACCAGCATGGAGGAAATCCAGAGGACCACGTGACCGATATCATAGGAGTTGGTCAAGTATCTGGGAACGACCATTTGGCTGGTGCCAACAGGCAGATTGAAGCTACGTAGGATCCTGGTAAAGATCTGAAACCAGACAACAAAGTATTAGTATACAATGCTCCAATGTCTTTAGATTATTATCTATAGTAAGGCTCAAAAGTTTGCGGTCAGTAAGATTTTTTTTCTTGGAAATAAATGAATACTTTTATTAAACAAGGATTTCATATAATTGCTATTCTTTTGAACTTTTTATTAGGCAAAGAATCCTAAAAAAATGTATCACGGTTTCTACAAAAACATTTAGCAGCAAAACTGTCTTTAACAATAACTATGTTTCCATTCAAAATTGCGAATTTAACTTGTGCAAAATTGGAAAATCGCATTAAACATTTGCGAATAAAGCACTATTTCCATCCCATGTGTTTAAGAGAACAAAACCGTAATTTCAGGAGAAATTGGCACAAAATATCTGTAATAATGGAACAAAAACGTAATTTCCTGAGAAATTGGCACAAGATATCTGTTATAAAAATGGAAGTTGCTGCAATCAGGGAAGCCATTGTGGCTCTTTTTTCTTACATCATAAATGACTTGCGTCTCAGAGTACGCAGACAAAATGCAATAAACACGGTCATGTTATCTTGCATTCGGATGCCTGGTGTTTGGGAAGGCAATCATGTGAGACGCTTCTGGGAGGTCATTATACCAAATCATTCTGATGACAGACTTTGGTTCAGGCATTTCAGAATGATCAAGCCAACATTTGAGATGCTGTGCAATAAAATTGCTCCACTGGTTAGTTTAGTTTTCCAATCACATCCACTGTTGAGGTAAAGTCAACAGTTTTTCATTGTTCATCAAGGGATTTATTTGGTAAATGTGTTTCCATCATAGTTTATACGCATGTCTTCTTATTGTATATAAAAAAAGGTATCCACCTCAATTGAGCACATACGTTTTTTATATGCATTTTTACAATTTATGTGCATCTTGGCGTTTCCATCCAGCCTTTTTTGTAAATGCGATATCCCAAAACGCACATAAAAGTAGATGATGGAAACAGCTCTTGATTATGTTTCTTGAGCACCAAATCAGCATATTAGAATGATTTCTGAAGGATCATGTGACCTTGAAGACTAGGGTAATGATGCTGGAAATTCAGCTTTGCCATCACAGGAATAAAATACTATTTAAAATATATTCAAATAGAAAACCGTTAATTTTTTAAGTAAAGTAATTTATTATTTAGTAATTAAGTAATTATATTTCACAATATTACGGTTTGAACTGTATTGAGTAAATGATTGCCTTGGTGAACATAAGAGACTTCTTTCGACCCCAACAAATATAAACGTAGTGTATATAAGCAGGACAGTACCTTGGGAATGTATGGATTCCAGTTCACATAGCCAATGTTGTCATTAGCCAGGCGTGCAAAAAGATTCACTAGATTCTGCAAGAGGAAACAGAGGATAGAAAGCTGATGGTGACATAATATTTTGCACTTAACAAATGAATTCACGAATGAGAAGTACTTACACCCTCCCAAGCGGGCAGGTTTTGCACTGAGACCCAGAGATCCATCAGTTCATCAAACCATAACCTAAAACATGCACAAATACTCCCATTACCCCAGGGTCATACTTGTTGGCTGCACTTTATGAATGACGAGTAATTTGTAAATAGACTGCAATCCTCTTATTTCATTATTAGGTTTCAAAAGAGGGTCTTACTTGAAGCCTTTGTGATGCTGTTCTGGGGACATGATGGTGGGCAAGAAGAGCTCAAAGTACCCGATGGCCTTCTGCATAGTGACATCAAACGGACACAGTAACGGTCGCCACTCATCAAGCATCTCCTGTGTGGCAGACTCAGGGAAATAACTACACACACACAGACACACACACACACAAACAAACAATCATTATGAGAACAAAATCACATGCCATTTTCTCAGATCCACGGTTAATTATTTGTTATGTGAGCTCTTGCAAAACGATGAAAAGTGCTTGTTATATGAACAAAATGGTATAATGTGTTAAAAGAGCTGTAATCGGCTCCGTGAAAGCTGTGGCCTTGACTAACAACGCCTGATTACATGATTCTTTCAACAGCACAACGCAAAGGGGATTAACACAATGTGCAATTCTTTTGTGAAAGGGGTCGAACATTTATAGGTACATTAGTGAATGACAGAGGATTGAAAGAGAACTCACAGTCTGCAGCTCTTTACTAGTGTCTTCAATACATTCTCAACCGAGCTAGAGGGAGAAAACATGGGAGAAACAGAGAAAGAAAAAAATAAGTGCATTAATATAATATGAAGACAAGGCTCATTTGAGGTTGAAGCAAAAGATGCAATTAGACCACGTGCAAAGCAGAAACCCAACTACGGTTCGTTTTGTGAAAGTGTAAATGAGAGATTCCCAACACCAGCGCCTGGGCACATGAGTGCAAAATGTGGTTATGAGGTTCTCCTCATGTACTTTTTATAACTGAGCTCAAAAACGCAGAGTACAGTCACACTGCAATAACAGCCAATTCAAAGCTAATCCTTAAAGTCCCTGTAAAGTCAAAATTAAGTATGTGTTCTGAGTATGTCACACCACAGAAAAATGTGTTATTAGCCATCCAGCCAAATTTGAATGATAAGAAAAGCCGGCAAGTACATAAAATAAGCTATCAAAATCTTGAAAAAATGACCATTATTCTCTGTTCTCAAACGCTGGGGGCGTGTCCGCTGGCTGCGCTGAAACCACGCCCACTAGCGGGAAAGCTGTCGTCGACGGCGATATTAGGTGATACTGCTTTCGGGACGGGAGGATGAACGCTGGCGGGGGATAGTCGTTTCGGCCCCGTTCACCAGTAACAGCGGATTATCAGTAAATTCCAGTTGTCTCCGACGACAGTTTATAAAACTATCCTGTGTAAAATGATCACTACAGAGGCGGGTGTTGGCGGTGATCCTCAGCTCTTCATCAAGGTTGGCTCTACACAAAATTAATCCACCTCTTCTTGATGTGATCGTTTTTAGGAAATTTAAAGAAAGAGACCGATCTGTTTTGTACATGATCGCATCCAGGTAGTAGCCTATATGTATTTCTGTGTTGAAGGCATAGCTAGCTAGCATACAGTAGGCTGTAGTAACTAATAGTACTGACAGTAACTCGCGTTTGAGCGGCGAATGCGAATGGGGTCGGGAGAGATCAGCCTCAGTGGCCTCAGTGTGTCATCAAGTAGGGGCGTGTCCACGAGCTCATGGGCTCCAGTGCGTCATCGAGCCCCGTTTTAGCCCCGCCAAAAAAATCCGTAAAATAGCCATGGTGAAAAACTGTTTAACGGTCTAACTCCGCATTTCAGTACTTCACAGTTCACAGTCTTTGTAATATGTTTTAGCAATACATTTGTAACATTTATAATGTGTTTAGAATTTTTTTGTAGAATTGCCTTTACAGGGACTTTAATACATATTTACCTTGTTAAAGGGTGGTTAGTTCACCCAAAAATTAAAATTAAGTCATTAATTACTCACCCCCATGCTGTACCAACCCCGTAAGGCCTTCGTTCGTCTTCGGAACACAAATGAAGATATTTATGATTAAATCTGAGAGGTTTATGACTGCTAAATAGGCTGCCTAAGGGAATGAAACTTGACGGCTCAGAAAGTCATTAAAGAAAATGTTTAAATATTCCATGTCACAACAGTGGCTCAACTATAAGTTTATCAAGCGACGAGACTACTTTTTGTGCGAAAAAACAAACAAAAATAACGACTTTATTCGACAATTCCTTTTCTTCCTTGTAGGCCTGAAACAAGACTTCAAGAGATTTCCACGACGCGCACGCGCGAGAACTTAACTGAAGTAGTTGAAGGAGATCGCAATTCTCGCACATGCGTCGTGGAAATCTCTTGAAGTCTCGTTTCAGGCCTACAAGGAAGAAAAGGAATAGTCGAATAAAGTCGTTATTTTTGTTTGTTTTTTCGCACAAAAAGTATTCTCGTCGCTTGATAAACTTATAGCTGAGCCACTGTTGTGACATGGAATATTTAAACATTTTCTTTAATGACTTTCTGGGCCGTCCGGTGTCATTCCCTTAGAGCCTATGTAGCAGTCATGAACCTCTCAGATTTAATCATAAATATCTTCATTTGTGTTCCGAAGACGAACGAAGGCCCTACGGGGTTGGTACAGCATGGGGGTGAGTAATTAATGACTTAATTTTAATTTTTGGGTGAACTAACCCTTTAAAGTTGGCCAAGTTGAATAACATTTTAGCTGTGGGTTATGACTTTAAGAATACAATAATGTTATTAAATGCTGTAAATAGGGAAGGTCAGGACGGTTGACTAGTTCATTAGGATAGCTAGTTTTAGCTTTGGTATTTTGGGCTGTGGTGCTTTTAAGTCCATAGTATTTTTGTGAGGACTATGATAGTATTTTATTTACTATCAAATATTATAAATATTTAGCCAAATTATTTGTTCGATATCTATCAGTAACCCTATTGAAGGGATCTGTGTTTTTGAATTCATTCTGTGCCATTTTTTACTGTTTTGGATTATGAAGGTTGCATTTTTAAGATAGCTTGTAAAGTTATGATTTGTTCAACCTGCATTCTGTTCCAGTCTTATGTGGTCGATCCAGCTGCTTTTTTGAATGCAAGAACACGTCCTATATGATGAACGCCTCCTTAAAATGCATCCGATTGGGGTCTTCTGGATCTTACTCATTGCTCACTTAAAAAGGATAGTTCACCCAAAAATGAAATTCAGTCATCATTTCCTCACCTGCAAGTCAATCCAAACCTGTATGACTGACTTTATTCACTGGGACAAAAACTATATATTTTGAGAAATATCTAAAAATGTATCCATTCAATGGAAACTACAACGTTGTTTGGTTCACAAAATTCTTCCAAATATCTTTTTGTGTGTGTGTGTTTGTGTGTTCTTACACAGGAATAAAGTCGTACAGATTTGCAACAACATGAGACAGAGTCAATATCAATGAAAGAATTTCAGTTTTGTGGACTATCCCTTGAAACAAGCTAGTCAACAAGTGGTTCAGATAACCCACTGACTAGTTGATAATTAAAATATTGTCTTCCACATCCCTAGTTCTAAAAATACACCCCCAGTGAAACTTAGCAGCTGTTGATCTTCCTCTCAGTGCAAGTGTAAACAAACACCTCCCACATTCAGTACACTATCATTTTGGACGATATTAAAATAGAACACAATGATACCAGAAACCAAGGGGAAAATTGGCAAAAGTTGTGTGACCTTGTCCTCTAAAACAGCGAGCCATAGTGATCCGACCCACATTTACAGCCTGACCCAAAAGAAACACGACTGACACCAGACTGTGTTACATTTCCCAAAAGCATTGTGAGCTTCACCCAAAATGTAGTATGACATTTTTTCTTCTTTGGAAAACACAAAAGAAGATAATAAAATGTGTTTGTTTTTTTTGCAGAAGTCAAAGGGCTCCAATGTTGTTTGGTTCCCAAACTTAAAAATATCTTCTTTTGTGTTTTAGGTGAACTGTCCCACTATACCATTGGTACCAGTGATCTCTATAGAGTGCATTAGGGCCCATCCACTATTTCAGCAGTGTTGGCTCCGAAAGTATATTTTTTTTTATTCATTTTTCCCATAGTGTTTTTTTTTTTTAAGCGTTATAAGCCATGAACCAAACCAACCACCTACGAGGTGAATCCCAACAAAAAACAAAGGTATAAGACTGTGTAATAAAGGTATAATAACAGCTTTAGTGAGGAAAAGAACTAGAATCCCAAATGACAAAATCAAATTAAAATCAATGATGAAATATAAAACTATTCATTTAAAGTTGTTGACAATGCATTAAGTTTATTGCAAAATATGCATGTATGAAGGTACAAATATTTAAGCACTCTGATAGACCAACTTGACTACATAATTTGTGGTGCAAGCAAGCTTTTTGGCAGGATATGCTCGCCACGACTCTATTTGGTGGAATTTTCTGTACAGCATCATGGATAATGAGGTTTTTCACCATGAATTCAGCTGTTAAACATGATCATTTTAAAAAATAAATTGAAATAATGCAAATGGATGGCTAACAAAACAACCTCGTAGCTCACAGTACGTCTGTCTTTAAAGGTTTATAAGTTATTGTTAAAAAACGGTTTGCCTATGGAGAAAATGAATGTAGTTTTTACTTCCGGAACACAACTGTTGCATTTTACGATGCTTTTGGCTTACGATGCTTTTGGGAAACACAGCCCTGCATTTTCATTAATATAAACCCTTCGCTCCCACCTGTGAAAACAATTAAAAGATTCTTAGATTATTAGAATGAAGTCACAGCAATGAGTCTAGCCCATTGGTGAAGAACAGTAAAAAAAAAAAAAAAAAAAAAAGAAAAAAAAAAAGGTTTTTGTCATTGTGTAGCTATAGTTTGTCAGGAGAAATCTGTAAACTAAATATAAAGAACTGACTGACACCTCTGAGCCACCAGGAATTGTGTTTGACAAACAAAGATTAATTATTAGAAACTTTAAAGGGAGCACCATTTCCTGATCTGTTTGTGAAGCATGTTATTAAGTGGATACGACTAGGCAACTAAAAGAACAAAGATTAGAAGTACAAACCCAGGTGTAAGCTGTGGTGGGATTTGTCATTTAGATAGTTGATTTGCTTTTAATTTTGGACACATGCAATTAAACATGAGCGACTTCCCTTGGAAAAGTACAGTGCAACATGTGAAACACGGGCTGTGCTTACCGCTTCCGCACAATACTAAGCATTTTTTGTTTAGTTGAGGCTTCTGCTCGATAACTGAATGTGAGAAAAAGGAAAAATGCATAAGCCAACGCTACACATACCAATAGCATAAATCTTACAGTTGTAATTATTTAACAGGTTCTTCTAAGAATACTGTGTGTTAAATGGATATGGTTGTGTTATGAGAGTCAGCAGAGCTCATTAAAAGGCTCGAACTCAAATTTGGAAAGATAAAAATACTACAAGCAGCGTCAGGGTCCTCTTTTTCCTTGAACCAAACGTTGCACTGACAAGTCTTTTCCCCCCATGATCTCAACTTGCCCTGTACAATGAACCATGTGTCATATCCATGTTCACCATACAGAAAACACTTTCCATCACTGCAAATATGATATGAAATATACTTGTTTGTAGGGGTGTGCGATATCACGGTTTTTGATCATGGACGATTAAAATGCCTCCAAGATCAGCTTTTAAAGAAATATCGTTGTACAGTGCATTCTATCAGTTCAATTCTGGCGCCTCCGTCTCAACATACTGTAGTCTACAACGCGACGTATTCACATCACATGTTAACGCAGTGGTAGAGTTACACTCACGGGACACTGCAGTTAATAAAAGTTCATTATTTGCCTGTGCATTAAAGCTTTGCCGGTTAAACATTTCATTCGCGTGCTGTTGCGTGGTTTAACTAACATGCGCTTTTCTGAGCACGTACAGCCGAAGCACATACTAAAATGTCAAACAGCACCTGATTACTGGACTAAGTTATCTTTCAAGTCTTATTGCGCTAATACTGTCAAATACACACAAGGTTTACATAAACACATGTGGTTATGTCTAAAGTGAAAGCACACATTTGAGAGAAAATAGGATGCGTGTCATATGCGTGTCCACTAGATGCGTGCCGGTCTTAAAGGACAAGTTAGCTATTTTACACTTAAAGCCCTGTTTTAAGATTGTTTCTGATGAAATAGAACGGTTAAGATTAAAATTTGGACAAATGCTGCTGGCCCGAGAATTTTCGGTTTCTGTGGTTGCACTTCCCCCACCTCCACAATGGTTGCATAGGTGCACTGAAACAATCCTTCATAAAACGCATTAAACTTTAGTTTACAAAGACGTTAAACTCACCGAGTGGTCTGGTTAGTTCACTGATATGCTCACACAAAAATCGCTGCAAAAGATGCTTTCCAACAGGTTTTACCTCCCACCTCCACCTCCACCTCCACAATGGTTGCATAGGTGCACTGGAACAATCCTTCATAAAACGCATTAAACTTTAGTTTACAAAGACGTGAAACTCACAGAGTGGTCTGGTTAGTTCACTGATATGCTCACACTTGGCTTGGACAAAAACTACGCATTAAACTTTAGATGCTTTCCAACAGGTTTTATGGTAGTTTTTATCCAAGTCAAGTCAATGGAGTTGGACAAAATTACGATAAAACCAGTTGGAAAGCATCTTTAGCAGCGATTTTTGTGTGAGCATATCAGTGAACACCCCAGACCACTCGGTGAGTTTAACGTCTTTGTAAACTAAAGTTTAATGCGTTTTATGAAGGATTGTTCCAGTGCACCTATGCAACCATTGTGGAGGTGGGGGGCAACCACAGAAACCGAAAATTCTCAGGCCAGCTGCATGTGTCCAAATTTTAATCTTAACCGTTCTATTTCATCAGAAACGATCTTAAAACAGGGCTTTAAGTGTAAAATACCGAACTTGTCCTTTAAAGTGACAATAGTAAACATGCTGCCGCTTGTCCTTGAAGGGATAGTTCACCAAAAAATTACAATTCTGTCATTATTTACTCACTCTAATGTTGTTCCAAACCTGTATTCATTTCTTTCTTGTGCTAAAAAAAAAAAAAAAGAAAAAAAATATATATATATATTTTGAAGAATGTGGCTATCCAAACAGTTGCTGGTCCCCATTAGCCGCGTTTCCACTGCCGGGCTGGGGCCGGGCCAGGGCTAACAGCGAGCCGAGCCGAGCCAGTGGTCTCGGGCCTTCAGCACCGGGCTTGCGTTTCCACTGCCGGGCCAGTAGCCCCGCAGCGCTGCCCTAAACCCCGCCCCTAACACGCCTTTCTGGATCAAACGTCATACATACAACCCAACCCATTTCAGCGGATATTATGAATTTATTTATTTTTTAAGTTAGGAAGATAGCATGTATATTAACTCACCGGCCGTGGCTGCAATAGTGTCCCGATTGTCTCGCGAGTTGTCACTAACAAAGGGACGGTGACCCAGCACACGTCCATCAAGTCAATCCATGGAAAGTTCCTTTTCTGAGCTCCGCTTTGTCCGTTGTGCGTTTTAATCGCCTTGAACAATACTGCGCCCGCAACTTTTCTATTTTTTCCTGAACTGGAAGCGTTGATCACCGCATGCTTAGCTTAGAAAGTTCAGCATCGATGTATTTTATAACATCCTCGTTTCTTCACACGCCGTCAAATTGACGTTGTACCCTTTCTACTGCCCAAATGCTCAGAAGCGATTATTTGCGCGATATAAAAAAGTGAAATGTGCATCTTGCTTCAGATCATAACTAGATAACATAATTAGAAGTCACTGGGGACTAGCAACTGTTTGGTTACCCACATTCTTCAAAATAACTTTTATTTTCAACAGAAGAAAGAAACTTATTCGGGTTTACAACAACTTGAGAGAGTAAATGACAATTTTCATTTTGGGGGCAAGTAATCCTTTATGTTAATAAAACAACAAAACACAAAGAGAAAAATCACTCACTGCTCTTAACTGAGAACTTTTAAAGTATCTTTAATAAGAATCAATGTATAATTTATACAGTGATGTCTATGTAGTGTTTTATTTTTATATTTGTTCATTTAATTTCTTTCTTGAATGCTACTGTTAAATACACCTACTGTAGCTGAAAAAAAATAAAGCTCTGTTTATTTCATTTGTATATTATGTTGTGTAGCCTATTTTTATTTTCGCCACTTTGGCCTAATTGTCTGCCATTCTTTTTTATTTCATATTTTGTTACCTTGTAAGGCTTTGTTTTTAAAATAGGGAAATTAGTTTGGTTGTAATGCTCAGTCACTTGCAAAATAGTAAAACCAACATGAAAAAGAATCGTGATAAAATCGTGAATCGTGATTTTCCTGAAAAAAATCGTGATATGACACGTTTGCCATATTGCCCACCCCTACTTGTTTGCATATTTTTTGTTATGTTTTTTCCCTGCTGAATAGGTTTAAATAAGGTAGATTACTACACTTTAACTGGTAGCTGAACTCAGAATCAAATTAGCTAAAATATCTAATAAACAAACTGTCAATTGTGGGTCAGGAATGTGTAAAACAGATTCCAAGTGGGCCTGATCACCAGGTACCATGCTATAAAAAGAGTATTTAGTCACATTTAAAATGTTGTTCCATGTACATTAGACTTGTAAGCAAAGTTCACAACAAACTAGAATCAGTGAGAGATAGAAAGATGAAAAAAGAGAGAGGGACTTACTTTGGAAACCAGTTAAGACCAAGATGCTCTGTTTTGGAGTACAGGATACTCTCATAGAGATCGTACAAAGGCCTCCAAGGCAACTCCAAATCATCCCGGGACAGCAGTTCTTTCTTTCTGTACATTAGAAAAGAGTTTTCAGAAAACAGAAAAAAAATTACATAACTAGGGCTGTCAATTTAAAACATTAGTATAAAACAAATATGCATTAACAGGGCTCTACACGTACATTTCTTTTTCTTTTAAAAAATTAATAAATTTAGGAGCACAGTCAAAAATTTAGGAGCACCTTCTGACCAATAGCCGCGTTTCCACTGCTGGGCCAGGGCCGAGCCGTGCTAGTGCGTGCCAGGGCCAGTCGCGTTTCCACTGTCACTTCCGGGGCTTGATCGGGGCTTCCTCAGGGCCAACGGCCAGGATTTCTGGCCCGTCGAATACCTTGGGCCAAAGCGGGCCAGCTCGGGCTAGACGCGTGCTCAAGGTAAAAGGCGGAGTTTATCGGTGTTATGGAACGTTATGATCTGAAGCAAGATGCACATTTCACTTTTTTATATCGCGCAAAATAATCGCTGCAAAGCTCTTCTGAGCATTTGGGCAGAAGAAAGGGTACAACGTCAATTTGACGGCGTGTGAAGAAACGAGGAAGTTATTAAATACATCGATGCTGAACTTTCTAAGCTAAGCATGCGGTGATCAACGCTTCCAGTTCAGGAAAAAATAGAAAAGTTGCGGGCGCAGTATTGTTCAAGGCGATTAAAACGCACAACGGACAAAGCGGAGCTCAGAAAAGGAACTTTCCATGGATTGACTTGATGGACGTGTGCTGGGTCACCGTCCCTTTGTTAGTGACAACTCGCGAGACAATCGGGACACTATTGCAGCCACGGCCGGTGAGTTAATATACATGCTATCTTCCTAACTTAAAAAATAAATAAATTCATAATATCCGCTGAAATGGGTTGGGTTGTATGTATGACGTTTGATCCAGAAAGGCGTGTTAGGGGCGGGGTTTAGGGCAGCGCTGCGGGGCTACTGGCCCGGCAGTGGAAACGCAAGCCCGGTGCTGAAGGTCCGAGACCACTGGCTCGGCTCGGCTCGCTGTTAGCCCTGGCCCGGCCCCAGCCCGGCAGTGGAAACGCGGCTAATGACAGAAATCAACCTTCCCATTATGAGCCGATATTTTACTCCTTAAAATGACTTGCCGGGGCATTTTTTATCCTTTGTAAGGGCATTTTTTCTAACCTTATTAAATGTGTCATATTTTATGTCAAATTCATAAAATAATAATACACAATCAGGAAGAATAAGTTACCAATCAAATGAAAACAGTATCAACAAAATTCATCTTTGTACTGCAGAGGTGAACTAAGTAGAAGAACAAAAGGGACATTTAGGTATATTTACAGACTGCTTAATAAGGTTCAGAAGTGGCATGAATGCATTTAAATGCATGATAACAATGTTAAGAGATTAATGTTTTAAATAGAAGGTTTTGAATATAGAAATATTAAATGGTTTAAATAACTGAAAAGATAATTTAAAAAAATTAAACTAAAACCGCCAGTACGGGGCGGCAAGTCACTATCTTTGTGACTGAATCATTAATTCAATTGATTCGTTTAAACGGCTGATTCATTCAGCAACAAAGCAAGCGACTGTGTTTATGAATGGGTCATTGAAACATTGATTTACTAGATTTGTTTGAAAACGCAGATTCATTCATAAACGAAACATCCGTGTTTGCTCGGAGATATTCGCAGCGGCAAGTCACTTAATATAAACTTCATGTATATTGAATTGTTGTATAAAATCAATATTACATTTGCAAACTCCCTTTATAATCATTAAAAAGCTGTCATTCGTCTCAGTTGATCGCGATCTTACAAACTTCCCTTAATCAATGAAGTTGTTTACACTGCACAATGAATCTCTTATTTACATCGTGTCTGTACTTTGTTTGTTATAATGAGAGGATTCACAAGCTTCCATAACTCAGCACCGAACAAACTCCAGAGTTTTGAGTGGTGAGTGGATTTTAACTTAAACACCTCTGATTGGCCATTGTGTCTCAAGAAATCAACAGATATGTCTGTGATTGACTACATTGCTCAACGCTGCAAAAACACGTTCTCTCATCACGCTTTTCAGTGTGCAAACACAAATTGCACTGGCGCATTTGCAAAATCTGTTTGGCCAACATGCTGTTATTAGTTTCAACTTAGGGTGCACCCCCATAGAACCGGGCCTGATCAGGTCAGTTGCACTGGTGCTCCTAAATACTTTTTCACAGTTTTCAATCAGAAATGCGACTGATTTGGTTGCACTGTAGAGCCCGGATTAATCATAGTCTGAGGCTTGTGTTCAATTATGACAATGGTCAGGTATTTGTTGGGGACACTTTCACATACTTCAGTAAGTTGACAAGGAGTCGCGCAAAGCTCTGCATCATGCTGATCTCCAGGTTGGGGATGGTGACCAGCTCGTACAGAAGCTTGATGAAGAGCACATGGTCCTCCTTGCTGAACTTCCTCCCGTACAGCCGAAGGTACCTATCAAGAGGCAGAGATCATGTCATACGGGTGGAAAACAGAGAACAGGAGAAGAAAAGCATGATTCACAAAACAAAAACTTGCATATTCTCTAGAATACAGAAGGCACACTATTTCTAAAACAAATAATTACATCCTTTTAAGTTTTATCTTAAAATCATCACAATAAAGCAGTGATAAACAACAAAATATGAAAGTGAGCATGCACCACACCACACCAAACATTACAGGGAACGTTCAGAAAGCATTGGGGGAAAAAACTTTTGTTTGGGAGGGAAGCACATATGGCCATCAGTTATCTGTTGGAGCAATTCTGACCTTATCACTAACCATGTACGCACAAAGACATGATCATGAGAAAAACAGAGAGCGCTGTGTGTCTGAATAAAGCTGAGTCAGGCTAGCATGGAAAAAAATTATTGCAACGGGTCATCAAAATAGATTATATAAGAGACGAGAGCCTTTGAAAACACTCAACTAAATGATAAAAGCTCGCACTTATTCTCATTCGAGCCCTTTTGTTGAATCAAAAATTTCCTTTTGAACTATTAAACTGTAGAGCCATGGCAAACAATATTTATGCTAGAGCAGGTGTGCATGTAGATAGATAGATAGATAGATAGATAGATAGATAGATAGATAGATAGATAGATAGATAGATAGATAGATAGATAGATGGATGAATTATTTGGATAGATAGATAGAAAGAATCTATATACACAATACATAACCGTTAAAATTTTGAGGTCTGTAAAAAAAAACTTGTAATGCAAGTCTCAAACTCAAATACAAAAATTCAGTAATATTAGTAATATTGTGAAATATTATTTAAAATAATATTATATTGTAATAAACTTTAAAAAGCATTTTATTCCTGTGGTGGCAAAGCTGAATTTTCAGCAGCCTACGCCAGTCTTCAGTGTCACATGATACTTCAGAAATCATTCTAATGTGTTGATTTCTTATTATTAGCCTTACTGCATATTTGGCTGCATATTAATATTAACAATGCATAAATAGGCCTAACAGACAACATTTTCGCCTTCTGCTCGCTCTGCACTCAAAAACGATCATGGGCTCATTTATGAATCACTTTGACGAATCAATTATGAAGCAGAGGAGTCATCGGTCAGAATCAAACACGGACCACTCACTTATTCACTGAATCGTGTCGAATGACTCACTAAACTGTAGATTATATCCACTTAAACAACATGCCCGCCCTCGCTGCAAATACAAAGCCCTTTAGGAAACACATTTTCACGGCATTGAATTTAATCTGATGATGAGGTAAGAGGCCAAATGGATACGAAATTAGGTTTGTAAACATATTGCCCATTTAAGCAGAGATACTCTGTCAAGTATTTTGTATAATACAAACTCTACAGGGACTCTACAGCAGTCAGTGTAGGAGCAAAGCCACTGTAGTAATACACTTATACGTGTGATTATACACTAATCATTCGAAGAGTCCCATTTAAATGTTATGCAGCATGCACAAAAAACTCATGAAAGACTTTAAGTGTCATTAAATATATAATGACACAGATGAACAATTCATTACAATTATTTTCATTAGGATATCGTCAAAAAAATTAAACATAAAACGTAACCATGCGGCAATTCAATAGAGCAATATACCCTTTATCTGACCTTTAATCAGGGTCTTAAGTTAACCATAAAATAAGGTCCTTTCTGTCTGTTGTTCAACACGGTGAAAACTGACCATGAATCACTTCAATTGTTAATAAGAAACATATTAAAATGCAGTCAGATAAAGTATCTTTTTAAAGACTCCATATCCAACCACTAGTTGCAGTGATGCATGTGGCAGCTGCTTGTCCAGCACTAATGTTAGCCTCCGTTAGCTGATTAGCTTAGAAATTAGCTTACAACAGTCCCACATTTCCCGACTTCTTTACCGACTGAGGCCACTCTGACAAACTAGACCAACGAAATATTACACTCGATATTATGAACGGTCATTATGGAGTGCTAGCAGATGGATATGTGATGTTTACGTATAAGCAAGGACAGCTGAGTGACTCAGGTAGCGCTTAGCCTTTAGCTCGCGAGCTAACGGCTACAAGCTACCTGAGTCACTCAGCTGTCCCTGCTGTTTATTAACAAACCAGGTTCAATTGCCACATCAAAGCATTTTTTTGAAGCTTGAATATACTCACGTGGATAGTTTCCGGGTCCAAAATAAAACTCCTGGCCATAACTCACGGAACTGGACAGCCCGACCCAAGTTCCCTTTAATCTGGGCCAAAATATCATTGGATTCGCGGTCTAGTTTATCTGCGTACGGGAGAAGTTTGTTGTAGACGATCTCTTTTTGAGGGACAAAACCTAATATCTCGGCCTGCTCCTTTTTCATATTACGATTCCCAAAATAAATATCCTCTTCTGACGTGTCCGGCTTATTTCCTTCCCCTCTTGACAGAAGTTCCCTTGACAAATCTTTGTTTTATTCACAAAATCCTCTACTTTCGCATAAGTGCCGTTATTGTGGAGCGGGATTCAGATCAAAACTTGTTACTTCGACAGATCTGTCTTTCTGACCTCTTATTAGCTTCAGTAACCTACATAGAGAAGTCGCCCCTCACTCTCTTGACACATATTACGAGTCACACGGACAGACACACACTCACATAAACACACGCTTAACCTCACATACATAACACACCAGCGGGTGCAACAATGAGGCATGGGCGTCGCGCCCCCTAATGGTGTTCAGCGGCACATTCAGCAGTCACAACACGGCCCGTGAAAATGTTCAAACGCGTGAAATTAAATTAAGGTATAGTTCACCCAAAAACGAAAAATTTGTCTAGTTGTTCCAAACATGTAATAGTTTCTTTCTTCTATCAAACACAAAAGAAGATATTTTAAAGAATGTTGGTAATCGAACAGTTGACGCCGGTAGCCATTGACTTCCATAGTAGGGAAAGAAACACTATGGAAGTCAATGTCAACCCTCGACTGTCTTACAAACATTATTTAATGTCTTCTTTTGTGTTCACCAGAAAAAAAAGAAACTCATACCGGTTTGGACCAACATGAGGGTGAGTAAATGACAACATTTTCATTTTGGGGTAAAGTTTTGATTAATGATTATTTCTTTTTAAATTTGGAAATGTAGTTAGTAGGCCTAAATATTTTTGTCTCTTCCCTCAGCTATTCTGCAAACAAAACCTGACAATAATAGTTTTTTAAATATCTGTGTATATATAATATCTAAATTTATATAAAAAAAAAATCTAATTGTAATTTTTTCCACATAGTATTGTTTTTTTTACATAAAAATAAATAGCTGCGTTTGTATTTTAAGAAGGGGGGAAATAGTATACTATTTTGATTCTTTGATATCAGAACTTTTTTTGCATTTTTTACATTACCTCCTAGTGTATAGAGTATGTATAAAAAAATAACCAACGTTTTAGAGACTGTCACTGTATAGTTGGGGAAAAAACATCTCTTTTCTTGTTCTGTTTCTAAAATAAACATGTCATTTTACCAAAGAAATTCTGTGAACATATACGCATGACACAAGCTTTGTTTGTATACTGGTCCCTTCACTTTGTTTAAACGGTTTATCCAAGGCAGTGATATTAACGGGATAACTTAAATCCGCTTTGGTTATTTCCTTGTGCACTAAACCAGTGCACTATTCACTTGACCTAGTGTCATGGCAGACGAAGGAAAGAGTGTTCTGTGCATTCACCCTTCAGCAGCTCTTTCTTAATTTGGTCAAGCATTTGAATGAGCGCTCAGTTGTAGAGATGTGTGCATTTCTGTATCTCAGTGGGCCTTCAGTATCACAATTTAATTCAATTTGTCTCAAGTTTCATTTTGTGTTCAGCTCTCAAGTGCTTTTAAGTTTCTCACAGATATTTAATCTCGATGGAGACCTCCAGTCAATGAAAAATGAGCATATACATGGCAGAGAAAATAAATAGATGTCACATTCCCACAGCTCCTTTGCACATCAGATTCCTCAAGGTCATTTATTTACCCATCAACACACACCCTACGTCTTTCCCAACCAATAGGAAAATTCCATACAGAAATTCCAGCTAATCAGATAGCAGTCAGCCAATCAGATTCAGATCCTTTGCCTGGAGGGTTATTTCATTCCAGGTAAAGCAGATTTGCATGGCCTGATCATGGGTGTTTGTTAATGAGATTCTGGATTAAAAGGCCCACTTGCAAGTCTCTAAAATATGGTGCTGTGTCAGATGTAACAGAGAATACAGCACCTGAAATGACCAGTAATTGAATGCATATCAAATAACAGAATAATCACATGCTCATTTTTTCAGGTCCCTCCAAGCTTCTATATGAAGTCACTCATAACTTGCTAGCATGTATACAAAATGTATGTTCATGGTATGAGCAAAAGTGTTGATACAATTTATTCGCAACAATGACTATTACTAGTGTACAATGGCTGTGTGCTTAAATCCGAATTGTTTTCTTAAATGTAGATATGTCCTCAATCAGACAGACAGGAAGCGACTCCTTGGCCATACAACATGTTTAGCCCTGACTTTGATTGGATCATGTGACTTTTAAATCCCACTTGACCCAACAAATTCAAAGCCTTCACTCCCGGTGTCCCAATTGTGCTCTTGTGGACTTATGGCAGAGCTCTTTTTTTTTTTTTTTGTAACTACTTTCAGTTTGCGCCATTGATCATTTGCATTCCTAATATAAAAACAGTGATGGCTAGAAGGAAGCTTGACAAGATTTAGCTGTTGAGATTTTGGTGAAATTAACATGACAATTTATTTATTCTAAAACAATTGGAAATGTATTTTTGTTCATGTGAACCAAGGTTTTAAACAGAAATATGTCAAATTGAAGAACAAAAAAAGAATGCAAAAGTCTACTACACACTATACACAACAGTGCTCTCTGCTGGTCTTTGTGTATGAATATCTGAAGTGGTTTTTTTTTTTTTTTTTTGGTCATTGAGTAGATACTATATGACTATGTAAGTACTAGCAAATGAATGTGTTTGAGAACAAGAACTCCAAGTTGGAAATTAAGATTACCACAAGAAAACATTTAGTTAAATAATTTAAACAAACAGGTCTGCTCAAGGGCTTTTAATTCTTTCCAAACTATGTTTGTAGCACATATTGCCCATGGAAAATCACAGAGTGCCTAAAGTGACATGGAGATGGTGATGTAAAAATAGGAAAGACTTTGTTTTAAACTTTTGCATTCCAATGATAAACTTTGGGTTCGCTTGCAACACTGAGAAACTTTTTCGAGTGAACGTAAAGTATTGGAATATAATTTTTCCTTCCATTATGTCAATTTAGGGGACCCATAGAAAACAAACTAGTGTAACTATTCATTTTAAATGAAAAGTGATTTTAAATGAAAAAGAGAGAAAGTATTTATTATCTACATAATACAGTGTTTATTTGTACCAATATTTATTTATATCACAAATATATTTTTAAAATGCAGACTAGCATCTGTCTTTATATAAACTGTACATGAAGGCAAGGCACTATACAACGCAGAATAGAAAGACATTTTCTCTTATTCCACAATTTCATTCAATCCTGTTTGAATAGACACACACTGTATAGATTTACAAACAATCTCCCATGTACACACACATAGGGTTCTCAAGTTCAAGCATCTGTCTGGAAGGTTTAAACCCATCTTGAGGTCATTTATGAGAGCAGATATGAACATACTTGCATAAAGTGCTCTTTTGAGCTTTCTTACATTCAGATAATAACTAAAAGTTAGGCTTTTTAATTTATTTATTGGGGTTTTATGTTACGCTGAGGACTGCCTTGTGCGTGTTGGACGGTGAATGACCATGTGGACAGATCAATGCAGAAAAATAAAAACGGGAGAAAACAAGCTGGAAGCACTCAAAACAAAAAATTCACAGATAAAAACAAAAATGGAGAAAATGGGAAAGAAATGTACTACAAGAGGCTGGTAAACCCTTGCCAATCTCAGTCTTTTCTTCTTCCTTCAGCTCCATTTCACTTCCCTGTGTGGTTTGACACAGGAAGATATTCACTTGCGCTTGTCCCGTCTTGATCAAAAGGAATGAGAAGGTCTTCACTTGCAGTCAGATTTCCTTTAAAACAATCCTTTGGCTTTCTTCACATTCACTTGCTTCCATCCTGGCAGTGCCTCATATTCACTTCTTGTCATCTCCAATGCTTTCTGTAGAGAACATATACACAAATATACATTTAGGGATAAGGATTTAATAAAAACACGCAGATGTTAAATCAAGTGTTAAATCACACTCAGGACCCTGAAATGCTGAAAAATGGACAAATAATCACACACACAAACACAGCAGCTGTAGGATATTGGTTACTGCCATTCACCAATCCAAAAAAGGAAACATCCATTAGAGTACAAAGTATTTAAAGTAGGAATGCACAATTTAATAACACCATATTTGCTATAAACTGATATTTAAATAAGGTATCAGTCAATGTTGGATATTTAATTGTTCATACTCATTTCAAAAGGAATATCACATTTTTATACAGTACATTATAATGTTGTGATACCAACATTCACATGCAGGATTTAAAATATTTTATTTATTTATTTTATTTAAACAAAATAGTATAGATTAGCCATTTACTGGTAATTGGCCATAAAATTAGCAAGCCAGTAATTATTTTTATCAGTGCATGTTAAAACTGGAGAACATACAGTCTGGTGTTAGTAAGATTTTTAAAAAACGCCTTATATTCAGGTGTGCTGAATTATTAGGCACGTTTTCTTTTACAGATAAAATAAGCCAAAAAAGAGATTTAACAAAAATTATTAAATGCCCATGAGAAGGATGCAATACTAATGCAATACTAGAAATTGTAGTTAAGGCATTACCATTGGACAGTGAAATGCTCATTGGGTCAGCAGGGTCAGACAAATACAGGCGGAGAAGAAAAGATGCATGTTAACTGCAAAAGAATTAAGAATTAAGGTGAAACCATCAGGAACCCTTTAGTCTCCAGCGCCACCATTTTCCAGAACTGCAACCTACCTGGAGTCTCCAGAAGTGCAAGGTATCGGGATCTCAGAGACTTAGGTTAGGTAAAAAATACTAAAAAAACGACCCCCCTTTTTATAGGCTTTATAAACAGACAGATTGAAAGTGACTCTTGAGAGTTAAATCTGTTTTTTGGCTTATTTTATCTGTAAAAGAAAACGTGCCTAATAATTCAGCACACCTGAATATAAGGCGTTTTTCATTTCCAGCCTTCATGAACAATTATATATCACTTATAAGTGATTAAATACAAAATGTATAGTAGTTAAGATTAATGAGGTTTGGAATTGGCAAAATGTGCCTGGGAAAAAAATATGATCAGAAAATCAACATGCCTAATAATTCTGCATGCACCGTGTATATACACATATATATATATATATATTATTTTTTTGTATATATTTTTTATAGTATATTTTAATAAAATATAATTTATTCCTGTGATGGAAAAGCTGAATTTTCACCATCATTGTTTTGTTTTGAATAGTTTTGAGGAAACAGTGAAAAAACTTTTCAGAATTGTTTTATGAATTGAAAGTAAAAAAAAAAAGATTTGAAATAGTTAATACATTTATAATGTTACAAAAGATTTCTGTCACTTTTAATCAATTTAATGCATCCTTTCTGAATAAAAGTATTCATTAAAAAAAAAAAACACTTGAACCATAGTGTACATTATCCCACATAAAATATTTACCAGTGAGACCTATCAGTGTGTGAACTATCAGTGGTGAACGGTGACCAACACAGCTAGATAAGGATGTGATACACAAACACATGGTGATGCAGTTCACACAGTGAGGATGCGGCATTAGTGGGAAAAAAAGTGTTCCTCATAAAACAAAACTCACCTTCCCAGAAGCCCCTACACCCTGCCATGTGAAGGGAAAAATTAACCTCAGTCAGATGCAAGACTACACCAGCATAAAAGGGAAAAGCAGAAAGATGCAGGGAGAAACAGGTTAAGAGAGGCAGCTTAAAGACGACAGAGGGAGCAGAAAGAGAAATATGAAATCGACGAAGGGAAAAATGGACAAATAAAACTAGATAGAACTGAGAAGACAGAACATATGAGCAAACACAGGCAGGCAGATTTTACAGAACAGATACAGTTCAGTAATATCAGTGTCCAATGTCTGAAAATCATACAATTCTTTAATGCGCCCAGAACGATAAAGTTAGGCTTATTTACACAACTTAGAAAATAACAAATGAACCTTAAACACTACCGTAATAATCAACTGAGTGAAACCTCAGTGTTAATGTGATTTTTCTCACCTCAAAGTCCTCATCCGATAGGTAGATCTCAAGACGTAGAGGGTCAACACCTTCTGGTAGGGGACGGGCTTGTATATCCGCCAACGGGTAAATGGTCTTGCAGAGTCTATTCAACACGTCTTCAACAAGAATGATCTGATTACATACTTCAGCCTCCTATAAATCACAGAACACAACATAAAGATGATGTTTATTGATGTCCCCCATGACACCAGCAGCTAAAGTATCTTAAAGTGTTAATTCACATAAAATAGAAAATTCTGTCATCATTTACTCACCCTCATGTCGTTCTAAATCCATAAGACTTTAGTTCATCTTCAGGACACAAATTAAGGTATTTGTAATGAAATCTGAGAGATTTCTGTCCCTCCATTGACAGTCTATGCAACTACCACTTTGTCGCTTCAAAAAGTTAATAAATAGATTGTAAAAGTAATCCATATGAATTGAGCGGTTTAGTCTGAAGTTAAATTTTCTGAAGAGACATGATCGCTTTATATGATTAACAGATTTAATTTAGGCCTTTAAATCACACAAACTTTCATCAACTCACACATCAGATACGGTAAATGGAAGCGCAAACATTTTCGCTTGATGTGTGAGCCAATGAGGTTTATTCTTGTGTAACGCAGCACGTGTGAGCTTCCGCAAGAACCAATGAGGTTTGTTCTCACGTGTCAAGCAGGTTCAGTTGAGCTTCTGTTTATGTTCACTGATCAATGTTTACATGTAAATAAAAGCCTAAATTAAAGAACAAAAGTTCTAAGTTCAATGGGTTTGTAAAGACATGACGGTGGGTAAATGATGACAGAATTTTGACAGAATGATGACAGTGGTACTCACCTGTAGGTGAGTACTACTAACAGTGTGATAAAGAGCTTGCAGATATTGTGTTCATTGAACCATATTATTATAACTCCAAAAAACAAAACAAAAAAAACTTGGTATGTGCATTTAACTTTCTCTCTCACCTTCTCTGTGATCTCAGCGATGTCCTCTCTGTGTTCCCAGCTGGGAAACATGTTAGTGAAGGTAAGGGGCTCAAGCCCTGCGTGGATCAGGTATGCTTTGGGAGTTTTTCTCTCATTTTTTTCTAAAAATACAAAAGTAAAACCAATCTTGTTATTGCGACAGGAAACTAGAGAGTTTAAAATCATGATGTAACAGTAGTAGCAGCAGACAATCTCTTTCTTATTGAGACTTACATCTATACTTTGCTTTATTTGTCCCTTTCAAGGGAAATTTGTTTTGGGCAATACAGATGAAGCTGCATAACAAGATACCCACACCATTAACTATCACACAGTCGCGTCCTTTGGCTACAAGACTGTTAGCGTTAAACTTTTTATAGAGGTATCTAAACTTTGGGGTACGAAAACTTCAACCAGATGGAAGTGGTTCGAATTCTGGATAAAACACATGAGAAGGGTCCAGTCATTTTCCTTGCCTGTTTGAAAATAATTTAGTTGAATATAGACTCAACATGCGGGATAAACCCCCAGACCAACCAACTTCATTGCCGTACGCACCAAACGGTTCAACTGAGATCTAAGAGTAACTGTCAGATTACCAAACCAGGCCGCTATACCATACAGTGAGATGGATTCATTACAGGCGTGATAATACAGCAACATGACCCTCTGAGCAACTTCAAAAATGTACTTTTTACATTTATTATCAATAAGTATTTGTACGAAGCAACCTGTCTAATAGGCTCATTGTTAATCCTATCGTTGTCAATCTCAGCAGTATAATGTTGAATGTCCTTATCCTTATGCAGAAGACCAAGAATGGCAGTCTCATCAGAAAAAAACCTGTGTTAAACAGATTACTGAAGACGAAAAAAATCTAGGATGGGAACTAGGTTCTCTCCATTGCTTGTTGATTGAATGGAGGCAGATATGACAATAGCTTGCAGTCAGTTGTAAGAATGGGACAGGGTTTAAGCTGACTAAATGTTTAGACAAGTACAGCATTACACAATATCAGTCTTGTTTCTTTCCTAAAAAGATCATTA
The DNA here is from genome assembly GCA_030578255.1 of Tiaroga cobitis. Classification (NCBI taxonomy): domain Eukaryota; kingdom Metazoa; phylum Chordata; class Actinopteri; order Cypriniformes; family Leuciscidae; genus Tiaroga; species Tiaroga cobitis. Next base: position 25,735,963 of record CM060602.1, on the reverse strand, counting down.
AAGACAAGCATGTATTTTTTAAGCCACCTTTGCTATATTGGAGTACAGTTTCCATGGCACACTTCCTGTCAGAGTCCCATCGTATGCGCGCTGAGCCCGTGCTCTCACTGTCCTGAGGCCACCAGCCCTGCCACAGGTAAACTTCATGGTGATTATCCACCAAAAACAGGGCTAAAAGACAATCAAACAGAAGAAGCAACATCATGATACTGCCACAAGCATACCTCTTGATTTTTCAATGTGTGTGAAGAATCAAATTTCCTTAATACATTATGCATGTAACGAGTGTAGGAAAGCCTAAATAAAATGCAACTGACACCCATCCAGAATAGCTAACACTTAACAAGCAAGTTACACACCAAACAGAACTATTAACAGTGTTTAGCGAACATGAATGTGTCAAAAACCTGGCTGAGTAGCTGTATACAAATCCTCTTGAAGGAAAGGCATCGAGTTGACCAAATTTGGTTCTCTGGATGGATATACAAATTCCACTGCCACAAACTCTCCTGAAGCACTGCTTAACTGGAACAGCCGAGGAGTGAAGTTGAACTTTCCCGGATCTGAGAAACAATACAAAACACATAAATCCAGGGCAGTTTTTAAATAAAATGTAAGACCTTTAAAGTTATTTTTTAAGACCTGCAGAAATAAAATATTGTAATGTCAATACAAACACACCCTAACACTCAAAATAAATCGTATACATCAGGTTCTTTAACTTAAATAGGCACACTTTAAATTGCAAAACATGGTAAATGCAAGTTTAAAATACTCAAGACATGCAGTATATATGTATTTAAGTTAGGGCTGGTCCGAATACCATTTTTTGATATTCGAAGCTTCGGTAGTAATGAACATCGAATATTCGAAGCTTCGGAATCTCTATATGTCTGTCTGTCCGTTTGCATTTTGATTATTCCAAGAACTGTTCATCCAAACGACTTCACAAGGGAGTGCAGTGTTGTATTTGGTGCAATATAGATACAGGCGAGACGCGACACGTTCAGAATTAATAAACTACAGAACAGCGCGAGCGGGAAGCGGCGCAACTCACGCGAGCAGAGCTTATATGCTCCAAGAACGGACACTGCACTAGTGATATAAAACACACACGTCTGTTAACTTAAGCAATAATTTATAAGGTAGTGTAATATTTTTCTCACTAACAAATTACTGACAAAGTAGGGTAGATTTAAATTGAAGGGTTGGTCAAAATCCCTTGCCTCTTCAAATACATCTATAAATCATAAATCCTTTTGGATGCTTATATACTTCCTTATAAAAAAATCAATAATCAAATATATTCATTATCACATACTCATTTTTATATTCTTTGTGCTTGTGAAATTATATTTTCTTAAATGCATGTGATGGAAGTAACCAGTTTCTTTTAGGTGCATTCCAATCTTACTTTGAGATTGCACGTAGTACACGCAGGACACGAAGGCCATGTAACCCACAAGGCCGTTTGTCTCTTTCTCTGGTATCAGAAGAAAGGTTAGAGGGTCCTAAAGGCAGCATGGACACATATGATCCTTCGCTGGACAGATGGTCAAGCTATATTGAGCGTTACTATTGAACTTTAATTGTTGTATTAAAGTGTATTCTTTCCAGTATATTTCCTTCCTTGGGAGTAAATGCCAGTTATCTGTTTTTCTCCCAAACGAGTGAATGTTTTAGCATTATGTTTTGGTATACTTAACTGATAGTAAGGAGCTCAGACTCTCTTCAGCCTTGATGGGAGCTGTTATTTGCTAGTGTCTGTTATTTGTGTGTGTGCGTATGACATTCTATGTAGGTTCTGGACGTTCGGACCAGACAACCCGGCGCCCTGCTCTAACCTGCGAGGCCACCACAGACCTAAATCTATTGAGTGGACGACAACTATCTTTACTAATGGCGATAGGCACCCCTATCTCCTCACATGTGTTAAATTGTTTAGGCTCTTAATGTTTCTTAGCCAATGAGAATCATTCAACCTGTAAGCAATGACGTAGCTTAGACCTTGGAAATTGTATAACTGCTGTGATCTTTGTAACTGTAAGCGAGGCGGCCTACGAACTCCTGTGTGAGTCTTGAAGCTGACTTCTGCTGATGAAACTGCAAACTATCTTCAGTAAAACTTTTCCTTAATTTTTTATAATTCTGACTCCGGGTCTTCATTCTTCATATCTGGTTCTGGGTCTTTAACTGTACACCCCCTTACAAAATAAAGAAGCAGCGCGCGCGCCTCACGCGAGCAGGGCTTATATGCTCCGAGAATGGACACTGCATTGAACAGACACAGACACAGAGACACACACACAGGTCTTTTAACTTAAGCAATATTTTTAAGGTATAGTCTTATAATATTTTTCTCACTGACAAAGTAGGGTAGATTTAAATAAATAAAAACGAAATTTAAATGAAGAAAAACGAAATTTAAATAAAGAAAAACGAAAAATTAAACGAACATCTCAAAGTCTCCTATATTTCTCAGTAGATTAATTTAGATTGATAATAACGGGTAAAAAGTAGGGATGGCCCGATACCATTTTTTTTCAAACCGATACGAGTACGAGTATTTACATTTGTGCACTTGCCGATACCGAGTACCGACACCGATATTTCTACCGCAAAAGTAATAGGCTCCCAGAAGAGAAGACGACTATTTTAGAACACAGGTTAGAAGACTGTTTTTATTTTCTTCTCTGCTTGTTTTAACAAGTCTAAAAATAAATAAAAATTAGTAAAATAATAAATGTATTAACACACAAACCACTGTTAATTTAACATAAAAGCAAGCAGGATACTGCGTGCATGGTCTGGCATGACTGAATGCGCGCAAAGTGCGCTCCCTTAAATCCTAAAAGCTGACAGTTCATCGCGATCTCACACATCTCTGTTATTATCAATGAAGCTGACTGCACAATCAATCTTTCATAATATCCACATAATAATTTTTGTAATTTGCCAGCATACAGAATTCAGCACTGAACAAAAAAGTCTGTTTTGAGCGGTGAGGGAAGTCTATCTTAAATGCTTCTGATTGGCCATTGCGTTCCAGAAATCAACACATATGTCTGTGATTGGCTACATCGCTCAACGCTGTAACCATGTTATGAATAGAACCTCTGACCTGTAAATCGTTTCTATTTTGTTGTAGTTGTTCTTGTTGCTTTTCTGCAAGAGATGAATAAAAATCTTTTAGTTTTTATGTTTTATTCATAGATATTTCTAGTTTGCGGGAGTCCCGCGAATCGTTTTATTCTCCCGTAACCCGCACACACAGAGTGAGTGCATTACCGCCCGCGCGCGCGCTCGGCCATCTGATCTATGATGCGTCTTCAGATGTTTAATTAGATTGCTGGTGTTAAACCATGTACTTTCTTTCCCTCCTCTCGACACCTTAGCTGAACATAACTCACAGTCTGCCTTGCTGTTGTCATCATCCCTTATCTTGAAATGAGCCCAAACCGCCGACATTATACTTTCCTATGCCTCAGTTCACCTCGACAAAGCACTCGCGGCGGCCAGTTTCGTTTTGCAAAATGTACGTGGTATCGGCGAATTTTTATGAGTACGAGTACGAGTATATTAGGACAGTATCGGCCCGATCCCCGATGCCAGTATCGGTATCGGGCCATCCCTAGTAAAAAGGATAATACATTTTGTTTCTATTATTCTATTTTCCACAATATCAAAGCAACGCAGCTTAACCCAAAATACAAGCTCAGGGATGCACTTCTGTCCATACAAACCATCCTGTTCTGCGATCTAGCCAGAGAATACTCCCGTTGCAGGAACACTTTTAGTAGTTCAAGAAGAAGCAAATATATTTATTAAGTAGCTATAACGAAGTTATGTGTTAAGTATTATATTTCACCAGATTTTATAGTGTAAAACATATTCAAGCACGAATGAGAACCGTTTCGAGGATATGCCAGGTTTGCAAAAAAAAAGAAAAAAGAATGTTTTCAAATCGAATACCAACCCTCCGAACGAATATTCGGGTCCAGCCCTAATTTAAGTTGGTTACTGTACTAATATATCAGTATATATGGATTAGATGCCGACCGATATTGGATTTAGCTGACATAATGTGTTTTAAGACAAAAAGAAAAAGACAAACAAATGAACCGTTGTGCGCTGCTTATATTTATCACACAGTTAAAATGCCCCTCACCGCCATAGACTGTAAAAAAAAAAGTGCACGCGCCCAAAACCAGTAGTCTGTGGATGAGTCTGAAACAAGGACTGGTGGGATTTTGTCCTGCTCCACTTCACAGATGCTGAGTGAAATGAGAATTATAGAATGACTGGACATGCCCAGTCCTTTCAGTTTCGGTTTTCAATCCGATCAAGTGTTTACATGTCCTCTCGATCGTATTAGAAAAGGAATAAACCACCGCTCTCAATTGGATCGAAAATTTATTCGGATGGAGCTCAATTGGATCGATTAAGGTGTTTAAAATTAAGGCTTTTCAGTCCAATCGAGCCGTCAATCCGATTACTAATGGATTATCTGGTTGCATGTAAACGACGTACGTAGCCCATGCCTGTTATGTATATTGAAATATCGAAAATGTTTAAAAATCATATCACCGTTATTGAAAAAAAATATATATATCGCGATATATATTGATATTGAGTTATTGTCCAGCCCTACAACCAGGGACGTGCGGTCAGGGTAGGCAGGGTAGGCAGGGCCTCACCAAAGGAAATGTTAACATTACATTTATTAATTCCAAGAGCTTTATTAATTCACCACGTTATTAATTGCATTTATTTTATTCCAAATATTAAATTTTGTAACAAAAAAAATCAGGAATACTCATATAATACTCCTTTTGCCATAGTTAAAAACCATTGTTTCATGCAGGAAATTCAAGGCCATGGCCATTGAGGCAGAGGTCCGCAGTGCCTCTTTGGTCCATAGAACGTAGTTTACGGAGATTTGCGCATGCGCAGTCAGTTCTCATGCTGTCTTGAATTATCAACATTGAGGCAGAGACCGAGACTGCTTCATATCACGTGATCCACTCGCTCTCACTCAGTCCGCGATTCTGACTTTGCTCTGTATGCAGGCAGCGATGTGATAACTAACTTTGTTTTAAAAAGTGGGTGGGACAGGTAGGTGTGTGTGTGTGTGTGTGTGTGTGTGTGTGCACGTATGTGTGTATAAATGAATGAATCACATGAATAAATACATAGATCCGACAGATTGATGTAAGTCCTTTAATGGTCCAGTGGTAGAACTTTTGCCGAGCATGTCAGAGGTTCTGGGTTCTAATCCGCAATCGCATAGGTTTTTTTTTTTTTCTCATCAAAACCAAATATGTTCATCAGTGGTTGTATTATATTAAGCAGGGACACATTTGTGTGCATTTTTGTTTTGTGATTTCACCGGAACGAACAAAGAGTCTCCGAAACAGATTGAAGCGCGCGTGCATGTGAAGACTGCGTGAGCCACGAGATACACTGTAACCGCGCCACCGATCGCAGCGGCAAATTACGCCCCTGTGAACAGGGCCGTCGCTAGTGGGGTGAAAGGTGGTGACAATTATAGGGGCCCCCACTGCCCAGGCGGCCCCACAAAATCCAGCAGTTATACTATTTAGGCCCCTGTTGTATGAATAATTCTAATATTTACATTAGTTGTATGATTTAAATGAAAACCACAAAAACGTGCAATTTGGGTAAATATTTTCCAAAGATCTGCTTCTCTTACCTCCATAAAAATGGTTTAGTCCGACCTAAAGTATTTATTAATTATTCAGTCAGAGTCAGTGACAAACATCAGATGGACCCAATAATATTTATTAATTATTCAGTCAGAGTCAGTGACAAACATCAGATGGACCCAATAAAATTGTAAGTCCCACCCCAGCTCGTGAACAGAACCAATCAGAGTTGCGGCAGCCTGCAGTTAACGATGAACTTGGTGGAAGAGCAGGAGACTGACTGACTGAAAAATGTCGGGGAAAAGAAAACATAAATCAGGGAACCAGCAATGCCAGGAAAACACGGAGAGGGAGGCAAGGAGAGTGGTTGTATCCCAGTCGATCAAGACGTTCTTAAAGACCGGTTATATATTGTTATTTCGCTGGGAATTAGAAAACTTCCGTCTACAGTCTGCCATGTACAGTCATTTTTTATTATCGGTGCGCGCCACAATCGACCGAATGATTACGTGGTCTAAATTCCTGTCTTTTTACACTATTGTAAATAGAGTTTTTGAAAAAAATACACAAGTCACAACGCATTGCATTATGCATCTGACCTGCCGGCTGATGATATTTAAAACATCGAGAAAACACGAATACAACACACTGCACTTGGATGAATGTATTCGCTTTATTTAATAATATTACCAGTTCCATATTATCTTTATTAAAAAATAAGACAATGAATGGTTTTATTTTTTTAATTAGACTGCATTCTTGTCAATTTCTAAATGTTTACTTTTTGATTTATGAATTATAACAGACTGATGGGGGAAAAAAATTATTACTTTTTAAAAATTGGTTTTATTATTATTTAACAATTTCTTGCTTTTTGTTAGTTTTTATTAGGTGTAATTTTTATATAAACATTTAACTTTTAAAATAAAGGTTTTACAACAACATCACCATCTTCTGTTAGTGGGCCTCCATGTTCATCTATTGTACAGTATATGATATTGGTGGAGGGTGGTGGGGGCCCACATCAATATTTTTTCAGGGGGCCCCGAATCCTCTAGCTACGGCCCTGCCTGTGAATATACCACATTGATATGTCACAGCCTACCCATGACAAGACTTCATCGCACGTTACTGCCTACAACCATCTAAAACATATTACAATATAAACACCAAAATAAACATGATCATATATCATCAACAATAAATCATAAGCAATCGCTTGACATAAATGTGCAGTATGCAATGGTTGCGAACTCCTCTGAAACCGCAAGCCGCGCTTTTACTTTGAAAATAGCAGTAGTTTATTTTATTTTATAAATAAAATAAAGTAAGTAGAGTAAAGTAGCGGTGCTTACATTTATTTAAATAAATCAAAGCCTTATTGTGATTCCTGTTTTCAGACTACAAATTTAAGACCTCTGAAAATAATATTTAAGACATTTGTTGTACCATTTAATACAATCCAAGACTTTTTATGACCTTGAATTTGATCAAATTGAATTTCAAGTGCCTCTATTATGCTATTTCTACAATAGGATTACATGCATCCAAGGCATAAAAAAAAAAACTTTAATTTCCTCATAATATACATTGCAAATCACCTAATTTCTCAAAGAGTCTGAAAACTGTTCGTTCTAAGATTCAGCCTCTCTAAACCCCCCCTTTCCGAGAGCTTCATCTGCTCTGATTGGTCAAATGGCCCAGTCTGTTGTGATTGGTCTACCACTTACAGCCAGTGTCTGAAACGAAGCCATGAAGACGACCATAGGCTGGTATTATGCAAATGTGTTACATTGTTATGAAGGTATACAGGAAGTGAGATGGAATAGCTGGTTACTCGTTTTGGCAGTTCAGAATCTATCCTTTCTTTTAGGAGACACTCGTCAGCCCACAGTACATGCAGCCTCATTATGCGATTATAATGGGATTTTGGCAATATTGCGATTAAACTTTACCTCATGCAAATGCAATACTACGATCAAACTAATGCGATTAAGCTCATAATAGTAAACAATCGCATTAAACTGTGGCGTATGCTGATTTTAAATTGCAATAAACACCTTAATTGCCTATCTGAGAGTGGTATAACCATACTTAACTCATTAGCCAATAATAAGAACAATTAAAATTGCATGTAAACTGGAGTGAAGAGTAGAGCTTGTGTCATGTAAATATCTCGTTGTATCTCGTAAGTATTCTCGTTGCTTCATAACATCAAGGTTGAACCACTGTAGTCACATGAATTATTTTAAAAATGTCTTTACTACCTTTCTGTGCATTGAAAGTTGCAATGACATTGCAGTCTATGGCTGGTTCAGAAACCTCTCGGATTTCATCAAAAATATCTTCATTTGTGTTCCGAAGATTAACGAAGGTCTTATGGGTTTGGAACGTCATGAGGGTGAGTAATTAATTACAGAAATTTCATTTTTGGGTGATCTAACCCTTTAACTCACCCTGCAGCATGCAGTCATATGCCTTTCGATCTCTCCTTCCCAAGGCCTCCCAGAAGCCTTGTGGTTCAGCTCCCTCATCACACTCCTGGATGGACACTTTACTGCTGCTGTGAAGCCCCGCCTCCAGAGGACATCTGACAACCAGAACGTCTATGTTAGGGGTTAGCCACATTTGATATCAAGTGCCGTTGGTTTGGTAGTATGAGTTGACTCACTGCTCTTTTATTTTGTTTGCAGCGGCACAGCCCACATCATGTGTGTGCATCTGAGCCTTGCAGCCGTGCCACAGGTACATGCTGGCTTTGGGGATGTTCAGGAGGATCAAAGAGGTGCGAGACCGTAGGCTGCTACAGTGGCACACCACCTCCAGCAGATGGCCCTCTATGGGTTTCTCTCCTCTCACACAGTATAAGCGCCAGTCATCTGCACAAAAAGAAAATCAGGTCAATCCATACAAGTGGTCCTCACTGCAGAGCCAAATGGGTGGAGCTTGACGTAGCCCAGCTCCACCTCTGTGGATCTAAGGGGTGGGGCTTAACTTAATTAGGTTTAGGGATAAGGTTATGGTTAGGTTGGACTTTCTAGCTCCACCGATTAGGTCTAGAGAAGGGGAACTGGATGCCATACAAGCTAGAACCGCCACTGCTCCACCCATTGGCTGGGCAGTGAGCAGTCTCTCAGTTCATATGTTCAAAATATGACTTTGATTATGTATTTGTCTTTTGATTTAACTAAACTAAAAGGGTTATGGAAAAATAATGTAAACTAAAAATGTGACAAAGTTAGCAAAAGAGATTACTTTGTGTATTTTCTTCCTCCTCTTCTCTCTTTCCAGCATGAACAATCATTCCTCCATTGAAGCACTGCAGGAAACAAGGAGGCTCCTTTCCCTGCTGTACCTGGACCTGCAAAACACACAAATCATGTTAAACAGACCATTTATTGTTTTTATGCTAATATTTTAGACTTTTACATTACAGCTGAACTGATAAAAAGGACACTACCGTTCAAAAGGTTTAAGGTCATTAAGATGTTTTTTTTAAAGGGTTGGTATAATGCCCTTTTCATAAGATTTAAAATAAGTCTCTGATGTCCACAGAGTGTGTATGCGAAGTTTTAGCAAAATACCCCACAGATATTTTTATATAGCATGTTAAAATTGTCACTTTTTGAGGGTGAGCAAAAACACACCGTTTTTGTGTCTGTTCCTTTAAATGCAAATGAGCTCCTGCTCCGCACTGAGGGTGGAGCTACAACAGCTTGTGTCCTTTTACCTCACAACACATGCACTGAAAATTTCAAAAACTTTTAGTTTTTTATATTCAAACCGGAGTCAGACAATGATGGAGAGACTCAAGAAAAAGTGACAACATGTAGAAGCAACAGGACATTTCTGAATGGTTAGTTGATGTAGTTATTGATGTAGCTAATGTGTAGTTATCTTCGAGTCAGTGATTAGTATATTCTGTCATGATAATCTATAAATCGTGTTCCCGGGGGTTTATGTAAATTTTAGGGTTAGTGATGTAACCCGGGAGGAATGTCGTTATAGTCCCTACCAGCCGTTTGTTGTAGTCCTTAAAAAGCAATTTCTGTAAAAGAAAATATCTCCCTTTGCTTTGAACTTTGAGCATTGTAACTTTACAGATGTTGTTTATGCTCAAACAGCAACATTACACACTAATTAAAGTTAAGTGTGTAAAACAGTAACAACATGATGTTACATATAATGTTACATTTTAAAAAGCATTTATAATGTTATAACGAAACATTATAAATGTATATATTTCGTTATAACATTATAAATGTATATATTATCTATTTCAAATAAATGCTATTCTTTTGAGCTTTCAATTCAATAAAACATTTTTTTTTAAAAAGTATCCCAGTGTCCACAACAATATTAAGCAGCACAACTGTTTTCAACACTGATAATAATAAGAAATGTTTCTTGAGCAGCAAATCAGCATATTAGGATGATTTCTGAAGGATCATGTGACACTGAAGACTGGAGTAATTCAGCTTCAGCAATTCAGCTTTGCCATCGCAGGAATAAATTATATTTTAAAATATATTAAACTATTTTTATTAAACTATAGTAAAAAAAAAAATTAACATAAAAAATCTTAGACTTAAAACCTTTAAATGGTAGTGCAGGAAATGCTTAACATCCACATTTTTTTTTTTTAAATCTTAAGTATTAAATAATCCATAGCAAGTACCTGAGCACCTCTCTCCTCATCCAGCTCTACAGTCATCAGTGCTGAGGTTCCCTTTTCATTCACCGTGGAGTTACGACCCTGCCAGAAGAAATAACAACATTTCTCCTTCCCTGGACCGATGATCCGTTCTGAATGCAGCCTCTTGCCAACTGCACAAAAAAGCAGAGAGTTAGGCAAACTAACAGCCCAGCAACAACATGTTCAGACACACTGTATCTTATGGTTTTACACAGTGATCATGTGAGAGTAGCTGGGTTATGGCTGTTTATAGATAATTGGTGTAAATATTAAAAATGGTGTAAATAAAGTGTCCAGGGGATTGAAGTGACAGACAGTCCTCTCTCCTGTGCACCAGTGTTATTTTTAGTATTATTTATAAACTACTAGTATTTATTAACATTTCTAATCAACGTTTATTTGTACATTTCATTCTAATTTTAGCTTAAGTTTGAGTAATTTTGTTGTGCTTTTGTCATTTTTATTAGCTTTTTATAATTCTCAATTTAATTTATTTTTATTTCAGTTTTAGCGATTTAAGTAATTTCATTTAGTTCCCAAAAAATAAATAAATAAAAAATAACTTAATTAGAAATTTGCTTTATCTAAAATCTCTCTCTCTCTCTCTCTTCTTGATAAAATTATTTTTAATAGTTTTAGTTAACAAAAACAACACTGCTACGCACACCTTCAACATACAACTCACCTGCTGTGCTGATCATGTACTTCCATTTGACCACGTACGTGTCCCCTTCATGGAACTGGCCAATGCTCAGTTTAGGTAATCGACTAAAACAAGCAAGAGAGAGAATGTTTGTACATAAAAATCCATTCATTTAATAGTTTTACCATATAAATAATTCATCCTACCTGTAGTCAAACTCTAGAATGTGCCAGACATCAACAGACAATGTGCTGATCTCAAAATTACGCCGCTCATCACCTTCCACCAGTCCATAACCTCGTCCCACATCGACTCCATCCAGAACGGTCTTGACTGGCGTCCATACTGTTGACAACATCAGTGACGCATCATAGGGCCGAGATTCTCCGCTCCGAAGCTCCTAAAGAAATTAACCAACCAATTGCATTTCAAGATTAGATACTCCTGATTATATTTAAAAATATAGTTAATGTATTAATACTTGCTTTTCAGAAAAGAGGAACAGATACAACTTATTCTGTGAAAAATGTACCTTGTGTTCAACTAAAGTCGAGTCACCATTCTTCTTAGAGGATTTCTTGGTGTCACTCCAGTCCAAAAACTTCTCTTTAAAAAGAGTAGTCTCATTGTGCTGAGTTAACCTGCCAAACACAGCCCAATCTGGTCGTCCCTGGCCTTTCCTATTAATAACAGGTTCAGCAAAGACAATAATTATTTTAATTTCATATAGATTTCATAAAAAGCAAGGATATAACTTTGTGAGAACAGAACAAACCCATGAGACATGAACACAGTACTCATTTATTTTAGGAGTGACGTATCAGGCCTGCTGGTAACCCAAGTCTGCTTATACGAACACTGAGATACTAAGCTATTGTTTTGACAGGTGTAGTAAGTTAAGCAACAATACACTTCTGACCTGAGAGGCCTCTTTGAACGAGCTTTTAAAGGTCACAAGTGCCAGAACTGGATCTATGATAGAACAGCTCTGATTTGTACCTGGGTATAAGTTTGTTGCACTCTCCAGGGTCCAGAGGATTAATATCACAGTTGGTGTAGTCAAATGTGCCATTCCACAGGTGCTTTGCCAGCTGAAAAGCCACTTTTCTCTGAGCCAGTGTCACCTCCTTACCATGCCATACGTAGACCTCGCTACCAAAATCCAACACCAGCACCTAAATGTCAAACAAGATTAAAAGTTGGTTTACAATTGAATAAGACTTTCTATTACTTTAGTTTGAATTATATACTATAGCATTCAGCAGAGATGCTCAATATATTGCTGACCATATTGATATGCAATTTTCAGATATTGGCCCGAGTAGTCTGATATATATATATATTTTAAATCATACCAAAAATTACATTCTAAAGCAAGTTATCTATCTTTCCTACTTCAATCATGCAAAATTGTAGACTTTATTTTGATTAAAGTGTAAATAAGATTAAATTAGTCAATATTTATGTATGTATGCATGTATGATTTTCAAGTACTTCTTTAGAGTTAAGCATGGTGCAGCGAGGAACTCGACCCCAGTAGTCATCTTCAGGAATAAGTTTATCCTCCATGAGCCTATAGATGCAGTTGGTCTCTACGACGGCAGTCTCATAGAACTCATCTTCTTCTGGAGTGCCAGCGGCTGTAGGGTACAGAGGACCATATTAAGAAGGACTGCTGTAAGTAAAGGTCATTAAACTGCAGCATTCCTTAGTTTTACAGTGGGTATAGAAAAGAATCACCCCCCTTTAAAATGATCACATTTTGTTGCTTTTTATTCAGCTGTATTTACAACTTATAACATCCAAGTGAAAGATATAATACCAACTTGTCAGAATTTTTTTTTTTCAAATTAAAAAACAGAATCACTGAGTTGGAAAAAAATGACTTGTAAACCCAACCAGGTGTAGTTAATCACCTTCTCAATAGCACACAAATCCAATTGACTTTCAAATGTGATCAGCTGTGGTCATTTTGATTAGCTCAGCATGAAACAAGCTTTTCCTGAAGCATTTCAGTCCTTGGTAGTGCAACTGAAGTAAACAATCAACTATGGGTGGCAAGGCATTGTCAAAAGATCTCTGGGATAAAGTTGTGGACAGGCACAAGTCAGGAGATGGATACAAAAAAATTCCAAAGGCTTTATCAGTGCCTAGAAGCACAGTGAAGTCTATTATTAAGAAGTGGAAGGTATTTGGTACAACACAGACCCTCCCTGGGTCAGGTTGTCGCTCCAAACTGGATGAAAGAGCCAGGAGGAAACTGGTCAGAGGCTACCAAGAAGCCTACAGCAACTCTGAAGCAGTTGCAGGAATTCATGACAAAGAGTGGTCATTGTGTGCATGTGACAACAATATCACAAATTCTCCACAAATGTGGCTTGTATGGGAGGGTTGCAAGAAAAAAGCCACTCCTCAAGAAAGGCCACATGCAGTCACGACTGAGCTTTACCAAAACACACCTTGAAGATTCTAAGGCCACGTGGAAAAAGGTGTTATGGTCAGATGAGACTAATTTAATTATTTGGCCTCAACGCCAAACGATATGTCTGGCGAAAATCCAATACAGCTCACCATCCAAATAACACCATTCCTACAGTAAAGCATGGAGGTGGTAATATCATGTTATGGGGTTGTTTCTCTGCAGCAGGGACTGGAGCACTAGTCAGGATAGAAGGAAAAATGGATGGGGCAAAATACCGTCAAATTCTTGAGGAAAATCTGCTGCTCTCTGCCAGAAAGTTGTCAATGGGAAGAAGATTTACCTTCCAACATGACAATAGCCCAAAGCACACAGCAAAACTGACCACACAGTGGTTGAAGGAGAAAAAGGTGAATGTCCTTGCATGGCCTAGTCAGAGCCCAGACTTAAACCCCATTGAAAATCTGTGGAATGACTTGAAGACAGCAGTCCACAAACGGTCACCATCAAATCTAACTGAACTTGAGCAGTTCTGCAAAGAAGAGTGGTCAAATATTGCAACGTCTAGATGTGCAAAGTTAGTAGAGACATATCCCAACAGACTAAAGGCTGTAATTAAAGCAAAAGGTGGTTCAACAAAATACTGAAACAAGGGGGTGATCCTTTTTCCAACTCAGTGATTATGTTTTAAATTTTTTTAAATTTTTCTGATATGTTGGTGTTATATCTTTCACTTGGATGTTATAAGTTGCACTGAGTAAATACAGCTGAATGAAACAAAAACTGTGTCTGTCTTAATTTTAGGCTGCAAAGCAACAAAATTGGATTATTTTAAAGGGGGGGTGATTCTTTTCTATACCCACTGTATGCTTGTGTAAACAAAAACAATTGTTCAGTCAAATGCTGCTGAATTGTCATCAGATGAGGAACTACATAATATCTCACCTTGATAACTGGCTTGGCCGCCGAGAATCTTCCAAAACTCTTTGGCAGCCGGAGTGTGAGTGTTGGCACCTTCCTCGATGGTCTGCACATATGAGGCTCTGCATCCCAGGTCATGCTTGGTCTGAATGAACGTGGACAACTCTGCAGCCTGCACGATTGAAGATACAAGCACATTTAATTTTCATTTGCACCACAAATCCATAATATAATATAATATAATATAATATAATATAATATAATATAATATAATATAATATAATATAATATAATATAATATAATATTCTCACACTGATCATAAAAATCCTCACATTTGCATTAATCCATTAAAAAAATTCTATATACGTTTAAGACAATGAGCATCACATAGTAAGGTAAGATGTAGGTCAAACTCAGAGTTCAATGACCTGCAGTCTGGATTGAACAAAGAAAGTTGTGTGTGTGAGAGAGACGCAGGAGCTTTTACAATTCACCTCCTGCTTCCTTTACAAAAATATAACATTTCCTTTGTGGTTAATTCTGTTTACTTCCTGCACGTGGGGGACTCACCGATATATGAATAGTACTGAACACACCAAGACAGAGTACAGGATATGACATGTTTAACTGTGTTTTCTGGTTCTCAATTGGATTTTGTTACAATTTTGATACAGGGGACTAATATTGACATCTAGTACTAACAGCCAGTGTTACTTTATATACTATTATGTTTGAATTAATTATTTTTATATTTTCCATTTGAATTTTGGTTTAGATTTTTTATATATATATATATATATATATATATATATATATATATATATATATATATATATATATATATATATATATATATATATATTTTTTTTTTTTTAATATTTTATTTAGCTTTAATTTATTTTTATTTCAGTTTTAGTGATTTTTGCACTTCAACTAATTTTATTTCAGTTAGTTAGGGCAACTTTTTTTTTAAACTTTCATCTAATATTTATATTTTATTTAAGGAATTTCAATTAATATGAAACACTTTTTAATAGTTAATAAATAGTTATATTTAATAATTTGTTTTAATTAATTTGTTTTAGTTAACAAAAGCAACACTGCTAACAGCTAGAGATTAAGGAACGTTAAAGTGATGGTGTGATTTGCGTTCGTTGGTACATGCATGACACTCACTTTGGCCTTCTCAATAACATTTGCAAATTCTCCAATCCAGATGAAGCAATGATGGGGTGTAATCAAGAGGAAGCAGTCACCACTGTTCAAGGAGGAAGCTCTGGGCTCAACCAGTCTGGTCTGAACATGCCGACGACCTAATTAAAACGCACAGAGAAATCGGGACAATAACAATGTGAATCACATGCTAAATCCCCTGATGTCAGGAGCAAAAACACAAAGTGATTTGTTTTGATTGTACAGCATTATCTCGGTTAAATTTTAAACTCAGAAGATAATTATGTTATGATATAAAACACAAGATGTTATATTGTAAATGTTATAAAATGTGATCTGAAAACAGATCAAATCAGAACGTCCTGGCAAGCAGAACATTACAACAGTTAGACAATGCTGTTGTTCTTGGACTGCTCACATGTTGCTCTCTCCATTAAGTCTATCTGGTTTGTTTCTCTGTTTTGATTAAGGGAAGTGTAGAATGTTGTTTTGGGAACATGCAGGTGGGGTTAGATTGAGAGGGATGCCTTATGAGGAATTGGTATCCACAGCCATTCTACATCCTACAACAACAGCCCCCACAGCAGCATCTTATGCAACATGAGGACAGAAGTTCTCCCATTTACTTTTAAGTAAACAACACCATTCATGGCTGTCTCCCTGCCATCTCTACAGGAACACACAGATACAGCACACACTATGGCCACAATCACATAGCAACAGAAAATGGTTGTCAGTTCTGTATTTAGACTAGAGTAGAGGTCTGGACAGGACTGTTTTTTCATCCCGCTAGGTTCTATTCCGCACTCAGCCGCTCTCCCGCTTAATATTTCTTTCTCTGTTCAGAAAAAAATTAATTCCCGACCATCCCGCTAAATTTAGATGTCGTTCCCAGAATCTCACATTTAAATTTCCTCTACTGAAAGAGAGATTGGACATAAATATAAAATAAAAAATAAATTAAATACCACATCTGTCACTCAAAGTTATAAACGAAAACCATTGGCTTATAGCTTTGGCGAAATAAAATCACTTTTTGAAACAACAATTTAACATCCATGCAAGAAAAGAATGTCATGACGAGAGCCGCGGGAATGCAGACCTGTAGACTGGAGTGATAAAACTTATCAGTTTTATTGATGGTGCCATCTATGATATTACACACTCTCGCTATAATTAGTATTAATATGGGCTTGACTCCCGTTGCACATTCATACAGACACATTCATACATTTCGAGACACACCTTTAAGTAAATGCAGTTGTCAATCCCAAAAAAGTACTGTGCACGTAGCCTATATGGCTGGCTTCTAATCAGAGAGCATTATTCTTCATAATCAAAAATAGTGCCCAAAACAAGGTCAGAATGGATGATGAATATTATTGACATCTAATGGCTCGTTTCCACCGAGCGGTACAGTACAGTATACGATTTGGGAGGGTAAACCCTGATCAGGCTTGCGTTTCCACCGGCAAACGTACCCTTACTTGATAGATGTGGTGTAGAGATCAACATCATTCTTGCGCGAAGAAGAAAACGACATACAGCAGATCTTGTTCTTGCTTCTCGGCATGTGGCTGTTTGTCACAAGACAGCTTTGTTTGAGCAAAGGCTGCAGGGAAAAACAAGGCCGAAAAAACATGCACAAGTGACGATTCTCTGTCAACCAATCTACGTTCTGCAGTGAGTCTAGCTCCATCCTTTAGGTACCGGACTACTGTGCTAGGTACACCAACGGAAGGGTTCCAAAAAGTGGTACAGTACGGTACGGTTCGGGATATTTGGTACCATTCACAACTTCTGACAATCGAAACAAAAATAATTGTGTACCGCTCGGAGGAAACAAGCCATTAGTCTGCAGTGCCATCTGTAAAAAGAGTCCTCCATCATGTCATTGAGCTCAAACATTGCAGATCACAAACAGATGTTGTTGTCACTGTCACTCACCTTTGACCTGAATGAGCATGAGTTTTTTATATGGCATGGCACTGTTGTTGGAGCTCTGCTCAGAGGCGTTCACACTTCGCAGACTCACACTGCTGAAGTTTTCCTTACTCGCCAACCCAGCAAGAGCAACCTCAGAGAAACCGCTGTTCTTATTCACTATGAAAGAGAGGACAACAACGAGAGAGAGAGAGAGAGAGAAAAAATGAGAAAGTGCAAAAGTATGAGCTACCGCATACCACAATCATTAACTACAGTATTTGAAATAGATATCTTATAACATTCTACAGTCAATTTATTTAAAGCATCAATTTAATTGAATCAATTTAATGCATCCTTGCTGAATAAAAGTATTAAATTCTTTATTTCACTGACTCATCTGAATCCATGAGCAGAAACTTTACTTTTTTCTATAAAAATATTTCTAATTAAAAGTTGCTGTTAGTTTCAAATAAAAGTTTTATTAGTTGTATTTATTGTAAATAAAACAATTATGCTGTTATGCTAATTGACATCATTCTTTTTTTAGTGGCCATTCAAGTGCAAGTAAACGCAAAAGAGGATTAAATTCAGTGTTCAAACCCCGTCTCTCTCGCTCTCTCTCAGATAACAGCACGCGAGTCCCAATTTTTGCCTCTTCTTCCCCATTTAAAATTGTTTGAAGTGTAAATTGGCAAGAAAAAACACATCCAAATGATAAACTTTCACTCTATGATGGTTAAACTTAGCATTTAATCCACAAATCACATGCATGCCGAATTGTGGGGCACTCCTAATAATTAATGCACACACTTATCATGATTGCTATCTTACCAGAGATGGAGAAAAATCCTACTCCAGTCAGTAAACATGTCCATGTACCCAAAAATGTTGGTACTCAAAAGAGCTTCCCTTCACGTTTTCTACAGTGCACCGTTTAACCGTTCAACACGCATGCGCACCATTTATGTGCACCCCTGATTATAAATGTGTAAATACTCGCAATAAATTAAAATGTGCATATTAAAAAAAAAAAAAAGTGTTCATTAACTACTCCACCTCCTTCATTCACTCACTCTTTTCCTGTTTCATTCTCTTGCTCTCCAGAAGGCCGATGTTTAGCCTCTGTTCTGTGTATTCGTGTCTGATGTCCTCCCGAACAGCCAGCATTTTCAGAGGGTTTCTGGATGACTGAACATTTCTGGTTGGCCGTACCGCCCGTTTGTGTTGCACCATCTCTGAGGTCAACCTAAAAAAACAGCAGTAGTTCCTCAATCTCGCGCTTGTTTAATTTCAAGCTGTACATAGATAATTGAATTGTCAATAAAACAAAATATGGCTGGTTAGTTAATGCTAGAGAGATTATATTAAACACTACTGTAATAGCCACACTTTGTTTGGTTTTACCTGGGCAGCTCCACTCCAAAGATGGCATCAAAATCGTCATTGATTTCCACTCTGCTGGTAATCTTGGCTATATCCTCTGTGTGTCGATAAAACTTATCGAAGGTCTCATCATCCAGAGTCATGACCTCTTTAACAGACTTCTCTGTGACTGCGATTGTGGCCTCCTGAAGACCTGTAACTAAGAAATGTATAGGAATACATGCATTAAAAATAAACTGAATAAAATAATAAGTTGACATTGTAACGAAAGTCCACTGAGTCGAGCGTAGTGAGAACCCAAGTGCAGTTTTTATTAACAAAACTTGAACAAATACAAAAATAAACAGACGTGGCTTGACTAGGCTTGAGTAAGAACATGAAAAAAATTGGAACATGGACATAAATTCAACAAACAAGGGTACAGGAAACCAAGCTAGAGAGAGACAATGGGAACATGAGGGCTAATTATACACATGGACTACTCACTAAACAAGGAACACCTGAACACAATGAACCAATAAACCAATGAGAAAACAACACACGAACCAATGGAAGCACATGACAAGAGCGCATGAGGAAACAAGGAATCACATGACATGGAAACATGACTATGTCTGATTACAAAATAAAAGACACCCAAGCATGAACTTGAACGGAAACCAAAACCAACCGTGACAGATATCGGAGAAAATATGTTATCTCTAAGGTGCATTACACATTGTCTTATCATACTCACCTTTACCATTGAGACGACCAAGGAATGACTCCAACTTTTCCAGCTTCATGTCTGACTCCAGCTTCATGTCCTGTCTGACTTCAATCTCTACAGAAGAAAATGCAGTAGTGATATAAAGATGTATGATACGCATATAAAAACATATATTGACCGACATAGAAGAAAGAGGAAAGGAAATCTGATTGGAAGAAAGGGGAGTGGGACCAGGATATGACACAAGCTGAATATAAGTATGGCTTCTCACCTTCGTGTGGCTTTGAGATTGTATGGGAGGCATTCTTGTTTTTAGAGGACAGAGGGGACAGCACTGGATTTGTAAGAGCAGAAGGTGCTGCCAGGCCTTGGAAAGAGAAAACATAGGGAAAATTGTTCTTGACTGCACAGTGTTTATCCACACAGTACAAAAAAATACATAAAAAATCTGTGTCACTGCAGTAAAGTAATACAATATGAATGTGTGCATTTTTCACTGACCCTTTTTAACCATACGGCCAGCCACTGTAAACTGAGTGGAGTCATTGGCTGCTCTGTAACCTTTGACCTTCCATGCATCCTCTTGTGAGGTGATGAGCTGTTTGCGTTCCTGAATAGACATCTCTACTCGATCACTCCGCTGGCTTTCCACCATCTCATTTCCCATCCTCTGAGATGCCAAAGGAGAAACTAAATTAAGCATCTGAGCAAGTATTTATATCATTGTCAGGGCAACTTTTTTCACACTTCTGCCAGTAAAATTCTTCAAGTTTAAATGGTAACACTGTTTTACAGTGTCTGTGTTACACGTTACATGTAGTTACTATAGTAATTACTATAAATTGTGCATAATTACATGCAACTAATCCTAATTCTAACCCCATAGTAAGTTCATGTAGTTTATTATTACTCAGTACTAAGATGTATAATTACACTAACACGGACACCTCAAAATAAAGTGTAACCATTTAAATATCTTTACGATTTTAATCTAAAAAAAAGGGATGCTCAGTTGATAAATATTACAATTGTAAAAGTAGTGAGAGAAACAACATCTCATAAGAGATTTAATAAAAACAATAATAAAAAAAGAATTGTGTAGTGTAAATTATAATTTTCCTAACATTAAAGGGTTAGTGCACCCAAAAATGAAAATTAAGTCATTAATTACTCACCCTCATGCTGTACCAACCCCGTAAGGCCTTCGTTCGTCTTCGAAACACAAATGAAGATATTTATGATTAAATCTGAGAGGTGTATCACTGCTACATAGGCTGCCTAAGGGAATGAAACTTGACGGCCCAGAAAGTCATTAAAGAAAATGTTTAAATATTCCATGTCGCAACAATGGCTCAACTATAAGTTTATCAAGCGACGAGAATACTTTTTGTGCGAAAAAAACAAACAAAAATAACGACTTTATTCGACTATTCCTTTTCTTCCTTATAGGCCTGAAACGAGACTTCAAGAGATTTCCACGACGCGCACGCGCGAGAACTTAACTGAAGTAGTTGAAGGAGATCGCAATTCTCACGCATGCTTCGTGGAAATCTCTTGAAGTCTCGTTTCAGGCCTACAAAGAAGAAAAGGAATAGTCGAATAAAGTCGTTATTTTTGTTTGTTTTTTTGCACAAAAAGTATTCTCGTCGCTTGATAAACTTATAGTTGAGCCACTGTTGTGACATGGATTATTTAAACATTTTCTTCATTGACTTTCTGGGACGTCAGGATTCATTCCCTTAGGCAGCCTATGTAGCAGTGATACACCTCTCAGATTTAATCAAAAATATCTTCATTTGTGTTCCGAAGACGAACGAAGGTCTTACGGGGTTGGTACAGCACGGGGGTGAGTAATTAATGACTTAATTTTCATTTTTGGGTGAACTTACCCTTTAACCTGCAAACAAAAATAGTCTAAAAGCCTAAAACAAACTGTTTATATATAGCCAAAATAGCTAGTAACTGACTCCAAAAAAAGACAACCCCCACCCCCCCCCCCCCTCCCCCTAAAAAAAAAAACCTACTACAAACACACTGACCATACATGTACATACATTACAACAACAGTCTCAGTGTTGTGTTATGGAGGAATAGTGGATGTGTGTTTGGGGGTGAGAAGCACCTTCCGTCTCCACGGGTGACGCTCATCCACCTGCACGGGCAGGGGGGTAGCCTTCACACAGAGGGAAGAGAAGGAAGACAGACGGGAAGAGAGAGGGATGAGAAAAGAATGGAAAGAAAGGATGAAAGATGAGAGGATGCATCCTAGACTTGAGAGGCTCTTATTGCTAGACAGAGGAAGGTGATGCTTCACTTGAGATCTCACCACTGACCAGTTAAAAGACTCATTTATATTTACAGTCAATCATTGTTGTCTTTAATTATACAAGCTTGTAAGCACCCTATCATTTGCTCATGATAATAAAGATAGGTAGAAAGGTTTATAATATATATAATATAAAGGTTTCAAGGTTTAAGCAAAGTATATAAAAACATTCAAATTTACATACAAAGCCATTTTAATATGGTTTTAAGGTTTTAAATGTATTCAAATAAAGAAAACAGATTCTTTATGGACTGAACTTCAGTCAATTCATGGAAGATGACAAGAAATTGTCAAGACAAGAAATCAGTCGAGAGTTCTTATCAAATTAAATATGTATATAAAATTAACAGAACAATACAACATAACTGCAATTTTGTGCATAATGAATTAAGTAATATATATATATACACTCACCTAAAGGATTATTAGGAGCACCTGTTCAATTTCTCATTAATGCAATTATCTAATCAACCAATCACATGGCAGTTGCTTCAATGCATTTAGGGCTGAGGTCCTGGTCAGGACAATCTCCTGAACTCCAAACTGAATGTCAGAATGGGAAAGAAAGGTGATTAAGCAATTTTGAGCGTGGCATGGTTGTTGGTGCCAGACGGGCCAGTCTGAGCATTTCACAATCTGCTCAGTTACTGGGATTTTCACGCACAACCATTTCTAGGGTTTACAAAGAATGGTGTGAAAAGGGAAAAACATCCAGTATGCGGCAGTCCTGTGGGCGAAAATGCCTTGTTGATGCTAGAGGTCAGAGGAGAATGGGCCGACTGATTCAAGCTGATAGAAGAGCAACTTTGCTGCATACCTCGGTTGTAACGAGGGGTTATTTCAGTCAAAGCATTTGTGAAGCCACAACACGCACAACCTTGAGGCGGATGGGCTACAACAGCAGAAGACCCCACCGGGTACCACTCATCTCCACTACAAATAGGAAAAAGAGGCTACAATTTGCAAGAGCTCACCAAAATTGGACAGTTAAAAACTGGAAAAATGTTGCCTGGTTTGATGAGTCTCGATTTCTGTTGAGACATTCAGATGGTAGAGTCAGAATTTGGCGTAAACAGAATGAGAACATGGATCCATCATGCCTTGTTACCACTGTGCAGGCTGGTGGTGGTGGTGTAATGGTGTGGGGGATGTTTTCTGGGCACACTTTAGGCCCCTTAATGCCAATTGGGCATCGTTTAAATGCCACGGCCTACCTGAGCATTGTTTCTGACCATGTCCATCCCTTTATGACCACCATGTACCCATCCTCTGATGGCTACTTCCAGCAGGATAATGCACCATGTCACAAAGCTTGAATCATTTCAAATTGGTTTCTTGAACACGACAATGAGTTCACTCACTAAAATGGCCCCCACAGTCACCAGATCTCAACCCAATAGAGCATCTTTGGGATGTGGTGGAACGGGAGCTTCGTGCCCTGGATGTGCATCCCACAAATCTCCATCAACTGCAAGATGCTATCCTATCAATATGGGCCAACATTTCTAAAGAATGCTTTCAGCACCTTGTTGAATCAATGCCACGTAGAATTAAGGCAATTCTGAAGGCGAAAGGGGGTCAAACACAGTATTAGTATGGTGTTCCTAATAATCATTTAGGTGAGTGTATATAAATATATAAAATATACAGTGAAATAGTAACAATTGTTTATTTAAAGCAAAAAGTATGTGTAGAGTACTCATACTATTATACACATTTTTTTTTTTTTAAATAGTAAAAGGATGTTCCCACACGTCTGTGTTTGACATCACAATTGTTATCTTTAAAGGGTTGGTATAATGCCCTTTTCACAAGATGTAAAATAAGTCTCTGATGTCCCCAGAGTGTGTATGTGAAGTTTTAGCAAAATACCCCACAGATATGTTTATATAGCATGTTAAAATTGTCACTTTTTGAGGGTGAGCAAAAACACACAGTTTTTGTGTCTGTCCCTTTAAATGCAAATGAGCTGCTGCTCCCACCACAGGGGGCAGAGCTACAACAGCTTGTGTCCTGAAATTTCAAAAACTGTTAGCCTTTTATGTTCAAGACAAGTCAGACAAAGATGGAGAGACTCAAGAAGAAGTGACAACATTTCTGAATGGTTAGTTGATGAATTTATGTAGCTTATGTGTAGTTATCTTCTAGTCATTGATTAGCATCTGTCATGATAATCTATAAATCATGTTCCCGGGGGCGTGGTTTATGTAAATTTTAGGGTTTGCGATGTCACTAACCCGGTAGGAATTATACAAGTATAATTATACAAGAAAATACAAGCCGTTTGTTGTAGTCCTTAAAAAGCAATTTCTTTCAAAGAAAAGATCTCCCCTTGCTTAGAACTTTGAGCATTGTAATTTCGCAGATGTTGTTTATGCTCAAACAGCAACATTACACACACACACCATTAAAGTAAGAAAAGTGAAATCATAATCAACCACCCCTTTAAAATTTCTTTAAACACCATCCTGTATTTTGTATGATGGATTTATGGAAACCTAACAGTTTTTACCATACATTTGATAGGATTTTGTACAGTGTGAAAAATAACACTGGAAAAAAAGCAAGACAGGCTGTCAGTATCAGAGGGTGGAATGTGGAGGAGAGCTTACATCGGGTGGGTGTTTTTGCTCACCTTGGGGAGGATTGCTATTTGATCCAGTGGTTCAGATGCACATGAAAAGGAGGAGGAAAAGACAGGATCCTACAGGACAGAGAAGGGAATCAAGACAAAAGATGGAGAGACATATGACAAAGCAGGAAGGAAAGAAGAGGAAGTTCAGCGACAGACATCAGGCAGGTGACATTGGTCTAGTCTTAGACACAATGCCACCTCTAAATAACCATATGACATCAAAGTAATTTGCTAGAATGCTATGGTCAAATCTAGAGTACAACACTCAACCACCAGCCTCGCACAACCACCCTGAATCGGAGTATACTCAAATCTTTCTCCAAACTAACTGCTGTCAATCAAGCAGCTTCAAAAGAAACCACAATGAAAAGTGCAAAAGAAATTGGTGGGCAGATACAGTACTATAAATAAATATATTACAAATTCACAGGCTCATTGTTTAAATTTTAAATGTTTGACTGATATGGTCCCAGAGGAGGCAGATCAGTAGAAACTAAAATTGGGAGTAACATTTCAATCTAAGGTGACTAAAGCTAACTAAAAGGCTGTAGCCTTATCTATAAGAGTGGTTGAACAAGGCAATTAATTAACCACACCATAACCATGACCACAGGGTGAAAAGACAAAGTCACCAAAATGGCTGTTAAATAAAACAAAAAAATACTTCTTGGCATGTCAAAATTAAAACCATCACCATGGTAGTTATGTAAGAGGACCAAGCAAATAAAATCACCACCACAAGCAACTGGCTCATCCGGAGTTGGTGACCAGGTCCGAAAACCAGGACAGCACACAGACATCACCATGATTACAAGGTCAAGGATTAATTCAATACAAAACACAAAACCATAACCCTCGTACACTGGCAAAACCCGTGCTAAGCCTGTTAGCATGTTTGCTAACGGCTAACAACCTTACCCAGAGTTGATCAGACACAGCAAAGTCATCTATCATCATCATCATCCCATCATCCTAGAAAAAGGGGTAAAATGAACAGGGAAGAAATGACCCCGTACTTAAAGCTTGGAAATTAAAATTAACAGTGAATCTGGTTACTGTGAGAAATAAATATTTCATAATGCAGTTTGTAGTGGCTAACTGCATTGATTATAAACATAAAACACTGTGATTCTTGATATTATTGCAATCTCATTTGTTAACGCAGTATGAAAAAATGTATAAGGTATTTAGATGTAAAAATGTCTTTAAAGTCACAATGAAACAGAAGTAGGAAACGACAGATTTTTTTATGTAATGTGACGTACATCAGAGTGAAACAGATAAGCGAAGAAAGAAATGCAGGGCAGGTTCTAATGTTCTATCCATTGCTTTTTGATTGGACGGAGGCATATCTGCATGCAAGCTTGTGTAAATGGTTCTACCCGCACCGTTTTGAGCGGGATTCAAACCAGTGTCACCGCAGCCTCTAGTGTCAGTCGCTAGTGTGACTCTTGAGATTAGAGGAGTGAGGTTTACCTGCACAGCTCTTTACTAGCTGGCCTTCATTACATTCACCCCCCTAAACCTCACTCCCATTCGGGTCATGGCATCAACTTAACCGGTCCTACTCGCACAGCTTCGAGTGGGATTCTAACCAGTCTCACTGGCAAGGGAGGCAGCCATGCTAACGAAGACGCTAACCGGCATGAACCGGCAAGGGAGGCAGCCATGTTAAAAAAAGCACTAAAGACCGCAGCCTCTAGTGTCAGTCGCTAGTGTGCCTCTCTAGGCAAGGGGAGTGAGGTTTACCTGCACAGCTCTTTACTAGAGCCTCCGTTACACTTTCAGTTGACCATAATAAAGGGGCAGGGTTAAAGCAGACTAAATAACTGGAGATTGAAGTCTGGCATACATCACCAAAGAGAAGTCTATCATTTCCACAGAAGATCGAATTATATTTGAATGCAAAATTATGAGGACAAAAAAAAAAAAAAAAAAAAAAGAAAAAGATAGATAAATCATTCACAATAAGATAGAGAAACTTTTAAAGTCAAAATCCACACAGTCTGTCACCCTCATTGCTTAATAAATTGTGATTTTACTAAATCTGATCTGCTCATCAGCTAAATATTGGTTATAACGATAGCCAATTCCCTTCTCTGAACAAGCATATGATAAGTGATGTTACCACATTACAACACTTACGCAACCTGCAATGAAGTGACTGAAACAGTCTTCAGAATAAATCCAAACAGAGAATGGCACGTGAAACCTCACCCCATTCCACATTGCACTAGAGAATTACTATGAAGCATGCAAAGATTTTAAACATTTTTTTATTACAATAAATTATATTATAACAATAAAAACACAAAAACATGCAGTAAAGAAGTGGAGTGGCAAAAAGACAGATTCATGCAAGATAACACATACCGTCTCAAACAAACTAATAATCCAGAATCTATTGCTACAAAGATGTACACATGCATGACGACCAACTTCCCTCTACTAGCCCTACCAAAAACAAAAAAGCAAAAGGATCACCCATTAAAGGGGTCATGACATGAGAAACCAAATTTGCCTTGATCTTTTGGTATTTAAGAGGTCTTTGTACCATTAAAACCTCCTGCAAGTTTGATAGCTTAAGGCGTCCTCCCCATTATAAACTAACCATTTATTTAATCAAGCTCTAAATACAGCTCGTTCTAGATCCTTTGAACTTAGTGACGTCACGGTACGAAGTGACGTACCAGTCGTTTGCATATGACCGCCTCCAGCGCAAGACAACTACGCCTCATTTGACATCATCGCATGCGTTGACGTGCAGCGAGGGGGTCTGTTTACGCCACGCAGATGTGCTGTTCCTGGCTGTGGACAAACAACATGCCGAACGATCCAGACGTCAGGGAAAGCAGTTGGATGCAGTTTATTTGCAGCATATGCAGCCTGCCAAAGCCTTATTTGTTAGGTGAGTGATGTAGATGAGTGTGACAGGGCGCATGTTACTGAAAGAACGACGAGAGAGAGCGAGAGAGCCCCGGCCGCGCGCGCGCCTTCAAACTGTCTTGCTCTCCCTCTCCCTCTCCCTCGCGCATATGAATCAAAATCAATTGAGAATTGACACGATGGTAAAAGATCGGAAGACCGAAGTTTCACGTGGCGGAGAATTGTGTAGCCTACATGTGATACAAAATGATTAACGTTAATAATTTATGCATAAGCAGCACTGACGTTAGCGAATCATAACAATGGGCGTTAACACTGAACTCTTAAAGCGGAAACACCTCCAAAACAGACTGTTTGAATCAGAGCGGGAGAAACAGGGTGGGAAAAGGTCAAAAATCACTACTTTTTTTATTTTTTTGCACAAAAAAACTATAGTAATACTATAATTGCGCATAAGGGAACATAATAAAACAAAACAAAAAACCATGTCATGACCCCTTTAATGCTCTGGGACTAACATTCGTGCTGTGACTTAAAATTATTTTCTGATGTCAGTCACTATAAATCAAGGGTGCATAAATTAGTCCAATTTGATCATTTCCAAACATGATTAACAATGAAAAAGTCTACACCATTTAAATTAAATGTGGGGCAGCTTGCACTGAGCAAACAGAATTAGTGTTCTTGAGAAATAAATAACATTGTGAATATGACCAGAAAATGCAAATAGAAAAAGGAGAGAACATAAAGAAACGAAGAAGACAAAATAATGGAGAGCACTAGGGGTGGGCAATGTGACCAAAATCGTATTTCACGGTATGAAAAATTTTATTTCACGATAACGATATCTCTATTTTTCTTTTATTTTTGTAATTAAAAATAAGAACAAAAGAAGCAAATTACAAACAGTAGGACAAATACTATAGAGCAAAGACAAACATTAAATAAACTATGTTTTTCAGCTACAGTAGATTTATTTAACATACAAGAAATACTTCAGAAATTGAATAATAAAGTATATAACTAAAACACTACATAGTCTTCACTTTATGAATCAAATATGAACGGATTCTTATTAAAAGATACAAAAGTGATTCACTCAAGAGCAGCGAGCGTCTCAATGTTAATCAAACAACAAAAGACAGACAGACAGCTCCTTTTAAGACAGAATGCAGGATCCAATTTACTGACACGCATCCGGTTTTCACCCAATTGTTTACGTCAATTTAAGACATAACCGACTGTTTACGTGAATACTTCACGACGGGCATTCTGACATTATTGTACATCTATATGACCGTTCGAACCCAATAAGATGCGAAAGAGAATTGAATTTGCGATCGCATGCTGTCCGAGAGAGGCAGCTTTCTGTGCGCACGCTTTTAGTGCATGTTAGTCTCTCTCAGCCTTAGACGTCACAGCAATGGACCGTTGGCTGAATGTCTGGTGCAAATGGCACACAAAATTGGAAACCTTTGAGGAGATTCAAAGTCTTCATCTGATTGCTTGAATTCTACAGCGACGCGTGTATCGCGTTCTTTAATGGTCCACCTGAACACAAAGATGATGTGACCCCAAACTCCCTTATGGAAGAAGCAAGCCGTGTGTTTACAACTGTGACAATGAGCGCTTATCAAGATCAACTAAACGCTGGATTTTCAACAGTATGTGAAGTACTTAAAGTTCACGGCATAGACTCTTTAAAATACACCCAAGAGTCTGTTATTGTAGGGACATCGACGTTACATTTTCATGCCCCTAAACATAAGGAAAAAAACAAACTGTGATTGGTTGCTTTACAAGTCAGTCAGGTGGCCTCTGGGCGGTCATTGGCCAAAAGTCTGGCTACGCGAGCACCAACCGCATGGAGTTCCTTTTCACATCTTATTGCGCTCAACATCAAGCACGTCCCACACTTTATTTTCTCATTCATGCATGTTTCATCACTCTTACGTGTATACAACTTTAAGTAGTGCTGTGCTACGAGGATATATTTACATACGGTGAAATAAACTACATAGCAAAATCTCTCGGTTTAATCCGTGGACACGATATATACCGTCATAATGCCCAGCCCTAGATAGCACACACCCTTCTCTGTTTAGAGTTACTCAACTACACAAAGGCCAATTCTATGCTAAAGGATGAACTCTTCTGAAATGAACTATGCAACAAATGCAAATAAAATTACTAAAAATCACACAATTAACCAGTTGCATGATATTTGCTCTGCATCGCCTAGAGCTGATAATACAAGACGCTATTCATCAACCTAACAACAGCTGTTGAATACACATGGCATACAAAATTAGACAATGAACCGTGACCTATGACCTGTACAGTCAGGTGAGACAGTTCAAGGTTCAGAGGTTACCTTCTTCTTGAAGCTCTGCTCCACTTCCCATAGCTGGGCGTGTCTTTCAGACACAGCAACCTGCACCACATCCTGTTTTTTATTTATCCTGTTCCTCCAGTCTTCTTCTCCACTCTTCTTCAAGAGGGCCAGCCTGCAAAAGACAGAATCTTATGAATTCTTGCAGCCATCTTAATCATTAAATGTATTGAGAACACATTTGAGTTGATGATCTAATCAAAATTATTTACCATTTTAAATGCTTGAAATTAATTTTGTAGATGCATTTGAATTGATCCTACTTTCGAATTTCTTCACAAAAATATTCATTTACATTTTAATGGATGAAAAAGACAGAATAGTGAAAATAAAAACAGCTAACAAGAGCCAAACATGCATGGGAACTGCTGGAAAAGCAACCCAGGAGGACACCTCACAAATAACGTCTAATTTGAAGAAGCTAACTGAAGAAGAAACTGTCAGCCGTTAAACGACAGTAATTTGGTTACCAATTTGTTTAGATTAAGTTACATTGAACTAAAGTCTGTGACATTTTTGTCATCAGTGGACCTATGTGTAACTTTTTTTAATTGACGCACAAGGTTTAAGTTTAGATTTTTAAGTTTATTGAGTCTATTTATGTAATTTCATCATTTTAATAACTTTTCTATTATTAAAAAAAAAATGGTAAAAAATGATGGTATATTAAAAAAACAATTGGGTGTGTTAAAACTTTTGATTAGGATTGTATAACCAAACATGACAAACAGAAAATTATATTGCACATCTATCTCTGTTGAAAAATAAACAAAAACAACGCATAGGCATTTTTCATGCTTATTCACACACATTTAAGCCAACTCATTTCAAGTGTGGGGACATATTTGTATCTGCATACAGATGAGTGGTTTTCATTATGTCATTATTAATCAATTTAACCAGCTTGCGTCAGCTTGCTTCCTATGGCAACAGACAGCTGCCCATCAGTTACACAATACTTTGATCTCTAACCGTACACAGCAGTACAGATCTGACTAAAACAAACCAATCAATGAAAATACACAACACCATATAGAGTTACACTGAAATGGAATATCTGTCTCTCTTTATCTGTATGCTTAATGTCAGAACACAACACAAGGATGCAGTCAGACGGCATCATTTCTATAAACAATGAACTACTCTTAAATCAAAAATTGTATAAGGACTTTGAGCATCTGATACGTTTCCATTTCAAATGTAATTTTTTATCCTAGCTCTCACTCTAAATGGAAAGGACAATGCAACTATATTTATTTGACATATATTCAAAAGACACACAGAGCAACCTACTTTCCACAAATAGTCAAAGTGGAACACCATTTGAAAAGACTATGGCACCCTCAAAAAATATACAATTTACAATGTCCTGCTTTGTACAAAAAAAGGAGGAATATTTGTTTTCAACGTCTATAGTTTAAAATACATTTTCCTATTCCAAGGACAAAACAATAATATGACATTCTTCTGGCTGACTTCCATATAACAAACAAAATCACAAACTTTTCAGAAATATCATTAGGGATATTTCACACTTTCATACACTGACCTGTCTTTGATTGACATCTGTCTGGCAGACATGATGTCTGAGAGCTCGTCTCCCTCCTCTGTTTTAAAGTCCGTCTCCTGCTCTTCTTCTCTCCTGTCGTCCTCTAGGAGGGGTCCGGCTGACTCTGCGTGCGTGTGTTGTGCAAGAGAGTCACTCCGTAATGAGGATAAGCCCTGCGATACAGCTGGCGCTGCACGTACTGTGGCTGTGTGCACAG
The DNA here is from genome assembly GCA_030578255.1 of Tiaroga cobitis. NCBI lineage: Eukaryota > Metazoa > Chordata > Actinopteri > Cypriniformes > Leuciscidae > Tiaroga > Tiaroga cobitis. The sequence continues at coordinate 25,704,421 of CM060602.1, read as the reverse complement.
GAAGATCTGTTGAACACAGACACAGGAAAGGGTTAGAGCAGCTCCAGTGATACCATCAATAACAGCTCAGTGACAGGCGGAGCAACCAGAGACACCCAAAACACAGCAAAACTCTCTCACACACAATCAGTCCTGTCAAGAGATGACGCTCACATAAGCATGCGAATACACACACAGTAATGAACACTGTGATGAATAAGAACTGCTACACAGGAAGTGAGTGTCAGTTTCTAAGCATAAAGGGAAGCTTTGTTGCCAATGATGTGCAACATGTGGTTTACACAGACATCTTTCTGTCTTTTTAAAGGGGCGAATCTTTAAAACCATCAGCCTGCATGACACACAAAACAGGAAGACGCAACAGAAGAGACGCACATCACATCCTATCCACACCTATCTGTTTTGTAGTCACATAGATATCAGCACAGAGCACATGTAGAGCTGTCTCTGGAAGAAACCATCATAACAAGCCATCCCTGATAAAACAAAGTACTGTACATGCTTGTCTGTATTGTAGAGTACGATGGGGTAAGATGAACTTTAATTTCCTCTTAGCCACATGTAACTAAATCTAAGGCCCCGTTCACACCGCAAGTCCTAATGCTCAATTCTGATTTTTTGCTCAGATCCGATTTTTTGATTGAATGTTCACATTACCTTTTAAAATGTGACCTAAATCTGACTGCAGTGTGAACTGTTTGAGGTTTCAAACTAACCGGCATGCGCAAAAGAACAATGACATCAGACGCAGCACGCGGTTGCACTAAAGTTCGGGAGGTTATGGAGGAAGTAAGCATATTCGCATTTATTTCATAATGTTTGTGTAATGGAAACTTTTGCGGGTTTATGGTTGCAAATTCACTACAGAGATCTGTGTGGATGCGTAGACGAAGCCAGGTATGGTGGGAATATGACGTGAATAGTTTCACTGAGACGCTGTTCTCCTGTGTCCCCGTTCTTCCATTTCGTGTGCAATTTTTTCAAAAACGGAGCGGTTACGGTAGGTCCTTCTAGCTTGAATTGAAGTATCTCCCCATATACTACTTAGATCTAACACCTCACTCTCATTGACTCGCTTCATCGCTGTTCTCCATATCAAGTCAAGTTTTTAATGTTAGGCTACTGTGTGTGTCTGTTGTGTCTAGGGCTTCGCCGGCGCATAATTGTGACAAATGTCGACGTAGATTGACGTAAAAGTCGCATCAAATCCGCCTTGATTGTTCACACTGCGGCCGCATTGAAAAAAAATCTGATCTGGGTCTGATTCAGGACCACATATGTATGTGGTCTAAATCTGATTTGAAAAAAATCAGATCTGGGCTAGATTTGAGTGTTCACACTACCTCTGAAGAAGTCTGACCTGGTCACTTGACCCCAAAAAAATCTGATTTGGGCCACTTTTGCCTGCAGTGTGAACGGGGCCTAAATGTATTCAAAGTATTTTTGTTGATGGGGATTTGCAGGCACAGTAATTATTATTATTTTTTCTATTTTAAAAGATAAAGTTTGACACTTGGGGTAAGATGCAGAAAAAGCCTCCACAGGATATGGTGTAATTTTAAATACTTATATGGAATTAGTAAATGCTAATTCCAGTTTACTCTTTTAACTCATCTTTTACATGAGACATGGTCTGACGTTAGCCAGGCTAGGCTCATCTTATAAGTGAGAATAATATAATATAATATAATATAATATAATATAATATAATATAATATATTGGATTCTGTGTCTGTGTCACCAACCCGTACACACATCTCTGTATGTCACTATTTACCAGTAAATATTCACACTGCTCTTACGGAGAGCATTTTTTCTTATTGTTAAATAGGAAAATGAAAAAAAAATTCAGGAAAGATGGCACTTAAAACACAAATCAAATACACCACCAATATTCCTCTACCTGACATGGCTGCCTTTGACTTGTGCTCTCCATCTGTTTCTGAAAGGTCCTGAGAGGTCACCAGCACCTTATTGTGCCCTTTAAGCTCCTCCCAGTCTTTGGCCGGCTGAGCGTGTGGTGTCCGTTTCATTGTCTCTGGAGAGGGCAGCTTCCTCTTCCCCATGTTTAATACCAGTCTTTCTCCTTGGGTCACCAGGGACACATCTGGACTCTGGTGTGACTTGATCTCTTGGGCAGGTTGAGGATGGTGAGGTGGGGAGAGGGTCTTCTCATAGTAGGCAGGGCCAGATACATTGGACATGGTCAAGTGGATGTCCCCGGCATGTTCAGTTGAAACAGTGGAGGATCTCAGAGCCGAGGTAGAGGTGGACGCAAAACGAGCTCCACCCGCAGGCTGCAGCTACAAGAGGACAACAAAAGAGTGATGGAGGACAGGAGCAGATGGTATCATAGGAAATAGAGTAGAAGGGAAAGATGGAAGGATTTGAGAGTAAACCATGTGAGAAAGACAAAGAAAGATAAGAGCAAGAAGGTAGATTGAGGGGAAGGTGAAAGAGATGGGGTGAGAATAAAAATTGAGTCAGCAAGGGGCAGGAAACAGCACATTCATCAACAGTTCATCAGCACACATGTCGATCATGCTGACTAATCAGAGGCTGACTTAGTGCATTTCCTGTAGCTGAAAGGCAAGCATCAAATCAGCCAGCCACTAACACAACCATTCACAAAACCATGCCCTTTATGCACTGAACCAAACTGTTCCCGTCATGCCCTCAGAAAAGAGACACATTGAGTCACAGACTCAATCGATAATATGTCAACTCTACTGTGTCAGCAAGGCTTTAGGCAGAGCTGTGCATTCAGAACAAGATCACCAACTTCCAACTGCAGTAATCATTTAGCAAATTACGCCGACTCATTTGTCTAGTTAGCTTAAAAGGTACACTGTAACTTTTGGAGCTCTAGCGGTTAATAAACAAAACTGCACTTGCCTTGCAGAAGAACATTGAAGCCAGAGCTACTTCTCTCTGTTTATGTGTATGACAAGTCACAATACTGGGATACTCCGCAGTGGTTGGTGTCCCGCTAGGTCTAAAATAGTCTGAATATAAACACTTATCATAGGCCGTACCGTAGTGATTCAGGATAAGACAAAAACACAGTTTCAAAGATGGAACCATAATGTACTCACTTATTAAATTAATTTTGTAAATTTGGAACAAAAAAAAAGTTACATAGTGTACCTTTAAAAACACTCAATCTATGATAAATATTCACATGATAACACTCAAAATATGATAGTAAAAATAGATGGGAACAGTAATGCATAGGGGTAGACAATATGATCAACATTTGACATCAACATACAGTAATAGTTTTTTTGCTGGTGTATATTTTTAGCTATGTGGTAATGCCCATTAGCAGACAAATTCTTTGAAAATTAAAGGTACTTGTTAGTGTTGTCAAAAAACTCGGTACTTCGGTACCAAGTCGGTACAAAAAAAATTAAACGGTTACGGTCCCAGCTTTAGGTACCGAGTACCGGGTTAATCCGGTTCTTGATGCGCTGTCGGAAAGATGCAGAGGTGCGTACTCTTCATAAAAACACTCTGAGACACGGCGACGGCGCTGCTAATGCGGTGGCTCTGAATCCACTTGTTGACAAGAAAGGAGGAAAGAGCCACATATGGAAATATTTTGAATTAGGCTAATGTCACGTTGCCATAAAGGGCCGTTCACACGTTTATATAGCGCGTTTTTTTGCGCGTGCAAATTTCAAATGTAGGCACGCGGCAAGCGCGCTCATAATAGAAGAGACGTGCGAGCTCGTCTTTCCAGGCTCGCCGCTGTTCATGGTTGCATAGCGGAGACACGGGAGAGCAAGCGCTTGTGGAAAGGAGAAAGCGGTGCGATGCGCTCTCCATGATGACGAGGAAGTATCAGAATTAATTGATTTCTAGCCCTTGCATTAGAAATCAGCTACAGGGTTCTCAAGCTTTGAAGACAGGCAAGAGTGACATTTTTGGATTAAATAAAAGTACAGTTAAGTCAAATAAAACATGTTTTATCTCCTGTATAGTTTGGTAACACATTCATTAATATTACTTAATGCAACATCAACACATTGAGTGAACAATATATTTTTAAAACATTAATTCATGTTTGTGAATGTTATTTAATACAAATACTTGATTGTTCATGTTTGTTCACTTCATTCATTGTGCATTAAATAATGTTAACAGATAAAACTTTTAATTTTAAAAATATATTAGTACATTAAGTTAACCCCATGGAGAATAATTGCTACAGTATATAACTGTTGTTTATTGTTAGGTAATTTTATCTAATGTTATCTAACAAATATAATCTTATTGTAAATTGTTTTTAATACTACAGTTTCCATCTTTGTAACCGTGATATACACTTTAATATGTGTAAATTTAATCTAAATTAAGCTTTGGTACTGAAATTGGTACCGAGAACCGTGGATTTTCACTGGTATTGGTACCGAATACTGATATTTTGGTACCGTGACAACACTAGTACTTGTTTTGATTTATTTTCTCTTTTTATTTGTTTACTTGGTTGATGCAAACCGAAAAAAATATATGATTGTACATAAGAAAACTCTTTTAGTTATTTAATTTAGGGCATTTTCAGACCTGTAGATTGTTTGCTTTGTTCTGAAACCGAAATGTAAATTGTTACAATGTAGCATTTTCTTATCAGTCCATTTCGCTTTTACAATGCAACATATAAAAGCATACCCAAAATGTGTTTAATCAAATTACATGTGAAATTGGTCCTGAGAGGACACCTGTTTGCGTTTAGAGATTCCACTCACAGTGGTCATCCATCACAGATATCCAAATGTATATAAGCCTTGATTACTGTTCCAATTAATAAGTTACAAAGTACATACCATATATATATATATTTCACACATACACTGTCACTTGGGCAGTTATTTACCCCTAAATGGTACATATTAGTACCTTTTGAAAGGGTACCGCCCCAGTGACCGCCTTTGTAAGTTTTTTTCCCCTGATATATAAATAAAAAACAGCATCATCCAAATTATCAATATGTGATTATCAAAAGACAAAACATTATGACTGTTATTTCAAAAGAACATAAAGACTGAAGCCTGTACTCGAGCTACCAGCAATCTGGAACTACATTCATATAGCAGCACACCAAGGATGATAACTGTAACAATAACGATAAGATATTTTAAAAATCCTTCTAGATTTAAAAGAAAAGTCCACACCACAACTATAATGGTAACACAGAGAAATTATATTGGAATCACTTTCAAAACTATTTTTTCTAGCTGATGAATGATAAAGACTATTGACAGCCAATCAGAATCCATTCTGCTTTAAAGACCAATCTCAAGCACTGTGTTATGTTTTGGTGTAGTTATTGTTATAGTTATTGTTCTTGGTGTGAACAGGCCTTTAAAAGACTTCTTTGGGATTGTAGGATTTACATTTAAGCAAGATGCTTATAAGAAATGCCTGAATTCAGCCTACTGGCACATAGGGACATATATGCTGAAGCATTAGAACAACTGCTTCTAAAACACAGGACAATGGTTTTACTGCAGGCAGTGTAAAACCTTGGGTTCTATAAAGCATCATATGATTCTAGAGGACTCAGGCATCCTCACATGTTCCAGATCACTCAGATCCTCTGAGAACTCCGATTCCTCGTCAAACATCTCAGAACCAGAACCATCCTGCATCAGAAACAAACCCCTTTAAATGCTCAAAGCTCAATCATGTGCGTGTCTGTGTGTGTGTGAGAGAGAGAGAACCATGTCCATTGTGTACCTGGCTGCTAATTGTTCAATCGACAAAATAAAATAAAAAAAACCCATCAGCTATCAAAAGTTTGTGGAAAGACATTTTTCAATGGTTAAGCGGTAGGGTTAGGCTGTCATTTTATCCCTCACAGATTTTTTACTTTTTATAGTCAAACTAGTGTGTCTAATAAGATTGGACTTTTTTTTAGGTGAAAAGTATTCGGATGACTTACTACTTTGTCCACTGGACGCCCTTCAGAATCTTTGGCACTTTACTATCCCATTAGGCCACAGGAGAGGATTTGTGAATGCGGACGCATGTTGTGCGTCTGGATTACATTCATACTACACATTCATACTATATTGAACATAATCGTCATGAAGTATTTAAAAAAAAAAACTGTAGTGCTGAATCTGATTTTGGATGCAGCCTATGACTTCTCAGTCCTACTGAAGATCCTTTCGCTTACGGGATATGCATTTGTTGGGCTATGTTGGTTTCTGTCTGACTGGCTTTGTAGCTTCATTGTTTGTTTGCTTGTTTATTTATTTTTTGTCTTTTCTCTTTACCTCCAGTATTCAATAGACATACACTATATGGTCAAAAGCATGTCCACACCCATATGTGCTTAATTTCAAGACCAGTCATGATTCATGATTTAAATGACATGAGGACTAAAGTACTAAACTGATACAATTCTCATTTGAAACATGAATAAGTATGGTTTAATTATTCAATGAAGGAAGAGACATGGTACGTACCTGTTCAACCTCTCCAAGTGTGATTGGCTGAGTCTGGTACCGAGTGTTGTTTCTGCGCGCACGAGTGTCTCCTCTGGCCCGTGGGCCGTGGTTGGAAGGCTGTGCTAGGCGATTGAAGAGTGCCATCTTCTCTGCCAGAGTGAGCGTGGAAAGGTCTGGTTCCTCTTGGCCATCCTCCCCCGGAGATGCATGGCGAGCTTGATCCGCCTCTGCCGCCTCTTCAGCCAGCCGAACCTCTCTGGCCTGTTCCCTCACCATGGAGGTTTGCTGAGACGATGCCTGCAAGCTGTATGACACATCCACAACAGACTGCTCAGGAACACTCAATGCGTTTCATATGAAATTCATTACATCACCTGGGCTAGGCGGCATGACTATTTACAATGTGCAATAAAGATAATAATAAAGAAACAACACCATGTTATCATACCAACACCAAGTTACATATTATAGATTAAAAACACATGCATGGATAGACTATACAAGCAATTGTGATTCATGTAACAATTTGAATAAAGCAGTATAAATGTAATCACAAAGAAAAATTGGCAATATTTTGGATGTGTTGTTCATTCCATAGACATGTATTCATTTGTGTGGATAAATGGACTGTTAAACATTTTCATGCATAATTATCTTTGTATTAATATTATAGTAGCATGTGCAGACAAACATGTCATGCTGTTTTATATGCTCAACATGTGTCTGATGAAGCAAAAATAAACAAGTGGCATGACTTGAATCCCTCCCAGCAATGTCTCATACTTTTACAAGCCATTCAGACCTAGTTGATGGATTTTTATTATTTCATGATTTTACTCAGCCTTACTAACAATTCCCTTATGTATACAAATCCGTGGCTAATATAAAATAAAGTACTATCCAGATGCTTAACCAATACTGTAGTTCAACACAAGTCAGTGAAGATCAAGATCAGTTTATTTGTAGTCATTTAATAGTGGGTGTGCTAAATTCTCACTCTTAATTAGGGCTGCACGATTAATCAAAAAATAAATAAATCACGATCTCGATTCAAACATAAATGCGATCTCATTTCTTAATGATGGCGATTCACTTGCGTGTATTTCCCTGCATTCAGATCATGCTGTATTCACGCGTTATATTGGTCACACTCACACAATAACAAAACACTATTAATTCACCAATCAATCATATGGCCGTTTCATCAGGGAATGTCTAAATTAAAGTTGATGCACGTGAGCAGCGCATATTTTTTTGGGCTTGCATTTTAATCAATGAGTGCATTCATTCACACCGGGAGCAGGAGCAGCGCGCGAGCAGCAGTGAAACGCGGGTTTTGGCACTTTGCTGCACTGCTCACGCTCAATTAAAGTGAAACCACACTTTTGATGGACAAAATAAATATGATTTCACACAAAAAGTAATTTCACACAGAATAAGCATGTCTAGTCAGTTTTAACAAGAACTGAAGTAGGCAAAAAAAAGAAAATGAAGACTCATCACTATTTATAGAAGATTTAGGCTACATTTAAACTTTTTAATTATTCAGTTTGGGTGAAAGTATGGTGTATTATAAAAAAAGCTAAAGTAAACTAGCCAGAAAATATTGTATATAGCCTACACTGTCTTTTAGTTCATGTAAAACACAGACAGCTACATAGGCTAGAGCAACCCCAAAACACCAGATTAAACAATTTAGAAATTTTTTTGTTACTGCACTTTATTATACTGTATGTCCTGTGTTTTTTTGTTGTTGTTGTTTGTACTTGAGTGCAATACATTTGATGAAAAAATGAGAATCGTGTAAGAGAATCGTGATCTCAATTCCCATGGAGAAAAATCGTGATTCACATTTTAGCAAGAATCGTGCAGCCCTACTCTTAATTCTAATGGTAAATTTAAGCGTGACTTGTTCTGTGTTGGCCTGACAGTACCACAAGAGGGTACTGCTTCTTCATTATGTCTGTCTTCCTACATGAACCACAATCCTTTGACAGGCAAATTTTTCAAACTTAAATATATAAACTACCCTTCAAAATTTGGGGGACAGTAAGATTTTTTTAATATAAATTAATACTTTTATTCTGCAAAGACTACACATTTCTCATGGTGCATGGATCTACAGAGATTCTCTCAGCATGCTCTCAGTGACAATCATTAGTACTGGTAAGTGTGACACTGCCTGTATAACACACACGCTCATGTGAGTGTTTATATGCGTGTTCTGAATACCTGAATCTGGTCACAGAGCTGTTGAGTATAGTGTAACTAGGAACACGCGTTACAGAGGTTTGTACAGTTGCGGACTGTGACAAGTGGCTAGGGACACTTTAAACCACAGAGAGAAGGAGGGAAAGAAACAGAGAAAAAAAGAAAAAACTGAAGGAAACTGAAGAAAACAGATGAGAAATATATACACATCACATGAAGTGAAAGGAAGGGATAGACGTATGAAGGAAAAAATAGCATTGAGAAGAATGTACATCCATATTAATTTGTTTATAGATTCATGTTGTATGATGCTTATGTTGGGGGTCAGTAAGATTTCTTATCTTTTGAAAGAAATGTACACTTTTATTCAGCGAGGACACATTAAATTGATCAGTAAAAACTTATATTTTTACAAAACGTTTCTATTTCAAATAAATGCTGTTCTTTCGAATTTTCTAATCATTGACAAATCCCAAAAAAACAGTTGTTTATGTGGTTCATCATGGTTTCAACAAAAATATTAAGCAGCACAACTGTTTCAACATCGATAATAATACGTTTCTTGAGCACTAAATGAATCATTTCTAAAGGATCATGTGACACTGAAGACTGGAGTAACTGCTGAAAATTTAGCTTTGACATAACAGATTTTTAAAATATATATATATATATATATATATATATATATATATATATATATATATATATATATATATATATGTATATGTATATGTATATGTATATGTATATATATATATATATATATATATATATATATATATATATATATTAGGGCTGTCAAACGATTAAAATATTTAATCGCGATTAATCGCATTAATGTCATAGTTAACTCGCGATTAATCGCAATTATTTTTTATCTATTCTAAATGTCTCTTGATTTTCTTTTTGTCCCATTATTTTTTCTCATTTTAATGCTCTCAACATGGAAAAGTGGATCGCCTTGTTTTGTGCAAATGTTTTTTATTGAAAACAACATTGACATATACTGTGTTCAATTTCACACTAACATTCTCACTTGGAGCAAATAATCTCTCAATGTAACACTGTCCATTAATAAAAGGGTGAAAGAAATACTGACGAGGTCCTGATATTGACGAGGGGGCGGAGAATTCGCATCAGCTGTGTGTGTGTGTGTGTGTTTGGCCAAGTGGTATTTCAGACTGGACGCGCTGCGATGATGATAGCTCAGTTCACAACGACAAAACACACAGATCACTTTGGTCTTGTCAATGGAACCATTTGGCAACTTTTTAAAAGTAAACTTTCCATTCAGAATCTTATTGGCATCCATTTCGGCGTCTCGCGCTCGTCATCCACTCAAAGCGTAACGTTAACCAACTATTTGGCCGGCTCGCAAGCCCAAACAAGTGTGTGCGGCGCGCCTGTTGTTTTGTTTCCGGTCTAGCTAGATGTGCTTGCGCTCTGGTCGACGAAGCAACAAAACGTCCTCGCGCAGCACAAGCCATTGAAATGAATGGGTTTCATAGCGCAGCGCCGCGTCCTGTTGCAAAAGCATGTGAAAAAAACTACAAAGTTTGCTAGGACAAAAAGACTGTTAATCACGCGATAAAAAAATTGACGCCATTAAAATGGGTTTGCGTTAACGCGTTTAATAACGCGTTTAACTGACAGCCCTAATATATATATTTATATATTAGGGCTGTCAAACGATTAAAATATTTAATCGCGATTAATCGCATTAATGTCATAGTTAACTCACGATTAATCGCAATTATTTTGATCTATTCTAAATGTCTCTTGATTTTCTTTTTGTCCCATTATTTTTTCTCATTTTAGAGCTCTTATCAACATGGAAAAGTGGATCGGCTTGCTTTGTGCAAATGTTTTTTATTGAAAACAACATTGTGTTCAATTTCACACTAACATTCTCACTTGGAGCAAATAATCTCTCAATGTAACACTGTCCATTAATAAAAGGGTGAAAGAAATACTGACGAGGTCCTGATATTGACGAGGGGGCGGAGAATTCACATCAGCTGTGTGTGTGTGTGTGTGCTTGGCCATCAAGTGGTATTTCAGACTGGACGCGCTGCGATGATGATAGCTCAGTTCACAACGACAAAACACACAGTTCACTTTGGTCTTGTCAATGGAACCATTTGGCAACTTTTAAAAAGTAAACTTTCCATTCAGAATCTTATTGGCTTATTGAATTATTCGCTTATTGGCTTATCTTATTGAATCTTATCAGAATCAAAACGTCCTCGCGCAGCGCAAGCCATTGAAATGAATGGGTTTCATAGCGCAGCGCTGCACATGCCGCGTCCTGTTGCAAAAGCATGTGAAAAAAACTACACAGTTTGCTAGGACAAAAAGACCGTTAATCACACGATAAAAAAATTGACGCCGTTAAAATGGGTTTGCGTTAACGCCGTTAATAACGCGTTTAACTGACAGCCCTATATATATATATAATAGAAACAGATATTTTAAATTGTAATAGTATCTAACAATATTACTGTTTTTACTGTATTTTTGATTAAATAAATGCAGCCTTGGTGAACATAAGAGACATCAAAAATCTTACAGACACCAAACTTTTGAATGGTAATTTATTGTATATCTTGCCAAATTTTCATGTTGACTGTAAATGTGGAACCTAACAAATGTAAACATTTGAGTTTTCCCCCTCTAACTTAAAAACTGCCTCACTTGAAAGATCTAACGGGTCACATACAGTATGAACTTACGTAGCAGCAATGACCACTTCCTCTGAGGTGACCGGCTGAGTGCGGGAGCGATCCTGACCTCTCCTCAACCTCCGCTCAACGGCAGGATCGCGGCTCCATGCCTTCCGAACTGAACCATCTGAAGTCTTCTCCAGCTCCTAAGAAATAGTAAGACTTCATAAGAAATAGTTTTACACAATAACAAACTTTAATAAATAAATATAAATATATATTCAGGATATCAGATCATAAATTCCTTCTGCTCAAGTTTTTACTGGACTCACTAAATTGTGTTTTTGGTCACATTTTCTTCTGGAGTTTCAAATGTCATATTGAAGGAATGTTAATAATTGTGGGGTAAATTGACTGAGGTGTGTCCTCTTTACACAGTTCTTGGAATGCAAAATGAATAAGACCGTTAACAGAAATACGAACTGAGTACTAGTACTGAGACCTAGTTATTTTTATTGGTGGCATTTTATTCAAATTAAATGTTAGTGAGAAGAAAAAAAAACGTTTAGATATCAATCTGCATATGCGATGGACATGTGTTATGCTCCTCTTTGCTCACTTTTTAGGGTATCTGGAGTAAAACAGTTCTATATTTAACAAAGCACATACAAAAGGCCTGGACCGGAAGCGATGCGACCTGTTTTACAGAATACGGAAGTTTGTTGCGCATAACCTCCATTGTTAGGCACCATAACATGTTCTGAACCCAAAGGCTATTTTTAATGTGTGCTTTATGTAAGGGGCCATATATGAGTGTTATGCATGAGTGACCATTGATGGTGTTGAAACCAATGAAGAGAGTTTCAAATAAATCCCCAGCAGAAAGAGCAGAAGCACTCTTCAGGGTTTGGAACAGAAGTACAGACATACTTAAGCACCACATACCCTGAAGAGAGAGCGTTTGGCAGCGACACTCAGCTTTGCTCTGTCATCTAGCTTCTCTTCATCCACTGGAAAAACAAAGTAGAGATGAGTCAAGCTTTTTCATGAGAACCATTTCATGAAACCCCATGACTTTCAGAGAACAACACAATACTAAACACATGGTAGAAATGTTATGCAAGCAAGTTTCTGCTTCTCCTCTGCTCTGATTTCAGAGGTTAACCTTAAAGGCACAACAGTGCAAAATAAATGCCATTCATCTACCAAATGCAATGTATTACATTGATATCTTTTCTAACAAAGCCTGCAACACTAAAAAGGGGTCTTATAAATTCATCATTTTACTTTTAGCCAGACGTCCACTTACAATGCTGAATCAGTTAATATACACTACTAATAGTACACTTAACTGTTTATATAAAAATATCAAGGAAAACAGTAATGTGATCCTGGAATGTTTTTTGTTTTTACATATTCCTTGAGGCAGCACCTGTTCAAAGGTCTGGGGTCAGTATGATGGTTTTTTGTTTTTTGTTTTAGAAATTAATACTTTAGAAATTAAAAATTAACAATGAAGCATTAAATAGACTGATAGAAGTGAGTAAAAATATTTAGAATGTTACAAAAGATTGTAATTTCAAATAAATGCTGTCCTTTCAAAAAGTCCTAAAAATGTTTTCTACAATGTTTGAGCACCAAATCAGTATATTAGAATGATTTCTGAAGGATCATGTGACACTGAAGACTGGAGTAATGATGAAGAAAACTCAGCTTTGCCATTACAGGAATAAATCACATTTTTATTATATTAAAATAGAAAACAGTTATTTTAAATTGTTATAATATTTCACAATATTGGAGTTTTTACTGCATTTTTTATCAAATAATAGCAGCCTTGGTGAGCAGAAAAGACTTGCAATAAACATTAAAATAAAATCTTATGGAGCTCAAACTTTTGAACGGTATAGATGTTTGTTTCGGTGAACACTACATTGCGATGCAAGTTGACATTGCTTACACATACAGTATGGTTAGAAAAGCAAAGCAGTAGTTTTAACAGATCCAGAGGCCCCAAAAAGTAGGTCTGTTGCTCTCTGGAGTATTCATGGATTCACTAAACAGAAGCAGTATGGCAGAGTTATCTTTAAAGTCACAGTGCCATGTCTCCATAAGCTTTTCCAAGTGAAAATGTTTCCCAGTCAGTTCAGACACAGATTAACAGGAACTTATTGTATGTAATATTAACATGTCTGTTTATACTACAGTGGTGCACAGATATGAAACAAATGCAAAAGTTATGTAATGTTATTGCATCATCCTGCACCATCACATAATAAATCTGAAACAGCATCTAAAGCTAGCTAGAGTGACTTTTCATTTTAAAAAGTCATAATAGGAAAACATGCTGAAAAAACGATTTTGTAGTTTATGCAAGCAAAAAGACTTACCCTCAGGGCTTAGTGGTTCAGGGCTTGGACAAGACCTAAAGAGAACAAAAAGTAAAGTCTTACAATTAAAGTCTTACAATTAAACAGATCGGTAAGGATTGGAAAATTATATCAACCAGCTGATTTGGAAAAAAATTGCAGCAAATGCAGCAGCATATTTAGGAAAAGAGGAATCAGGAAAACACAGCAGCTAGTGGGAAGGTGCAGAAAACACATCAGAACCGCTTAATCCACAGCGTTAGACAGAATTATAGATTTCGCCACATGCCACAGAAACAAAAGAGGAGGAAAAAAATACAAAGAACCTTTCATAAAAACCACTGACCAAACATTTGGATTAGAATCCACTACACATAAAAACATTATACAGCGTGTGTATTATATAGCATTAGAGATAGTAAGCCAAAAGCTAACTTTAATCAGTGAATTTGTAAATACAGTGCCATTAGAAAAATAAAAGTACTAGACATGACACAGGCCAACGTTTTCTGGGTTATTACCAAAAACAATTTATTAGCCAACATCAAGTGTAATTTTAATGTGCACTCCAGGCTAAATCCACAATAACGTGCATAAATCTACTCATGAGGCCTACCGGTCCAACTGTTCACGATCAGTTGATGTGATTGGCTGAGTTCTAAACCTCTCAGATGTCTTTCTATTCTCAGTGGGACAAATATACCGCAAAGGGCGACGAGATAACCGATCTTTGACCCGCTCACTTCTCCAGGGTGCCTCTGTAACCACAGGCAGCTCTTCTGCCCTATTATGTCACAAAGCATGACTGAATGAGGCAGCATTGAAGAATGGCAGGTGCATAGGCATGACAGAGCAAAACACCAAAGCTTGATGAATTATTCATCTGAGCATCCTCATAGTGGGTTAAATGAGCAACTGAAAACAAACATCAAAAGTGGTTAAGAATTCTTCTGTCAGCATAAACATCCAACATTGTCTCTAGAAAGGCAAGGATGCCAAGCAAAGGTGGGACAAAAGACAGGAAGAGATGGTTAATTATTATTGACAGTGCACACTAGTCAAGCTGAGCAGCATGATAGCTAAAGGAATTGAGCATTAAAATCTGCTGGTTAACTCTGAGTGAGCGATTCCTCTGTAATATTACGGTATTTTCCTTCATTTAATTCTGAGAGCAATTACATTGAGATTTTGATTGTTAATCGTCAGTGTTAGACAGGTTAGTAAGTCGATACATCATAATAAATGTACCACCACCTACAGTTCGGCTTTCCGGGGACTCGCAACACTTTCCAGATAGGTGTGGCGAAGTTTGGCCACTGAAACCCTGGCATCATGGGATAGGTGATCGCCATTGGCCACAGCCTCTCTGACTGGGTCCTGGATGGGGTTCTCTTGAAAAGCTGTCTTTTGGACATTTCTAACATCCAGGAATTTGGATGAATTTGACATACATCTCCCGCTGGAGGTCTGAACTGGGGCGTAGCAGCTAGCGTCAGCCCACTTATGGGCCTCTCGAGCTTTTGCTTGCATAGACTCTTCAGCCTGAAGACGGGACACATGCTCTGTGTAAACTTCCTGCCTTGACCGACCTCCACGCCACCCTCTGGGGTCATCTACAACACCCTCGCTCCTGTGCCCACTGATGCCTGGATTTACCTCCATGTTGTCAGCACCTCCATGGCACGAGTCTTCTGTGCTCCGTTCATGTCGAATCTCAGAGGGTAAAACGGCCTTCCTGCTCCGCAGTAGCCCCTCTGTCCTCACATTCTGTTTTCCCTCCACTTCTTCAAGTACTTCCTGAATCTCTAGTTTATGCCTGGAACCAGGTTCACTACCCATAGAAAAGTAGCTCTGGCACCCCAGGTCATGGCGTTCCTCTTTCCCAGGATGGGTCAGCCGCTGCTTGGCTGGAGCATCATGGAGGGTCCGAGTGTGTGGGTGATATTGAGGGTATGCCTGGGGAAACTGGTTGTACGCAGGTACCTCTGTTGTTTGACCCCTGTGAAATGGCTCGTCACGGGCCAGTCTCTCCCTAACTCGGATTCTTCAGAAGAAGAGAAAAGGGTTGGTTACTTAGAATAAAATGAGTCAAATATTCACCGACTGAGCAAAATAAATAAATAGAACTGTTTCATGGGCCTGAAAGTAAGTGAAAGAGAAAGAGTCTGATCCAACCAAAACAACCCCTAAGCCAGTGGTTCCCAACCTTTTTCCCAAGAAAATATTTTAGGGCCCCCCTTCACATTTAATGATATTATCGCTCTTGTAAGCTTGCAGCAAGGATGACAAAATATGGTTTTTTTTTCAAACAAACAGTATGTTTATGCACAAATAACAGCCTATAATATTGAAAATACAATAACAAAAACATCAGTAGGCCCTTTGTAATTTAAAAACGTAAGCCTAGGAGAAGCCTATAAATTGGCCCTATTTGAAATGCAAAAACAAAAAATATTCACACTGGTGTGTAGGTAAAAAAAAAAAAAGAAAGAATATAGGCTATTACTAAATGACTGTTGTCTGGGGCCTCAATACTTGCATGTTATTTGTGAGGCTTTTTCAATGTAAGGCTTTATTTTTTACGCTTTTGGCGCTATAGCGAGCGATAATAAACTTGCATTTATTAATAGAATAATGCGTCTTTCGGAAGAACATTGTAGCCGGAACTACATCTCTCTGTGTGCGTTTATGACGAGTCACGCAGTTACTGGGCTACTCCGCAGCGGCAGCCATCCGAACCAGTGTAAAATAGTCCCAATGTAAACACTTATTATAGGTGTACCATAGTGGTTCAGGATAAGACAAAAACACGGATTGGAAAATGGATTCATGATGAACTCGCTCATATACATTTTGTAAATTTTGAACACAAAAAAGTTGAGGACTTTTATTTAATGCTCATTGCTCAAACCTTTCAAAATATGACGCGACCCGCCACAGAGCTCGCTGAGGCCCCCTTGTGGGCCGCGACCCCCCTGTTGGGAACCGATGCCCTAAGCCACAGAAATTAGTTGAAGCATCTCAATATGGTTTGTGCTTATGTAGTTAAAAGCAACCTTGACAGTATTTGGAATAAAACGACACTAAAAGTGTGTCAAAGTGGATGTTCTCAGTGGTCGAAATAAGTAGTAGAGCCATGTGAAAAATTGTTTCGCTCACTGTAAAAAAAGAAAATCAAGTAGCAAAACACAACAACCGTGATATGAAACATAGAACATGCATCATATTAAAACAAATAACCATCTTGAAACCATCTTAAAAGTGGGGTTGTAATTAAAACATTATAAACAAAGGTTCAGGGTTTTTCTGACTACTTGATGCGAAAGATCCTTAAATATGATGTTCCCTATGCAAGGGACCCAATTATTATAATATAAAAGCAGCTATATTTTCATATAATGAGCCATTTACACTGTGTGAGGAAAAATAAAGAAAACATGTTTGCTTAATTAGCTTTGATATTTGTTTTTCTATTATTTATATTCATATTATATCAAGGCTAAATTAAAATATCACATGGGAAAATATTATCCGTTGTCCTTGATGTATAAACCTAAAGAGAAATAATTTCAGCTTAAAGTAAATATTTGTAAATATTTGTTTCTCCCAAATTTTCTGTGGACCCCAATCACCTTGCGGCGTCCCCGCTCCGCAGTTTGAAAACCCTCCTTCTGACGACAAAATCCAACAGATTCTGCTTTGATTTTATATAAGTATATTTACGATCCTCAAACCATTTTCAACATTTTGACACAAAGGCGGTTTCTTCCCTGTATATTATCATATAAATCTCTAGCTATGGGCATCCTAACACCCAGTTAATTTCACACTACACAGCGTTTTATTACAGGTTTGCGGATAAACTACGGTAGCTTACTTTGTGATGACTGGCTCTTTAGGTTTAGGTCAGCAGAATCAATGCTCCAAGCAAAATACTCTCTCATCCAAAACCTTTTGCAGTTAGTGCACTACCAGTGAAGTGAGAAAAGAAAATCTCCAATAATGCTTTTAAAAGACGTCTGTTTATTTCAGAGTTACTCTGTGTCTACCTCTTCTTTTCCACCCATTCACCCAATTAAAAGCTCAAATTCCATTAGCTGAGAGCTAAAATATTGTTAAAAACAGACTTTTTAAGCAAACCAACACTCTACACATCACATCCTTTTTTATGAGTTGTATCCCACACTCCACTAGCTGCTAAAATCTGTTTCTCCTGACCCAAGCTTGACGGCTGCCATACACTCACACTTCAGTTTTACATGTGGTAACATGCACTCTTGCTGGGCTCCTCTGGAACCCTGTTTAAGTGAAACCGTGCTCTGCACTGTAATTGTTGAGTCATGTGAACTGTTTTTAACCTCATCTAAGTGGACTGCATTTTCAAGACTAAATTAGAAAAATGGCTGTAACAAAATGCAGCCAAAAATTATGTTTGGGATATGGTTCATGAAAAGGAAAAAAGGTGGTTTGCAAATATAAAGACAGAAGAGAATTTCTGTTGAAAGGGGTCATGAACTGCATTGTTTTATAATGTTTCCTGGGGTGCACTTATGTTATTATGATTTTTGTCATTTAGAAATAAAAGGCATTTTTCCAACCCTGATTTTAGCCTTCTGATTTTTGAACGCTTCGTTTTAAGGGTCGTGTCTGCTGTGAGACTTCAGTGTAAACGCCCACTGCTGTGATTGGCTGACATCTTTGCATATAAAATAGCTAGTATTACAAGCGGAACTCTCGAAAACTTTTAGCACGTTTTTATTATTACAGCTTTCAAGGTTAACTAATCATGAAAAGTTGATTATAGCATTATACTAGATTTATGGCATTATATTTAGATTGTTGCAGTGATGAGCAATGTAGCCGATCACAGACATGTTGAGCGCATGAATGCAGTGATATCGTCATTGCAACACGATTTCTGCACTCTAACGAATACTTATCATTACCAACAGTGAAAACACAATGTTAATAAGAGATTTGTTGATTATAACCAAAGAATATAGATAAAAGGGATTTTGTTATAACGGGAGTTTTGGCGGGGGTCCAGAACTCAGTCACTGATAAACTTGAGCGGTTTGACAGCTTCAGCGATTTTAAAGGGAGTGTTCTTTGATCACTTTCTATAAATAACTTAAATCACAGTTTCAATAAAAGATTATTTTCATCATACTAAGAGAAACTATGTGAAGTTGACCGTTTAGTCACTGGTTTGATTTACTGACACTGACAAAGGACAGTAGGCTACATGAATCATTAAATATCAGGAATCACTGGTCACAGATCAGGCATTCAAATTAACAGTTACTTATATGTGGTCGCATTACTGTCGAGTCCATATCGTAAAAGTCTGTTTGCAAAGCCTGCGCCGAAATTGCCACTGATTTACCAAAGAATCCACCGTGAAATATACTGAATACATATAAATAATGCTCAACTGAGACATTCACATTGTTGATTAGGATCCTTTGGAAGGTAATGTTATTTTTATTCCAGTGATCCTGTATCACTCTTCTCTCGTCATCATCTCACTAACACGCGAGTGGGCAGGCCCAAAGTTGCATTGATTTTCTTCTGCAGAGGCTGTCTTTCACCAATGCGTCATTTGCTTCTTTGGACTAACAAGGAAGTTTCCAGTTCTGAAACTTACAGGATATTCTTTTAGTATGATGACCTCTTATGTCAAAAGCTCAAGGAAAATTTTATTTCTCAGTTCATGACCCCTTTAAAGTTACGGTTAAAGCTTACATTAACATTTTAAACAATTTTTTTTTTATAAATTTAAATTTTGCAAGAAACATCCAAAGGGGAACCTAACAAACAAATAAATAAAATTATAAATAAGATTAACTCAAAAAGCATCTACATCCCAGACTTGATCACTATAACAAAAGGAAACTGTAGTTTTGTACTTTTATTTTTAGAAGGTTATGCTTGTGCAAATACTCTGCAGAATCAGGGGATGAGGTGGAGATGGAGAGTCTATGCTACTCTATTGTCTCTCTATACAACTCTTTTATCTATGCCTGGGTTTGTCAATGTCAGATGTTAAGTGACAAGGAATAGCAGAGGAGGACAAAGCCCACAGTAAATAAACCACTAGACTAGTTAAGTCTGGGGAGGAACATAAAAGAATAAAAAGATAGAATGAGAGAATAGGGGCAACAATAGAGAGAAAACTGGTGAGAAATGGGAGCACAAATTGTGTGTGAAATGATTCCCAGAAAATGTGGCTCTGGTGTTTTGCATGACTAATCAAGTTATCACGCTCTCCATTTGACATATTGAGCTAATGCAGGCTGAATTATCTGCATTTACATTCTTGTCAAGTTTGGTGACTCATAGCTCAACAATTTTCTCACCACAGTATCACAAACACAAACTCAAGTCACACTTGATTCAACCAGGTACTGAAAAGCAATATGAGAACCAAACTTGCCATGTAGGGATAAACCACACACATTGGACTCATTGAACAGTGGACTGTGAATAAAGTATATTAGAAAAAGTTAAAGGTACACTGCAACAAAAGGGTCTGAATGTTCAATGCTCAAATTCCAACCCACAGCACTCATTAACAGTGTGGATGGGATGGGTGGTAGAAATGTTTGCGAGGATGGCCATTTTGTTACTGAGATGATGAGCCCAACTCAAAACCACTCCCTAAGCCCTTTACCTTGCTGGTTCCAAACAACCTGACAGACTAAACCAGGGGTTTCCAACCTTTTCTTGAAAGCCAACCCCCTGTGACTGAAAATATTTAGGCCCTATTTGAGGTACCACCTCAGATTTTGAGCAATGTATAACAAAAATAATACATATCACAACATCTCTGCATATTCACTTTCTTTTTTTAATACAAGTCTGGGGTCGGTAAGATTTTTTTAAAATGTTTTTTGAAAGTTTTAAAATGCTTACATTTTCACAAAAGCTGCATTCATAAAAAAAATAAAAAAATAAAAAAGTAAAATATGTGTGCATTAAATTGATCAGAATGAATTTCTTCAACCCCAAACTCTTTAAACGGTATTATATATATCTATATATAAAAAACTAAATTGCACCTTTTATATTTTTCCTTGTCACTGGCCTTTTGATCAGAATCAAAAATCCATGCTTTGAAAACAACGCCAAGACTACGGCAAGAGAGAATAATTAAAATGGAATTGATTTCATCATCATACAGCACAATTGTCTGATGCATATTACTTACAAAAAAGGCAAGAGCTGCCTGACGTTGCATGACTAACAATTTACAGGAGTTAGTTTGCACAAGTTTTTATTAGCTCTTTGTAAAACCAGGTTGCTACAATGATCACTTAATAACCACTAGTTGCTTAATTTACAACTTTGTCTCAGTATTCCAAGCTAAGTGTGGTCCCTAGCTAGAATAACATGCAAAGTGAACCAGACTTTTTTTCCCAAATAGTTAATAATTCAATAAACCACCAGAAAACACATGACTCCAATCATATTGTCACTCTCACCTCAAAATCCAACAAGGACTTTCATAGGACAGGACTAGAGGAGGGTTTGAGATAGGGCCATGAAGTTAGGCGGGACCACTGTTAAGTGAAGGGTGTCAAACACACCCATAAATCCCAAATGTATGGTACCTGGAAGGCCAGTTGATTGGAGAAAGGGTGTCTCCTTCTGAATCAGTCTGAAGTGACCATTGGTTGGCCGACTGGCTACAGGAGCTAAATCAGTTGAGAAACACCCAAAAGAGTGAACTACTCAACGGTTTATGCGTGGGGGGAAGGGGGGGTGGGGGGGGGGGCTTAAAAAAAAGAGGGGGGGGAAACTTAAGAGAAACCAGGTTCCTGAAAAGAGAGTAGGTCCTCAAATAAATGATGAAAATTAAGTCTGGCTTGCTGGGAACTGGATTTTAAAAGGCCAAGTCCTCATTTGTTGACATTAACTAACCAATCAAACTTTATACTGACATTATGAATGGGCTCTGGGTCTTACCTGAATATCATTCTTTATCATATTCATTTGTAATTTTTTGGCTTGACTTAATGCTAGGAATTTAAATTTGGCTGGAATCTTTTGTTGCTTAATTTGGCAAGCACATAAAATCCAAAGCATCACACAAAGCATTGACCCATGCCATAAAGAAACAGCTGCCAAATGACAGTAAAGGTCAATACTAATGTTTCATACTGAATAGAGCCCACCCATCTTTAAGGAGTAGTAGAAACACTCCTAACAGTATGCAAGCCAAATCCTGCAAACTGACAGGTTTCTTTTGGGGAAAATACCTGTGAAAGACAGATTCAGGGGAATATCAGCCAACATTCTTTCCCCCCAAAAAAAGGAAAGAATAATAGAAGAAAATTAAGATACTGACATAGTAAGATTCTACTTGGTGACTGTAAGATGGAGAGACAAAAAAAGAACAAACAGCTAACGTGTTAAGACTCACCCATGTCTTTGAAGGATGTTGTGAGCCTGCTGCTCAATAAAAAGATCACCAGGAGATGCTTCCTGTTTGGGAGATGGCATCATGACCCTTCGACCTGTATTAGGCGAGCTGGGAACCCCCATCGCCCCTGGTTCCCTCCCTGGAACCCTGGCAGACCCAGACACATCCAAATATGCAGATGGGTCAGGTGCAACCCCTCCACTTTCATGCAATCTATTCCGCTCTAGGGCCCTCCTCTGGTTCTCCAGATTCATCATCCTTTCGCGCTCAGAGATGGAGTCTGTGCGTTCTCTGCTGTATTTTGGATCGGTGTGAATGTGAGAGCTGGCCCGATCTACATGATGGCTGGTGGTGTAAGCATTATGCTCCACTCTGTCTTCTCCTTCTACACTTGACCTGTGTTGTCGGTCTGAGCTGTCGGGCTCTCTTGAGGTTCTGGAGTAGCGAGCGGAATAGTCGGTTTCTGTCTCCTGATCCAGAGAGATGCCATAGCGCTCTGCTAGTTGACGGCGCCGTTCTGCCTTGTAGCGAGCAATCCTTTCAGCTTTAGAGTCCAGCTCTGCCACATGAGTGGAGCTAGTGCTGTAGACAGACTCCGGTTGGACTGTGTAGGTTCTGGACCGAACCTCTGCACTGTGCGGATTTGGGAAGTTTGGGTCATTTTTGCTATAGTGCTGAAGAGAAGCTGCGATGAGAGAGAAAAGAAGGCAGTTTACACAAAGTTAAAGATTTGGGCAAATTGATTTAAAGGGGTCATATAATGGTACATGCACTTTTACAAGTTGATTGTACTGAAATGTGTGTTGGCAGTGTCTGTACACAACCATCATATAATGATAAAAATCCATCCAGTGTTTTTTTTTAATCTCCTTATATGTTTTCCCCTGCCTCAAATCGAGCCGTTCGAGCCTGTGGCGTCAGAGGCTCGCACGCCCCTCCCTCGATTGTTGATTGACAGCAGTTTCAACACAGACCCGCCCGGACCGGCGCGGTTATTGTTGATATGCTGGAGCACTGTCTATGAGCAGAATGGCGTCTCAGCGACTGTGGTGTTCTGTTCTTGGGTGTAATAACGAACACAGCAGTCATTTTAATGTTCCTAAATCCGAACCGCTTAAGACACAGTGGCTGAGTTTGTTTTCGAAGGGAATATTCCCCACGAGAAACGTCAATGCTCTCATGGTTGCGCGAATCATTTCTCACCAGACTGCTTTACAAACGAGGATCAGTATAAAGCTGGTTTTGCTAAGAAGCTGCTCCTGAAAAAAGGATCGGTACCAACTATTCGTGTTCCTGCTGAACCTCCAAAAGAACTGAAGTGAGTGTAACGTTTTATTAAACTTTATATTAATCCTTGTAAATCGCTAGCTGCATGCTTCACAATGAATGCGTCTAAGGTTTACACTCAGGGTACATTACGGCATGTTTTCTATGTATGACGTTCTCAATATAATGCATAATCCCACGTTTATACTGAACAACGCGTTATGGTTATTGTGTTATTGTGTTCAAACGGTGTACGCACAGAACAGAGAGGCGGAGTCAGCAAAGCTCATTATCATTTAAAGTCATATGCACTGAAACGGCGTGCTGAAAACAGAGCTGTTTTTTACCAGGTAAAATAAGTGTTTTCTTACAATACTAATGAGAATTTTTAATTAAAGTATATTACAAACTTTTAATTTAGACCCTAAAGAATCATATTAGCTTGTACAAAAATGGCATTATATGACCCCTTTAAAGTAACCGAGCACCAGCTTATCAACCCAAACCTATCATCATGTGTGTTGATACGCACCATATAATTATTATTAAGGGTGTACTCACACTAGGCACAGTTATCTTGTACTGAGCCTGAGTGCGATTGTCCTCCCTCCCTCCCCACTGCCCCGCTGGCCTGGACTCACATTGCACTTAACGTTCCGGGCCGGAACACACTTACGTCATTTACGATGCAACTTTTTCTTTTGAACAAAAGCAGTTTTCGCAAATAGACTTATCTAATGGATTTATCATTTATGCCGCGCAGCGATTTTTACTTTATTGTGCTGCACATATCAGAAGATTATTACGGCGGCAGCAGACTATGGAGGAATTTGCCTGGTGAGAACCAGACCCAAAATACTCAAATTAATTAAAAAGTGTACAAAGTAGTAATAGAGGGAATGCATTAACGTCACTTCCCCGCCGGAACACGCCCCCCTCAGCCGGACTGAGTGGCAAAAGATCTGCTGCGTGACTGGATTTAATAGGGGAAACTGCGGAAATGCGAATAAATCTAACAATTTTATCAATTTAAACTAAATGTTGGACTCAAGTGTTCCTCACTAAAGATCGAGTGATCCATGGATATTGACATGCAGCCAGGAATCGTGTTGCCTGACATTTATTTTTGCCTGATTTCACCGCGGGGAAATAAAAGCAATATAGACCTAAACACAAAGCAAGCCTGTGAACGCTTTATATAAATATAATATAGGTAGGTATCCGGGTGATCACTTATATCAGTGTTATATATAGCCTATATATATATCATATCGTCCAGCCCTAAACTTTATAAGTTTTTTTGGTCAGTGTTTATTAAAAAAAAACATCCAATAATGCAGAATATGCAATGATAAATATTTAATTGATGAGTTGTTAATGTATATAACCGTACAAAATATATGGGTATGGTTTTACTCCTAAATTCAGCATATTGACACAAAATGAAAACAGCAAATCCACCTTTCGCTGACTGGAGTCCAGTTGTTTCTGTGAATTGCAGCGATCCATTTGCTCCTCTTTCTATAGCAGTCTGTAAAAATATACCTCCGATGTTTTGTCAAATCTATTGTACAGTAAATCGCAAAGCTCTTTCCCACTTTATATGTGTTGTGTTTGTTTTTCGCGGCATTCGTGCTGAAAACATATACAGCCGCTCAGTCTTTTTGCCACTCACTGTTTAGTAACCATAGTAACTGCAGGCACTCCGGCCGACGGTGACGTCACGCGCATTCCCTCTATAGATGATGTTTGCTGTCGTAATAATGATAGCAGCGCACACGAATAGAAGCTGTTCCGTGCTCCGGGCCTACGGAGCGATCACATGCGCTCGGGCACGGTTCAGATCGCCATGTGTGAGTACACCCTAAGATGTTTAGTGTATGTAATGTTCATGTTATAGAGGAGTGAACAAATCTATTAAAAAAATAAGCACATTTCTCACCTGTACAGGGGTCACAGGTGTCTGCTGCACGGGTATATCTGGGAGTGTCCTCCTCTAGCATTCGATTGGTTACTAGACCGCCACAGCCTGGGAGATTTTGGAGAACATCACCATCGATTCCCTCCAGACGCCGTGCAATTCGTTCTTTCCTATAAACAGGAGTGGTAGTGTTAAGGACATTTCTCAATCTAGGAAAAACATATAATTACATATATTTTTAATGTTTCTGAAAGTAGTCTCTTGTTTTTTAAAAAGGCATCATTAATATGGAATTAAAAATACAGTAAAAATAAAAGTAATGTTTTGAAAAATCACTGCAATTTAAAATAACTTTCTATCTGAATATATTTTAAAATGCAATTTATTCCTGTGAATGCAAAGCTGAACTTTCAGCAGCCATTACTCCAGTCTTCAGTGTCACATGATCCTTCAAAAATGTTTATTATACATTAATTATTTGGGGCATGTATGCTACTTTAAGTCTGATGAAGAGCATAAAGCTTGAGAAGTTGTGTTTGTTGTATTTTGGCAATAACAGGATGCAGACAATTTTGTGATTATGTTATTCTCACCAAAGACCTGCAATAACTGAACTTTGGCTGTGCATGCTTTGTAAGACTGATTTAACTTCTCACCTGTTCATGTCCCAACTCTGACTCGTGCTTATACTCTCAAAACGCTTCCTTAATTCTGAGACTAAAGAGAAAAAGAAAAGTGATGGATGGGTAAAAGAATGAGACAAAAGAGGGAGGATAAATAGGATTAATCAAACCATTACAAATAGTCAAACATATTGTACTTTATATCATGTATTTGTGATATTTCAACTCAAATGTAAGCAAAGCAATCAGAGCTTACTGTATGCTGTAAGATGCACAATGTTTCACCCAACATGAGCACAATCTAAAGACTGGATAGTAATCCAATTTTTACACAATTTAGCTTTTCTGTATTTAATACCAAGTCATGTTTCATGATGTATCTGTTGTACCGGTATTACACTAACCCTCCAGCCTAGTAAGTACAGTATACTGCTATGTCCTTTCAGTGACACATTTCCAATAATAGTCGAGGTGACAGAAGTCCAGTGTGTTATCTAAAACAAAAGCTACTTACACTTAAGTCGTCTGACATTAGCTAGGAGAATGCCTGCATTTCATCATAGGTTAGCCAATCATAGGTGCATCCTCAGTGAGTGTTGTTTCAGCAGCATGGGAATATGACACTCAACTGTGTCCTGTCACTAGGTGACCAGTGAAGTGATTGAGAGGGGACTCATCATGGGCTAATGTGTACACGACACACTAACAGTGCTTCCTTTGCCTGGGGCCTATACCATGAAGCCGGTTTAGGTGGCTAGCCAGGTACATTTCAGTTTAGTTTGCGCCAACCCTGGGTTTTAGGCACCATGAAAGTGGTCTGGCTTTTAACAGTGTTCATCACCATAACGCTCCACGGATAACCTGGTCTGGGACAGGTAATGTTCCAGGTAAGAGGTTGTAAACCGAACTTGGACCAATAAGCTGTGAGCAAAGTGACATGTCTGATGCGATAAAGTCACTCCACCTGTTTCTACTCCAAATTAAAAGGTCACTACATAGCAAAGGATTTTTAAGGACAAAATCATCTGGCTTTTAGTAATGCTTGTTTAGAATACATTTTTATGATTTAGATATTTATGTAATTATTATACCCTAAATCGATCACACATGTACAATTTTAGTTCATCAATTATTATTACGCAGAGTTTAAATTAATAAATTTATAAAAAGGTCATATAAACACGCTTTAGAATCAATAGATGAAGCTATAAAATAACTGCGTGAGCTTAAATGTTCAATTCTCTCTATACCTTTATCAACTGTGTAAACTAACTTCACAACTTTTACTTGCACTGATATACAGTAGCAAGACTTTTTCTTTTAGTTGTCCTCCTTCATAGACAGCTATTTTCTTCTTACTGTGTAAATTTGTTTAAATTCTTAATATTTTAATACTTTTATTTAATAAGAGAATTTGATAAAAATGCTTCTCTCGCAAGAAATTAATTTCAATTCAGTTTTGAATGAGTTTCACTCTTTCTCAGCGTGATTGGCTGTTCGCTACTGATGTCACACCTAAACTCGTTAAGTCAGGATCAAAGCCTCAGTTGAGAGAAAGTTGATGATCAGCATCATGGTACCAACAAAGCCTGGTTGGATTGGTTTGGTTTGGTCAACTCAAAACTAATCCTGCAACCCTGAGTTTGTTCAACTACCATCATGGTACAGGCCCCTGGTCTCTTTGGTATTCAAAGCAAATATCTGGGTGGTGCAATGAAAAGGGCAGGATTTCCTTTTTTTCCCTTTCCCTTTCACATAGTCCAGTAAGGCTAAAGTGCATCTTACAACTAATTGCTTAGCTTAAAGGCACAAAATGTAATTTGAGACGCTAGAGGTCACGTTCAAACAGGCGTATAGCTCGATGACACTGTGAAGGAGCTTGGAATGATGGGAGTTGACGTCCTCAACTCCACTGCTAATTAGGGCTGCGTGATATTGAAATTATCGAAATATCGCAAATATACATATCACGATATGCATATCGCAATGGCTTGCTAGAAACAACAGAGTGGCATGCTAGACGCTGCAACAACTACTACTGCATTTTTTCATGAGACTCACTGTATTGCCATAGTTTCTACAGCAGTAAAAACCATTTTCTGAAATGGGAACACCTACTGTTACCTCATCAAATAAACAAATAAATTAATTGATAAATAAATAAAAGAGAGAGAGATTCACATTGTTAGCCTTTGATCAGATTTCACGATCACGATTCAATGTGGATTGCCAACCACAATCCGTTTTATCATAACAAAAAATATTTCTCAGAGTGACTTGATTTCATCCATCAGGAATTAATTGGATGGTAAAAAGTGTTATGTACCAGAATGGAGCATTGAAGTACCAGAATTGAAGATTACAAAGAGAAACTAAGCCAGAGTTTTTCTTTTGAATAAAATGCACAATTAATCATTCACAATAAGACAAATATGGTAAATTTTGTTTTCTTTAAGTGTTATAACATCATTAAAGTCAATAAAAAACAACAATCTAATCAGAGACAGACGATGTGTTCTAGCCTATAGAGTGGTGCAAGGATTACATCAAAACCTGGAAGACTAATTCACCAATAATTCCCTACAGATTTTTCTATGGGTTTTTCTATATTTAAATAAGGTCTGTGGTAAACCGAAGCGGACGTTTTGTTCTACAACGTAAATTATACACACCCATTCTGAAAACACAAATTGTTAAGCAGTTGTGTTTATTTTTGAAAATGTATGTTTCTAATAACTATAAGTAACTAGATAAGGGTGTGTGTGCAGTTTAAGTTGTAAAACAAAACATCAAAGTATCATCAAGTCATGTTTACTACAGACTTTATTTTACTCATGAATTGAAAAACCCCATTATAAAACTCCATAGGAAAATCTCAAAGAAACCACTGGTGAATTAGTCTTCCTGTTTGTGGCGTCATCCCTGTACCACTGGGTAAACGTAACAACATCGTTCATAATAACTAAAAGACAAAAATGTCTTTTGGGGCTTACCAGAAGCAGGCTGCTCATGCAAGAGCCCCACAGAATCCTGTTCACCCAACTATCACATTTTCAGGGCTAATAAGCAAGACAACTTGCCCAACAACAGGTGGCCCCATGTAGACCAAATATAGGTCATCAGTGTCCCATCCCCCCTAACACATGTGTCCAGCACTCATCAAGACAATGCTAAGTGAAACAACATACAGTCTTGAAGCAACTTGTAAGAACTTTGATCAAGGCACCATTACATACTTTGTTACTTGCCATTTTAGCAGACAGTTGTCATCTAACGTGAATACAAAATGTCTCATGTGAATACAGTATATCAGGGACAGCCCTCCTAAAATTAAGTGGGCCTAAGAACCACAGTGATCATTTAGTGTTCAAATTCTCTTTGGGATTGAACCTTTGTATTAAAATTCTTGACCATAACACACCTCCATTAAAAAAAGTGCAGAAGTCATCTGAATCTTGCCAAGTATATGACAGAGCTCCTGACTGCTAGTTTAGTGAGAGTCTTCACTGTGCAAGTGCTTAACTAGTATATAATAGCCATGATAAAGAACCACGCACCTGAAGTGTTGATGTATTTAGTACTTACCCTTGGGTGTATTTCCCAGCAGACTGACATCTACTTCTTTGTTGGTTCCCTCGTCTTTCTCCTCAAACGAGAACTCTTTCTGGAAGCTGGACAGAGTGAACCAACTTTAAATTTCAATATAATTTGCATATAACACAACAAAAACAGAAGAGGTCTCAGTATTGCCTGCTTTTGTAGAAGCAGAACCTGAAAAGGCATCTGAATCTTGGCAGATATCACACAGTTCCACCCCAAAGAAAATGTGAAATGCAATATCCTCACTTAATTTTCTTTTTATAACTGGATTTTTTTTTTTTTTTGAGAAAATATTTCCCTGACAGGAAATAAGGTCACAGCATACAAGAAAAGGGCAAAAAATATATATATAATTAGCTGGGAGAGTAAATATCACACATTTATCTAAAAGTGTAGACACATCCCAGTGTTCAAGTGAATACACCGTTTTAAAAAGCATCTGTACACAACCGGTACACATAATAACATAGTCCTCTTAAATTTGTTCAAAACTTATACAAGACTTTCAAAGACTGAGACACTGTTGGTGTGGGTATTTTCCATGGAAATTGTACAGTAAATCAAACCCAAGTTACATAAACATTTTACATATTTGCATAAAAATAAGGATCTTACCTAAGAGCTCTCCGTTGTAGTTTGGTACTGTCAACTTTAGGGGCTGTTTCTCCTGTGAAGCCTGTGCACACAAAAGAAAGCACAGCATTCAGACTACAAATACTCCTGCTGGTGACAGGAGTGATCAGCGAAAGATGTTTCAAAGGCCCCATGTGAAGGGCAGGAACGAAAACAATAGTATCCATTTCATGGGATGTCAACATGGTGCTGTGTCCATAGGTGAACAGACTTATTTCTGTATGCACACATAGGTACATCTGTATGCACAGTCAACTGCCTGGGCCCATGTGCTGAATGTCATTTCAACAGCTTTGTTAGTCAAAGTGACTACCATGTAATGTGCAAAGTCATCTGTATCTCTGAAATTACTCTGCATCCATAAAATTACGCACAAAACACACTCACAGACATCCATTATCATGAAGAGTAAGGCAATAAAAAGAATGTAGCAATACAGTGATAATGAATTATGCCAAATACTAATAATAAATGTTAATTTTACATTATGTATATTTTAAAAGGTAAATAAAGGATTAAAATTTATATTTTAAAATATAAATCAACCTTATTATTATCATTATTATTATTATTATTATAAATAAATAAAAATTGTTGTGAATGTAAAATAAATTGTGATCTAGGGGGAAAAATAATAGTAAAATAAAAAAATTAAAAAAATATAAAAATAAAATACTAATATAATATAATAAAATAAAAATATATAAAATCCAATAATGGCCGATAACCAATATGGTGATAACCAATATACAAGCATCCCTTCAAAACAAGAAAGAAAGAAAGATTACTCTGAAGGGATTAATTTAACAATGTTTTGCTATTATTCACATGAGTAATGCAAAGAAATGACTAATACTGTTGTTATCATCTGAATAAGCACATGGAGATCTGACATCTGAGCCTCACAGAGGGATCGGAAGACCAGACCATGTGTTTCCACTTTACCCACAGATCAATAGCCTTACCACACACATTCATCCAGACCAAAAAACCTTTCTGACATCTAAAAATTTGGTATTCAAATATTTTAATCCACATTAAGGACTGTGGTTAGGTGTCATTTCCTCCTCCTCTCTACAAACACTATTTGAGAAGAGAAAGTGAATAAGAGTGCCAACTGATGGACTCTGTTTTGGTACAGAGAGAGTTTTCACAGCTGGGATGAGTATCTGCTAAAAACATTCCTCAGTGCATAAAAATCTCCTCTTACTTCAGTCAAAGGGCCTGCAGATGAGACAACACCAACTGAAGGTGGAATGAAAGAGAACAGGAACATTTTGGAAGGAACTTATGAAACTGGGTGGAGGCAAAATAATGTGGGGATGTGTGCCGTTATGCCTAATAGAAATTGTTGTTTTTTTTAAAACTGTGAATTCACAACAAATGACAGAAATCACTCTGTTCTGGTACCCTGCACTGAGGCTATCTTCGTGCACCATTTGTTACTGAGGTTTATTGTTGCATCTGGGATAATTCAACTACAAAGCTATTGCTCTTCAGGCAAACTAAGTGATTAATGACACAGCGTTAAAAACAAATCGTTGACAGATTTTCCAATGTCCTTATACAGTAAATTAACACTACAGGGTAAATGAAAAGTTAATGACAATGTTTCCCACGCAGAAGCAGGAACAAAAACACAAAACCAAACAAACTGACAGTTAGTAATGCAGATAAAGTAGATAGATCACTCAAATTTCCCCAAGCACTCATTATGTGCATTGCATGGTCTTGAGAGCACCCACCGCTAACAGACATCCAGAAAACATTGGCTCTGTGCCCTCTTAAGTACAGATGCTAATCAGACACAGTCAAGTGTGACATTTACAGCACTTGAAATGGCATGCGTGTTATTCCACAGCCCTGTGACACACCAAAATACCTCTCTGATCTACAACAAGCATCACATTAAAGCTGATCGCACTGCTCTGAAACCTGTTCAGGTGAATTTTATGTTCCAGCATATCACACACCTGTTTTCCAGCACAGTCAGTATCAAATAATATGGTGACTGATAAACTTGCATAAATATAGGATTCAGTCATTGATATCTGGCATTAGTCGGAGATAAAGCACATGGAGGTGATAGAGTTGAAGCAAGTCAAAGCCTGTACTTTGGTCATATGACCAAGATCATGAATCCTAAGCTTACAACGATTGAAAAGTTTACCAAGGAACATTTAGAAGCCCTTTACCACAATGCAAGTATATAACGTAACTTAAAATAAGTTAAAAGTATACATTTTATTTAATATTTATTGTATTAATAAACTATGGAATTAGATTTAAATTTATATGTAATATTTAATACAATACATGCATTTTATTTTGTAATATTTATCAATAATAAAATACTTTGATATTTATTAACAATAAATTATTCAAAAGTTTGGGATCAGTAAGATTTTCAACGTTTTTGAAAGAAGCCTCTTATGCTCACCAAGACTGCATTTATTTGATCAAAAATACTGTAAATTTTAAAATATAATTTATTCCTGTGATTTCAGCAGCCATTACTCCAGTCTTCAGGGTCACATGTTTCTTCAAAAAATCATTCTAATATGCTGATTTGGTGCTCACGATACATTTCTTTTTATTATCAATATTGAAACTGGTTGTGTTGCTTAATATTTTTGTGGAAATCATGACTTTTTCAAATAGAAATATTTCACAATATTAGATATTTCTTTACTGCTGCTTTTGATCAGTTTAATGCATCATTGCTTTTTCTTGAACGATGACTGAAACTTTGTATTACTGGCAATTTATTGCTTTTTTAAGAGCAATACTTTGGATTAAAGCATCTGCTAAATGATTAAATGTACATTTAAATGTTCCTGAAAAAGTATTAATTTCTAAAAAAAAAAAAAAAAAAACATACGACCCCAAATCACTTCAAGGGATAAAACTACATGAAAGTCAGCAAGTAGTACATGCTAGTCATGAATTCAAAACACACTTACAGGATGAAACCTGATAAATAGGAAAACACTGTGCCAAAATGTGGCAGTGAGGTGTTAGCACTTGTCTCAGCTAATAAAGGATTAGTCTTCAAGAGGAATAGGATTAGCCAATGTGGACACATGAAGTGTGCCATTGTGCATATGTATGGCATCACTTAAATCATGATTTTTAAATGGTGCTTTATATTTTAATACCAGATCAACTCTGAACATTCTTCAATGCCCTTCAAAAGAGTTAAACTGTTATTTAGCGAGACACAGACAGAGAGGGAGATCTTAAGAGTCTTAAAAAAGACAGCTGGTGTCTGCACTCCAGGAAAGGGGGAATTAGGTGAAGGGGGATCTCTAAAACCCATTCACACATTAACTCATTTACATTTAAAGCAGTCAAAACACTGACTAGGATACTTCCACTATAAATGAAAGCAAATTGAACATTTTAATAAAACTATAAATTCATTTGATACATAAAATGTATCTCTTAGAGTGCATTGCTGGACACAAACACCTGTTATAAATGTGAAAATGCATTTAACTAAAAACAGACAGGATAAATGGAAAAGCAAGTGCCGTTGCACAAGTGCACAGTCCAAAACAAAATCATTAAAAGGCAATACTGTGCGTCAAACTCTCTTAAACTGACTAACAGACCCAACAACAGAATTTAAACTATTGAAAACATTCAATATCTAAACCACAGTATGCAAAAGCGACGACACTTGCTCTGCTTCAAAATGCCTCAGTTCTCTTTTTTAGTCAGCGAGTCCCTTTGTTCTGAATACTTCTGTCCTTGGAGGCTCTAGCACCATTAAAACCAGCAGCATTAACAGAGATGTGGTGGGCCCGTCCTGTTATGTCCCACCCCAACTGCCATTTACTCACCTTGGCACAACTTGACATGGTTGATATAGTTGAAAATCCAGGGGTTCCGGTACATATTGATAGAATAAAACAAGGAGTGGATGACTGATAAGAAAAGAAAGTGACCAGAAAGGTGGTGGTGGGGGGGAATAGTGAAGGACCGAAGAGAGGAGTAAAATAGGAGAAAGAGAGAGGACTGCAGAAAGGCAGCAGTGTCTGAACTGCAAGGTGATGCAGAGTTAGCTGCAGCAGTCCTGGGATAGCCAAAGAAGGGAGGTGGAGAGAAAGAGAGAGAGAAATGCTGCGAGAGGAGGAGGAGAACAGTATCTCTCCAACACTATGACACTATGCTGACGGAGAGCCTCTCGCTGTCTGCATGGCTACTGCTAAATGCTAGCAAGGTAACTACGGTGTGAATGCTACACACTGCTAATCAGATTAACAATACTGGGGGATGAGGGAGAGAGAGAGATAGATAGAGAGAGAGAAAGATATAAAGAAAGGGGAGAGATATGGAGGACAGCAACAGTCAAACAGTAGCGGTTGTGTGCACTAGCAGCTGCATACAGTGGATGTGTGTTTAGCTTTTAGGACAGCTGAAAGGGTGAGAAAGTAAGAGAATATAATTGCCTCAAAGGAACAAGAAATTCCAATCGTCTCTTAGCAATGACATATTCGTGGTACTTCGAGAAGGAGAGAGTGGAAAAGCAAGATCTCTGCCATGGAGAACATAACTTGCCAAGTCATATTGTTGTGCTAAATACTCAAAGGAGGGACAAAATAATAGACGATGTGTGGACTAGAAAATTCACTTGAATTATGGACACATCAGGTCTTTCCCGTTCTGTTTTCCCAATATCAACAGATGATGTTGTGTGTTAAATAGGTTTAGATTTTTCATTTTTACTATCCTTCCTTCATATACTAGGCTTCATTGCTTGAATATCTTCTCAGGATTACTGGTGAATTTTAAAAGAATGACTCGTGTGCATCTGTATAGCTCCGGGGTTCAAATGAGAAAATATCCATTACCAGCAGCAAAAAACTCAGAAATTCTCATGTAATAAAGTCACCCGTTTGATGAGGAAGACGTTGAGTGCTGAAGTCTGCTGGATAATAGTATAAAGAGAGAAAATATAATGGTCAAATAATGGATAGTGGAAGAGAGCTAAAGCATTTAATATTATTATATTATAATTGCAATTTAAAATAACTCCGTTTAAATGTATTTTAAAATGTACATGATTTATTTCTGTGATGGCAAAGCTGAATTTTCAGCAGTCATTACTGTCTTTAGTGTCACATGATCCTTCAGAAATCACTCTAATTTGATGATTTGGTTCCCAAGAAACAGTTTTTTCTTTATAATTATCAATGTTGAAAACAGTTGGTGTTGCTTAATATGTTTGTGGAAATTTGAGATGCATAAGATACATTTGTTTCAACTTAAAAAATAAGCATTTATTTAAAAAAAAGATTTTTTCTAATATTATAAATTCCCTTACTGTCACGTTTGATCAATTGAATGTAACCTTGCTGTATTCATTTAAATTAAAGTATTCATTTCTTTCTAAATCAAAAACTTACAGACCCCAAACTTTGGCACCATATATTATAATATAATAAAGATTTAAGCTAAACTTTTGTAACATTAGTTAAAGCAAATTGAAAAAAAAGATCAAAGGGCCTTTTAAATATTGCCTGTAATATCATAATTCTCCTCTCTATTATAAGCCATGCATGAACATACCAAAGTGGTTCACATTGCAAAAGAGTTCCCAGAGCATTTATGGAAACTAGGCTACATAGCAAAAATTTAATGTTCATTCAAAAATCTGTGACAAAGCAAATGTGACTAAAACCATCCATCCAATTTCCAAATCGCTTATCCTATGTAAGATAACTATGATGCTGGAGCCTTAGCCAAGGAAACACCCTGGACAGATGGCCAGTCCACTGCAGGACACAACCACCATGAACATATCACAAAAAACTAACAGATGCTAAATTGAGACAGTCAGTTTTGGGGACTGGCAAATATATTTACAGATGCGTCAAATACACTCTCTAAATCCGGGATGACAAACATAATCTGCTGCTGTGTGAATGTAGCCCAAATGACTAACATTGTAAATGGACTATAAGGGGAAAACAAAAGAAAGGACCCAGGGAGGCAGTGTAAAGGCGGCGAGACATTAGAGAATGAGGCCAGTTTGGAATGTAGGGAGAGACACCGCAGCAGAGAGAAATAACCTCAGTGTGCATTCGAGCAAGCAGGGCATTTGAACACTCATGTACATGCAGAATGGCATTTGCCCTGCACTATTTCTGGCCTATTATCCTGCCTGCAATGTTTCCACTGCAATACTCATCCTCATACACAAACACACACCCTTAAAGGGTTAGTTCACCCAAAAATGAAAATTAAGTCATTAATTACTCACCCCCGTCGTGGAAAGAGATTTCCACG
The DNA here is from genome assembly GCA_030578255.1 of Tiaroga cobitis. Classification (NCBI taxonomy): domain Eukaryota; kingdom Metazoa; phylum Chordata; class Actinopteri; order Cypriniformes; family Leuciscidae; genus Tiaroga; species Tiaroga cobitis. The sequence continues at coordinate 25,667,961 of CM060602.1, read as the reverse complement.
ACGCGCACGCGCGAGAACTTAACTGAAGTAGTTGAAGGAGATCGCAATTCTCGCGCATGCGTCGTGGAAATCTCTTGAAGTCTCGTTTCAGGCCTACAAGGAAGAAAAGGAATAGTCGAATAAAGTCGTTATTTTTGTTTTATTTCCGCACAAAAAGTATTCTCGTCGCTTGATAAACTTATAGTTGAGCCACTGTTGTGACATGGAATATTTAAACATTTTCTTCATTGACTTTCTGGCCCGTCAGGATTCATTCCCTTAGGGAGCCTATGGAGGAGTGATCAACCTCTCAAATTTAATCATAAATATCTTCATTTGTGTTCCGAAGACGAACGAAGGTCTTACGGGGTTGGTACAGCATGGGGGTGAGTAATTAATGACTTAATCTTCATTTTTGGGTGAACTAACCCTTTAAGGATGGCCTGAGACTGAGACCCATCAACAATCAAGAATGTGTCAAGGAGTGTGTCAAGTGGCCAGAAAAACCAGCTGCTGTTGTTCTTGACATAATTATAGGCCCAATTCAAGATAGGGTGCATCAGTATCTGATGGAGTTAAGATTAAGACCATGATCAGGAAATCAAAGACATTCCAGAGACTGAACTAATGTCCAAGATAATCAGCACTTGAGTTCTTGTCGGGATCTAGCCTAACTAAAGGCTGAATAGGGATGACATCACCATGTGACTCTCGAGAAGGGCATGTGCACTGCCTTGTCAAGACACATAATGTAATCTACTAGGCCTAGATCCTCAGGCCTAGATCCTCAGAGACCAGTCTGCTTACTCAGATGTCAAATACCACAAATATGACATCAGCCCTTAAATCCAAAACACACCATCACATGCGCTCAGTATTTACAGCTCAAACTGTTGGGCTTGGTTTAACACAATCTGCTCGCTACAGTTGTAAATAAAGATTAAAGTGATAAATGGTGACAAACTCAAGCAAACAGAAATAAAGAGGAATTATAAGACAAATTAATCCAAAAGCCCATGTAAAGGGTCTAAGCTTAAATACAGATTTTAAAAATCGCATGATAGTTTCCTGTGTATCAGAAAATTTACTTTAGCTTCAGCATCTACCATTTATCAAACAGTAAATGGCAAATGTCCCAGCAAAAATTTACGGAAATCTGCTTTCAGAAATGGTAACATATGGGAAAAGACAGAAAAAAAAAGATCAGTTTTAACAATTAATAGGATGGAAAGGGTCAAATATGACTAGCAGAGACCTAAACCAAAGAGGCTGCATGCGTGTCTGGGCTCTCTTGATAAAGTTAACATAGGCTACATAACTCATGTTCAGCTTGGCTCTGACTTCCACACATATCAACTTTCAGAGTGTCTCCTGCCAGAAAAACAAATCCTGGCAAGGAAGTTTAAGCTATTCTGACTTTTGGTTTTCTAATAGATCTAACTTATCTTCTAAATGAAACCAGACAAGTCTGAAATATTCTGCATAATGTATGTCACAAGGTGCTGCCTTATCTTGCACTGAATTTTAAAAATAAAGTTTAACTGCATCTCTTTAGATTAGTATCTGTCTTTTTCCTAAGAGAGTCCAGTTTTAGAAATACTGTGTATATATATTTTTTTCCCTGCTATACATTCAGAAAAAAGGTAGAATAACCTTACCACAGTTTACAGATCTAAAGGAGCCCATTTGATGAAAGCCATTCCAGGTACTGACACTGAATAAAAAAAATAAAAAAAAAGCAATGCTAAACTTAATGAACATCTATGTAAAACTGAATCAACTGATTAATGGCAGGAATCATCAGGCACATTAAGATTCCATTTAATGCTAGAAACATTGAATCTTTAGGTGGAATGTGAATAACATGAAAAGGAATCACGCTGCATCAGTTACTCAGCGTTTCACTTAACCCCCGTAATTGATGTAGCAGAATGAAATCTCAGACTGTAACAAAGGAATGAACCAATGATCCATAGAGGCATTCCGCTCCATTTAACCATGACTTCTACAGTGCTTAATATATGATCGAAGTCCTGAGATTGGGAGGTGACTGGTAAACGCTCATGGAGTCTGGTTTCAACCACTCATTGGTCACCTGATTAGGGTCAGTACTATGCAGTAGGAGGTCAGAACACTGTCCACTGGGGAAATTTTCCCCGGTTAACAGATGCGTCTCACCAATTGAGCAGACTCGTTTAGTTGTTAATCGCATGTCTGTTCTCCAACTAAATGATTTTTATTACTGTAAAAACAAATGTAAATGACAGTGGGGGGCTGTTTAACACCGGCTATCACAGCAAGCCTACTGTCCACTCATTCCACACCACATTTACCTAAAAATTACCACACACACACACACATCTCTATCCTAAAAAGGAAATATGTTTTGAGCGGCTGACTCTGGGTCACCTCTTCTTACTTTCCTTTGTCTGAACGGCTGGGCGGTGTCATTGATGTGGCTGCACCTTATGTGTTAAGCAATAGGAGGTTTTAGTGTGTGTGTGTGTGTGTGAGTGGTGCATAACCTTCACTGGGTATCTAGGGCACCAATGACAAGTCATCTTCTAAATGAAGCCAACAGTTTAAGCCAGGGTTTTCAACTCTACTTTACAGAAAATATAAACAAGTTCAAGTATATACAGTAAATTCATATACAGAAGACCACACTCACCTAAAAAGTTGTGTGCTATAATGTTCAAAAGTTTGGGGTCAGAGCAGACAATACTTTTATTCAGCAAGGACACATTGAATTGATAAAAAAGTGATGGTAACGACACTTTGTGCATTGTTACAAAAGATTTCCATTTCAAATACTGTTTTTTTTTTTTTTACTTTAGTACTTTTTTTTTTTACTTTTTATTCATCAAGGAATTCAGGTGCTGCTTAATTCTTTTTCCACAAAAATATTAACCAGCTGCATTCAACATTAATAATAAGAATGGTTTATTGAGCACCAAATTATGGGATAATAGAATGATTTCAGAAGGATCATTTTCAAACAAAATCTTACCAAACCCGAAATCCTACCGAATTTAACTGTAGCGTACACATGTCTTTGGTTGTTTAGCGCATCGCAGAATAAGCATTATTTTTAAGAAGCTGTCAAGTTAAAAATAGTTGAACATTCTAAAAAGTATCTCAGCAATCCTGTGTTCTGTTCTTTGTCAATGTTCGTTCAATGTCTTTTGAATAAAAATTTGACATTTCAGAAACGCTCTGAGCTAAACACTGTTGTGACACATCCCGCATGTGAATTTTGTTATACAGTGATAGAAAGCACAGAGAATTATCCTTAAGCCAGATAAGTCATTGTTAGCCAGTTGAGCTTATTAAGCTGGAGTATATTTAGCATAAGGCAGTTAATTTACAGCTAACACGCAAGTCATGCTATTAAAGAGTACAGACACGAATACTCAATGGAAAATGATATTGCGGTGTGGAGATATTTACATAGCTTAAAAGCTTATCCAGCAGTACAAAATGCGTTTTCACATCCTAATCACATTTGACTGCATATGGGTATAAGCCTAAAAGCCTAATTTCCTCTTCTGACCTCATGTTGTACCGAAAATATTGTTTGTAATGTGTATCTGCCATTTGTGTGGGTCTATTTTGGTCAGAGAAGTGATGGAGAGAGAGCAGGTGGGGTCACTGAACAGCTGTAAAGCATGAGGCATCGTTATTTAGGCTTACTGCCCGCACACATATACAGGCACACACACACCATTAAAGGATACACAACAGAAAGTGGTCACTGGTCAGAAAAACAATATGGCTGCATCTATAATCTAAGGTCAATGATTCACAATTAGTGGTTATGTACAAAAGCACCTCCTATTGAAACAGGCTTTCAATGCACATGATGTCTAGTGATCTAGAGGGCATTCAAGTGAGCTTTAAGCAAATATTATTTAGTGACTACAACATGTATTCCTCTGTAAAAATTGTAATTTATAAATACATTTACTCCATCAGCCACTATTTCTGTTTCTTTCCACCAACTGCACACACAATGGGTAGAGAAGAACAAATCGGTTTGGATTCCTATGTGCCCCGATGGCTTCTTACCTCCATATACATTTTTCAGCTTTCAGACTCAACCTATATTGTTCAGATGGGATGTGAAATGACACCCAGTGGAACAAGCAAAATACAGTATTGACCTGCCCACTATGATGTTTAAAATGCATTTACAGCAACTTCACACAGTCCAAAATACAAATGATTTGCATAGAATGAAGTTTTAGAAATTTGTCAGTAATGGGAGGTAACAAATACCCTTTAGGATTCAAAACCACTCAGTTCTGCAGTCTGTAAGCACTTTCTGTTGTCTTGCTGTGTCTGTCTCATATCAAAGCTCACTCAGTCTTAATGGACACTGTCTCTCTGCACTCTCAGTCACTGATACTGACCCACTTTATACTTACAGTAAAGAGAAACCAGATACTGGGATTCTGGGTTCATTAAAATGTACACACACTAAATCTTATTAGAGGACACAATTCATTAAAATCCCATCCTTTTACACATTTCATCATTCTAAAAGTCTCAAATTTCAAACAGATACTTAGTTCAATATAAGAATACAAAATATATATGTCCAAACTACTTACTATAGCAGTAACGGTTTTCAGATGCACCTCACTGGGAAAAGTGGACTACAGTCACTGTGTTTCAAAAGTGAAAGGGTTCAATACAGAGTAATATTAAGGATGGATGTATTCGCTGCTCTTCAGAGGAGATGTATCGGCTCTGGAGAAGGTCAGAGAGTGAACAAGCAACAGGAAGAAGGGAGGACAGCAGAGGGCCATGTGGTACTGGTACACACACACACACACACCCCTTCACTGTCAGTCACACCCCCTCTACAGGAGTACTGTGTGGCAGCTAAAGATCTATGTCAAGACAGACATCAAAAGGTATTCAAATATAGCACGGTGCTTTCCCACCCACCACAGCCATGCCATAGCAGGCCTCACAGACCAACAGGGAGGAGAGTAGTGGAAAAGTGATCATGAGATATAAAAGCTCAAGGACAAAGTGAAGTTTGACACACTGATGTGATGTGCGAGCCAGCAAAAGAATGAATGCAGATCGCAGTAATAAAACACAAAGATTTCTGAAATAAATATATCACGCTATATCACAAAAATATTAAGCAGGGATATGAAAACCATGTATCCCTGGCTGCTTAATGTTTTTGTGGAAAGCGTGATATATTTATTTCAGAAATCTTCATAATTAGAAGGTTAAAAAGGGCAGCATTTGAAATGTTGGAATTTGGTACATTATAAATGTCTTTGTCTATTATAAATGTTTTATTTGTCTATCAATGTACTTTAATAATCCTTGCTGAATAAAAGTATGAATTATTGTTTTATACATATTCATGCACCCAAACATACATTTGAACAGTAGCACATATTGAATAAAACAAGTTGTTTTCATTTTAACATTTGCTCGAAAATTGTACTGATAAAGCTGTGAGTAGAATTTGATACTGACCAAGTGAAAAGATAAACTGCTGTTTGTTGTTAATCTGAAAGTGGCCAAATATTGGGGGATTCATTTTCCTGGCCGATTTTCTTTACAGTAGGTCTAAATCCCTAGACTGGGACTAACTGCTGTACCAAAAAAAAAAAACTTTTTTATTCTACTGCCTCTTAGATCAAAGCAAATGTGTAACACATTGTGAAAGGAAGGTGTCCAAGTTGTTTCCTCTCAAAACAAAACTGTTCTAATGATCTGTACACTAAACAGAGAGAGGGATCTCTGGAGTTAACGTGATGACAGTGTGCAGGACAGAGTCTAGGTGTCAGCATGAGATAAAACAGATCATGACTGTTTAAGATCACTGCAATCTGTAAGAGTGAGGAGTAACAAGGGATAGCAAATGAGTGTGAGAGATATCACACAAATAACAGAGAAATGCTGAATACGGCTGAGATCATCACCTGAAAGAATACAGAGCTCCACCTAGTGCCCCTTCTCAAACCCTCACACACGCATGCAAATTCAACTATTTTTCCTTTTCTTTTTCCTTATTGTCTTCACTTGTGCAAATAGGTCAAGTAAACAATTTATCAGTAACCTTTGAGGAAAGTTAACTTTGGACAGAATTAGTCAACAGCCTCTCCAGCAAATACTTGAATTGTCTAGCTAAATAAAACAAAACATTCCTTTGGAGACATAATTGTTCATTATATACTTTTTGTAATATTTTTGTAAAAGTGAAAATAAATAAAAAATATATACATATTAAAACTGTATAAACTATACAAATAAAAAGTATGTCCTCATTTAGATAAATAAAAAAGTAAAGTCCTCAAACAGCAATTAAACTGATAATGAACTCAGTTGGGCAAAAGCCAAGACATATCAGTGAAGTTCAGTTTTGTCCATATGTAAACATTTTTACCATGACAAGTGGCAGGACAGTTTTCCGGTTACTTGTTTTCTATTTTGAGGAGTCGTGTTTTCACTTTTAGTCCAATTACTATAATGTTTTTGCATGCTTTAACCATAAACCAGTAATTGACTAAATGTAATGACCACACACTCAAACCACTCCTATCAATAGAATAATCCTTGCATAATCAATTGTGTTCACACAAACAGGAATCATCACTATGAAATCAGCAGGTTATTCTGCTTTATGTTCTTGGCTCAAAGCAGGGACAATTCAAAATACTAATGACAATGTATTTTTGCAGGCAACCTTGGAGCCCTGAATAAACATGTCTGTGTCACATCTTTTTAATCTTATAATACCTTATTAAATATAGTATTAGGCAAAGCAAGTTTGAGTGACAATGCATATTTATAGGGGAGTGGGAACAATTACGAGTTAAACTCCAACACACAAAAGAACATTCTTTCATTATATGCCTCATTAAAATTTGCAAAACCATATTAGGCTTTAGAACACACGACTTTATCCTCACTGACATGTTTAACAAAATAAGAAACAACGATAAACAGCACAAGAAAGAGATCTCTGGAAAAGCATTATCTGCATAACTTATCAAGATTAGATAAGATTTCAAAAATATGACAGCATGGAAACAAAGAGTAAGATCGATATGTATAATCTATAAGCACTTTACCTCTCAACATGCTCTCGCCCTTTAGCATTTCTCTCTTTGCACATGGACACCAGAGTGAAATCTAGGATCAGAGATGATCCATCCTACAAAGACTGTAGTCACTAGACAGGCATGCCAAATGGGATGGTCTGGGAAGGACAAGACAGCCCAGTGAACTGAGAAACACGTGACAGGACAATGTGCCCAAAACCATGATGTGGTTTCAAACCAGAGCAGCTTTGATACCACAGAGTGTTTTTGTTATAGGTTAACTCTTTATGACCGGTAAGATGCAAGAGAGTTTTAGGGTAGGAGGGCAGAAAACAGACAGACATTGGACCTTGCCAAAGCTACAACGGCTGGCCTGGGGCACAAAGGGATAACAAAAAGCTGGCCAATTCATCAAGAACTCAAAAAGAATGGAGATAACAGTTCATTAGTGCTGCAATGTTGATAGAGGCACAAATCATCACGAAAAACTTTTAATGAGGGTAACAAGTGCAGCAGGAAAACATCTAGTTTTAAATATCATGGAACGATGCCAGTTGGTCCATCTGGCTAGACACACAATCAGTGTAGCCTCTTTATTCGTTAGGACATCTGCATCATGTGTCAGAAAGGAACTGAAAACTCAGTTCTTGCCAAAAGCCACCAGATCTAATCTGTGAACAAGCCTGATGCTTATTATTATTTTAAAAAAAACAGAGGGACACCTAAAAAGACACTTATACTGTACATATAATAAATAATCATACATGAAATTGGGAAAGATTTTATAGGAAAATGTTATTTTAGGCATGTAAAAGATGGATAGAGGGAAATTTTTAAAATGAACAATAATATCACAGTTGTCAATGTGTTGTATCTGGGAAAAGCTGACTTGAGTCTTTTGAATTGATGACAAGACATTCTGAGAAAATAATAATCTACAAATATATGTTTTTAACAAGACCGACTGACAGATAAATGTGTATAGTATGAACAGTAATATTGATTTTTCTAAATATTTAAGTCTGATAACCAATATACAGAATTTATTTTTGCTTTTGACAATAGTAACTAGACAATATTAGACTACAACAATAAAAATGTCAAATATTATTTTCAGTTGTGGCCCCAAAGCGTTGGAATAGCTTGCCTATATACACTCACCTAAAGGATTATTAGGAACACCTGTTCAATTTCTCATTAATGCAATTATCTAATCAACCAATCACATGGCAGTTGCTTCAATGCATTTAGGGCTGAGGTCCTGGTCAAGACAATCTCCTGAACTCCAAACTGAATGTCAGAATGGGAAAGAAAGGTGATTTAAGCAATTTTGAGCGTGGCATGGTTGTTGGTGCCAGATGGGCCGGTCTGAGTATTTCACAATCTGCTCAGTTACTGGGATTTTCACGCACAACCATTTCTAGGGTTTACAAAGAATGGTGTGAAAAGGGAAAAACATCCAGTATGCGGCAGTCCTGTGGGCGAAAATGCCTTGTTGATGCTAGAGGTCAGAGGAGAATGGGCCGACTGATTCAAGCTGATAGAAGAGCAACTGTGACTGAAATAACCCCCCGTTACAACCGAGGTATGCAGCAAAGCATTAGTGAAGCCACAACACGCACAACCTTGAGGCGGATGGGCTACAACAGCAGAAGACCCCACCGGGTACCACTCATCTCCACTACAAATAGGAAAAAGAGGCTACAATTTGCAAGAGCTCACCAAAATTGGACAGTTGAAGACTGAAAAAATGTTGCCTGGTCTGATGAGTCTCGATTTCTGTTGAGACATTCAGATGGTAGAGTCAGAATTTGGCGTAAACAGAATGAGAACATGGATCCATCATGCCTTGTTACCACTGTGCAGGCTGGTGGTGGTGATGTAATGGTGTGAGGAATGTTTTCTTGGCACACTTTAGGCCCCTTAGTGCCAATTGGGCATATTTAAATGCCACGGCGTACCTGAGCATTGTTTCTGACCATGTCCATCCCTTTATGGCTACCATGTACTAATCCTCTGATGGCTACTTCCAGCAGGATAATGCACCATGTCTCAAAGCTTGAATCATTTCAAATTGGTTTCTTGAACATGACAATGAGTTCACTGTACTAAAATGGCCCCCACAGTCACCAGATCTCAACCCAATAGAGCATCTTTGGGAAGTGGTGGAACGGGAGCTTCGTGCCCTGGATGTGCATCCCACAAATCTATATCAACAGCAAGATGCTATCCTATCAATATGGGCCAACATTTCTAAAGAACGCTTTTAGCACCTTGTTGAATCAATGCCATGTAGAATTAAGGCAGTTCTGAAGGCGAAAGGTGGTCAGACACAGTATTAGTATGGTGTTCCTAATAATCCTTTAGGTGAGTGTATATCTTAGACTATTACCCACATTGGGTTCTTTTAAAAGAAATTTGAAATTGTATTTGCTAGAGTTAGCCTTTGGCTCTACATATTGAGTAAACAAAGTGGGTCTCGTTCTTTGCTATGATGTTTGTTTTACTTGTTTATTTATTTATTTATTACTCTCTTTCCTTCTGTGCTGTTGGTCTCCTTATTGTACAGAACATTGGTCAACCTTGTGTTGTTTTGTGCTCTATAAATAATAAAAATAATAAAAATTCATTATTTAAAATTAAGAATCTATGTAATTTAAGATAATTTACTAATTTAATTTAGCTTAATGTGATTTGAATGGCTGTTCGTGAAAAAATTTCAACAAAATGTTAAGTTAATTTACCTATGAAACACCATTGGTTTGTTTTTTAATACACAATAGTACATTTCTGTTGTTGGATATTTTGCTGCGTGAAAACAACAACTGTCCCACATTAAAATAATGACATGGGAGTGCAAATATAGGTGAAAAATATTCTAGTGAAACCGATTATAATGTTTGATAAAACAAGATCACAACATTCACATCATATGACAGGTTTAGCCTTTAAAATTAAAGACATTTTAGGCTAAAACACAAAAGGAGTATTATATCCAGTTATATATTATCCGCTTGTCAGACCCACCACAAATGTTTCATGCTTAAATGTTATAAACCTATTCTATTTCTAGATTAAGACATATACAGCTTGACATTACTGTATGCACAGGATGGGGCAGGAAAACAAATATAGTTAAATGTGGCATCACTTTATCTCTGTGAATGATTTTCAAAACGCCAACCATTAGCAACAGAGTAGCAACAGAACAGGAACGGATAATAAAAGAGTGTGAAAAAGACATTTGTATCCACCCGTCCTCTTTCCATGTCTCTCCTCAGGCAATATATCCATCTCCGCTTCTCCATCGATCAAATTAAACTTAGAGACTTATCTCTCCAGTGCTGCATTATGTCTGACAGATATATTGAGCAAAGATAATGCCTAATCTTTTGATAAGCATACTGGGAGAAAAGACTGTAAAGTGCCCAATTTCCTGTGCACGCATTTCCTCTATTTTTTTTAGCTACTCTAGTGTCAAACTAGTAAATTGAAGTCAACATGATTCCAATGTTTTACCAAATGATCTTGTAACCTCTGGCTTGTATGTTGAGGACAGTATAGAGAACTCAAACATAATAAGGTCTGAAAGTCTGAGACCAACGAAAAACTGTAAAAAGACGACAACTGAAGCATTTTCACTAACGTCTCTGACTTTTAGACAACAAAGTACACTAAATAAAGAGGACATTGTAGAAAGATATTTACATAACTACGTAATTTACACATGTAAACTATTGTTTGCATACAGATTCCTAGTACATACAAACTTTAATATGGAAACTATGCAAAGCTTTATGCAGAAGCACCTGGAGACACAACACTCTTTTCTGCATTGTGCCAAATAGCAAGATTGGAATCAATGAACAGGTTGTTTCCAGTAAAAGTGTATTATACTACATAAACTGAAGGTACACTATGCCCAATGACAATTAAAGAGCTTTAAAACTACACTGATGTTTATACAATTTAAGCCATGGTATTTTATTTTGAACTTCTTATCATCAAAACATCATTTAATATATTGTCTTAGTCTGTTCATTTGTGCGGACTGAAAAAATATGCACGTCATGCCATTGACCCATATGTGAAATCAACACAACCCTCTTCATTGCAAGTAAATTATTTGAATATTCCTCCTAAATTTCATGCTAGATGCCTAAATAATGTCTGTCCAATTGCTAATTGTTGAATTTCACTTGGCAGATTGAGTTAGAGACATTACTGTAGCTCATTTAGGAAGGTTTGGAGAGAGCAGTTCAAACTTTAAAGCAGGAACAGGGCAAATAGGGTCGCAAGTTAGCAACAATTGGGTTTTCCCTCTCCATATTTACAGAGCACATGCATTGATATCAATTAATCGGTGCTAGCTTACAGGGTTGAATATGAAGTCAGTCAAAATACCACACAACATGAGCTGTGAAATCTTTAACATGGACTTGAGACCATTGGCATTCTACTTTTATGTTGAAGAGAAATATTTTAAACATGATGGGGTAGGTTCTCCGTTACTAGCCTATATAAAAAAGTTTGTGCGTGTATGTGTGTTTTAACATGCACTAACTTGGGTGGAGGTTTGATCTCCCTCCAGATCTGGCTTTTTGCACTCTTACGAAGAAAATTCTGAGGGGAGCCTTAATTGAAAAATCATGTTCGCTCTCTTTCTCTCGCTCAACCACAGGCTGAACCCATCACCTCTGCAAAAAACTGCCTCCTTCCTTTTTTCCTCTGTGACATCCACTTTGCTTAAGTTTAGTGCCATTTGCACAGGGAAAAGTTTGCAGCTGACAAGGCTGTATATCGACAAATCGATATGAACAGAGTGCAATCCACCCACAACAAACCATTTGGCGGGCAACCAGGAAAAATAAGACGTGTGTGTCCAAAGCATGTTAGTATTTTTCTGAAGTGTGTCCTCGTGACACGCAGGGATTACTAGATAACCTCAGGTGCATACAATAAAAAGCTTGGATCAATCTCCACTTAAACAATACCAATAAACGATCTCATTCTCATTTTGTGTTTCTTGGCTAACTGATTCATTGGCATCATTTACTTCAAGCTACAATAAGTTACAGAAACAAAAACCATCCACGTAAAAGTTCAGCTAATAAAATCACTGCTGACTACCTGCCAAAGTCGAATGATTTTGCTGAGAGCAAAAGAAAGGCTAAACTATCCAGCCAGGAAAAGATTGTCACAACTGTGCCTGCATATTCCACATTAAGAAACTAACCAAATTCAATTTGCAAACAACACAGTTTAACAACTGTCTGGAGTTGTTAACTTCCATCAAGTTGGCACCAATATTTTAAACAAATGCAATTACATAGATTTAACCTCCTCAAAGCATCTCAAATCAAATAAGCAGGCATTCAAACAGCTGACGGTACACACATAAAGAATCAACCTAAAAGCACTGCTGTCTCTAAATGAAGTCACAACAGCAGCAAAAGGAACGAGTGGAAGAAAAACAAAGATATGACCCTTCCTAACCTCGAAACGGATGTGCTTTTTTCTGCTGTGACCCACTTTCACAAACACATAGATTTGAGCAAGCAAATTACTCAAGAACAATAACAGTTGTGACCCCCATTAGAGGACAATGTCTTCATTAGGCCTGAAACAGACTGTTTTTCCAAGAGTTCCAGAATTCACGTGGCCCACTGCCAGAGAACATTCTGAGCGATCAACACATCTGGGATCCTCATGTGAGCACTAAGTATACGTTTTTAACTACGTGTGCCTGGGTAGAAGGTATGTCAGTGTGTAAATATGGTGCTAAGTCAGTCTATGGTCAGGAGCTTATGATTCTGTTTATCCTCTGCAATGAGAAGCTTAAAATGGGTCACATCATGAGGAATCAGATTTTCCTTGAACTCTGCGGGAAGAATTCAGTGTACTATAAAAACATACAATAACTTTCAAAAACTTAAAACTTCCTCCCTGTGAAAAAAAATATATTTTTTTTAAATTAAGCTGCATGTCTCCTGCTACTTCTGTAAGTTAAACGTCAGACAAATTAACACATGTATACATCAGCAATGCTATTGAGAAGCACGACCTGCCCCAAGACAGATGTTATATGGAGAAAATTGGATTTAAGAAACAACAAATGAACAGAAATAACATGAGAAAGACTGTCAAACTTTGTGCTGTTGCTAGCTGTGTAGCACCTACAGCTCTGCACTTCCTTTTGTTCTGAAGAATAACAGCATTATTTTTTAACAAGATGCCTGATCAATTTCCCAAAGGTTATGTCCAGGCAAAATGTTTTAATGGAGAAACCAAATACAAAAAGGCACACACACCAAGCTACAGTTTGGCCAACAAGCAAAAGGCAAAAGCGAGGTGCTTGTTGTGCTACAATTCGTACTATTTCACAATCTTTTCTCAACAGTGAAGTCCATGCCTCAGGAGCCCCAGCTGCTCCTCATCCGAGTGCAGGGGGGAGATTTGAGGGCCCCACACCGGTTCACGCTGCCTTCAAACCCCAGTGCTGGGTCTCTAACAATGATGTCAGCCTCTGCGCTTATGCAACAGGGTCAGACATTACTCAGAAAGAAAGCAGGAGGGTCTACAGAAAAGTTTTGCTCTGGTATATCACTGGGACTGTTTAAAAGAAGCCTCAGGGGCACTAGAAAGGGCACTTTTAAGAACATTAAATGTTCTAATTTTTTTATTTTAGTATCTTCCAATTGTATCTGTAACAATATGAGCCTGTCATGTTTATATAATATTGGAAACTGCAGACTAAAAGGAAATATTTATTTTGTAAATGTTCTCATTTTATTCCAACACAGCTCCTCAGAGTGAGACATTGTAGAGTTAGTTCAATAGTAATATTTGAAAAGGACAGATGAACACAAAGAAAAAATGATGTGTAGCCTACCATCTTCCTGTTTATGATTAAAAAAAAACAATGACAGACTTTTAGAAGGAAATCACAATATTAATCAAGGGTAACAGGAAGTATACTGTTGGCGAAATGAAAACGGTCTCAGACTGGTGCTCTCTCCTTGTGCAGACCAGAGCAGCACTACAGCTGCTATTAATTTGTTTTATTCTGATTAATAAGCAGTTGCTTCAGTAGGCCCTCTGTGTCTGTTGAATGATGGGTATGGGTGTTACTGTGCCAACATCGACACATGGTAATATCCCCATTAAAGGGTTAGTTCACCCAAAAATGAAAATTAAGTCATTAATTACTCACCCCCATGCTGTACCAACCCCGTAAGACCTTCGTTCGTCTTCGGAACACAAATGAAGATATTTATGATTAAATTTGAGAGGTGGATCACTCCTCCATAGGCTCCCTAAGGGAATGAATCCTGACGGCCCAGAAAGTCAATGAAGAAAATGTTTAAATATCCCACGTCACAACAGTGGCTCAACTATAAGTTTATCAAGCGACGAGAATACTTTTTGTGCGAAAAAACAAACAAAAATAACGACTTTATTCGACTATTCCTTTTCTTCCTTGTAGGCCTGAAACGAGACTTCAAGAGATTTCCACGACGCACGCGCGAGAACTTAACTGAAGTAGTTGAAGGAGATCGCAATTCTCGCGCATGTGTCGTGGAAATCTCTTTTTGGGTGAACTAAGCCTTTAAGCAGACCTATTGTCTGAGAAGTGTGTGTGTGAACTGAAACAAAGCAAAATGAAACTGATGTATTAATCATGCATTTCCACATGCAAAATATTTTAGGAAGGATTTTTCTTTAAGCCATTTACAAGTACAATAAAAAAGTTGTCAAACATTTTAGGCCCCACTGTTAATTTAAAACAAAAGTAAACAAGGAAAGTCAGGTAACAATACCATGACAGTTATTGAGCAATATTAATAGAATTTTTCAGTATCAATAAAGTAAAACCATTAAAAAAAATTGTTAATTGAAATATTTGAATGCTAGTGCTACCGATCCATAATCTGATTCTGACTTGTGACGTAGCCTGAATCATAATCACACTGTGTTTGTTTGTTGGCCCCCCGGACTGAGTCTGGTTTCTACCAAGATTTTTTTTCTCCCTTCTGTCACCTGATGGAGTTTCCTTGACACTCTCGACTCTGGCTTGCTTAGTTAGGGACACTTAATATTCAACGATATTATTGATTTAACTGCCCTGACACTATTGGATGAGAACTGAGCTGAGCTGGACGATGACATCACTGTTTTCTGCAGAACAGCTTTAATGAAGTAATTTAATAATTGATGATCTTTACAATTGAGCTGAATCAACACTGAACTGACTTCAGCTGAACAATGACACTATTTTCTTTTAGATCTGCTGTACAGTCGAAATGAACTGTTGCATCATTGAATCATTTTCCTGTTCTCGCTGTAAAGCTGCTTTGAAACTATCTGTATTGTATATAGCGCTATATAAAGGCAACTTGAAGGATGAAATTTAAAAAAATATATAAATATTAGATAAAAAACAAAAACTAAAGTTAGAAATATTGCCTTGGCAACTAACTAAACATTTGAACTATAAAACAAACTAAATTTGAAATAAAAATTAATTCTACTAAAGTAATATAAAAAAAAAACTAAAAAAAACAAAAATAAAAACTGAAACTACCAATTGAATGTTATTAAACAAATAATTTAGACTGTTGAATTCATTCTTTAGCAAATCTCAAAATTAATATTTTTTCATACTGTTCTTTATAATATGATGCCTAAATTCACGTTTAACGTTTAAAACCACTGACATAACTTTAATACTATCAGGGTTTGCTGGGTCTCTAATTCAAAGACCATTAAAAAGTTAACCAATTAATACAAATTATAGATTTAAAATGATTTGAAGCAGAAAAGGAATGAGCTTTGAGCAGAACGCATACATTACAACAGTCACCTGACTTAAGTACCACAGACGGAAAGTGAGGTTAACCATAAACTTACTAGACTAGACATCCTGTTCTGTAATCCACATCATGCTCCTTCCACTGGCTGATTTTGCAGAAATTTAACAGCCTATGGAAAGACAGCTTTGTTATGAAAAATAAGAGCTGATCAATCGCAAGGCAAAGCTCCCCTGATCATCACTAGTATGATCAAAACAAATAAGGATGGACAGTATGATTTTAATCAGTAGGCCTATGATTAAAAATGAGATCGGCCCATTCCTACTGGAGAAAACATTTGCACTAATCTTATTAAAATACATATTTTTAAAAAGACAAGACTAGGAATGATCAGCTCAGATTATAAAATAATAATAATAATAATAATAATAATAATAATAATAATAAGTGGAAACAAAAAAATCATATACAATTTAATATACAACCATTTTAGCCTACTTTCTCTGATGAACAGCAGACGGAAATGTCAGTAGTGCTGGACATTTATTCTCTTTGGAGTATAAAACAGACCTACATTACTGGGCCGATTCTCTGCTTCAATCTACACCAACCAAGCCCATATTTTACCCACTCTCTATCTCTCTTGTTGAAGATCTATGCTAATAGCTGCCAGCATTAAACTCAGATTTTAAAGGCCAAGCAGGAAATCGTTAAGATGGCTTCCAAATGCAACCCAGGCACACCCTGAATACAAGAAAGGGAACTGACAGCAATATGCTCTTATTATTGCTGTGCCATTGTTCTATACCTTTAACCTATGCATTTTAGCCATTTCTCAAACAAACTGACAGCCTGCTAAAGCAAATAGTGCAGTGGGTAAATTGATGAGATTCAATTTGTTTCTTATAGCCTGATAAATGCAAAACAAGTCTACATAATTGTGAGGGTAAGAGATTATACACTTGCTTATACTGTTTGGTTTACAGTAAGGGCTTTCTGGCATGGGTGGATCACTAACACAAATGCAATTTGTTAATCATGTGCATTTAGGTCACCATCTCTAATAAAATCTATATGTGACGAAAAAAAGAAAAAAAATCTATATCAAGAATTTAGGTTAAAACTTGAAGGTATAATGCAAAGTGTATCTTATGTCTTAAAGTGGTCAACTTTTCAGCGATTTCTTTTTTTTTTCTTCTTTTTTTTTTTTTTTAAGTACAAATATTAGGCTACAGTCTCTAAAACTGGTGCCTAATTCTAAACTGATTATCTAACCTAAATTATGTTTTAAATGATTTTAGACAGACTATAGCAGAACAACTTCCCATAACCAATTCAGGCAGACCAACCACATGTAAAAACTAAGTTGTTTCTGGCAGAACTAAACAGAAAAAGGAACCACAAAAGTCATAAGGCTGCTTTACTGGTGGTGTTATACTGCATTAGATCAATGCAAATTAGACTAGATAATAAAATAATCCAGTGCAGCAGTGTAACAAAAGCTGGTATTGTTTTGTTACTCTGTGTGCACTGTACAGCAGAGCTGTGCAAAAATCCTCTAATACTTGTACATTGAGTGTACAACTAACTGAGCAACTTGTAGGATTTTGAATGCAAAAGGACACATACACACACACGCCGAGTCCGTCACATCATAAGAGCACCAGTCATCAGGTTAATTTAATTTCTCTGCTTTTGAGAACTGCATCTCCTCAGGAGCGCGCTTCATGACCGCGCACCCCAGCTGGGAAACATGTAGTGTATCAAGTAACGGGAGCGACCCTTCCTTTAACCACAATGAAGGACAAATAGACCACTGGGTACGCTTTACGTGGCGCTTCGTAACCCCACCCTTTACCTAGCTTACGGATACACTTCAATAAAGTTTATCACTTCAGTTCACGGTCTATTTTGCACACTTTCCACGTGTGAGAACAACTATCATTCAATTACTGGCGGACGGGAGCGCGCATCATGTCCACTGTTATACTCAAGAATCCTTGATGTGAACTCCTGAAACAATTACAAAATTATAGTCGTAGGCTACTACTGTTCAACTGTAAGTTAGCGCTGAAAGTAAAACTAAGTAAATAAATACATAATAACAGTAAATGGTTTAAAAATCTCTCTGAGACCGCTAAACAAAATGACAAAAAAACAAACCACCAGAAAGTTTGAAGAGAAACAGCTTTTTTAAACACTATTTATCCAATTACTCAAGAGAATTTAAACACAAACCTATTTATGTTTTGTTTATTGTTCGGCTAATTGCTAAACACAAAACAAAACTCACTTGGGGATTTGGGCACAAGCGAAATCCAAAGAAATGTTTGCAAACAATTAACTTAACAACTTACCCGTGGGATACTTGTCACTGATGTTTAGGAGTTTTTTCCAAACTGTAGTTCGTTAATACAACGGCGTCATCAAAGAAGATCTCAACAAACATATCTTGACAAACTGATGAGTCGCACAGCGCGCGCGTCCGTCTGTCATTCACGCTCACTAGAGCTAGAGCGCGCCTCGAACTTGCATTTGTCCTCAGCAGCTTCCGGGCGACGTGAGCTATAATCTTAAAGGCATAGTGGATCCACCCAAAAAAATATATTTTTTAAAAATGTCATTATTTTCTGTCAGACTTTTAAAACCTGCATAGCTTTATTTGTTCTGTAGAGCACCAAATAAGATGTTATACAAAATGTTAGGGACTTTGTAAGTTGCTGGTTGGTGACTCATTCTTTCTAACATCTCTGTTTTTGTTGCTTTTTGGATTAGAAAAACATGAGGGTGAGTAAATGATATAGCCAACAGATATTAAAGTGAAAGTGTACATTGGAAATCATAATAGACATAGCAATTGTACCCTTATCATACGCCTTTCCATTATTCGTTTTTTTTTAATGAATACACTAACTGTCAGATATCATTGTGGTTTGCAACCAAATTCCCTACAATACAAATTCAGCTACAGCAATAAAGACGTCTTTGTGTTCAGAGAGGTAAAGTTTGAAAAGACAACGATTGTTGGTTGGCGGCGTAACATTCAAAACATGGAAAAGATGTGGTTACCAAGTGTGAGACAGTGGATCCAGAAGAGCTGCGACACATTATTGGAGCCTTTCAAACATTTGTTACTTGTCATTCACCAGACCTAGAAATCTCACAGTGCATTGATTCCAATATAGTCCCTCTGGAGAAGCTAGAGGTCATGAATACATTGGTGTTAAATCTGTCCATCCATTCTGAGTTAAACACCTGTGTTGGATCAAATTCTCATAACAAATGTATAAGTTTTTCCTCAATATCAGTCCAATGTATTCTCTGTGAGTACTAAGATGAAATCTTAATTTACTGTAATTGTGAAGTATATAAAATGTAAATGTTATTTTAATATTATTAGACCCACTTCAATCCTCTTTGTTTGGAGAAGCAGAATTCTGCTGTAGAACACTGTAAATAAAGTTTATAAAGTAAATAAAGAACCGTCATTCCCTTTCGAGAGGTCTCTCCTATTGCGTAAGTAGCTTACGCTATGGGAAAACTCCTTTTCTCGAGAAATATTGAAGTCTTTATGTAAAACGCATTGCAGCTGCACAGCATACAGCAGTGAGCGAGGCAGCTCGGTCATTGGCTGTGCTGCGGCAACTGCACAAACCTATGACGGGGCGACTCTGAACCCGCTTCCAATGAGCGTGCTTCGCGCCCGCGCGCGTCAGAGCCCAAGATGGGCGTGGCTAAGGGCTATATATTGGGCGCCCCGTCATCTGAGTCCTTTAGATTTAATCTCCTTCAGCAAAGACCTTCTCTTCGCTGGATCCTCCGGATTTTTGGAGTCTTTTCGCCGCCGCCGTCGACAAGCCTACAGCAGGACTGCTACGAGGACGCCGGCGCCTTCAGCCGCCTTCGAACGCCTTCTGCTAAGCCATCCGGCGCGCAGCACCTCATATCCTTTTAAAAAGCTATTATTCTAAGTGTTCGCCCCCGCGACACTTTTTCAAAAGCTAAAAGAGCAAATTTAAAGGCGTTGTTCCAAATGCCTTCCTGCGCATCGTGTCGAGGCCTCCTTCCGGACGGGGATCGTCACATCATCTGCTCTCGCTGCCTGGGCCCGGACCATGCAGAAGCTGCCCTTACTCGAGGCGGATGCCCCGAGTGTGACACCCTGGGCCTCACCGAACTGCGCGCTCGCTTCGCCGCTTTCGCCGCGAGAGAGCCCACCACCACCGTGCTACCATCCCCTCTAGCTGAGCCGCGCAAGAAGAAGCGCCGCTCGCAGAGGCCGCCAGAGCACGCGGATTGTAGTGACGTCACGCCGGGCCAATCCCCGCGAGCTTCACCGCCACCCGAGGATTCCCCGCCGCCAGTTCAGTTCACACAGGCAGACCAGCACCCCTCCAGCAGAGCGATGGGTCTCGTCTCGTTTGGCGCGTCAGGGGATGACGAAAAGGATGACAGCCTTTCCCTTGATGCTGCATCCGACGACTGGCCGGGCTCTTCCTTCGACCCCGCGCCATCGACGCTAGCGGACACGAGTGTGGGCTCCAGCATGGATTCGGAGATCGTCCGCATCCTGTCTAAGGCCGTGGAAGACCTCGGGCTCGATTGGTCTTCCCCGGAAGAACCCGCCCGCAGCCGACTGGACGAGTGGTTCCTGCAGGGGCGCCGGCAGGCCCCCCGACAAAGGCCCTCCCCGTTCTTCCCGGAGGTTCATGACGAACTTACTAAGTCGTGGAAAGCCCCTCACTCCGCCCGCCTGAAGCCTTCTTTCTCTTCATCACTCTCCTCTGTGGACGGCGCGAAAGAAAGAGGCTACGAGGGAACCCCGCCCCTCGAGGAGGCTGTGGCCAACCACCTGTGTCCACCCTCCAGCGCGGGTTGGAAAGCCAAAGCTTCTCACCCCTCGAAGCCCTGCCGATCTACCTCAGCTCTCGCCGGTCGCGCATACGCCGCCGCCGGCCAAGCTGCGTCAGCGCTTCACTCCATGGCTGTCCTCCAAGTCTATCAGGCCAAACTTCTCCGCACCATGGACGAGTCTGGACCTGATCCTGAAGCGTTCAAGGACCTGCGCAGCGCCACCGACATAGCCCTGCGAGCCACGAAAGCCACCGCCCAATCCATCGGCCGTGCAATGGCGAACTTGACTGTCCTTGAGCGCCATCTGTGGCTGACGCTAACAGAGATGAAGGATGCAGATAAGGCGGCGTTCCTTGACGCGCCTATCTCCCAAAGCGGCCTGTTCGGACCAGCGGTGAGAGAGTTCGCTGAGCGCTTCACCGAAGCCCGGAAGGATTCGCAGGCTATGCGTCACTTCCTGCCCAAGCGCTCCAGCTCGTCGCAGAGCCGCCAAAAACCGCCGCAGCAGCAGCGAGTCAGGACGGCACCTCGCTTCTCTCAGCCCAGACCGGAATCTGACTTCCGACGCCGCTCGCGCTCTGCCAACAAGAAGCAACCGCCCGAGCGACGGGGACCTCGGCCCAAGATTGTGCTGAACCCGGAGCCTCGTAAGTCTTCCTAGCTATAGGGAGAAAAAGAGAGAGCGCCCGTCTCGCAGAAGCCGGACCACTCTCTCCAAAACGTCTAAAACATTACCCAGTCCCCTTACAGGCGGCTGGAAATGTCTGTACAGCAGCCAATGGGCCAGCCGCACAGCTCGCTCACCTGCAAACAAACGCCGTTTTAACGGCGACACACAGAAATCACATAAAGAGTCATTTTCTGCCTGTGTCACTAAAGGGTCACGTGTCCACACTAAAGTGCGCATTCCCACATTTCAAAACTGTCAAAACAGTGCCAAATGCTTCCCCGGCTCAGGCTGGACGCCCCATAAATGTAGATCGTGTGCCCACTGTCATGTATGCACCACTACACATAAGCACTGTCCCCACAGTTATAAACACTTCCCCAGTAAAAGCGGGAAATCCTGTCAAAGTAGCGCGTGTGCCCGCTGTAATGCACGCACCCCTACTCACAAACACTGTTTACATGGCCAAAAACCGACCGCCACGAGCGGGGGGTTTTATGAAAGTGGCGCGCGTGCCTACCACAGTTTATGCACCCCCACCCATAAGCACTGCCCATACAGTCACAAAATTTTCTCCAGCCCGCGCTGTGAGCATTACAGATGCAGCGAGCGTGCCTGTAATCTCACACGCACCCCTGCACTCGGCACTCAACAAAGCTGCTCAGCGCGCGCCCGCGCCTCTGAGAGCCGTAAGCTCGGGGGTTAGCACAGAGCGATTCGCCGGCGGGAGCCATACGTCACTACGACACGCCCCCAACCAGCATTCAGCCCATATCTGTGCGAGCGAAAGCTTGGGAAAATATCCCCGACATGCCGAAATGGGTTCTGAACATAATAAAACACGGTTACTCGCTTCAATTCGTTCGCAGACCACCCCGCTTCTCAGCGGTGGTCGAGACGAAAGTGAGAAAAGATGTTTCACATGTTCTACGCACCGAGGTGCTCAAACTGATAGAGAAGGGCGCTATAGAAACTGTTCCTCCCTCTATGAGCGAGGCGGGTTTTTACAGCCGCTATTTTCTCGTCCCGAAGAAGGATGGCGGTCTCCGCCCCATCCTAGATCTCAGACGTCTGAACAAAGCTTTAATGATTCGCTCGTTCAGAATGTTAACAACCAAAAACATCCTCGCGCAAGTTCGCCCAGGGGATTGGTTTCTATCAGTGGATCTGAAAGACGCTTACTTTCACATTCCGATAGCGCTTCATCACAGGCCATTTCTGAGATTCGCTTTCGAGGGACAGTCATACCAGTACACAGTACTACCATTCGGCCTATCACTGGGACCCCGTACATTCACGAAATGTATGGATGCAGCACTTTCCCCCCTGAGACAACGGGGTGTGCGAATACTGAATTATCTCGACGATTGGCTAGTCCTAGCACAATCAGAGAGTCAGTTAATGACGCACAGGTCTTGGATTACCAGCCATCTAGAATGCTTGGGTCTAAGAATCAATTTTGCAAAAAGCACGCTATCTCCCAGCCAGAATATTTCTTTTCTGGGAATAGTGCTAGACTCAGTGCAGATGATGGCGCGCCTCTCATCAGAGCGCGCGCTCACTATCTAGCGCCTTGCAACATCGTTCAGAGCGGGCGTGCGCGCCCCCGTCAAGCGTTTTCAAAGGATGCTCGGTCTCATGGCCTCGGCATCAGCTGTACTCCAGCTAGGATTGTTGCACATGCGTCCTCTCCAGCGCTGGCTCAAGAGCCGTGTCCCCACTCACGCGTGGCGCTCGGGCCATTTTTTTAATCAGAGCGAATCACGGCTGCATAAAAGCCCTGACGCCCTAGAAAGCGGCCGACTGGTATCAGTCCGGTGTGAGTTTGGGTGTGAACACAAGGAGAAAAATGATCACGACAGATGCCTCCAAAATAGGTTGGGGGGCCCTTTACGAGGGCAGGCCTGTCTCCGGCTTGTGGTCAAACCCGGAGAAGCGCCTACATATTGTAAGGGGGTGTACAGTTAAAGACCCAGAACCAGATATGAAGAATGAAGACCCGGAGTCAGAATTATAAAACATTAAAGAAAAGTTTTACTGAAGATAGTTTGCAGTTTCATCAGCAGAAGTCAGCTTCAAGACTCACACAGGAGTTCGTAGGCCGCCTCCCTTACAGTTACAAAGATCACAGCAGTTATACCATTTCCAAGGTCTAAGCTACGTCATTGCTTACAGGTTGAATGATTCTCATTGGCTAAGAAACATTAAGAGCCTAAACAATTTAACACATGTGAGGAGATAGGAGTGCCTATCGCCATTAGTAAAGATAGTTGTCGTCCACTCAATAGATTTAGGTCTGTGGTGGCCTCGCCGGTTAGAGCAGGGCGCCGGGTTGTCTGGTCCGAACGTCCAGAACCTACATAGAATGTCATACGCACACACACAAATAACAGACACTAGCAAATAACAGCTCCCATCAAGGCTGAAGAGAGTCTGAGCTCCTTACTATCAGTTAAGTATACCAAAACATAATGCTAAAACATTCACTCGTTTGGGAGAAAAACAGATAACTGGCATTTACTCCCAAGGAAGGAAATATACTGGAAAGAATACACTTTAATACAACAATTAAAGTTCAATAGTAACGCTCAATATAGCTTGACCATCTGTCCAGCGAAGGATCATATGTGTCCACGCTGCCTTTAGGACCCTCTAACCTTTCTTCTGATACCAGAGAAAGAGACAAACGGCCTTGTGGGTTACATGGCCTTCGTGTCCTGCGTGTACTACGTGCAATCTCAAAGTAAGATTGGAATGCATGTAAAAGAAACTGGTTACTTCCATCACATGCATTTAAGAAAATATAATTTCACAAGCACAAAGAATATAAAAATAAGTATGTGATAATGAATATATTTGATTATTGATTTTTTATAAGGAAGTATATAAGCATCCAAAAGGATTTATGATTATAGATGTATTTGAAGAGGCAAGGGATTTTGACCAACCCTTCAGTCCCCCGTTTTAGACCAATGTGGGGTCCAATACCGCCACGTCTGGTCTAACCAGTGAGGTCACTACGGAAGGGAGGAGTGGTGACGCATGCTCCCCTGACGGGTCACACTTGTCTCTTCACCTCGTCACGGACATGCTGGTTACTAAAAATTCCAGTCCCCATTAAGAGGTTCTCCCACCTTCCACTCACAACAGGACATCAATGTAATTCTTCCTCAGTTTATCAGTCAGGTTAAAATTTTTATAAAACACATAACTGATTACGAAACAAGTACATATTTATTCTCTGGAAGCCAGGCTACATAAGCAAGCACTGTTGCTGTATTCCTAGCATGGCCTAGATCCACAGTAACTACTCAGATCCTAAATGAAGACATTGTCTATAATCATGAATACCAGAATATATGCACTAGGTTTTTATTTTTATTTTTATAAAACTATGATTTCCAAATCCTTTTATTATAAACAAAGTTGGATGGTGAATCCATTATTTTCACTACCCCTTTTATAGACCCTTTAGGTTCAAAACACAATGGTTATCTAACTAAAAATAAACAACAACAAAAATAAAATATTAATAATTAAGACCCATAATAATCGATGTAAGAACTTTAAGTCTTTACTGAAATCATCTTTCAGTTTACGGTCACATAGCATGTACCATTTTAATTGTATAACATCTTATACCCTTTTTTGTTTGTTTCAAAAATAGAAATAAAATAAAACAAATTCATATCATCATTTCAGTCTAAAATATAGAATTGTTCCCCATTCTGCTTAATAAAGCTTTTGTTCATTCCTTATGATCCCGCCTAGTTGTCTATTTAAATTTAGACCCTCAGTTGAATTTAGACAAGAGTTTTACCCCATAATGGACGGCAATCTTCTTTACAATTCCAATTTATATAAAATACTAATCCAGAGAGTAATTCAGATCAATATCATAAATGACAAAAGCATTCATAATTACCAATAGCAGACAGAGCTGGAAAACCACTCCAATTAAAGCTCGTCCCATGTTCTGCATTGTCTTTTCATCAGATTGATTTAGAATTATCAACTTTTTTAAAGTTTGTCATTTTACTTAACCCATCTGTAATGATAAAACACTAATTCCAGAAGTTAATGACACAATATCCTTAAAATCAGGAAATAATAGTACCCCAAACTAACACATACAAGACATGACGTGCAGTCACCAACAAATACACACATTCATACCTGACTATGAACTGCTCATATTCTCATATTTTATATTGTTGCTAAAAGATTAAAATTTTAAATAAGATTTTAACCTTTCCATTTTCCTGTAGCTTCTATCTAATTTTACATGGTCCCTAAACCAGTTTCAAAGCATGCCTGTTCATTATTCATTTGATTTTAACAAGGTCAGCTGGGTTGTTTTGGTTCATTGACATTATTTTGTTTAAGCTAACATCAAACTTTTATCTACCATCCTATAGCTTTATCCCAGCTTAAGGCATATTTGCCAGAATTTACATGTGTTTCCAAATAAACATAATTTTTATAGTTGTCTTTATTTAGACATTACAAATTTCCACTCAGATTGAGTCTGTGTTGCACTGGCAGTTTTAGCCACAGCACACATCAGATCCAGATAAGCAAACTGTTTCATTACAGCCAATAATAAACTTATCTTTTGAAAGCAAAACATCAGCTTCTAGTTCTTTCATGGTCAACTTTTCAAGCTGTTTGTTTAATCAGCATTCAGCAACTGTTAATCCAGTCCTGCTTCTGCTTATTTGATCTTCAATAAAAATAATTATTTTAGTTCTAAATAATCTTTCACATTTCTCAATCTTGATTTTAGTGTCAAGTTCTTAACCATAGTTTAATATTTGACTTAAGTTTTCTCTTGGAGTTTATGCATCTCCAATTAGGATTCACACTAACTTTGACGAGGCTAGACCTATCTGCTTGTGATACTTTTGCAGTTATTGTAAATCATCTGTGAGATAAGTCTCTCTATATCATCTAAAACCTTTTTAAAATGTTTAATTATAACACAATCATCCTTTTAGTTACTTTGATATATTTTGCAACTCACATTTGTTGGAGTCATTAATTTTACATCAACTAGTGTTCATCAATTCACTTGTAAAAATTACTATTATAGATCTTTTCTTCAACAAGATTCACTTTAAGACTTCAATCTTTTGACCTTGTTTTTTTATCTCTTATTTTTCAGACGAAAAATGTTAATGTCTTCATTTAAACACTGATCAACTTTCAAACCCACATTAATACCAGGAATTTGTCACTATCACATTTTTAAACACCTTCTGTCGGCTCCACTTACTGCACACTCTTGAAGCAGTGTGTGTCCCATTCAGGAATGCAAACAGAGCCACTGATAAGCAGTTCTCTGTATTCTTTTACAGTCCACCAGTGGCGGATTTAATCACAATAGCCAAATCATAATCTTCATCATTATCATTGGCAGAACATTAATTTTCATAAGCTGCATGGAAATGCTCAAAATATTGTAAGTTGTTTTCACAAAGTTTCCTTTTAACTTTAGTCGCTTGTCGAGGGAAATTATCCCCGACCCAGAATTTACTTCACTTGCTTTTTGTAATCATCGTAAGCAATACAAGGCTAAACATTTAAATTTTCCAGTTTCTTTATTTGTTTGTAGCCAGTCAAGTTGTTTAAATTTCCAATCAGAATCAAAATACTGACTACCATTTACTTAATAATTTCTGCAAATTTCTTTGAAGTGAGGGCTTCAGAGCACAGCTGCTAACAGCGTTTGCTTTCCTGTCTCACTATTTGTTTCAGGACTGCCATATCTTAATCATGGTTCATACTCACCTGAAGTTATTGCAGAAATGGAGGCGGCGATCTTTTAACAACACAGCTTGGCTTCTGCGTGATGAAACTGCAAAGTATACTCCAAAATCACAGTTACATATACTGGTCCACGCCAATTTGGGTCACAACTTCTCTTTTTTTTTTTTTTTTTTTTTTTTCTCTCGGAATCGTTCCTGATGCATCCCTGGCAAACAACCCTATTATTGTTAGTATCCCTAACTGCCTGATTCACTTCACTAAGTTCGGGGATCCCCTATCTGAGATGGAAGAGATTGAGCAGGTTTTCGGTGCCACTGGACCTACAATCCAGGGACGTACTCTGCTGGGGTGTTGCTATACCAACGATGCCCAATGGGGCCCCACAGAGCACGCTTCGCTTGCGCTGTCTGCTCTTGTTAAAACTTTAAACAATGCTATCAGCGACTTCCTTTTATACTTTAACCTTCAGTATAATTAATCTTCACTCTCCTCATCGGAGTGAAGCTCTCCCGCTCCCCTTCAAAATCTCTCCCAATCAGATAGCCCTAACCAAATAATAAAATTACTACCTTGTTTGTTGATTAGCCAGGGATGTCACCAAAGAATAATTGCCGCATCCTCCACCATAACTGTAAGGGGGTGTACAGTTAAAGACCCAGAACCAGATATGAAGAATGAAGACCCGGAGTCAGAATTATAAAACATTAAAGAAAAGTTTTACTGAAGATAGTTTGCAGTTTCATCAGCAGAAGTCAGCTTCAAGACTCACACAGGAGTTCGTAGGCCGCCTCCCTTACAGTTACAAAGATCACAGCAGTTATACCATTTCCAAGGTCTAAGCTACGTCATTGCTTACAGGTTGAATGATTCTCATTGGCTAAGAAACATTAAGAGCCTAAACAATTTAACACATGTGAGGAGATAGGAGTGCCTATCGCCATTAGTAAAGATAGTTGTCGTCCACTCAATAGATTTAGGTCTGTGGTGGCCTCGCCGGTTAGAGCAGGGCGCCGGGTTGTCTGGTCCGAACGTCCAGAACCTACATAGAATGTCATACGCACACACACAAATAACAGACACTAGCAAATAACAGCTCCCATCAAGGCTGAAGAGAGTCTGAGCTCCTTACTATCAGTTAAGTATACCAAAACATAATGCTAAAACATTCACTCGTTTGGGAGAAAAACAGATAACTGGCATTTACTCCCAAGGAAGGAAATATACTGGAAAGAATACACTTTAATACAACAATTAAAGTTCAATAGTAACGCTCAATATAGCTTGACCATCTGTCCAGCGAAGGATCATATGTGTCCACGCTGCCTTTAGGACCCTCTAACCTTTCTTCTGATACCAGAGAAAGAGACAAACGGCCTTGTGGGTTACATGGCCTTCGTGTCCTGCGTGTACTACGTGCAATCTCAAAGTAAGATTGGAATGCATGTAAAAGAAACTGGTTACTTCCATCACATGCATTTAAGAAAATATAATTTCACAAGCACAAAGAATATAAAAATAAGTATGTGATAATGAATATATTTGATTATTGATTTTTTATAAGGAAGTATATAAGCATCCAAAAGGATTTATGATTATAGATGTATTTGAAGAGGCAAGGGATTTTGACCAACCCTTCAATATAAACTGTCTGGAACTGAAAGCGGTCGCTTTGGCTCTCAGAGCCCTGCTTCCGTACCTAAAAGACGAGCACGTCCTGGTCCGTACGGACAACATGACGGTAGTCTCATATATAAATCGCCAGGGTGGACTCAGATCGAGCTCCCTTCACTCGATGGCCAGGGAACTCATCTTATGGTCCCAGAGCAACCTGCGCTCGCTGAGGGCAGCGCATGTGCCGGGTGCCCTGAACCAGGGAGCGGACATGCTGTCCAGAGACAAAGTTCTCCCAGGGGAATGGTCTCTCCACCCCCTGACGATCCAGTGGCTATGGCAGACCTTTGGCAGAGCAGAGGTCGACCTCTTTGCCTCCAAGGAAAATGCGCACTGCCCCCTCTTCTTCTCAAAGAGCACAGACGCGCTCGCCCAAATCTGGCCGAACCGCCTGCTGTATGCCTTCCCCCCGATCGCGATGCTACCTCAGGTCATCAGTCGGGTCAAGGAAGAGAAATGTGCAGTGCTCCTAGTAGCCCCACTCTGGAAGAACCAGACGTGGTTTCCGGAGCTGATGCAGATGATGCAATCTGCCCCATGGCCGATTCCGCTGAGGCTAGACCTCCTCAGGCAGGCCAACGGGATGATCCTCCATCCCCGCCCCGATCTGTGGGCCCTCCATGCATGGCCCCTCAACGGGTTCCCGGGGACCTCCCCAGTGGAGTGTTGAGAACCATCACGGAGGCACGAGCGCCCTCTACGAGGCGCTTATATGCCCAGAAATGGACGGTGTTCAGTGACTGGTGTAAGACCAGGAACCTGAACCCTGAGACATGCGAGGTACCGAGCGTGCTCGCCTTCTTACAAGAGCTGTTGGAGGCAGGCCGCACCCCCTCCACGCTTAAAGTATATGTGGCTGCCATAGCGGCGTCACATGATCCTGTGGCAGGACGCACACTAGGGAAAAACCACCTAGTTGTTCGTTTCCTGAGAGGCGCCAGGAGGATGAATCCCCCACGCCCCCCCTCAGTGCCGATCTGGGACCTGGCCACGGTCCTGGACGCACTCAAAAGTGCCCCGTTCGAACCTCTACGAACTGTGCACCTTAAACAGCTCTCGTTCAAAACCGCTCTCTTGCTGGCTCTCGCCTCAGTCAAAAGAGTGGGCGACCTGCATGCGCTGTCATCAAGCGCTGCCTGCCTGGAATTTGGACCTAACGACAGTAGAGTTGTCCTTAGACCAAAACACGGGTATATTCCTAAAGTGCTCTCCACACCCTTCAGAGCACAGGTGATATCTCTGGCTGCGGTATCGTCTCCAGCAGACGAAAGTGACGCTAATTTACTCTGCCCAGTCAGGGCGCTCAGAGTATATTTGGAACGTTCTGCCCTGTTCAGACAGACAGAGCAATTATTCGTATGCTTTGGCGGCCGCACCAAAGGTCACGCTGTTTCAAAGCAAAGAATATCGCGCTGGATAGTTGATGCTATAGCGCTGGCTTATGAAGCCAAGGGCCTTCAGTGCCCCTTGGCCATCAGAGCTCACTCTACGAGAGGCATGGCCTCCTCGTGGGCGTGGTCGAGTGGGATACCCATTCAGGATATTTGTGCGGCAGCAGGCTGGGCCTCGCCGTCAACATTTATCAGGTTTTATAACCTACAGGTCCCCTCATTACATTCCAACATACTGTCGGTCTAAATATAAAAAAGTATAGACTGGAGTGTGTACATGCTGAGCATTATCTCCTCCCTTATAGGGTCCGTCTCTGACTGACTTAGAGGGTTTTTTATGCATATCAGTACATAAAGGTGCTTGTGTGTTTTTCCACTGGACGGCCATTGGGCCGTTCTACATTGTCCCGTATAAAGCCCGCCTTCGGCCGGCTCGTTGGATAATTACTTTGCTTAAAGGCTCAGGCATCTGCCTCTGGCTATAATAGAGCGAAGTCAGCATGCACGGCGTTTTACATGGTGTTTCCATAGCGTAAGCTACTTACGCAATAGGAGAGACCTCTCGAAAGGGAACGACTCGGTTACTAATGTAACCTCGGTTCCCTGAGAGGAGGGAACGAGTATTGCGTAAGCTGCCGTGCTTGTGCTTGGTCAGTTCGCTTCAGTCAATTGAACCTAAAGGACTCAGATGACGGGGCGCCCAATATATAGCCCTTAGCCACGCCCATCTTGGCGGGCTCTGACGCGCGCGGGCGCGAAGCACGCTCATTGGAAGCGGGTTCAGAGTCGCCCCGTCATAGGTTCGTGCAGTTGCCGCAGCACAGCCAATGACCGAGCTGCCTCGCTCACTGCTGTATGCTGTGCAGCTGCAATGCGTTTTACATAAAGACTTCAATATTTCTCGAGAAAAGGAGTTTTCCCATAGCGTAAGCTACTTACGCAATACTCGTTCCCTCCTCTCAGGGAACCGACGTTACGTTATTAACCGAGTCGTTTTACGCGCAAAAGGGAAATTTGATTGCAAATCCATTTGGTATTTTGATATGTAGGAAACAGATGTGACCTACATGCATCAGCGATCTTGCTTTTTATGTCTTGATATTGCATTTCAAGTCTTATGCAAAGCACTCAGACCAGGATCTATGAAAATAATGCATAAATATTAAAACATTTATGTTCTAATCGGTGTTGTTATTGTTAACTAAAACTACTAAAAAATATTGAAAATTGAAATTAATAAGTATACTGTAATAAAACTTAAATTAAGCTTAAGTTGAAGCTAAACAACTAAAACAACTATGAAATAAAAATGACTGAAATATAAAAGTAAAAGCTAATTCAAAATATCAATACACTATAATAATATAACACTGTTTATAATGTTCTTATGAGCAGACAAGGAGTAAAAGAAATAAAAACACATCAAATAAAACCACAATCTTTGGATTTAAAAAAAAATCAGGATGTGTAAGGTCAGATCTAGTTTTTCAGCCAAGGAGGGATACACAATGTTCTTTTGACTTAGGCTGTTGTAATGCCACCAGTGTACCGTGGTGGTCAAAGAGGTTGTGTTCATTGGTTACAGCTCATATCCTCAGTGTCTGATAAAGAGGCATATGAATGAAGTATATGGACAGGCAAACACAGAGAATCTGCGTCTATACCACAATGCAGTGGCGAACGAGCAGCAGGTAACGTTAAAGCTAATACGGAAAATTACATTTATCCTACATCACCATGCTACTCTAAAAGTTGCGGCAGCATGCGACTTATTCTTAACTATAATAAAAGTATAACTTGATTTCAGACGCATTTTGAGTGACAATGTCATTCGTTTTTATCCAAGTAATAAAAGTGCAAGGGGAAATACATCTAGTTAAATGAAATCATAAGTCCATGTCCAACTCTACATTGTAAGGAACTTATATCTTTGATTTCATAGTGACGCTTTACAATAAGGTTCATTTGTTCACTCATGTATGAACTAACATGAACTAATCATGAGCAACACATTTGTTACTGTATATCTTAATAATCCAACTGTTAATTGTTTATTCATGTTATGTCACAGTGACAGTCAGTGCATTAACTAATGATAACAAATACAACTTTTGATTTTAATGTTTTAGTAAATGCTGAAATTAATATTAACTAAGATTAATAAATGCTGTAGAAGTGCAGTTCATTATTAGCTAATGTTAACTAATTGAACTAATGAAACCTTTTTTGTAAAGCGTTACTGATTCATGATAGCTAACACTGTCTTTCATACATATAATACATATATTAAATTGACAACATCAACAAAACTAAAAATTAATTTTCCATAATTACCTCCTTGATTCTCACTGTTTTGTTTGGTAAAGTAAATAATATTTAGTAATATTATCATCATTTCCCTATTTTCATTTGATGTGTTATGCATTCTAATAATTGTATCAACATATTTTCTTAGAATGCCAAGGAAAGAAAAAAATAATAAAAATCAAGGAACTCTATGATGCAGCCAAAGGAAGCATCCCTCTCACAAGTTGGCTGAAAAGAGAGAATAAAAATGCAGGTATTGTTAAATTAAATTAAAAAAAAAATTGTGTGCCCTTTTTGGTCCCTCCGCCCCTGCCCCTGAGGAGGTCTGTGCACGCCACTGCCACAATGCATCATCTTTTTAATCCCAACACTAAAAGTTTATTAGCCTTACATTTGTTATGAAACATTTGTTGTTTTAGCCTATCATTTTTCAACTTTTTCATATTTAAACTTACACACAAAGTAAACGTTTCACACGAGCACATAATTGTTACTCTTTTCATTCAGAACAAAGAAACAAAACTTTATGCATAATTACATCACACATATAGAACGCAAGTTCACTAAATCATTATTATTTCAGCACAGCAGTGATGTAAAAGCCTGAAAGAAAATTACCCAGATTACAACAAACAAATGTTATGAAGAGGAGGATGCTATCAAACAGGGTCAGCTGTGTTAATTATACAGACGAAGACCTCTTTATCCTGAACTCTGTGGATCTGAAGATTATTTCATGAAACTGTATGTGGAGATTGTGACAAACTTCCAACTCTGACACCAAAGAATAATGTAGTTTGATGAAAGGATTTAGTAAGCAGTTTATTTGTCATGATTAAGTGTTAGTCCCTCAAAAAAAAGTTTTTATGATACTCCCTACATGCATATAGATAAAGTCTATTGAACTACCGTATAAACAATATCAGGTCTATATGATAGATACGTAGATAGATAGATAGATAGATAGATAGATAGATAGATAGATAGATTGATTGATTGATTGATTGATTGATTCAATACAGATCAGCAGAAAAAAATCCAAGCAACAGTGAAAGCATGAATGCTATCAACTGTGAGCAACATGTACTGTCCAGAATACAAATGACAAAATATGAATTATTCAATAGATTTTTCCACTGTGATAATCACAGTGATGGCCACTTGAACACAACACTGTACAGCCCAAGCTCTGAGGCCTTGTTTCTTTTTCTTCTGAGGCTATGAGACAGAGAGCGAAGGATGGATGGTTAACGAGGGACAAGGAGGAACAGATCTAAACAGAAAGGAATGAAGACATGGAGAGTGAAATGAGAGTGACAACAACAGAACGTATTATGGGCTAGTGTTGATGAGTCTCTGGGTTAGAGAAGAGAGCGAGAATCATATGATAGGAGGTCTATTTTGCCTACAACAATGAATCATGCAGTACAGATTTATGGGAGCTAGATGCTATTAAATCAGACATAACTTGGAAGTGAGAAGAAAAAAAGCCTAATAAAAACCCAATGGACCCAGGTTACACCGTACAGTATCCAGATAATAAGGAAAATGTGTCTTATGAGAGCAAAAAACATTAATCATGGGTTAAGTTGACTGGAGAATTACGAAGCTTGACTTCTTGTTGACTGGTTGTCCTTGGCAGTTTGCATGCACACACTCATCTCAAACTTTATAATATATTAATCTGATGGCACAAAGGCTTTGGTTGCTTTGGTTTTCTTTTGTAGAGAAAATGAGATAAGAACTGTAATTAAAACTAGACCTTAAATTAAAACTCCTTAGTCCAAAGATTCAACCTATAAGCTTAAAGGGTTAGTTCACCCAAAAATGAAAATTAAGTCATTAATTACTCACCCCCATGCTGTACCAACCCCGTAAGACCTTCGTTCGTCTTCGGAACACAAATGAAGATATTTTTGATTAAATGTGACAGCTGGATCACTGCTACATAGGCTCCCTAAGGGAATGAATCCTGACGGCCCAGAAAGTCAATGAAGAAAATGTTTAAATATTCCATGTCACAACAGTGGCTCAACTATAAGTTTATCAAGCGACGAGAATACTTTTTGTGCAGAAATAAAACAAAAATAACGACTTTTTTCGACTATTCCTTTTCTTCCTTGTAAGACTTCAAGAGATTTCCACGACGCATGCGCGAGAATTGCGATCTCCTTCAACTACTTCAGTTAAGTTCTCGCGCGTGCGCGTCGTGGAAATCTCTTGAAGTCTCGTTTCAGGCCTACAAAGAAGAAAAGGAATAGTCGAATAAAGTCGTTATTTTTGTTTGTTCTTTTATTAATGCTTTTGTTTTTTATATTTTTGTTTACACATAGGCCTAATGTTTAATGTTTTCAACTAAAAGAAATGGTGACAAAAACGTAAAAAAAATAAAATAAAAATTAAAAAATAACATCTTTTTCGTTAAATGTCATTTAAATAAACGAATATTCGAATAATTCGATTTTTATGAGCCCAAATATCCGAATGCAATATTCTTGAAAAATGCCCATCCCTAATTAACTTACAGACTTCCAGTGTTGGGAAGGATACTTTCAAAACATATTTCGTTGCAGAATACATGACTGGCAAAACCAGCAAAAGTAATGATTATGAATATGTAAAATATAGCAAGGAGATATTTTAATTGTTTATTAATAAATAAGTGTTTTCTTTGTCATTGTCGGCTAAGATGAAGTTGACGATGCTGACTCGCGATCTTCAGTAGCCAAGTGAACGCGCCAGAGAGAAATGCACATTTCATAAGGATTACATAAGCAGAGAGCAGTCTGTAGTCTGTTTTCTTTCGTTTTGAATTGTTCAGTTTAAAAGTAGACATGTGAGGCAAGTAGGCTACTTTATATGCTGAGTTTCGGTTCATTTATGAGACGAGCTCCAGTTCACGCGCCGGCGTGATTATCTCGTTATTAATGTTTCGTCATTATCTCTATATTGTCTGCTATATTTACTTCTTATTTATTAAATACAGGCAATTGGTTGATGAAACATTGATTAAAATTAAGATACAATTAATACAAAACGAAATTCACTTTAAAGAAAGGTTTTGTGCTTTCTGTTTGATGTCTTTGTGAAAGTTTTAAAGCATCTTTTAGTGCCGCTTTCAGAGCGCTCACGTCCGTAACGGAGAACACGTCTGTAACATTGTTTTTCCTCATAAATACAAACACGAAAAATAAAATAAAATGAATATTTTATGTTATGTGGAGACAGAGACAACCCTTCATCCGGTGGGTAGTATTAATTTTGGTTTGCGCAGTGTAATTCAGAATTACTAAAACATATTTGCCACCTAAGTTAAAGATTGTTTTGTGTCACGCATGTTTATTTCGGCGTGTGTTTCATCCAAATTGCGATCGCATCGCGGGGGCCGGATTGAAGCACTATGCGGGCCGGATCCGGCCCCCGGGCCGTATATTGCCCATGTATGTCCTATGACATTAAAAATGATTCTAAATTTAAATGATCTCATATATGTGGCTATTGTGATTCACGATCATAGGCCCTGTCCAAAATGGTACACTTCATATGAATTTTCGGTCTTGTGTACTTATTTCATGTGTCCGTTAAATCCATGGGACCGTAGGGCGACAGTGAAAGCGGGGTTACGTTTTTGCACGTCGTGCACAGTAACCCTAAAGGCACCGGGGTGGCAGTGCCACCGGCTTGTTTATATATATATATATATGATGAAGCATAAAAAATGAAGGGCCAAAGCCGACGGAACCGCCACTCCGGTGCCTTTAGGTAACTAAAGGCACCGGGGTTGCGGTGCCACCGGCTTGGGCCCGCAATCGCTGCTCGCAGCTATATTTATTATTTTGCATTATTATTATTTTACTAACTTTTGGGCACTTTTGGGGCACTTAACGTGCTCGAAAACTCTTGAAACTTTGCACACGGGTCAGAACCCGCGGCCATCAGAGCCGGGCTGAAGCTGGTACCCGGGCGTGGCAGGGGGGCTCGACAGCGCCCCCTGGAACGGGGTTTGAACACTTGGTCCATAAATCAAACGCTTGCATGTAATAATATGAAACTCGGTACACATATAGATCTCACCGGTTCATATATCCATGCTCTTACTTTTTACCCCAGCCCAACAGAAAGTCGTCTATTTAGGGTTGTTTGGAAAACGCATGCAATGGAATTTGAAATACTCCTCCTAGAGAATTCAAACACACGGCACGAAACTCAGTCAGCGTGAAGTCAAGACACTGAGGATGAAAAAATGCCAGGGGATTTTTGATATCTCGAACGGTTTGGCCGTGGCGAGGAAACGAAATTATGGCGAGAAACGTGAAACAGGAAGTGTGTTATAACTTCTGCATACATTAACTGATCTTGATGAAACTTCAGCGGTGTGTTCGCTGTAAGAGGGCGATCACATGGATGTGACTATTGTGAGTCAAAGTTATAGCGCCACCAACTGGCAGCAGGAAGTGTGTCACTTTCTAAATGCTTTGAAATCACCCTCTTATTTTTACCCGATTTGCTTCAAACTTTATGTGTATAATGTAGACACACGGCAGATGTAGACCTGTGAAAGGATTAAGTTGATGTCTGTGTTTATGTGTGTGTGTGTGGCTGGCTGTATGATTTTTCCTGCATTAAAGGATAAAGAAATCTCTAAGTCCTTGTCTTTTTGTATACTAATTTTGCATTTTTTTTAATGACAAAATATGCATATAACCCCCATCTTTTAAATGTATATTTTGCTTTAAATAAAAGTAAGATTGTATTGGTAATTGAAGCTGAATGAATTTAAAATTCATGTGCTATATTTAAATATATTTGTTTTCCTTTTGTAATTTTAAAACACTAACCTCATTCTCATCTGAATTACAAATATATTTTTTTCTGTATAAAATAATACTCTGATTAAAAAAGAGACATCAAAAGTGTTTTTAGTCAATGTAGAATGTGTAACTTAAAAATAAACAGATTAGTGCTCTGTTTGAGGACAATCCTGTGTGGGGAGGTGGCAGGGGGATTTCTCTATTGGGTGAGATTTAATTTAAATTATTGTTTTTCAAGGTAGCATTCTAATCTGGTAAAGCAAGTACTATTCTCTGTATCTTTATATAAATATACACATATATATGTATATATATATATATATATGTGTGTGTGTGTGTGTGTGTATATATTTATAGCTACGAGCAGCGATTACAGGCCCAAGCCGGTGGCACCACAACCCCGGTTATAGCGCCACCAACTGGCAGTAGGAAGTGTGTCACTTTCTAAATGCTTTTGACAAAAGTGTGG
This sequence comes from Tiaroga cobitis, assembly GCA_030578255.1. Taxonomy (NCBI): domain Eukaryota; kingdom Metazoa; phylum Chordata; class Actinopteri; order Cypriniformes; family Leuciscidae; genus Tiaroga; species Tiaroga cobitis. The sequence goes on along the minus strand of CM060602.1, from coordinate 25,630,154 downwards.
GGGGGGGGGGGGGTTAGTTTTATCTATAGTAACAAAACTCGATATGTATATTGTACTCTTCGAGCCGGACAACTTTCTAATTTACCGTAATTAGCTACGACCAAAAAGAAGTCAGATATTTTGGTCTGAATGTGGATTTCTGGCAAAATCAGCCTCTGATTTTTTACCCACTCCTCTTAAGTGGTTTATTTAATTCCAACCAAACTTTTTCAACATGATGAAAATACATTAAAGAAGCTAAATTGTGAATGGCTATTGAATATCTCAAATTGTTTTGCTATGGCGAGGGATTAAAGTCATGTCAAAAAAGTAAACACTAAAAGCCTCATATCTTCTAAAAAAATAATTATACACCATTTATTTCTAGATAAATTTATACAAATATCAGAACTAAACCCATTTTATTCTTGTTTTCAATTTAAGAATAATGTACAAGTTTAAAAACCGCCAGAATGCGCTATTCAGTTAAAAAATAAATACATCAAGTAATACATAGGGCTATACTGCCCTCTTGTGTCCAAAATGATATCAACTCAGTAGCCTACATAAAACTTTTTATTAGGTATGGCTATTGTAATTCAATATAAATATATTAGGTATGTGGCTGTGAGGATCTTTTCCCACCGGTTGATCGACGTGTGACACCAGCGAGGGCTTTTAAATCGCTAATATAAAAGTGAAAGTAAAGGACGTCCGCACGGACATATAGTGGTGGCGCTCGCAGAGCGCTCGAATGAATTTCTATGGAAGTAGAAATGAAAAACGTTCGCTCTGTTTTGCTCGCTCGTAAATTTGATCAACAAATTCAATTATTTAGAATAATAAGACACTAAATGGCTGTTACAGGTAGGGGTGATCAAATTAAATCGTTTACACTGAAAAATAACAATGGATTAAATAATGTTATGAGATTGTTTTAAATATGAGTTAATTAACAATCGTTGGAAAGAATGATACTTTTAAACAACACTAAACCGTCATTAGGTGTCGCCAGGCGACCGTCTTGATGAGCGAGTCATTGATTCATTCGTTCAAACGATTCGTTCGAACGACGGAGTCATTCATGAATGAGACAGGTGCTGCGTCCCAATTCGCCATACTACGCCCTAAAAGTATGTACTCTTTTTGAGAAGAAAAAGTACATACTTTTGAGTGTGTAGCAAAAGAGTATAGGCAAGCTTTGGGACATACTATTTCGTCATCTTTAACGGACAGCTCAGTCGCGAGCATCTGTCACCGTAAAATGCCGCCCTAGATCATCTGATCTTGTCACATTTAAAATCCTCCATTCAATCTAATTTCATTTCTTACCGTTTCGGAGAGAAATGTTGTCGCACGTTCATCTGCCAGTCGTGAGTCTTTCATGTGGAGACTCTCCTCATGTGTTTGCAATTTGAATATAATGATGCATTTAAAAGTTAATGGCTAAACGCTTTACAAACGTTCACAATGCTACTGCAGATGCAATATAATGTAGCCAACATTGAATAAATACATTTTCGTCAGGTTAGATACTGATAATTAATCACTCAAACCCCATTATCTAAACCACTCTACATAACCGCCGGACTCGCGCGCCCTCCATGTCTGTAGTTTTTTTTAACACTTTTTATTCGTGTTTGTAGTTCTAACCGAATCCTCGTCCAACGCGCGATGGGTTGTGGGCAATAACAGCCGTTAGAGTGTGCATCAATCAGCACTTCGGATTCTGACCGGATATAGTAGACCATCCAGGTCTCTTTGGAACACTCATTTCAACATACTACGATTTGGGACATACTAATTCTATTTTCGAATACTATTTAGGACGGATAGTATGCGAATTGGGACGCAGCTTATGGATTGGTCATTGAATCTTAGAGTCACTGTCAACCGATTCGTTCAAAATGCTGAATCATTGTGTCTGTTACAGTGACAAGAGTTTAACCCTTGTTCAAGTTTAAGGCCTTGTCTTTTTGGATATATATTTTTTTTAATTACAAAATATGCATACGACCCATATATTTTAAATGTATTGTTTGCTTTAAATTAAATTAAGATTGTATGTTTGGTAATTGAACCTAAATAAATTGAAAATGAATGTGCTATATTTCAGATTAATATATTTGTTTTCCTTTATTTTAATCAACACTAACTTTATTCTCTTCTGAATTATAAATAAATTATTTCTGTATAAAATAAAAAATCCCGAATACTCCAGACCAACCGTGCACTATTCCTACAACATCATCAGTGCTGAAGCGGAACTACCAGAGCCGTTCGGCAGATGGCGAGCAGATGCAGAATATGTGTTGTAACGAGGCAGGGTCAGGCCAGGGGAATCCATTTGCAGCTTTTTATTAAGAATGGTGAAAACAGGAAGGGTGAGCAATGGCAAACAGGGCAGAACAGAAAAGGCAGAGACAAACCAGGTTGACAGGCAAAGGGCCGAGGCAGGCAGCAAGAATCAGAGTCCAATAAACAATCCAGATTGTTTATTTCTGATTGCAGGCAGAAAGTAGTCAGCAACGGTAAACAATCGGTCAAATACAGAAATCGAACATGGGAAATGATGGCCGGGCAAAATCCATGTAAGTGGCTATTGTGGTTCACGATCATAGGCCCTGTCCCAAATGGCACACTATGAATTTTCAGTCTTGTGAACTTATTTCATGTGTCCGTTAAATCCATGATTTAGGGTAGGGTGTCTCATTTTTCATTTTAGGTTTCAGAAGGTTGCTCACACATACTTTGTAGTTGATATGTGCCCTCGATGTGCACTTTTGCAGAGCCCACACTGATGCAAGCTCTACAGCACACTTCTTTTCGACAGTCAAAGCAGGGTTATGTTTTTGCACGTCGTGCACAATAACCATAAAGGCACCAGGGTGGTGGTGCCACCGGCTTTATATATATATATATATATATATATATATATATATATATATATATATATATATATATATATATATATAAATATAGCTGCGAGCAGCGATGAAGGGCCAAAGCCGGCGGTACCGCCACCCTGGTGCACCAGGGTTGCGGTGCCACCGGCTTGGGCCCGTAATCGCTGCTCGCAGCTATATTATAAATTTGTCTTTAACCGGCCGATTGAGAGACAAGTCCGAATAAGGGACGGTCTGCAAAGTGCAAATCCCAAAACCCTTCTGTACATTTTATATTATTTAACATATTCAATAGCTTCACTGTGATACACTGTAGGCTACTGTCACCAAATTCAGTTCCAATAATACCATTTTTAGAAAAAATATTCAGTAACTTCGTTATACAGTGTAATGCCATCAAATTCAGTAAGCAAATATAATGCAAAAGCTATGGTTGTAACTATGTTAGCTGCGTACAGTACCAATATAATTTGTGTAAAGAATAGGCCTACTTATTTTTTATGTGCAATTACTTCCCAAACTAAGTGTTGTATAACCAACATTAGAGCAGTGATGTGTGAACTAAATTTGGTGTGTTACAGTGAAGTTATTAAATATATATTTTTTTATAATACAAAATGTGTAAAAGCAGTGCAGTATGAGGGTTTACCATTGATGTGTAAACTGAATTGGGTGGTTTGTAACATTGAAGTTAATGACTATTTTTATATTTTTGACTATGAGTTGATGCTGTAGTCGTTTTTTTGGGGGGGTTATATTGCACTTTGCAGATAGATATGCTCATAGATATCCATTTAGCCTATATTATAAAGCTCGTTTTGAGGAGAATTGGGTTGTAGCTCGTTGTCTACTGTGATTGTAAATGTGTCGTTTGTGTTTTAACAACGTTTAGCTCAAGAATATTGATCCGGGAAGTTCGAATAGCTAATGTGTATTGCCAACTTCACTGAACTCCTTGAGTTAAGCACTGACCGCATTTCTTTAAATTTGAGTCCAAGTTCAAACACTATCAAACACTATGTCTTTTTATTAATACAAATCTTTTTAATAATACAAATTGAGAATTTTTTTAGTGTTTTATGCTGATGCTGAGCAGAGTCAGATATTTTTAGCCCCTGCTAGTAAAGGAAAAGAATACAAAGGCCTCAAATATGACCAACCTCCCCCACCCCTTTGAGTTAGACATCATAATAACATTATGGATCAACTATAACATCCCGGTGGCTGTATTGTGTTTATGTCAAACTGTACTTTCATATGACTCTCAGATATGCATTATTCAGTCAAGCCAATTGAGACGCTGAATACAGAAAGATCTCATCCTGTATGTGGCCTCCGGTTACTCTCACTAAATAATTTAAAGCCATCCACCCACTCACTCATATAAACAGAAAAATTACAGAAGAAGAGAGAGAAATTGACAAATAGAAAGAAGTAACCCTCTGTCTATAGAGAAAGGTATTAACAGAACTATAGCACAACAAACCAAACGAAAATGTGATTTCAACTGTAAATTAATCCTAAGCAATTACATTAACAACATTTTTATCAAAAAACACTGATTCACCAAAACTGTATTCATTTTATTAAAAATATGGCAATAACAGTAATATTGTGAAATATTATTACAATTCAAAAGAACTGCTTTCTATTTTAATATATTTTAAGTATTCCTGTGATGGCAAAGCTGAATTTTCAGCAGCCATTACTCCAGGCTTCAGTGTCACATGATCCTTCAAAAATCATTCTTATATACTGATTCTTGATAAATAGAAAGTTCAAAAGAACAGCATTTATTTGAAAAAGAAACCTTTTGTAACATTATTAAAAATATTTACTGTCGCTTTTGATCAATTTAATGCATCCTTGCTGAATAAATTGATAAAAAGGTATAAAATAGTTGTGCTAGCAATGGAGTAGGTATGACTGTGTGTACATAGATGAGTTTCTTCTTACAGCTGTATGAACAATACATTTTGGCCCACAAAAAAACAATTCACACATAGTCAATCCATTTTATTATTTATTCCATAGTTCAATAAACAAAACAGTTAATATTGAATAACATAATTTAGCCAGTTACTATACTTTGCTCCATCCAGCGTAAATAGTTTAAAAAACCATAGCAAAACTAACCATGGGATGTCTCCAAGCAACAAAGTAGTGGTGTTTCGTTCTAAAGGAATCAGCATTTTTGAACGAATTGGTAGAGAAAATAATTCATTGACTCATTCAACCATTTAATTGTTTAGTTGCTGAATGAATCAATGTTTTTGAATGGATCGATTGAATGATTAAACTGCTCAGTCATAAAAATGGTCACTTGTGGTCACCTACTGGTGTATTGTTGTAACCTGCAAAATAGTAAAAATAATAAAAAATTCCCACCACTAACAAACCGACTGACAGTCTGCCTGGAACAAGCAAACATAGACAAGCGAAGTGATACAAACACTTAAAAAATATATAGTGAAAAAATTTGTTCTTTTGGACTGTTGAGATCTGAATGAGATTTAAAATGTGAGAACCAGAATTAACTGCATCTAAGTTAAGATGGTACTGATAGATGCCTGGAAAATCAGCAGGGGGGAGGGACATAAATTAAAAGCATAAATTATTATTTTCCTCCATATTCCACACAGACTCCAACTATGCGATAGGTCATAGGACTTTCTCTGTGGGATATATGGTGGGTTCTAGTTGACTTGGGCAGGCCAAGCTCATAATTAGGTGGGCCAAATACTCCTGTGGAGCCGGGCCTGATTCCAAACATGATTCTGATGGAAAGAATTACCAGTCAACAGCACACTTTTAGATCTTTTTACTTTGTGAAGACTACCAACTAGAATGTCTGCAATAAATCCTTGTCACAAGTGCAACCACTTTAAACCTTATCCAGAGCTTGGGACAAGAAACCACATGGCAATCCAACATAAAATCCAGCATAAAATGCATTTTGGCAATGAACTTGACTGAATCACACTGGACAAGCTGGGTAAGATAGGAAGGGTTCCGTTGCATGATCTTAATCTGTATTGAAGTACTGACAGTAGTTCCTCAATTGCCAGTGGAAAGTGAGTGCACTGAGATTGCTCTGAAAGGTCGGTTAGGTGGTGAAATCAAATGCATTAGACAGACAATAAGTGGCTTTTTTCTATGTTGGTCTAATTGGAATGAGCTCATGTCCGTTTGCTGCCGGCTGAATGCTCAACTAAGGGTCACTCAACTTGTGGAAAAGGCCACTGGCTCTGGCTCAGTCCATGGAAGGGTAATTCTTTAGCCTAACCTTTTCTTTCTGTAACTTGAGACAAACACGTACACACAAACACTCATCAACTGACAATTTAGCCTGTGACTGTAATTGAAAATGGCTGGTGATTTATGTTCCTGACCTTTTGAAATAACACAGAGGCATGAGAAGGAGGCAGACAGGCTGACAGAAAGAAAGCTGAAATATTTACAATGAGCCACTTAGGGTACCATAGTGATACTCAGACTATCTGCATTAAGGGGCCTGGGGGCCCAAGTTTAGCAAGTTTATGTAATAATGCAAATTTTAGTAAATTGCATTTAATTTTAGACTTTTTCTTCTTACTTTGTCTTCTTTTAAAATCTTGGAAAATGCAATTGTAACAAGGTAGATGTTGTGGGAAAAAGGAGACAGGAACCGGCAAACAAACAACAGCTTTAATAATAAAATAAACATACAAAACGAAAGTAAAATACAGCAGCCCCTCACGGACGACTGCTGTCACATAAAATAAATACCTCCTCCTCGCGCCGCTCTCTCATGGCCCTCGGGCTTGTCTTGCTCGCCACATACCCCCATCGCCCCTCGCAGGCCGGGGGGGGGGTACACCTGAGACTGCCCTCTACTCCGAGAGAAAACGAGACGGAAGCATGAGGAGTGACCGAGACGAGAGAGGAAAATAAAATAAAATCTTGGTCCGGTTCCCACAACATCTGGTCCTCCACCAGCTGGGCGATCTTTTCTGGGATACCAGGTGGCGGTGCTGGATCGCCCTTGGTGGACGGCTCAACACTCCTCCGCCACCTGGTGGACGGTGACGGCTCCTTCGAGTTCGGGCAGTCGGCAGGAGACCCCCGTTACCTGTTCCTCCCAAGGTTATTTTCGTAAACGAAAACTGAAACTAAGACTAAAACTATTGGTCAAAAATCGTTTTCGTAAACTGAAATAAAATAAAAAATTCATAATAAATAAAAAACTAAAACTAAACGAAACTAACAACAGTTACTGAAAAACTAACTGAAATAAAATAATAATTAGCAAAAATAAATAATCGACTTTTCGTGATTAATAAACTCTTTACTTCAGCGGAAAAATCTGACCTGTGGCTGTTTAGGGAAATGCCTGATTTGACGCTTCATACCACGCGTGAAGTTGCTGAGGCGATTAACCGCTGTCCTGTGACGCGCTCAATGAAGGACCGTAACGTAGAACACATCGCTTGTCCTAAGCGGCTGTTCATAAAGGATTCATCTTTTGCGGTGGAATGGGAAATAACACGAGGTAATGAGACGCAAGTTGGACTTCTTTTAACTTGGGCGCAGCATTTTTAGAATGCCATTTCATTCAATGCGTGTGCAACACTAAAACAAGTTCGTCAAGCACAAAAAAACTTAATGTTCTCGGCTAATGTTTGAGATGTCATGTTTTCATGAAGGTTGAAAGGCTGAAAGGTGCTGTTATTATTTGTACAAAACATTTACTGCTAATAATATTATTATCCTTGTGGAGACATTTCCCTGCAATAGGCTATGAAATACCAGGACACGTCACACAACACACACACACACACACACACACACACTCACTCTGGTCAAGAAATAACATTTTCTTGTATATTTTTAAGTTCCATTTGGTGCTTTGTTCAATCTCAAACCATTATTTTATTTTTATTATTAAGATGTCTGCACAAGAGTTAACTGTTATCTGTGCAAACATTAAACTTAAATTAAACGTCTTGCTTTGGTCTACACTGGAAGTGTACTGCTTGCTCTGCTAAACTATAATTACTAAAACTAAAACTGAAACTAAATAAAATAAAAACTAAATAGAAATGTGTCTGCAAAATAAAAACTAAACTAAAACGAACAAAACCATTAATGAAACTAACTAAAACTAAACTGAAATTTTAAGCAAAATTGAAAACGATATTAAAACTAAACTAATTTAAAAAAGCAAAACTATAATAACCTTGGTTCCTCCCCGTCATGGCGGATGGCAGCAGGTTCCGGCCCACGGCGAACGGCGGCGACTCCTTCACTCCCTCACGGATGGCAGCCGCCCCTCCAGAACCCAGGCGGCCGGCAGCGAGTTCGACCGTTCCCTCGGCAACTCACTCCAGCGCACCGCCTCGAGCGTCCATGGCGATGGACTCTGCTCACCATGCTCGATGGCACCGCGGATTCACTACAACGGTGAGGTGAGGGCTCTTTGACAGCGCGTTCCTCCTTCTTCCCGGGTTTCGGCACCAATGTAACAAGGTTAGATGTTGTGGGAAGAAGGAGGCGGGAACCGGCGAACATTCAACAGCTTTAATAATAAAATAAACAAAAACAAAACAAAAATAAAAGTAAAAATAAAATAAATTAAAACATAAACATCAAATAAAATAGTCCAGACCTGGCCTCTTTCGTCCTTCACTGTCGTCGCTTCTCATTTTATGCTTCCGCTCCTCCGTGAGAGATACGAGACCGGTGAGTCGCACAGGTGTCGCTCATCAGTAATCACGTCACCGGCCTCGCACCGCTCTCTCACGGTCCTCGGCTTCGTCCTGCTCGCCACAGCAACATTGATTAATATAAAGGGGTAGTTTACCCAAAAATGTAAAATCTGCCATGTATTACTCACACTCATGTTGTTTCTAAAACTGTATGATTTACTATATTCTGTGGAACACAAAATAAGCTATTTTGAAGAATGTTGATAACTAAACAGTTTAGCTTCTAATTGACCCACGAACCATTCCCAAGGTCTGAGACACGGAAGCCATTGCTGGCCTCTTCCATGCAGTGCAGATATCCGGATACTCGGTTTGAGTAAATTCTGTGCATACTCGGCCCAGGGAATAAAGCGACTACATTGGTCCTGCTGGTCATGGCAGTAAGTGCACAAGTAGAATCCAATCTTTTGTATCTTCCGCTAGCTCTGCCCATTTGACTGGGAATGGTAACTAGAGGATAGACTAATGGTCATACCTAGCAGTCGGAAGAAGGCTCTCCAGACCCGAGAGATGAACTGCGGCCCATGGTCAGACACAATGTCTTCAGGAATGCCGAAGTTTCTGAATATGTTGTAGAGTATCTGGGGTCGTTTTGAGGAATATGTATTCAATAATTAATCATTCATAATTATTAATTATTCATACGGGTTTGAACCAGATACTTATACATGTTAAATCGCCCAACGAGGGGGATAATCTGCATCTGCATTCATATCTATACATCAGATTTTAACCACAAGGGATTATGATCAACCACAGATGTACAGATATTTTACAGACAGGTTAAAATTAGCTCAATTGTCAGAATAATATTTGTGGGGATCCACAATATCATCCTAATTTATAGGATTTCAGGAAAAGCAATTCTGTGGCCACAAGAATTGGGTTTCCTGCCCTATAAGCAAATACTCTGTAAAGTATCTTTAATTTGTAAGCTTGTAGCTAAGATCTTTGACACTTAAAGGGACTTGAAATGAGCATACAATCAGAATCAATTAATGAATATAGTGAATTTAATAAGGAAAACTATGTATACGGTTGCTAAGCGTTACAAGGAATACATGTATTTACAAACACAATACAACGACAATGAACAAAACACTAAAAGGATCTGAGAGTGAAAGAAACGGAGAGAGAGAGATGGAGAGAGACTGGAGGTATCAGTGGCAAATTACAGACTTTAAGACCATTGAGAGACACCACGGAAAAACACAATCTTACTGCTCTGAAGACTCGGTAAACGAATACTTGCATTTTTGGTTCTTATGTGGCTGAACACAGCTGCGTGAGTGAGCTGCGTGTCTCGTGTGTTCCGTTGGAGCGTCACGTGGTTGCCGCTGGTCCGAGGAGCCCGCACGTGTGGCGTTGGAGCGTCACGTGGTGTGCGGGTGTGTCCGGAGAGAGCGCAATTTCAAAGGCTTAAAAGGTCTTTGACGTAAAGTTACCAAAGGAATAATTCAGACTAAGTTCATTTCCCTTCGTGGAAGTAAACAGAGTCGAACACAGAAAACAAAACTCAACAAAACAAAACAAAGAACAGAAAAGATCCCCGGGGCGGGGATCACGAGAGAGAGAGTTACATGGTGAATCCACGGAGGTGAGGTACGAGAGAGTAAGAGCGAGCGCGTTACATGATGGAGGAAGAAGAGAGAGCAGAAGCCAGCGAGATTGGAGGTTCAGTTCTCTTAAAGAAACTGAAATCCACGCCTCTCTGGGGCGAACTGGCCAATGACATGCACCAAAGCTTTTGGCGGCAGAATTCCCTTTGTCTTGTCGAGCTCGATTTATGACAGTGTCAGAATTGGTCCTTCCTATCCCAAAAAGCTGGTGCACATAGAATCATACACTTTACTGTAATCTTCTGTATCTGACCAAATCAATTGGACCGAGAGAATTAAAACGGTACCAAACAAAACATGTACACATAATAGGAATACAAAGATACATCTTTCTGCATAATTACACATACTTATGTTTCATTTAATACTACGATAAAATCACAGATATCCCACTATGACGTGGGCAAGCAGGTCCACTTAAAAACATCTCAACTATATCTCGGCAAAGTCTTTATATGAGGAGTTTAATGAAAGATTCATGTCTGTGTGTGTGTTTCGTGGAATTCCTTTGAGGCTTGAGCCACAGTCGTAAAGTGTTCTGGTGAATCTCGCAGGACATTTGAATATGTCAGTTCATTGGGTGTTTTAAGAGAAAGAACCTTCAAGATTTCTTATAACACCCCTGCGTCACAAAGTTAGCAAGATGTAATGTAAATCAACAAATGGGGAACGAAGATTGGAGTTTATCGAGACTAAACATGCTACACAGTGATTTCTGTTTCTCATAGTATGCAAGTCATATCTCACACATTAACCCATTAGAGTTTACAAGGACACACAGACCAAACAACATCAAGGAAATCATGAGATGGAACATTAGATAAATGTTAATACATTTGTCACATGGTTATATATATATGGAATATATATATATATATATATATATATATATATATATATATATATATATATATATGGATTACACAGGGTTAATTTCTCCTTCTCAGCAAGTTCTTGCGTTCTTGCTTGAGGAAAGGGGGAAGTCAACTGACAGTCCATACCTTACAATGTGTTGAAAGAGAAGCTTTGCTGTCTGCAATGCCGTGAGTAAACCCTTCAGTGGAATCAGTTTGCAGGCCTTCAGAAAATCTGTCCACTACAACCAATGATAGTCGTGCAGCCGTCTGATGGTGGTAGATCCATAATTAAGTTCACTCCAAGGTGTGACCAAGGGTGCCGGTAGAGGTAGAAGCTTGCTGGATGGTAAGTGGCGAGGACTCTTGGCCATGGTGCAGGCAAGACATGACATGATGAACTGGACACCTTCTGTGTGATCTTGTGGCCACCAGTACTGGTTGCGAAGAAGCGAAAGGGTTTGAGAGACTCCAGGGTGACCAGAACCAGGTGAAGAATGAATGGATTCTAGAAGGTCCTTCTGCAATGATGTGGGAACGTATGTTATGGTTCCCGGGGATGGTTCCTGGAGGGTGGCCTGGGCAACCTTCTCGTCCAGAATCCATTGGATAGGTCAGAAAAACACTGAGAAGGTAAGATCAGTGGAGGCAGCCCCTCACATTGCTCTGGAGCCTTCGGGACCCCAGGCAGTAGGAGACAGAAAAAATTAAAGCGGGCCCACCTGTCTTGGCGTGAATTCAACCATTTTGCCATTCTCAGGTATTCTAGGTTTTTATGGTCTGTGATCCCGGTGAATGGAGGACGGGCCCCCTCTAGCCAGTGTTGATAGCTAGTAGACTAACTTGATAGCTAGTAGTTCTATGTTCCAGATGTCATACTTTCTCTCTGCCGAGGACAGCTTCCTAGAAAAGAAAGCACATGGATGGAGATTAAAGGAAGCTTTATTCCACTTAAATAACACCGCCCCCATTCCTGTGGCAGAAGCCTCTACTCCGACTACAATTGGGAGTTCCGGATCAGGATGTTGAAGGATGGGGGCTGTAGTAAAGGTCAACATGATTGACTCTAAAGCTCGGTTGACCTCTTCCGTCCAATTCAAACTTTTGGGTTTACCCTTGAGGAGATTGGTTAGAGGATTGACAATGGAACTGAAATTCTTAATGAATCTACGATAAAAACTGGCAAACCCTCGGAACCTCTGAAGCTCCTTAATGGTTTGTGGAAGAGGCCATGATACTGCATCCACCTTTCTTGGGTCCATCTGCACACCCTGAGGGCCAATGATGCAACCGAGAAAATTTATCAAAGTTTGGTGGAAGGAGCATTTTTATTGGCCTTAAGGAACAACCGGTGCTTACGAAGATGCTGCAGGGCCTGGTAAACGTGCCTGCGGTGCTCTGAGGGAGAAGAATAATAGATCAGAATGCCATACATACAAATTAGTACACATTTGGCCAGCAGCCATATCACCCTGTAGCCCAAGACTGGTTGGCCACTGAAGCTAAGCAGGGCTGAGCCTGGTTAGTACCTGGATGGGAGACCTCCTGAGAAAACCAGGTTGCTGCTGGAAGAGGTGTTAGTGAGGCCAGCAGGGGGCGCTCACCCTGTGACTGTGTAGGTCTGTGTAGGTCCTAACGCCCCAGTATAGTGACGGGGACACTATACTGTCAAAGAGCACCGTCCTTCGGATGAGACGTTAAACCGAGGCCCTGACTCTCTGTGGTCATTAAAAATCCCATGGCACTTCTCGTAAAGAGTAGGGGTGTAACCCCGGTGTCCTGGCCACATTCCACCCATTGGCCCCTGCCAATCATGGCCTGCTAATAATCCCCATCCACTGAATTGGCTCTATCACTCTCTCTCCTCTCCAACTATAGCTGGTGTGTGGTGAGCGCACTGGCGCCGTTGTACTGTGGCTGCCGTCGCATCATCCAAGTGGATGCTGCACACTGGTGCTGGTTGAGCAGAGAACCCCTGATATGATTGTAAAGTGCTTTGGGTGTACAGTAGTACATATGAAAGCGCTATATAAATGCCTCATTCATTCTCATTCATTCATTCACATTTAGATAAATAGTCATAGATAATTTCATTCATGAACCCCTGGAACACCAAGGCGCATTGGCTTACGGCATCACCCGATATTTGTAGTGCCCTGATGGTTTTACAAATGCAGTGTTTCCATTCGTCACCCTTGCGGATGTGAATGAGATTGTAGACTCTACAAAGATCCAGTTTGGTGAACCAGGCTGCCCCTGGAACATCTCTAGGGTAGCAGGAACCAGATGAAGGGGATAGCGGTACTTTACAGTGATGTTGTTGAGTGCTCGATAATCAATACATGGACATAAACTCAACTTGACCAACTCAACTCCACCGGCTATGTGGATGGACGAATGTATCCATGGCGGAGAGCCTCCTCAATATACTCCTCCATAGCCTTCGATTCCAGCCGAGAGGTGGGATGGATACACCCATGAGGAAGTTTACTGCCCGGCAGGAGGTCAGTAGTGCAGTCCCACGGGTGGTGAGGTGTGGAGGCCTCTTGAGATGAGAAGACGGAGTTAAAATCTTGATATTCCAGAGGAATCTGTGAGTTAGAATGTGTGGCTGGACTCAACTATGGTGGCACAAACAGAAGGAGACAGAGGGTGTACTTTGGGGAGCTGGCTGACAGGAAATGTAATACAGTCACTATAGCAATCCTGGCTCCATGGAAGAATTTCCACAGTTTTCCAGGAAAGTTGAGGAGAATGCTGAATTAACCACCGTCTGCCTAGGATGATGGAGGTGGTGGTGGATTGGAGTACATAGAAAACGATGGTTTCCTTGTGGCAAACCCCCACATGCAGTTCTAATGGTGGTGACTGATGGGTGATTTGTCCACCCAGGGGCTGTCTCACAACCGACTTAATGGCCAACGATGTGTTCAAGGTGATGGGTCAGAAGTGTAATCTCTTGCTGAGCTCCTGGGAGATGAAGTTGCTCGCCGACCCTGAGTCAATGAAGGCGCCTACAAGATAAGAGAAATTAGAAGCAGTAACAGTCTCTGGCATATGCAGGGGAGAACTCACTGAGACCGTTTGATGAACAGAACTCATTATAACTTTAGGTGGACGGACAGGACACTCAGCGAGTTAGTGCTGTGAGGAAACACAGTACAAGCAGAGCTGTGCCTGAAGTTTTCGTTCTGAAACAGGTAAATGTGAACAATCCACTTGCATGGTTGAATCAAGGCTAATCGAAGAGCTCCAGACGCTCCATCCTGTTCTCATAGGGGTTTAGCCCATTGTAATGCAGGGCCTGAAAGACGGGAGATAATGAAGCCCACTTTGGCTTTCTCTGTTGGAAACAGGTGAGGATTCATTTCAATGCGTAATTGTTAGTGGATGTAAACAAACTAGCTGGAGGACTACCGCTCACCTCAGATAAATCAGCGTTGGTGGGGTTGGTAGAAGTCAACAAAGAGGGGCGCAACTCCTGCACAGCGCCGTCCATCGTGGCAGGAAGTAAATGGAAACCTAAACATTTTGATTATGAACATTCTTCAATAAACCTTCTTTTGTGCTCAGCAGAAGAAAGAAATGCATACAGGTTTGGAACAACAAGAGTGAGTAATAGAGTGCTACAGCCGTGACATCAAAACCCGGAAGACTAATTCGCCAGTGGTTCCCTTGAGATTTTCCAATGGGCTTTATAATGGGGGTTTTCAATTAATAAGTAAAATCAGATCTGTGGTAAAAAAAAATAACTTGACAATACTTGGACAGTGGACATATTGTTTTACAATGTAAACTGCAAACACCCGCCACACCCCTAACGTTCTAATCTACTGTAGTTACTTATTAGAAACATGTTTTTAAAATAAACATAACAGCTTCAAAATTCATGTTTTCGATATGACTGTGTGTAATTTACAAGTAAGTTATATTTACCACAGTATTTTACCCAGAAAAAAAATTCAATCCCATAGGAAAATCTTGCTGGAAATAGTCTTATGGGTTTTGACATCACGACTGAAGCACTCTAATTGGTGACAGAATTTTTATTTTTGGGTCCCTTTAAGTCCACAAAACATTAAGCATAAAAAGTTGAACGGTTTTAATTTCAAAGTAAATATGAATTTTAAGTGACAACAATGAATGTTTGATGAATTTCAACTTTATCACAGTATGACAAAACTTCCAGACTTCTAAATGAGAGAAACAAAATAAGTTCAAAATAATGACTCAAAATAAGGACTTTTAAATAATGAGAAAAAGGTTTTCTTTATTACTTGGCATTCATTTGTTCAACAAATGTGTTTGATAATCATGTATATGTTTGTTTCTGGTTTCCATTAATTAAATGCATTGCAAAAGAGAATCATCTTTTTTTTTCTTCAGAAGAATGCAAGCGCTGTTATAGTCCAAACATGTGAATTTTGTTTTGTTTTATATATGACTCTTTATAAACCTGTTAAAGAGGAAACAAGCAAATTGTTTCTCCTTTCCATGTTACACATAAAATTATTAATAGATGAAAATAAAACAACAGTCCATGCAAGGAGTTTATTAATGAGCAATCTACTATAATGTACAAAGGAGTTTCCTCTCAAACATTTCATTCACATTCACCCAATACTTCAAAGACACAAGTACTGAGGTGCACAGTAAACTTTCTGTAAAATATTCAAAAAATATTGTTTTGAATTTAAATATTGTTCAAAGCTTTTTTTAGCAGGATAAAAATGTGCACAATGTAATATCATGAATATATTTTAATGTAGTACCAAATGCAATTGTATGCAAAACATTTTTCCTGACCCCAGTTTACATCTGCTATCTCATGAGAAGGCAAATCAGTTCCAACTCAATACAAAATAATCATGTACAGTTTCTGTATGAAAATAGAAAAAGATATTAAATGCAATATACGTTATATGCAACAATATAATCATCTGTTTTGAAAAACAAAATTGTACAAAATGGTATAAACAATCAAGGACTACTTACAACAAAAATGTGATGCCAACTTACACAAAGTAAATGTGATTAATGCTAAGTCTTATTTTTTCCCTATCCACTGACTACAGAAGTCTATCTTTTTTCATGAATGCATGGTTTATTATAATTATGCTTATGGCAAATATCAATAGTAATATTACTATAACATTATGGTATTTGCACACTTTACCCACAACAATAACTATATTCAGAGTAAATGGAGGCAATGACTTTACTGGAGTTTTTTGTAGAGACCACTATTTCCGTTTTTTGGATGCGCTAATTTGTTTTTACTTAAATTCATTTTAGTGCACATTGGACTGCATTTATAAAAACCATGTGAAGGAAATATCAGTGGGCAACTGTTGTCCATCTCAACTATGCAAGTACAGAGTCATAACAGAAAGTAACCAAGCAATTACAAGGGTGACCTAGTTAACAAGCACTACATCTGGTAGGTATACTCACAATATGAGTACGTTTTTAGAACTAAGATGGACTTAAGATTCAGAATACTTAATTTGTTTATAAAGAAACATAACAATTTCTGACATTTGTGCAACAAAAAGCACGCCACACGGCACAATAAAAGAATCATTCATTGCCAGAGTAATACATGATAATAATAGACATTCAGATATGATATATCCATAATGATTGTAATCAAGCAAACAAACTCACAAGGTAAAATAAAATCCACTTTTTCAAATATATTTTCATCTGTACAGATTGTTGAAAGCTTGATAAAAATAAATACATTTTTCTTCTTTTTTTTTGATTGCATTTTGTGGTGAGATGATACATTGTCAGATTGCTACTCTGAAAAGCTCAAACTGCATATGAGATGTGAAAACTCTTAAGTGCAGGGAGTAATTTTAAAACAATTACTACGGAAACTAAAATCACTGCAGTTAAGATTAAAGTTGCTGAAGACCAAGATTTTACACAAAATATCTTTAAATCTTTGCCTCTCTTCACCTTTCTTCTTAGCTGCCTCTTTTGGGTAAAAGCATCCTATTCCATAATTTGCATTTTGTTTTGCAGTTTTACCACAGTGACATACATGGTTTCTCCAACCTGTAAAACAGATAATCACACTTTCCTTTTAACATTTCTTACAAAAATATTTTTCTGTGATTAAAAGCACAGTGTAATGTCACTGATTCAGCTGCTACCTCGCCAGTCCAGTTCATTGCTTTGTTACATCAAGGCCTCTCTCCTTTCTCTCATTGGTAATACTGCAGAAAATGAGAAGTGCAAACTTTTGTGTCTTTCTTGTTGCTGTTGGCACAATGACCCTGTGTACTGTGAAAGCCCAACAGAACTCCAGCATTTGCTGGTGCAGAGAAACTTTAGAAAATGATTAAGTCTATACAGACTGATTTGTAGCTATTTGTGTAATATCTGAGCTTTACTTGATATACATTATACATTCATATCTCATTGATAAACATTTTAGCTATTCTAGCCATCAACATGTCATATAAATTCCCAGGATTAATAGTCTTAATAGGTGACATGAAGTCCATCTGCCTGCTTATAAATTTCTCTGACTATTTTTAATATGAGTGGTTCTAGCCTACATCATTCTCAGTTTCAGATGAGTGTTTGTTTACAGCCTGTATTCCAGTAAAAGTCACAGGGTTTGCTCTGACCGTATCCAAGTTCAGACTCTCTCCACATGACTGGGGTCATATCCATCTGAAAACAAATACAAATTGTATTAATCATTTTGACTCAAAACCATAGCATGACATTATATGTCTACTAGAAAAGGAGAGCAATATCAGTTTAGAGTAAACTACATTTTTGAAAAAAAAATCGTTTTTATAATAATTAATATAATATAATATAATATAATATAATATAATATAATATAATATAATATAATATAATATAATATAATATAATATAATATAATATAATTGTTTTGGTCCATAATCTATTCTCGCCTGATTTGTTATGGCAATGAGTATGAATCATACTACGCTTCCCTCTTGTGGTGAAAAAACTCATTGCTCATTGGCCTAAAGTTTTAAGATCAGTTATTGTGACTTGGCAACTCATAATGCTACAGAATATGCCAGGGGAAGAAAAAAATCATTATTTCCACTGGAAGTTGATTGTATGTGCAGTTTTTTTGTTGTATACCACACCAATTAAAATATATTGCTTAAGGTGACCTTTCCTAGTAATGGACTTCACATAATAGACATCACACAATACATAAAGAAAAACTAATATTGGAAGCAGACTGCAATTAGGTGTTTAACTATTACAAACTAAACATAAGCTAAGCTGACTGTTTGCCAACTGTTATCAATATCTTTATTAGGAACTATTAGGGAGCTAAGATGTATCTACTCTTTAATGAAACTGAGAAAATCTTGTTTCCATATGTGATTAAAACATTTTATATAGCATTTAAGTAAAAATGTTTTTAACGTTATGAATGCTGAATTTAGTGTACTGACCTGAAATAAACAGCTTGTCATCATCCACTATGGCAGACATTGAATTATCCATGTTGAATCCTTGTGGCAGCGTGATCTCTCTCTTTGCTACCATGCCACTACGGGGTAGTGGGATTGGACGTGCCATAGTCTTTGGTTGCTGCGTTGATCTGGGTTGTATCAGCTCTTCAGCTAACACTTCCTCCTGAACCCTTTCCTCATCCTCCTCTTGCATATAACTTGTCATGTCTTTGTTTTCTCCGACTGCATTCTCACCATATTGGTTCTCTTCCACTAGTGTTTCATCCACTTTTGCTGATTCTTTTAGTTCTCCCTCTTCTTCCAAGTCTGTCTCTTTGGCCAAGGTGATCCTGGTGATAGTTCTAACTAATGACTGAGAGCTTTCTTCTTTTGCATAGACATCGTACTCCAGGGATGCTTGAACATTTGTGAATGAGGGGGGCAGAGGAGATGAGCAATACACCTGCAACTGGTCCTGTGGTGCTTCTGTTATCTCAGCATCACCTGTCTCCTTGTTTCCCTTACCTACACTAAGAGTCAATTCCTCATCCTCAGCCAGTGGAAGCGACAAGCATAAGTTACTAGGAGGAAACTCTGGCAGCTCCAACACTGAAGAGACTCTCTGGCAGTGCTTCTCAGCACTAGGTAAATCTCCAGACTCCTCTCCTAGTCCTACCTCTGACACGTCTTCATGACTATCCATAGACCTATCTAGTACCTCCTCAAACTCTCTACTGGCATTCTGCGTCTCCTCATTTAAGTGCATCTCTTTGGTGTGTGGTGCCAAAGCTGGAGCATCTGTGGTTATCAAATTACTTTCTACTGGTTTGCCATCAACCTGATCAACAACCAAGGCTTCAACTGGCACAGCAATGCCGAGAATCCTGGCAGCCCTTTGTTCAATGGATTCATTTTCAGGAATACCTTTGGCACACTGGACTTCGTACAGATTACTAAGGTCTTCGGTCTGCATACTGTTGGCCTTCTCTTGACTCAAAAGAGTCTCAAGATGTTCATCTGCCAAGGTCTTTTCATTACTCCAGCTCATATAATCGGAATAAAAATTTTCGTCATCATCATCATCCTCAAAATTTGGCTTAAACCTACAATGAAGACTCTTGATCACATGGATGCGTGAGGACCTCCCTGATCTATTAACCTCTGTGCTTTCTCTCCCAGCTTCCTTTTTGAGGGCTTTGGAGTTGAAGGCATTATTATTGTTCAAGCTTTGAGTACCATCGGCAAACTCAGGGCTGTGCCTGCTCAGATCTCCGCTACTGTCTGATGATGTAATCTGCAAGGTCTCAAACATCTCTGAGTTATCTGAAGGGCTGGTTAACATAGGTGACTCAGGACTCAGGCATGTGGGGGATCCAGAGGTCACGGTGTCTGGAACGGCAGTGTATACTGTTAAACCAACATCTTTAAGCATACACTCTTTTGGCACTGGGATATCCTGCCGATGCATCTCTGGATCTGTGTCCTCACTGTGCAGAATCTCAAAGTTTACATAATTATCAGTTTTGGAGACAGGTATATCTTGCGTATGACTGTCCACCTTTGGCTTGGACAAATAACCCTTTGTTCCTTTGTATTCTGGATGGCCTCTGTTCCCTGAATTGGACATTACATTTAAGTTATTGCTTTTGAGTTGTGTCTCTGTGACCTGCACTATATGTGACTGCTGAACAGTTTCTTTCTTGACGTGAACTGGGGTGGTTTCTTGTTTTGTATTGTTGACCTCTCTGCTTGTGTCACTCAGCTCCAAAATACTGCTCAATGCATCATCCAGCTCCTCTATATTCTGGTCAACATTTGGATACTTCCCAGTATGATCCTGTATTTCCTTATTAAAAGACTCAAGCTCCCCAATAGCATCCCATTTTCGTCTGTTCACTGGCTTTAGCAAGAACTGTCCAAAAACTTCTTGACCATCTGCTGTTTGCTTGGTCTTTCTCAGCAAAGGTTGACGGTCTGGAGATGGTGGAATTGATGCTGACTGGGGTAGAGTCAGGCTCCTTATACTTGAACTACTTCCAGTCCCAGTTCTGGAGAATGCACTGTTGTTGGAAGGATTGAGATCCTTTTGACCTATCATGGGATATCCGTAGTTGCCACTACAGTCGGTTCCATCATCATTATCAGTGATTGCGTAACTAGAGGGATGGTCAATTGCAAGAGGATGGTTATTTCTGGAAATTTCTGGAGAGCCCGTCTGAGTTTCCTGGTTTCTGTACTGATCTCCAGGCCAGGATCCTGCATAGAACAATTCATTGTCTTGACAAGGATCAAGTGAACTAGTATCTACAATCTCTTTCCTTAAAGGGGAACTTTTAATTGACAGGAAGCTGCTGGACTGTATATGTGTCTCTTTGCTTGATGTTTTTATAAGGTTTTGGTTGTCATGCTGCACCACTGTGTTTTCTATTGAATTAGTCACTTTTTGATTGTTATTTGGGTCAGAGAAACTTTTGTTTGCTTGCATACTAATAGGGACAGAAACCAGGCAAAACATTGTCTCTTTCAGCTTCTTCTTTGAGTTTTTCTTGTTCTCAGCCACAGTTTTTGCCTCAAATTTCTTTACTTGTGTCACTGTCTCAATCAAACCCTGGTCTGAGTTGGAGTTTTGTTGCATTGTCATCTGAATAGCAACTATATTGCCATGGGCAGCTGGATGCCTGTTGCAGTTTTTGTCAGGTATTGTGTTTGAATTTTCTGTCTCCTTCAAAGCTTCATTGTGCATACTGTCCTCATTAACAGAGACACTAATATTGCTTTTCCTTGGTTCAGTGCGGTCAAAGGGTTTCTCTGTGAGAGAAAAGGCACTGTCATTAGACTTCTCAGATATGAGGTTGACCGGAATCTCATTTCTGATGTTTCTGATTTTGTCTGCATCCGTTAAAGAGTTCCCATCTATCCCTGCTCCTGAAATGTGTCTGACACGGGGGTCATCAAAGGGAATGTACTGAATGCTACCCATCCGTTCTTCACTGTAGCCTGGATACGCCTGTCTCCTGCAGGGCATACTTCTTCTTCCATCTCTGTAATGGTCTGGCCAAGCCATCCCAGTTTGCCTGATAAACCATTCCTGCACTTCTGTCATGGCAGGGCCCTGCATATATGGGTCACCTCTATACTGGTGGTTAGCCATTGAAATAGGATAAGTTCTGTGACCCCCTTTAACTACAGACTGCCTCCTGTATGATGGAGGAGGGATATAACCAGGGGGTTCTACACCAGAACCGCCAAGTTCTTGTACAAAGTACTCTTGCCTTGAGAAGGGCAGTGGAGTTCTGTCTCTGGCACGAGGAACAAGGTCCCCTGTGAGCATCTCTGCACTCCCACGCATCTGCTGGTGGACTTCGTAAGATGGAGGTCTGAGAGGTCGGCTGAATCTGGGTTTTGATAGTGGTGCGGACTGTGCTCCTGATCGGTCAGTCCACCGCACCCTGCACTCTTTATCATTAAGATGCCGTCCATGAGGGTCTCGTGTGTGGTGGCCGTTTAACTTAAATCTCCCATATGAATCTTGTCCAGCAGTTGGTATGCTGAAGTACTGGTGACTTTCAGATTGCAGAGCCATTCTGGGCAGTGACTGGGACTTGTTTTTGGTTCTGGGTGGAACGGCTCCTTCAGCAGTTCGTGGCCTACGTTGCTCCTGTGCCACCTCGTTTTCAGATGGATGACGGCTCATGCTGGTCATTGGACGCCACTCCTCTGTTCCCAAACTTTGGTACTTTCTTTCAGCAGCAATTCTCCACTGGTGGAGGGCCATCTCTCTCTCTCTTGCACGTGCGCTCTCTGCCCGCCGTTGACTTTCACGGTTATGTTCCTCTGTGCTCAAGGCGGATTCTGGCCTCCGCTGCATGCCCTCTGGTTTGTTGGGAACCCCTCCTCCACTTCCTTGTGGGTCCCCGAAGTCTGCATAATCCAGAAGCACACTAAAGTCCTGACCTCTTCTCCGCCAGTAGGACACATCCTGCTCAGATCTAGGCTGAGAATGTATTCCTCTGTGGGTCTCAAAAAACCTGCATTAAAAACACACAGATGGAATTAAATAAATAGAGGTCAGCTGTTATATTTGATAAGCCATACTTTGACAGGCAGTATTTATAGGACTTGAGGATGCGAGATGAAGAGATTTTTTAACTATAATTTAACTATTTATATCTTGTTTATATATAGTTATATACAGTATAAAACATGAATATACTTAAAAGTGAAGTAAGCGAATTCTGAGAAAAGCTATTGAAAGTGGATCGAACCAAGCACCACAACACGCATGTAGTTAATCAGCAGTGGAGGGCGTATACACTCATGATGGGGAGGAGAAAGAGTGAGCAAGAGGAAGATTTGAAGAAAGACTGTAGAAAAAGAGATGGCTGAGAGACATTACAAAAGAGAAAAGGTCAATGAAATTTCACTGGAAAAAGAAGGGTTATGATCAGAGCTTTAGGACCCGCTTAAATATT